>ML058384.1:11179532-11806945 GCA_003013855.2 Liriodendron chinense | reverse complement strand
TTTTCTTGCTGCATCATATGGGCTATCGTTTGGGATAACTCTTCTCGCGATACGTGAGATGTGGAAAGTGGTGCGCGCTCGATTGGCGTGATCCGACATTGGGCAGGCGGTTCATGCTCAGTTGGGCCTTCTGCTGCCCCTTGGGATTCTTCTGCCGATTGACGGGTGGGCGGCGCGATACTTCTGGTGGCATTCTGTGCTATTAGGGTGGCCAAGGCTTCCTGAATAGCTCTCATCCGATCATTTGTCTCGCGGTTAGCCTCTACCAATCTATCGATCTGGTCTTGGAGTGGGGGCAATTCTTCTGCTTCATATGGTCCTTCTTCTTCTCCTTCAGCTATTTGTACCATCACCACTTGTGCTAGCGGGATTTCCTGAGGTGACCTCTGCTTCGATTCAAGGGTCGTCATGGGCTTGGCTTTCTTCGCATGTGCGGACCTGATGGGTTTCCGAGAGGTGCAGGCGACCTTGGATAACGGCAGAAACTGCTCGGCTGTCATTTTAGGTACTGCGGGTTTGGTTAATATGACCTGGCCATCGATAGGGATCTTCTGCCCCTGCTTCGGCTGCCACTGTTTCTTGACCACGGGGCGAGATCTCGCCACGTTTGCCTTTCTATATGCAGCTAGGATGGCAACTTTCCTCTGTTCTTTCTTCTGTCTCCAGGTCTCAACCAACTGCCATTCTGAACCTGGGCTGGTAGTTGTGGTTGCGGTGAAACGAGGGAAGTTGAAACCTCCGTTGGCAAGGAAGATGCACGAACTTGTCATCGAGTATGTCATCTCTTCTGTCTGCGTTACTATCTTGCTAATTCTGCGGTGTCATAAAAATCTTTAGAACAGTTCACAAGTGCGGTCGGGAGTATGACCCCATCGATCGCAGTGCATAAACTGACAAAATAAGCAAGAAGGAGACAAATACGTGTAGTTGTGGAAGTTTGTGGTTTTGAAAACCCTTGATTTACCGTCTATTGCCTTAAAGATGAAGGGAAGAACGTTCCCGTTGAGAGTCGCCAGTTTGGCGCCTGAGGGCGTCGAAACATTATGCCTCGCGGTAACTTTCCTATGTGTAAATTCATGTTTATGAGTAATTGATCTTAGAGCGTTTCCATATTCAGATATAACCAGAGATTCTGGGTTCGATCCCCAGCAGAGTCGCCAATTTGTTAGAACTAGAAAATGAACTCCAAAACGGAAACATTTTCCTTGAAATGTTGTGTTTTGTTGCTCTGGGGTTCTGAATAATGAACACATTCATAGACAATCACAAAATATTCATAAAAGTACACAAGGAGAGATATCGCAAGGCGAATTTTATTCCAAAGATCCTGAGATCTTGTACATTCCAGGCTGTGATCTGGTACGAGCCCTTAATTACATCGAATGATCGATGACCCTTGATTAAAAGGCAAAAGACTAGTCAGCAGGGACTATGGTCTGAGAGTTTGTGGTCATAGAGACCTGTATTTGTTTTGTTATGGACTGAACCATCTTTGTATTAGTCAGATGTCTATGTCCCATGTTTTGGCCGGAGATCTGGGCTGAGACTATCAGGGTTTATGACTGAGAAGGACGACTCTGGGCCTGCGCCTGTCAATGTATGGACAGGTGACCTCGGGAAGTCCACTCTGCAGTTGTGTATACCTGCGTAGCCCAACCGACGGATGCCGTTTTTAATGGGTAGGGCATCGACAGTTGTGTTGTGGCAGTTCATAACAATTGTCTTGTAGTGAGTTGAAACTCTTTGGTATGGTTTACTGTGATAACCATAGTCCCGTTTATCTAGCTTTCGGCTCAAATCGGGTCACATCTTTACAGTAGATACAAATGATGACATGTTCGCATAGTCCTGGATGTTGGCGACGTCCCTTTCGAGAAGATGTTTCGTTCATCGTGTCGAATCAGATCGAACTTTGAAGATGTGCAATTCTACTCATTTAGAGGTCCTGGAACGTCTATTTGACCATTCCATTGCGTCCGGAACGCTCGAAATACCCAAAATAGGCTCAAACGGCACTTGAAAATACTTAAAATTGAGTCCGGTGCACTCCTGAACATGTTCCGAAATTGGGTGATTTTTCGGGTGCGTGGGAGTCCAACGCACCCTGAAAATACATATCTGAATTATATTGATTTTATGAATGCGTGGGGTAATTTTCAGGTGCGTTGGGGTCCAATGCACCCCAAAAATACAAATTCGCATTTTGTTGATTTTTCGGGTGCGTCGGACCATTTTCGGGTGCGTTGAGGTACAATGCACCCTGAAAATACATGTCCGCTTTTTGTTCAGTTTTTTGGATGCGTTGACCTATTTTTAGGTGCGCAATCGTACTTATGATTTTTTATGATTCGGACCTGCGGTGGTGCTGGCCGGTGTGACCTTCTGGTGGAAGATACAGGCGATCGGAAAAGAATTCCGGTCACTAGGAAAGTTTTTCGGCTGTCGGAAAGGGATTCCGGCGAGGGTTTCCGGCGGCAAAATCCAGATACTCAGGGGATAATCTCTCTCTCTCTCTCTCTCTCTCTCTCTCTCTCTCTCTCTCTCTCTCGTAATCTGTACAAATGAATAGTGGGGGGGTATTTATACCCGAGAATACCGGACAGCGACCAATGAGGACCTGCCACGTATGACGCACCCCAAAAATACCTTGACGCACCCTTAAATGGACGCGTGGGGACTCTGACGCACCCCGAAATGAGATTTTGAGATGTGCTGATTTTATGGGTGCGTCGAGCCATTTTCGGGTGCGTTGAGGTACAATGCATCCAAAAAATGCCATGTTGGTCATTCGTGATTTTATGGGTGCGTCGGACAATTTTAGGGTGCGTTGGCGTACAATGCACCCCGAAATTGCTGTTACGTATTTCCTGAATTTACGGACGCGTCGAGGTATTTTTTGGATGCGTCAAGCTATTTTTCGGATGCGTCAGAGGTGAAATACATCCTAAACCACTTGTTGAATTTTCATGAATTTAAGGGTGCGTCAAGCTGAATAATTGGGTGCGCTTGACGTACTCGTGTTTTGCAAATTTGGGTTTTGCAAAACGGAGGGCCTGTGGGGCCCGTTTCCCGGTGGATCGCCATGCACTACTTATCATAATTCATGAAGGATGGCCCCGCTTGATTCTGGTCGGTTTCGATCACGGTGATCCGTGGGGTCCACCGGAGAAAATGGCTAAGTACTGGATCCTTTGCAAAGCTGGGTATTTTGGGTGCGTCGGGTAGTATTTTGTGGAATTTTCTCGAAGCACATGCCCAGTCGATTTGTTTTAGAGGGTACTGACTTTTGGGACCCCAACAGTAATGCACCGCCACATTCCAATGATGCATGTTGAGTATTTTCTCGGATATGGTGTGTGAGTTTCTTGAGGTATTCATGGATGATTTCTCTATTTTTTTGTTGTACATTCAATGAGTGTCTCAATCACTTGAAATCGATCTTGACTAGGTGTGAGGAGAAGACCCTTATCCTAAATTAGGACAAGTGTCATTTTATGGTACAAAGAGGAATAGTCCATAGACATATCATCTTGTCCAATGGAATAGAGGTAGACCAGGTAAAAATTGACATTATTGCTAATCTACCACCACCCAAAAGTATACGTGATGTATGATCACTTCTTGGACACACTAAATTTTATCGAAGGTCAGTAAAGGATTTCAACCATATTTCTAGGCCTTTATGTAACCTTTTCCAAAAGGAAAACCAATTCGAGTGGAGTGCCAAATGTCTATTAGCTTTTCAAAGCTAAAGGTTTCCTTTTGAGTTGATGTGTGAGGCAAGCGATTATGCTATTAGGGCGGTGTTAGGAAAAAAGAAAGATAAGAAGCCCCACATTATCTACTATGCGAATAAGACCTTGAATCCTGCCCAAGCCAATTACTCGACTACAGAGAAGGAACTCCTAGCCGTTGTTTTTACTTTGGACAAATTTAGGCCTTACTTGATAAGATCCAAGGTTACAATCTATACGGATCATGCAGCACTGAAAAACCTTCTTCCTAAGAAATATGCTAAGCCCCATTTACTTAGATGGATCATACTCCTTCAGGAATTTGACTTAGAAATAAAAGATAAGAAGGGAGTAGAGAATGTGGTGGTGGATCATCTCTCCCGCCTAGTTTTACCTGATTCCATTGATAAGTCACCTATTGAAGACTCATTCCCTGATGAACAACTCTTTGTTGTTATACATCCACCATGGTACGTTGATATAGCAAAATATCTTTCCACAGGTGTGATGCCGACTCATTGGACTGCGCAAGATGAATAGAAATTTCTAAGGGAAGTGAGCAGATTTTTCTGGAATGAACTATTACTTTTCAAGTACTGTCCAAATCAAATAATTAGAAGATGTATTCCTGATGATGAACAAAATTCTATCATCTCCTTTTGTCATAGTCAAGCATGTGGGGGTCTTTTTTTGCCAAGAAAACCATTGCAAAAATTCTGCAATGTGGTTTTTATTGGCCTACCTTGTTTAGAGACACCCACGAGTTTTGTAAAGCATGCGAGCGTTGTCAAAGCTAGGAGGATTGTCATGTTGGAATATGATGCCTCTTAACCTAATTCAAAATATTAAAGTCTTTGATTGTTGGGGCATCGATTTCATGAGACCATTCCTTTCATCTTTTGGACATGTCGACATATTGCTTGTCGTAGACTATGTGTCCAAGTGGATAGAGGTTTTTTCATGTAGAACCAATGATCACCGCACAGTTTTATGGTTCCTTAAAGAAAATATACTTTCCAGATTTAGAACGCCTCGAGCCATCATAAGTGATGGTGGCTCTCACTTTGCAATAGGCCTTTCGAAGCCTTAATGAAGAAATATGGTATTACGCATAAAGTGAGTACCCCATACTACCCACAAACAAGTGGGCAAGCTAAAATTTCCAATAAAAAAATCAAACAGATTTTGGAAAAGACGGTGAGCCGGATCGCAAAGATTAGTCGTTGAGATTAGTTGACATTCTTTGGGCTTACCGTACTGCTTATAAGACCCCGATTGGAATGTCCCCCTATAGATTTGTTTATGGGAAAGCTTGTCACTTGTCAATGGAGCTTGAACACAAAGCCTATTGGGCAATTCGGGCATTGAACTTTGACATTGACAAGGCTAGCTCGCTTCGCAAACTCCAATTAAATGAGTTTGACGAGATCTGTAATGATGCTTATGAGAATTCAAGGATTTACAAGAGTAGGATGAAAGTATTTCATGACAAACACATTTTTAGGAAAAATTTTCATGAAGGTCAAAAAGTACTCTTGTACAATTTCCGACTTTATCTTTTTTCAAAAAAATTGAGATCTCGATGGACCGGCTCATATATTGTTAAAGAAGTTTTTCCTCGTGGGGTTGTCGAGATAGAGAACACGGCGAATGGTAATTGTTTTAAAGTGAATGAACAAAGCCTTAAACCATTCGTTAAGAAATTTGATTCAGAGGATATGGCCATCACTCTGAAGGATCCTGTGTATCAGGATGATTGATCTCCTAGTCTAGCGGAGGTATAGAGTAGATTCAATTTAGTTCAGTTTTTCTATTTTAGTTTTATCGCTTTATTAGATTAAGATGTCAGAGGTAGATTCCCATGATCGACTCTCTTAGGTACTCACGTTCTCACCTTCTTTTATTTTTATCATTGCTCTCATTTGTATGTTTATTGTATATCTTTTTACATTGAGGACATTGCAAGATTTGGTTGGGGGTGAGATTCTTAGATGAATTTAGTATTTTGTGACATTTCGAGCAATGTTTGTAGAAAAGTTTTTAACTTTTTTTGAAAATTTAAAACTCTTTTGGAAAACCTTGTTTCTATGCATTTGAGATGCTATAAGTATGAAAGAATGAGAGATGAATTGATATGTTATTGAGATCTCTGAAATATTTTAAAGATAATAATTTTTTATATGAATTCCCCTATTGAGTTATTGATGGAAAGTTTTGAACACTTTTGAGTCTAGTTCACATTACATGATTATCATGGTTTGAAGGGATTATGTAGATTTATAGATTGTTTAGACTGGAGATTTGAAGTGTTTAGGAACCAAGCTGGGGAACTTTGTTCATCCTTGTTTATGTGAAATAAGGGAAAAGAACGAAAGATATTGATTTATAAAAATCCTATCTAATATTGAAAAAAAGTATGGTTATTATTGAATATTTGTGAAAAATTCGAAAATGGCTACCTATTACCAATCAAGGGAGGTTTACCCGTAACTAAAGCTGGAAATGGAAAGTAGTGTGAAAGCCATTGAAGGAACGGTAAGGCAAATTTTTGTCATAGGCATTTGGTTGATCTGTACACTTTTAGATCTTTAGTTTTGCTAATTTATGAAGAAAGTATTCCTATAAACTCAAGAGATAAACATTCACGATGCATACTAGATTTTATGTGTTCGTATTATTCTATTTGTTAATCAATCGGTGGGGATTCTGTGTGAACACTTATTATGTTCATAGAAGTTTTGGACTTCAATTTCCTATCACTTAATTTCTCTGAATTTTGTACTTGTATGTCTTAAAGTTTAGAGAAGTATATTTTCCAAGGGAGAGTTGAGTTTTTGAAAGATGTGAATTAGTTTATGCATGTTTTGCTCAGGGACTAGCAAAATACTGGTTGGGGAGTGTGTTGAGCTCTGAATTGTGCATATTTTAACCCCATCTCATCACTCATTATGCATAGTTTACATGTTTAAAAGACTAATTTAATACATGTTTTGTGATTGTAGGAATGAAAGAGAGACTTCACCTAATTGATGTTAAAAGTCCACATTTAGAAGCTTTTGATGATGATTGAAGGTGGGCCAAAGGAAGAAGAAGAAGTAAGAAAAGAAGAGAGAGAAGAGAAGAGAGATTTCAGCCATAAATCCAAGGGGCCGACCGATCATGACCGGTCGGCCAGCCATTTGCACCACACTCCAGCAAGTGCTGGAGCTTGCTGGACCATTCCAGGACTGGTCGTCGGCCATGTACAATTTCCAGCAGTTTGATATACAAGCTCCAATTTTTCATGCGCTGCATAACTAGTTACGCACTTCTGGAAGATTTTGAGGCGATGAAGCTTCAATACTATAAAAGAACACCTAGGGCTCGGTCTAAACTCATCATAGAAGGCTTGGAAACTCGTGGGACGTGAAGAGGATCATCGTGGAGCATCTGCAACTCCTCCAATTCTGATTTTTTATGCTTTTTAGTAGTTTTTTTTTATTTCTAGTTGAAGTATGATGATGCTCCGCTAGAACCTCCTAGCCAGAGCTAAGAGGTGAAGCTTGTAGTTAGTTATAATGTAAGATTTTTTTAATTCAAGTACATTTACTTAATGTTTGGATTTTTAAGTTCTAGTTTAAATAAGATTGGTATTTTTGGATATTTTATGAGAGGTCATGTACTTCGGACATGAGTTCCTTACAATTCTCTGAGATTGCCATGTTTGGATTGGTTAGATTCGAATTGTAGTAACCCTAGAGCATGCTATAGTCTCTTGGCATGGTTGTTACTTCAAAGGCTATAAGTTTGAATTCTATGTACTTCATTAGAACTAGAATATGATTTTCTGACTTAAGTGGGATTTTTTATGATTGAATGTCATATCTTTCAACTAGTTGAGAGATAGAACTTCGAATCTAGTTGTGTTTATACTTGGATGAATGAATTCACATTAAACTACTACAAGTGGAACCTTAAGGCTTTATTTCATTAATTATCAGATTTTTCTTAAAGTTATTGTTTTACTTAGTTTTTAAAAACTGAATTCTAAATTTGCTAAAATTGAAGCTATTAGAATAGTTTGAGTTTATTTACCCTAATTCCTTATAGATCGATCTCGTTTTTATCGAGAATTATTACTACATCGCAGCCATGCACTTGAGGCGAGCGAACAGTGGATCGACCTTGAATTTACTGAGTACTTTACTACTTCACTGCTTCACTACCTACTGTTGTAGCTCATATATTGCATATATATATATACCCTTAATCAGTAGGTTTTAGCTAGTTTTCATGGTCATAATTAGGGTTTTAGACTGATATTACATGTACTCAGAGATTTGACCAGATACATGCTTTTTCACTTAAAAGTGGTTATTTTATGGATTTTCAGGAAACATAGATCGAGCAAGGACACAATCAGAGTGTCAAGAATAACTTAAAATGTGTAGAGGAGTCCTTAAAGTCCAAGAGTTAAGAGAATAAACAAAGAAAAATGCTCCGAATGGTAAAGTGCCGAGTTAGAAGTACAAGAAGATATATAGACTTCTACAGTTACAACCAGGGGTCAAGGAATATTTTGTATGGCCAAAACACAGTGTTGAAGATGCTGAAGTGGTTTGATTGGATTACAAAAATACATATGAGGTTGTGTATAGTTGGTACGACAACGCGGGATAGAACGCCACTTGAAAAAAGTGACTTTTTACCAGAGTGTCTATTTGCGCCGATTTTGGCACAGTATGTAGAGCACGTCGAATAACGCCTACCCGTGAAATTTCTTCTGAATCCAAGGTCCGTGGAGAGAGAAATCACATAAATAGATTGAAGACAGTAATTGACATTTTCAAATCTGTGTTAAGGGGATTCATGCAGACGTCATCATCCATGCATGTGAAAATCTGCATGATTTTGGGGTTGTGTACATGATGTACACTGGTCCCATTTCGGAGGATCTGAACCGTCTGTTTTAGCGGGGATGCATTTTCAGGCAAGGAGTTGAATTTTCACAGAGAAAAGAATCTCAGGTGGGCCAAAAAGAAGGAAAAAGACCACAAACATTTAGACACTTCTGGAGGCTATGATCATTTGTTGCACAAGCTAATGGCCTGTTTAGCATTATTTGGGATATTGAACACACTGCAAGGCTCAGATTGAGTAAAAGGGAGCCACAATTTGAAGAGAAGAAGAAATTTTCTTTCTCTATCAAATTTCTAAAAAAAGAAAGAAAGAGGAAACCAAACAAAAAAAGGGCAACTGGCTAGTGTTGAGCTTTAAATTGTGCATATTCTAATCCCATTTCATCACACATATTGTATGATTTCTATGTTTAAAGACCTATCTAATGCATGCTTTTATGATTATAGGAATGAGAGAGAGACTTCACCATTTTGATATTAAAAGACCCTTCTTAAAGCACTTTGAAGACAAAGAAAGATGAGCCAAGAGTTAAAGAGAAGAAGCAAGAGAGAAGAGAAGGAAGAAAGAAAGAAAAAACTAGAAAAAGTTCTACGTATGACCTTGCCTACCGAGTCACGTAGATCAATCGGTTGACCATCTAACAACCTCCATTACATGCATGCCCCTATTTCTGGAAGGCCCCTCACTTTACTGATCCAATATTTGGACATTCTGAGTCCTAATGATCAAGAAGAGAGAAAAGGAGAAAGGATGAGAAAAGACGCAATACAAGGCTCCGCTCGACGTCAGCCACAAAAGATTAAATGGAAGGAGGCCGACCGGTCTTGACCGGTCGGCCAGGAAGACTGGACACATTGCATTGGGGCCGACCGGTCATGACCGGTCGGCCATAGGCACTGGATGAAGGATAAAAAGCCCGACCGGTCATGACCGGTCGGGCATGCACGCTGGAACAATGGACAATCCACGCCGACCGGTCATGACCGGTCGGCTGAGCTCTCTGGAGTATTTGAAAAGCCAGGCCGACCGGTCACGACCGGTCGGCCCTGCGTAAGAAGTCTCCTTTCTAAATTGGGACTCCGAAAATTGCTGCGCAATGCGAAGGCTTTCGCAGAATCCGACGCAAGGGGGGCTTGTTGCTATAAAAGGCCACCTAGGGGCTCTCCCTAAGGCATCAGAGAAGGGAAGGAACATGAGTTCGGAGGCTGAAGGCGACTGTGGAGCGTCTGCAACATCTATTTTCGGGTTTTTCTAGTTTTATGCTTTATTTTTGAGCTTTTAGTTGTGGCATGACTATGCTCGGCTAAAACCTCTCAGCTAAGGCTGAGAGGTGAAGCTTGTAGCCAGTTCTATGTTAATTTCAGTTTGATTCAAGTATTTTTTAATTCAAGGTTTGAATTTTCTTATGTTCAGTCCAAAAGATGGTAGTTTGAGATGTCTTATCTGAGTTCATGTGCTCCGGACATGAATTCCTTTTAATTCTCTGAGATTATCACAGGTTGCTTGTTTAGATTCGAATTATAGTAATCCTTGAGCAGGCCATAGTCCATAGGCATGGCTGTTACTCCGCAGGCTATGAATTTGAATTCTACATTGATTGAATGGACTTGAACTTGGAAGTTCAACTTGAATTGGATG
Source organism: Liriodendron chinense (assembly GCA_003013855.2). Classification (NCBI taxonomy): domain Eukaryota; kingdom Viridiplantae; phylum Streptophyta; class Magnoliopsida; order Magnoliales; family Magnoliaceae; genus Liriodendron; species Liriodendron chinense. The sequence continues at coordinate 11,796,674 of ML058384.1, read as the reverse complement.
AATGTGTGTGAATGCTTTATTTTCCAACTAGATGAGAGATAGGACTTCAAATCTAGTTGTGTTCTCTACTTGGATTGACTGAATTAACATAGGATTGCTACAAGTGGATCCTTGAAAGCCTTAGTACATTATATCTCTGATTTTTCATTAAGTTACTGTTTTAATTAAACATCCCATTGAAAATTGAATTGGTTCTATTAAACTGAGTTGCTGGAGTATTAGGAAGCTGTTTACTCTTTCCCTGTGGATCGACCCTCGGTCCTTACCGAGATTTATTACTACATCGCAGCCTTACACTTGAGGCGAACGAACAGTAACCGATCGGCCAAGCAAAATCCGACCAGTCAATCACATGCAAATTCCAGAAGTTGCTATTTTCAACAGTGAATTTTTATGCGCAACTACGTAAGTTCTTACGCAAATCCAGAACATTATATGGCCATGGAGCATGAATCTATAAAAGGACACCTCTAGGTTCGTCTATAATCATCTTAGAAGAGATCAAAGGTCGTGGGAGGTGAAGAAGATTGTCATGGAGCGTCTACAACTCCTCCGACTCTAATTTTTCTAGCTTTTCATACTTTATAATAGTTTTTATTTTGTTTATAGTTCAAGTATGATAATGCTTGGCTAGAACCTCTTACCTAGGGCTAAGAGGTGAAGCTTGTAGTTATTTCAATGTTCAATTCGTTTATTCAAGTACACTTTACTTACAGTTTGGATTTTTAAGTTCTAGTTTGAATAAAAGTGGTATTTTTAGAAGTTTGATGAGAGTTCATGTACTTCAGACATGAGTTCCTTGCAATTTTCTGAGATTGCCATGATTGGTTTGATTAGAATTGAATTGTAGTAACCCTAGAGCATGCCATAATCTCTTGAAAGGTTATAAATTCAAGTTCTATATGCTTCATTAGAACTAGAATTCTGAATTTTTAGATTTAAGTGGGACTGTTTGTGATTGAATGCTATATCGCTCAATTAGATGAGAGATAGAACTTTGATTCTAAATGTGTTTGTACTTGGATGAATGGATTGGCATTGGACTACTACAAGTGGATCCTTAAAGCTCTAGTTTCTCTTTAATTCTCAGATTTTCCTCTACTTAGTTACCGTTTTCTATTTAGTTCTTAAAAACTGAATTTTTTGAACTTCTAGATTGAAGTTATTAGAATAAGTTTGAATTGAGTTTATCCTTTTCCCTGTGGATCAACCTCGGTCTTACCGAGTTATTACTACATCGTAGCCTTGCACTTAAGGCGAGCGAAGAGCCAGCGCTGGCCAATTGCGCATGCGTTACTCGGACTCAGTGCAACGGTCTAGTGTGGTCCACGTGAGTTTCATATCTGCGTCAATTCTGGTCCCATGCTATAAAAGGATGTGGGGAAGGGGATGGACGGTACAGATTTAACACCAACGTCGAGGTGGGCCCCGCGGCACTGGTGCGTGAGAACACACAAAAGCCGGACATCTCTCTCTCCTCCTATAAAGCAAAGCCGTACGCCTCTCTCTCTCTCTCTCAATCTGTTCTCTCTCTCTGCTTCCTCTTTCTTTCTTCTTTCTCTGTTTCTTTTTCTTTTTAGATTTATTCTTCTTCTTTTGTTTGCAAAGCAACTGTGGGATCTAGCCCTTGTGATTGTGGATACTTTTTTACAACAACGTGTGAACGATTTATTAGTCATTATTTGAGATATTTTGAATTTAAGTACAAATTCTTTTGTCCGAGCTTCAATTCAACATGCATTGTTTCTATTTCCTTTTATTTTATTCAATCATGTGTTTCTAATTCCCTAAGCCAAGGCTAGAGGGGAAGTATGTAGTTACATGGATGGTTGAGATGTGGTTGAATGGTTTGATTTAACGATTATGAGATGATTTACATGATGAATGGATGAATGGTGTGGTGTTTATTTTTTTTATCTTATGTGTGTATGAGATATGCAACATTGAAGTTTGGTAATGCTTATTTAATGTTGTAGATCTAATCACGTGTATAGATGTGATTATAAATACATACTAATTAATGGTTGGAACTATGATTTGTAGATGGACCTTTGATCCATTCTCTCATGGATTTTGGATGCTTAGGACCTGATTTACGATTCATATGTATAGAATGCTTCATTCTCATGTAAGTTCTCTAATTTATGTGGATAAATGGTTATGAATTTTCATGTATTTTTATTGTAATAATTTAAAAGGTCTTGAGTCCTCTAGCTGTTTATCTTTGGATCTTTTAAGATCCAAAACCATGGCGCTTGAGTGACCGTGATACAATATGATTGTCTAAGAATCAGCACATGTATGGTTCATATTCCATGGATGTTAGTGAAACAACCATATCTTAACTATGTATAAATTCTACATGTGAATCCTTATGCCTTGGTTTGCTTTATCATCTAAATTTTCATCCCATTTACAATAATCTTTCCTAAATTTCTTCTTTTTATACCTAGTTGAATATTCCCTAACTTTCTTAAGTTTTGTCCCTGAGGATCGACTTTGGACTCTTATCTTCTACATTACATCTTACCCTCATGTTGGTGGAGGATAAGTAAAAGACACATCGCCTGCATTAGGGTATAAAATATCATAGTTGTAGCAATGTGCACTTAAACCTTTGCTTCTTCTGATGGTGGGTCATTCTCTCTTCGAAGGACGACTGATATCCCGGCCCCCACCTTCATTAGTTTACAGGCAACTCAATTACCTTGGATTTTGCATAGAATTTCGTGCAGTATTTAAGCGCCTGACTTTCAGCTAGTAGGATGACATAGTCAGCCCCAAGAGGTGATGGAGTTGTGATGAAATTTATAGTTTTGAATTCGAAACTGTGATATGAGACATCCTCCCTTAAGTATTGTATGTCGATAACTAGGATATCCAACGTGAGAGCAGTGAAACTGGCCAGGATGATGAATTTGGGCTCAGCTAAAATTGACATCACCTGATTCTCCCATATATATTTGACTCTTTAGTGGATGGTGAAGGGAATGGCCACGATTTTATGAAGCCAAGGCCTTGCCAATAGTAAATTGAAGAAAGCAAAGATGTCCAAGACTTAGAATGTGATGGTTGATAGGTTTAGACTAATTTGTACCTCTATGTCAATTTTTCCATACACCTATCTTCGAGAGTTATTGTAACAGCTCGATTTTTCACCACACGAGTATACACTCGTGTCCGAGAATTGCAGGTGTTATCTAAGTAATGAACGAATATTTCATGTATTTTTTTTTCTTTTCAATTTACTTTTTACATTCACATGGTACGCATCATAGAAAAGCAAAATAAACCGAACTTTGAATTTAGATCACGTACATCAACTATTTGTCCACTCAACTAAGGACATATTACAGTTTAAAATCAAGAGTTCTATTAAAGTACAAATTTAACTATTCTAAGTCAAGTATGACAGCACCTTTGCTTGATCAATTCTTCAAGCGCAACATAGCATTCTTCTAGTCCTGCATCACCTGGTTATGTTTTGATAACGTTAATAGCTATCTAAGTAAGGAATACCCCCAAGATTACACATTCATCACCAAGGCCAATTATAGTTTATAAACATAGATTAAGACAAAATACAACATTTCATACATGCGAATCTTAATTAATGCATGTATGCACATCAGCCTAGGGATGCACATCCAGCTGGAACATATGAATAGACAGACACTAAGACCAATCATTGGTATCACAATACAAAATAAACCACCCCACAATGATCTGAAAGTCATGAATAACATGCATTAGCATCACGACCATGAAAATCACTAAGGACATACATCGGTGCTGGCGGTAAGTTCCATATAATGACCCAGGAATCACAAGGGACATACATTGGCATCATGACCTGGGAATCACTAAGGATATACATCAACATCATGTTTGAGGAATCCCAGGTTGCATACGTCGGCATCATCAAGTGTCATAAATGCATGATTAACCCGACCTTTATTATTCCGGTTTACAAACAACCATTTTAGGAATGTTCAAAGGTCACTATGGGGGGGGGGGGGGGGGGGGGGGGCAGCTCGACCATAGTGTCCCATATCGCCATGCCTAACTCATGAGATTCAATAAAGTATAATTATAATGCACTCTAATGAAATTAGGGTGTTTCTTAACTTTCCTCACATGTAAACAATTATCATACAAAAATTAAAATAATATATGAATTGTGATAAGAAAGATTTAAAGCATACCTGGAAGGTTCCTGCCCATATTAGTATGCATGGAAACTTATAGTTTATGGGAATTAAACATGGAATAAGTAATTAACATCAAATAGCAAAAAGACGATGAATTATAGCTTTTCCAAGGTTCAAGTAGAAAGCTTGAAGGAAAATACTCACCTCTAATTGCCTTATAGTTGCTAGAATTTGTGTGTACACGCTTTAGCATCGAAATCTAAATGGTTGAGATTGGACCTAGAAAGCTTGTGGATGGTTGAAATCAGAGCTCTATTGATGTTTTATCGATGGGTTTTGGGTTTGTAGAGTTCGGGTATCGCAGCTGCGTCCGGCCGAGAAAGATGGTGTGAAGTCAATTTTCCTGAATGCCATGCACTATCTGAATCTTGCTGGGATCCCCATGCATAACTATGTTTGTCTTGGATGGTCTGGATTTGAAGAAACCTTTCTCTCTTTAATCAGTAAGGAGATCCCGATCCAAGTCGGAAATGGAATCAGAAACCAAAGTTTCCTATTTAAACAGGCATTGCATGCAACCTGGGTGCTAACTCGGGTTGTTTGCAGGACCAGGTGGGGATCCACAGTGATGCATGGGAGAGAAATCCATTATGTCCATCGTTCTCTCCGGATCTTATTTGGACAGTGGTAAAAAAATGAGGCGGATCTAGGGTTCAGGTGGATCACACCAATTTAAATTTAGGTAAGGCTTTTCTATGGTTGAAATCTCCTATCATACATATCATTATAATATCCCATTACAAATATCTTTAGAATATAAAAAGATGAACACGTCGACGGCAATGAAATCATAACATGCCCTAAGCAATCAGGTTTTTCAAACATTATTCTAATAATTCGATCGCAGATTCTTGAGACGCTTTCTACGCTGCTTCTTCCTCTGTCAGGACCTAAGCAGGATCAGGGACGTTCTGAAGGAACTGTTCCAATTCCTCAACTTGAGCCTATGTAGCACTGCACTCCGCCCTTTGTTGTTCGATGGATGACTGCAAGAGAGCTTCTTGGTTACTAAACTTTGTAAGATTGAGATGGACCACTGAGTGTTCCGCCTATAGTCGCTCTATCTCACCATCTATCTCTGCAAGTCAGTCCGTGACCCCTTGATGCCTAGTGCTAGCAACTTGCCAGTCTTACATCGCCTCGGTCACCTGCGCCCTCTGTGATTCGAGCCTTAGATGGAGGGACTGAAACTAATCACGCTTCTCCTCAATGGAAGGATTGGCTCTGAGATGTTTAACTCCGTTAACTCACATGACCCCCTCCTTGAATAGAGTTACATAGTGGCTCATTACTGAAACATCAACCCCAAGCCACTCAGCATGAGTTTTAAGTGCCTTCAATCCCTCATCCAGAACCGACTACTCGTTCGCATTCTTCAGAGAGTCAGTAATGGCTATTAGAAGGGCCTTCAGAAAGCTCGCCTTAATCTTCGACATGCCTTTGAGTGAAGAAGCAAATGACTCGGGAAAGACAGCAGGGACAGAGGTGATGGCAAAAGTGGTCACTGACAAAGATAATGACAAGTGTTAACACATAAGAGTTACCGCAGGAAGAAATACAAAGAAGGAAAAACAAAGCTATAAAGACAGTCATATACCAGCAGCTTCAGAAACATCGAAAGCTGGTTCACTAGTCGAAGCAACGGGCGTTGGCAGCACTAGGTCACACCCAGCTATTCTGTCTATCGATGGCTCGGGCAGTTCCAGAGAAGAAAGTATAACGACTTCAAGGACGGTGGCAGTTTGAGCCAGTTCAACAGCAGGAGGTGCTTCTGTGGCAGGTTCGGGTGCGCTCGGTTCATTATCATAAGCAACAGCCTCTCAGGAAGGTGGACCAACATCCCGACCACGATATCTTCAGATAAGGGAAGGGTCGAGGGAGGTACGAACCCCTCCGCTGTGATGGCAGTCGCCATCTCAGGAACAGAACTCTGACTCACCACAGTTTCAGCCGTAGGAAGAATGGAAGGAGGGGGACCCTCAGCTTGTACTCTTCCATCAACATCCATAGGGATCGCCTCTGTCTCGGCTTCGGGAATAGATCTATCATATGTTGGCTCATCATTATTGCCTTCCCCAGTATTGCGGTTCTCAGTCAGATGGGCTTGAGAGCTCATCTCCCCTTCCTCCCTTGCCACATCAACATTATCAGCTGGGGGATTACTCACAGCTCCAGATGTTCGGCCCCGTTGTCTTTCGGTGTCATACAATCACCACAGTTCATTGATCTACTTTCCCTCTAGGTAACAATGGGACGAGGAGAGGTCTTCACTCGGGGCCCATACCACTTAGGTGACAGCTCAGTATTGCTATCTCTAAGAGCAGAGCATCTAGATAGACTCCCTCGACTCGCCTGACTTTGTTCATGGCTCCTTGGGCTCTAGTTGACGCGGTCCGGCAAGGGATTCCGGCGATCTCTCAAATACCCAACGGACAAAACTCTCTCTCTGGATCTGTCCAAATAAACAGCAAATGAGGGGTATTTATACCCGAAAATACCGAAAGTTGGCCAATAGGGGGCTGCCACATGTAACGCGTTGAGAAAATAGGTCGGCGCATCTTAAAATGACGTGGTTAAAATAGCTAATTTTTGGGACACACTGGCTGTCAGTGCGTCCTAAAATTCACTGAAATTGCCTAATTTATTGGATGCGCTGACGGTCAGTGCGTCCTGAAATTCTTGAAAATCACTGAATTTTTTGACGTGCTGGCTGTCAGTGCGTCTTGAAATTCATTTCTAAAAGCTGTCCGAATTTCTCGATGCGCTTGCCGAATTTACTAATGCGCTGACAATTAGTACATCCTGAAATTCATTTTCGAAAATGATTAAATTTCATGACGCGCTGGCTATGTATTTAGTGATGCACTGACGAACTTCTATGTTGGTTTATTTGTGATAATCTTGCAAAAGTAATGGTTTGTGTGACCCGCTTTGTGATAAATGTTGATGCACTGGCCATGTTTATTCATGGTTGTGCTTACTACCCAAATTTAGAAGATTTCGATCATGATGGATGGTGGGGCCCGCTCCTGGGTCAACTTTCTATTTTTAGCAAATGATGATGCGTATTGTGATTTTTCTTGAGATTCCTGATGTACTAGCCCTAAATCCAGTGATGTGATGGATTGCATACTTGTAACGCTTTGTTTTGAGGATCCCGACTTTTTGGGACCCCAACAAATGCCCCTCCGGTGTGTTAGGATGGACACGTGGTCGTCTATTGTGACACAACAAATTTTCTGGGTCCCATTATAAATAGAAGAATCCTAGTCATTCTCGTCATTTCACTTTCATTTCTGCGTAAGACAGCTCCCATCAGCGTGTCATTTTATTCGCTAGCGCATCAAAAAATTATTGCCAACGCATCAAATTATTGGAGCGCACGTAGAATAATTCAAGGTTGGCATTTATTCGATGCACTACCCTCAGCCCGTCCTGAAAGGGACTTGGGAAATTTTTGCCTAATTACTCGACGTGAGTGCGAGCATTTTTACGAACATCAGCAGAATTTTTGAACCCGTTGGGTCCAGTGCGTACTTGCGTTAGGCTTGATGTAATTTTGTATATTTTATTTTTTTTAACAATGCGCCAACCCCAGTGTGCCAACTTTTTCGGACTTTGGCAGGATTACCTGATTTAGTCAATGCTCTGGAGCCAGCGCATGCCAAAATTCGGACTTCATAAAATTTGAATGAATTATAGGACGCGCTGAACCCTGCACGCACTCACGTGTCCGGGGGAAACCCATTTCAATGACGCGCCAGAGGTAGCGCGCATTGATTTTTTAACTTTGCGAAATTACCATATTTTATGAACGCGCTGGAGTCAGCGCGCCATACTTTGGACTTATAAAATAACATGAATTTTTCGACGCGCTAAGCCCTACGCATACAATTTTTGGACTTGTAAAATTCACTTGATTTATTATATGCGCTGGACCCTGCGCGTATAGTCTTTCGAACTTGTTAATCTGCCCAATTATTGGACGCGCCAGGGCTGGCTCGTACTGTTTCTGGACTTGAAAACTTGTCCAATTGTTGGACGCGCCAGGGCTGGCGCGCACTAATTTCTGGGGTTGTGAAATTGCCCAATTTTTAGTGTTTTTTATTTGGTATGCTTAGTATTGATCAACATGTTTGTACCTTAGTTCAACTGATCATTACCCATGATATTTGGGTTGCTATTTTGGGGCATATGGGGTCCAACCTTCCCTTTTGAACTGTTATGAGGGAATGTTGTTGGATCCCACCTGCCTGAAATCCTTGGATCATGTTGAACTGGATGTGATGTTTCTTTTTAACATAAGTTATATAGTGTTGATGCATACCTGAATATATTCTCTTCTGGTACTTGTCAGATCTAACGTTTTGACATGGTTGTGCAGATCTTCATGGCTGGTGGTTCTTCTAACACTGGCCCTTCGAAGGTTGGTCCCTCGATTTCCCAAGGCAACGACACGTAAACGCAAGCATACTTTGCCCAAGAAGGTGGCATGGCCATCCGATCAAAACCCTCAGTGGTTCCATCCACCGGAGAGGTTCAACTTCTTTGAACGTATACTGTTGTTATCCAAGGAGATACAGCGAAAGATTCTTTATGATAAGATTCTGCCGACCCCTCCGGATGAGGGTACGCAAGAGAAATGGGATGCTTAGTATGATCCCATGGCTGGTTTCCATTCTGATAACCCTGCGGGGTCCGAGGAGGGTGAGGCGAGCCCGATTGCGCCCACTCAGTCTGTTAAGCGCAATCGCCCGAAGACGACCGATAAAAGCACCAAGCAAGTATACATGGAGAATCAAGCCAAGTCGAAGTTTGATAAGATGAAGGTTGTTTGGTCTTCCATCAAGCTGGCAGTATCGTCGCTTATGATCCGCAACCTGTAGATCAAGAAGTACATCCGATTTCCTAAGAGTTTCCAGAGATATCATTCTCTTCCAAGCATCAAGCCTTCTGACGTGTGTCGCGCAAATTCATTCTACAGCATTGACTCCTAAACATTCATCCTAGAGACATTCATCAACTGCGTTGTATTTAAGAATGACACACTTCAGTCTATTCTTGAGGAGAAGGACATGATCTTCTTGGGGCCGAATCATGATCCACACCAGCCGTTTCTAACCCATTATTATAAAACTCTACGTCAAAGGCTCCGTCCTTTGATCGATGCAGAGATTTGGTCGACAGGTGGGTTCCGGACCCGAGGATATCTGAGTCCTCCTGGTTACGAGGCTTAGGTCAACCAGATAATTGAGTAGCACGAAGATACTCTGAAACAAGTGGGTCTCCTAAGGGCCATTCAAGCAACATCAAGCCATTTTTATCGGGAGTCCGTGTGTTTGCAAGGGGTTTCTAAATCACTGGAGTTCTATTACAAACTCCTTCCACTTGTTGTATGGGGAAATGAGCATATCGCTCTGGGATCTATATCGGATAGCCAGTCTTCCCATTCACGGAAGAATTTATGATGAATGGATACCCAGCGATGATGAATTGTCGAAGAAGAAGAAGGGTGTAGATGAGGGTTTCTATTCTGAAGCATGTTACGAGCTATTTGCGGAGCTTCCGCAGTTTCTGGGTTCCAAAGATAAGGTGCCCTTTGAAGATTGATTGATTTACTTCAGTCACAGTCTGAAGTGAGTTTCTTGACTTGAGTCGTGCATTTTCATTTTGTTCTGTCTTTTTCTTTTATTGATTATTCTCTTTCTCTCTCAGCTTGGATTATGCGCCCTACGATGAAGGCCGCAGAGATAAGATGACCTTAGAAGCTAAGATGAAGACAAAGTTTCCGAGGCCGAACAAGCTATCCCCTACATGTGAGCTGGCTGGGTTCTTAGCATATTGGTTATGCTGCGTAGCCCTTCCAAGTTCTAAGCAAGCGGACAGCGTAAGGGTTTCTTGTTTCGCTATGGCAGGAGTCTGGCCAACCGTCATTGTTACGTGCTAGCTCCGGCAGTCTTGTGTTCTATTTACCGAGCCTTCGGTGGCGTTATTAGCAATAAAGGCTTTGATTCTTTCGGGATAAACTCCTCCTTTTGCGGATGGCATTATCTTTCGGGTTGGCTCGGAGTTTACTTCCCGTGGATTTATGGCATGGAACTCAAGGATTTCATTTGGAGAGGATCAGTTCCACTGCATGCTTTTCAGAAGCGAAAGATGAACAATGGGAATTTACCAACTATCGAGGTGAAGATTGCCCATCATGATCACGTTGACTTCTTCCTTTTCTCGGGGACCAATAGTGAGAATCCGGTATTGGTCGATGATGATGAGAGCCTCGGTCCTACGAACGTTCATTCCTGATATCAATCCGCTCAGGTTCATTGCCTTTGAGGGAAGGGGCTAAGTTCTGGAGAGAGAGCCATACTATCTGTAAACACCCCACCTTCAGCTACAATGTTGGTAGAGATAGCTTAATGAATGGAGGTCCTTATCCCCCAAACCCCATGTCCAAACCCAGCCAAACTCACCCTTGTAAGCCCTAATCCATAGCCCAACTCAAGCCTGAACCCAGTTGACTCACTCCTAAACATCAGCTTGAAAAACCCCCCATAAAAAAACACTAGTCCAAAAATCCCCAAAAAGTCAAACTTGGTGAGTCAACCGACTGAGTCAAATCACCGAGTCAACTCACCGGGTCAGTCCAGCCCCTGCACACAGTCAACTCACCTTGTAAACCCATCTTTTTAACCCAGTCAACTCACCTAGTTCCGAGCCACAGCTTCGGAGCAACTCCGAACCTCAGACTTGTAGTTTTTTTGCTTCAGGTTCGGGGGTTGTACGCTCCGAAGATGGAGCGGAGTGTCTGTACAGGCGGCCCCCAGGGGGCCGCCCAAGCCTAACTACCCAAGCTGCCACTGCTCGCAACTATAAATACCCCCAACCCTTCTCATTCACAGCATTCACTTCTCATCTTTCCAGCTCAAGAGCTCCAAGTCCATCTCCACCACCAAGGAGAGCCCGAGTGAGAAGAGCCTAGCCCTGGTCTAGCCCAGCTTGACCCTGGTCCAAGTCTTCCAAGCTACCTAAGTCCCAATCTTAGCCGCTCGAAGCAAACCCTTGCGACACCTTCATCCATCTAGCTACTCTTTTATTAGCATCATTTCATTCGCATCTAGCATAAGTGCAACATTTACTATTCTTCCAACCCCCCTGCTTATCATCTCACTGCAAGCACTTTAATTAATCAAATACACAACATGCATCCTACATAAAGCACTTGTCAGTTTGAGCATATGCTCTGAGTTTGCCTGTTAATGGAAACCTGCCCATCAGAAACTCTTACTATTCAGACCTGCATTCATGCATCATATCATTCATGAGAATGTATGAGGATTAAATCAGACTTTCAAGTATTAGTTCAATTTTGTGAAGTAAATACCATACTTCGGTATGGGTAGAGTGGGTACCTAACACCTTCCCACCCTGTAACCATGATCCCTTACCTCGAATCTCTGACCGCATATCAAAAGGAGTCATTTTAGAGGAAGGAATCTTCGGATTCTCTTCTCTAATGTTTCTACGGGGTCTAGCTGACTGTAGATTCGAAGTAACTGACTAGTGGCGACTTTGTTCTTATATGAACTCATTCAAACATATCCAGTTTAACACGACAACCGAAAAAGCCCTCAAGAACGAGGTGAGCCAGTGGTACAACGACGAATCGTGCAACCCCTTTTCGAAAGGGAGGGCCGAGAGCGCGGAAAGGCAAGCGTCCACACTATCCGAACAGATTTGCTCGATAGTTCGGTTACGACTAAGGCGTACTCGAGACTCTTGAGCCAGTAACGTGAGAGCAGCGAGCTTATGGTATGAGGCCAATTCACTGGAAATGGATGTGGCGGCAACTTTCGCTTACCAGATCGGGTTGTTCCTTCATTGTTCCAGGCACAGAGTACACTCCTGGTGCTACATATGGATGAATGAGGTGGTGGGCTCACAAATACTCCTTAATTCAGAACAATTTACACGAAGCTGACCCTATCTTCATCTCGCCTCCGATCATCGATCCTGCTCCCGCTGACGGCCTGGGCTATGTATCAGAGCAGCTTCATCAACTGGCTACTCTGGGTGTGCAAAAATTTATGACCTCTTTGAATGTGATAATTGATAATGAGAAGCCCGAGCATAAGCTTAAAGGGTGGATCGCCTATGGGCAGAGGATCACACTGCAAGGGAATCAGGATTCCCCACTCCTTGGTCCTGTGTCAGAAGCACAGAGAGAGCGTTATGATATCGGTGATGATGATAATGATGATGATGTTGGTGATAACATTAGGTAGGTCGATGATGTTGGCGAGGATGGTAATGATGACAACGTTGGTGATGGTGATGACGAAGAGGATGGCGGCGATATTGAGGGTGGTGGAGAAGGTGGTAATATTGAGGGTGGTGGAGAAGGTGATGGTGAGGGTGATGGTATTGTAGCAGGGACTCCGTCGACTGCTGGTCAAGGAAGCTATGACCAAGGTTCAGCAAGTCGGGGGAGTTTATCCAGACGCTCCATTCCTGGGGATAGTGATTCTGAACCGTCTCCCGAACAGTCTGGGCCTTGAGGGAAGACCGCCCATCATGTCCTTATTATCGATGGAGGAAAGAAGATTAAAGAAATGCGGAAGTTGTATAGGGCCGAAAAATTACGGAGCCAACTCTCCAAAGGTGCTGGCAGCATTCTGACTGATAACGCTAGTGAAGCAAGGGAGGAAGGGGAGATGAGCTCTTAAGCAGATCTTAGTGGAAGCTGCCCTGCAGAGGAGAGTGATGATAATGAGCTGATATACGATAGATCTATTCCCGAAGCAGATACAGAACCCATCCCCATAGATCTTAATGGTGGGGTGCAAGCTGAAGACCCTCCCCTTGTCGACCCTGTTGATATTGAGGCTGCAGCTAACCCTAGCCCTATTCCCAAGATAAGGCCTGCTACTGTTGCGGAAGGAGCAGTACCTCCCTCGACACTTCCATACAGCGAAGATATCAGGGTTGAGGAGGTTGGTCCGTCCTCTCAGGAGGCTGTAATTTTTTATGTTGCTAGTCTGCCTGAGCCTGCCACGGAAGCATCCCCTGCTATTGAATCAATTCAAGCCGTCACTGCGCCCGAGATCATCGTACTTTCTTCTCCTGAATTGCCTGAGCCAGCAGCGAAAACTGTAACTAAATGTGTTCCGACATCATCAACGCTCGTTGCTTCAACCAGTGCACCGCTCGATGATGTTCCTGTAGCTACTAGTATATTGCTTGTCTTTACCATTTTTTTTACTTTCTTTCTTTCTGTGGCTTCCATATATTGATGCATATCCTTGTTCTATCAGTGACTGCTCCTGCTGACACCTTCGTGCCCGTCATCTTGCCTGAGGCGGTCTTTTCTTTGCTCCAAGGGATGACAATTATTAAGGCTAGGGTTCTGAAGACACTTCTATCATCCATTGTCGAAGCCCTGAGGAATGTGGAGGAAGAACGATTGCTTAATGAAGGGGTGAAAGTCTAGGAGGTGCACGCTGAGTGGCTTGGCGTAGATGCCTCTGTATTGAGCCAGTACGTAGCCTCATTCAAAGCAGAGGTTGCGCGGGTCAAGGAAGCCAAGCAGCTTAGACCTGATCCTTTTGCCGACATGAAGCGTGACGAACTGCGGACCCTCCTTCCAAATTTTAAGTCTCGGAGAGCTCAGATGGCTGCGACTACTTCAGACTTGGAGAGGACCAACACTGAACATCAAGAAGTCGTGGCCCATATCGCAATAATAGATGAAGAAATCAACCATCTCCAAGCCGAGCATTCACTGATCCATCTCTAGGTAGTGCAGCTTGACAGTTAGGAGTCTCGTCTGCGAGCAACTGTTGAATAACAAAAAGTTGAATGTGATGCCATGGAGGCTCAGGTAACGGTGTTACAGCAATCACTCCAGAATGTCCAGGATCCTGTCCAAGTCTTGGAGGAGGCAGAGAGAACATAGAAGGCTGCTCAGGAGTCAGTAATAGATCTGTTCGAACAATATCTTAAAAATTTAATGCATAATTTTGTCTAAGGATTTCTATGTTGTATATTCAATACTTTCTATATCAATGAAATGTAAAACATGTGTATTATTTCTAGTGCGTTTTGACTTGTGTAATTATATCTTTATCTAGAGAATTAATATAGAAAAATAATAGATTAGTAAGTAGGCAATCGTCCCCCTGTTAAGACTGAACCTACAGCACCTATGGAGATTGAATTTTGAGCAATTTTGAACTCCGAGTGCATTCTTCTGTCTTGAATTTGACAGTCTTAGAAAGGAAGTGTCGTACCCTTGGTGCGTTCCAGGTTTTAATGACTTTCCTGATACCTGCCCGTGCGCACACGGAACAAATAATTAATATTTAATATTGCAAATATTCATCGTCATATTATTTTGCTTCTTTTAGTATCTTGTTTATTACACTTTCCCTCTAATGGGGTGTGTACAAATCATGATGATAAAAGAATGTTAAGTGCAGTATCTCTTGAGAAACCAGTCGTTCACCAGGGAGCTGATGCCTTGTCCTTTACAATCTATCACCCGGTAGGCTCCGTTAGAATATACTTCATCTATGATGCAGATGGGATCCCATTTTGGATTGAATTTGCTTTTCGGATCTTGGGATGGTGATGGTCGTTTCATCATTAGTATTAGATCACCCTTCTTGAATGACCTGCCACGGACTCGTTTATCATACGCAGCCGAGATTTGCTTCTGATACATTTTGAGCCTCTGTTGAGCAGCGAGTCTCTTTTCATCTAAAGCATCGAGTTCGGCCATGCTGATCTTAGCATTGTGCTCGGTTGTCAAGGAGTGTCGGAGTGCGACCCGTAGTGACTCAACCTGTATTTCCATCGGGATCACAGCCTCTATACCGTATACCAGCGAGTAAGGCATAGCTCGAGTGGCTGTACGGTGTGTAGTCCGATATGCCCATAGTGCTTCAGGCAATCGTCTGTCCCAGTCTTTCTTATTCTCTGCCACTGTCTTTTTCAGAATCTTCATGATAGTTTTATTAAATGCCTCAGCCAGTCCATTTGCAGGAGGATAATAAGGCGATGAATAGCAAAGCTTGATCTTGAACTTTACGCATACCTTATCGATAGTAGCATTCTTGAAGGGCGTTCCATTGTCTGTAGTAATTCTCTCAGGGATACCGTGTCGGTATAGTACGGTATGACGAATAAAACCTTCGACGTGCCAGGCTTTCACATTTCTCAAGGCGACTGCTTCAGTCCATTTGGGGAAATAATCAATTGCGGCTAGAATGTACTGATGCTCTTGGGAGGATGGTGGACTAATCAGCCCGATCACGCCCATGGCCCAAGCTGCGAAAGGCCAGGACGTTACTGACTGATGCAATTCTTCTGGTGGTGAATGTATGATATGCGCGTGGATTTGACACTGATGACATTTCTTGACGTACTTTATCACATCTTTCGTCATTGTGGGCTAGTAGTAACTCATGTGTCGCACACGGTGATGTAAATTCTTGCCCCCCTAGTGAGCACCACATTCTCCTCCATGAGCTTCTTTCAATGTAGCATGCGCTTCGTCTCGGCTCAAACATTACAGTAATACCCCTTTGTATGACCGTTTGTAAAGTACGTCATTCTGGAGTATATATGAACTGGCGTGTCTTCTGACTTGTGTGCGCATTTTAAGATCATCTAATAAAAATCCATACTTCAGATAATCGATGAATGACCTTCACAAATCATCTTCCTCTAAAATTTCAAAGCAATAAATGGGATTGACACTCAATTCTCTACTGCGCAGCGTGGTTGTCAGCAGAATTCTCCTCTCTTCAATTGTTACCTGAAGTGGGTTGCCCCCAGGATTAGTCAGAGCAGCGGCTAAACTGGCAAGTGCGTCTGCTTGTACATTCTCCTGTCTCGATATGTGTGAGATACTGCTATTCCTAACTTGATTAAACATTAACTGCGCTTGGTGGCAATAGGGTGATAACTCGGGCTTGCGAACCTCGTATTATGTTGTCAGTTGCCCGATAACAAGCTTAAAATCCCCAAAGATACGTATTTCTTTAATCTGCATTTTCAGGGCTAATTGTAACCCAATAACAAGAGCCTGGTACTCTGCTTCATTATTGGTGCATGTTGAGACTATCGTGAATGAGTAGGGTAACAAGTCCCCTTGTGGACTGATGAATATAACTCCTGCCCCTGCCCCTATTGCTCTGGCTGCACCATCAAAATACATTTTCCAATGACGCGCTTCATTAATCGTCATAACCTTATCGTCTGGGAGGTCATACTCTATTTCTTCGCCGCTTGGTACTGGATGTGCGGCAAGGAAGTCTGCAATTGCCTATCCCTTGATGGTCCGTGCCAGCATGTATGTGACGTCGAATTCTGACAAGAGAAGAGCTCACTTGGCCAACCGCCCAGACAACATGAGTCTGTTCATGAGAAACTTAATGGGATCCGCTTTGGATATCAACGTTATCTGGTGAGAGAGACAATAATGTCTGAGTTTCTTGACAGCAAAGATCAATGCAAAGCAGATTTTTTTGATCGTTGAGTAGTTAAACTCGGCTCCCACTAGTGTGCGGCTCAAGTAATAGAGTGCGCTTTCCTTCCCTTCTTTGTTCTTCTGGGCTAAGAAGGCTTCCAGTGAGTTTTCGCCAACAGCGATGTAGAGGATTAGTGGCTCCGATTTGATCAGTGTTGTAAGGACTAGAGATTTTTCGAGCAGGTCTTTCAGAGAGTCGATCGCTTTCTGACAAGCATCGTCCCACTCAAATAGATTCCCTTTTTGTTAAGGCGTGAAAATGGTTGACAACGGCCAGATAAATTCGAGATTAATCTTCTTAAGTAAGAGACCCAGCCTTGGAAGCTTTTCAACTCTTTGAGATTCTTCGGAGGTGGCATCTCCTTAATTGCCTTAATCTTCGTCGGGTCAATCTCTATGCCTAGGTGCCTGATGACAAACCCTAAGAACTTGCCAGAGGAAACCCCGAACACGCATTTCAACGGGTTCATATGGAGGCTTTTCTGTCTCAATCTTTGAAACACTTGCTGCAGATGTTCTCTATGCTGCTCATGCTCGGACGACCTCACTACCAGATTGTCTACGTAGCATTCGACGTGCTTGTGTATCATGTCCTGGAAGATTACTTACATCGCGTGCTGGTATGTTGCACCTGCGTTCTTCAACCCGAAGGGCACCACACGGTAACAATATGTGCCTATCGTCGTACAGAAAGTTGTCGATTCTTCATCTTTTGGGGCCATGCGGATCTGATTGTAGCCCGAGTAACCATCCATGAAGGACATCACTGCGTATCCAGTCATGCTGTCAATCAGTAGTTCTGGGATAGGCAGTGGGAAATCATCTTTAGGGCACGCTTCGTTGAGGTTTCGAAAGTCTACTCAGACTCGGATCTGACCGCTCTTCTTCTTGACCGACACAATATTTGAAATCCATCGTGGGTATTTGATTTCTCGGATGAACTCAGCCTGGATTAACTTCTCAACTTCTTCTTCGATCTTAGGCACCATATCTGGATGGAATCATCGTTGAGGCTGCTTGACCGCCTTCTTCCCTTTCATGATGCCCAGCTTGTGCATCGCAATTGTTGAAGTGAGCCCTGGCATTTCTGAGTATGTCCAGGTAAATATATCTTTGTTCTCTTTCAACAGTTGAATATATTTCTCCCTCTCTTCTTCCGGGACATTCCTGCTCAGGTACGTATTTCTAGACTCTTCTGGGGCTCCCAGATTTATTTCTTCGAGCTCATCTATCATGGGCTGTCCTCCATCCTCTATCTGTGCGGGCGCGGCACTGGATTGGATGATATCGACTGTCTCTTGTGGCTGTATTTCTTCTGTGGGACTGATTGTCATCATATTCACGTGTCTAGTCTTCATCTTTGCCCCTAGCCCTTATCTACTTTGGTAAGCTTCGGTGTTTTCTTCGAACGGGGCTAACATTCTTCTATTCAGGGCTGATTCTGAATAATAGAAGCCCATGTTCTTTATGATATTGCGGCTGGCTTCATTGTATCTATCTTCTTTTATCGGTTGAGGTAGACGGGATGATTTCTCAGCCTCGTCCTCAGACTGCACAGGTTCATTTGGCACTGAATAAAATTTGATTTCTTTTTTGTGCATTGGCACTCAGTGGTACCAAAAATTGGCAAGGAGCCTTTGGGAAAGGCTTGACTCTTCCTATTTTCGACACCGGCATGTTGAAGTTAGACTTGAGCACACTCATAGTGCTGATTCGATATCATCTTTAAGACTAATTGCCCTGGTTGTTACAAGTGTCTCAGAACTACATAAAATTTCTTGGTGATCTGTTGATGTTCTTCTTCTGAATAACTCGCAGTTTCTTTCTGAGTAATAAACCGAGGCTTTCTTTTCTGTTCAAACTTATTGACTTGTGGTTTTGCCCCTTACCCTTTCTGCGTTACATTGGGCTTCTTCACGACTTCTCTTTCGTCAACCAAATCATAGTACCAAGCATCGACCAGGAATGATTCAGCAACCGTATACGGTTTCGGGTCTGCTGCCACCTGTACTGAACTCCCTCTCTGTTGTACTTGAAGCACTGATGATAAGTTGAGGGAATGACGCGGTTCTAATGGAGCCATGGCCTTTCTAGCAGAAGATTACTTGACATGTTACCGCGTCGATTACTTGACATGTTACCTTCGTCTTTAGTTCTTCAATTTCTAGCATCACGGTGATTGACCCCAAAGTATGCTGGCTATCTTGATTAAACCCTTGAATAACTATGGTGCTGGGACATAGGGTGACAAATTGTAACCCAACCTCTGTAGTGTTTTCAATGACATAATGTTTACTGCGGATCAATCATTAAGCATACATCGCTTAACTTCTCTATCTCTAATCATCTCTATAACCATCAATGGACGATTGTGATCTGTCGCTTCAATCATGCGGTCTTTTTCGAAAAATGTGATTGCAAAGGGGTGATCTATCTGCATTGCTTGCTGAATTGGTACATGTCCTTACCATAACTCATATGGGTTGTTCATTTCTGCTTTAATCTCTATCATCATCACTTCTCTGATTTCACTGTCCAACAAACCATTGATCAACATCTCCTTATATACCTTCGAGAGACATAAGGCATCGTATATGCTCAAGCGAGGTGGGACCTTTCGTAGATGTGACACCACATCATATGCTATCGACGCTGCCCCTTGTCTTGGTTCTGGCCAACTGGACGTGACATTAACAACTTTTTCTTTCAACATCTACCCCTAGGGCCTTGTTGATGGTCTATCTGGGTTTCCATCTTCTTGCATCGGGTCAGCTGGTTCTGGCAGAACGCGTTCTGGCATTTGTTTTCTGGATCGGAGAGTAACGGCGTCGACTTCCTCTTCACCTGCCCATGATGTCTCTCCCGCTGACGGCTGTTCTGTGAATGATACCATCGCGCAATGTACCTGAACCTCGATAGGTCGGCTCTTCCCTTGGTTGTTCTCTTTTCTCATCCCTTTCTTCTTGTGGTTGAGGAGTCTTCGTCTATTCTCGAGTTTCCTTCTGCTGCTGACCAAAGTCCAGGGTTCTTCGGCTTCAGGGAACGGGGTGCGCAAGCGAATGTTTTCTTCTGAGGAGAATGCTGAAACTACCCCCCAGATGTTTCTTTCCTGGTCGTTTTTGGTGATTTCATACTGATCACCCCTTGGTTGATCAACCCTTGTATTCTTCCCTTTACACTAAAACAGTCTTATGTCTTGTGGCTGAGACATCGGTGGTATTTGCAATACCGGGGATCATTCACTCTCCCAACTTCGTGTGGACGATCTGGTTCTGGTATGCGGAGTATATCTTCCTCCACTAGCTATTTCATGATGGGGACCAGATCCGCCATATTGAACATATATGGGCCATTGGCCCTTTCTCTTTCAGCTATCGTTATTCCTCGAGAAACATAAGACCTCTTGCCTTTATCTTAGGTAGGCGCCACTTTCACGTCTGGCTTGGATTCTACTATCGACCGCTTCCGATCTCTCACGTCTTTGCCCTTGTTTACATTATATGTTTCTGCAATCCTTCCTCTTCCCTCCTTTGCCTTTCAGGCCTAAAGTTCACCCATGTCACGGCTTCTTCCACCAAATGTGCTTTAATGGCTAGTTCTCTGAAAGACTGAAAATTGTTCCCAGATAACTCGTACGATATCATTGGGTCTAGGGCTCACATACACAACTTCAGTTGTTCTTTCTCACTAGGTAGCTCTTGGCATTGAGCAGCTATCGTTCCCCAATGATCCTTGAACTTCTCCACAGGTTCGCCCTATCTCTGTCTGATTAAGGCTAAATCTGTTACTGACATTTCTCTTTCTGTGACGAAGAATTTCGAGATGAAGCTGTCTCGCATCTGTTCCCACGATCTTACTGATCCGACTGGTAGTGACATGTACCATTGGAAAGCCTTCCCTGTCATCGTCGACTCGAATAGCTGCATACAATACTGTGGGATGGTTGACCAATTCCCCAATGCTGTAAGGAAATGAGTTATGTGCTCCTCTGGTGATCCTCTACCATCAAATTTTTTGGAGTCCGGACATCTGAAGTTAACCGGGAGCGGTATTTCTTCTATCTCTAGTGGGTACAGAACTTGATACTTATAATTGTTATAGGTAAAATAAGCGAGAGCACCTGATCACAAGCCGCAGATTGGGTAAGTGCGGGATGCCCATCCGACTCTCGAGATCATCTGATCACAAGCCGCAGATTGGGTAAGTGCGGGATGCCCATCCGACTCTCGAGATCACTTGATCACAAGCCGCAGATTGGGTAAGTGCGGGATGCCCATCCGACTCTCGAGATCATATGCTCGAGAGTCGTAGGATGGATAAATACGGAGCACCTATCCGCAAGGCTTCGAGCTCTCATAGCCGATGGTTAGATAAAGCAAAGCAAAGATTCCCTTCTTGAACAGCGAGCAGACCTTCTCACAAGTCGTTGAAAGGTGTTACGTCAAAATGAGCGAGCACTTGGACTCGCGACCATGTTCCAACATGCGAACAGCTTTTCTGCTGCTACATCTCTTAACCTTCAGTACCAGCGCCCGATCCCCGTTGAGCAGCTTGTCCAATCCCTCTGCGATGCCAGGCAGGGCTACACCCAGTTCGATGGTTTCCGTCTTGTCGGCGTCTCCTTCCTTTTCGCTGGCTATGACTCCAACTACGATTTCCAGTTCTACATGAGCGATCAGCGCTATTACTACGCCTACCGGCAGCCCGTATAGGTCGGTTTTTGGGCTTATCTTCTCTGGTGGTTCCGGATCTCAAGGGATTGCCATCAAGGGACGTGACTGCCGAAATAAGTCATTGGGTTGGATCTCGTCTCTAAAGATGAGGATCTTATCCCACGAAATCAGCAAGATCTCAGTATCGTACACGAGATCAGCGAGATCTCGATATCTTGCGTAAACAGATTGAACCGCTTCAGATCTATATAAAGGGACGACTCCATTAAGGGAAAGGTACACACAATATTCAATCCCTGTCCTGTTTTGGCCTGGTTACTCTTCTTCTTGCTTTGGCCTGACTTAAGCATCGGAGGGCTAACGGCTGGATCCCAGCCACCCTTAGTTGCTGTCTGTCATCTTTCAAGTTTGGCGGAGGAAATCTCTGTTATAGAGAAGGTGAACGTCCGGAAGATCCTGTTACAAAATCTGACATTAACAGTTTGGCGCCGTCTGTGGGAACGACTTGATCATCGAAATCAATCGTTCTACCGATCAAAATCCTTCCGCGATGCCTCCTAAAAAGGCTGTTCATCCTTCGACTTCAAGGCAGGCACCACCTCCGCCCGATGAGACGGAACCCGAACCTGCTCTTCCCACGTCGACGAATATCCCTCAAGAAGCCCCGAATATGCCATCAACAAATCCATTATTGGAGGCTTCTGGAAATCAAGACGATGTCCTACGTTTCCTCGGAAACACTCTCCTAACTCTAAACGCCGGAGTTCAGGCGCTGTCAAATCGGCTTGATCAACATTTCCCCGAACCGCAGAGACAAGCCTCCGAAGGGTTATCACCGCAGCCCATACCAGTGGCATCTAGACATTCTATGGACGAACCACAGGTCCCACCACTTGGCAGCCATCCCCCTGTGCCGTCTCCACACTCTATACATTCTAGTTTGTCTCGACAACCTCAACCGTAGGGCTCCACCGCCGAAACATCAAGCTATACCCTACCATGGGAAGGAGATCTCAAAAGAATCCACGATCGTTTTGATGTCATGGAACAGCGATACCAGGCAAATCGGCCATCTGCAGTCATAGCGGCAATACATCAATCCGAGTCCCCCTTCACCAGCGAGGTTATGGAAGCCCCGTTACCCAGAAAGTATCGAACGCCTGTTATCACCCCGTACACAGGTATTGGCGACCCTCTTGAACACCTGGAAACATACAGGTCCCTCATGGAGTTGGAGGGACATGGTTCAGAAATCATGTGTAGGGCTTTTTCCCTAACATTGAAGGAGGCAGCTCGTACGTGGTTCCGAGGATTAAAGCCTCGTTCCATCAGCTCATTTTCTCAGTTATCGGATATATTCCTTTTTCAATTCATGGGAAGCATCCGCATCAAGAAGCCAGCCTCCCATCTAATGAATCTAAAACAGCAGCATGGGGAAACGATAAAGGAGTTCACAGTACGGTTCACCGCTGAAGCCGTTCAAACTGAAGGTTATACTGAAGAAAAAGGCCTCGCAGCCCTCATAGCCGGAATAACGAGCAAGAAATTCAGGTTTGCTTTAGACAAGAGCCCTCCAAAAATTATGGCAGAGTTCCAAGCCAAAGCTCAGAAATATATCAATGCAGAAGAAGTTGCATTGACACGCCATGGAGTACAGGGTAAGAGACGCAAGCCAGAAGGAGCCTCTTCTACAGATAAAAAATACCGTCGTGATCAACGCGAACGTTCTCCCAAGAAGCCTTATTCCGGTAAATATCATAACTACACTCCTCTTAATCGGTCTCATGAAAAGGTTCTAATGGAGATTAAACATAAGCCATATGTAAAGTGGCCTGCAAAGATCAAATCCGATCCCGAGAAGAGAGACAAGAGCAAGTTCTGTTACTTCCACAAAGATCATGGGCATAGAACCTAGGACTGCATCTCTCTACGAGACCATATCGAAGCTCTCATTCGAAAGGGCCATCTCCAGGATTATGTTGCTCGTAAAAATCGATCACCAAAAAGGGCGAACACCTCGTCTCACAAAAAGGAACAACCTCATCATCAAACTGACCAAGAGGACGCTGAGCCTACGGGGGAAATTCGCACCATCATCGGAGGACCAGCTTGCAGGGGCGATTCTCAAGCTTCCAGAAAAGCATACGCCCGAAAGGCATCCAAAGAACCCCAGCAAATCTACTGGCTGGAACAGACGTCTAGCTCGTCGAAGACCAGTCATCCTCCAATTTCCTTCACTCTCGAAGATGCAAAGGGAATTCACTTCCCTCACGAAGACTCCATCGTAGTCACTTTGAAGGTATCAAATTATCTGACACATCGAATTATGGTGGATACAGGCAGCTCAGCCGATATTCTATACTTGGAGGCCTTCAACAAAATGGCACTTGCCAGAAGCCTGCTCAAACCAGTTTCGACCCCCCTCATCAGCTTCGGAGGTGAGGTAGTAACACCTGAAGGAAGCATTGATCTCCCAGTTACTTTTGGAGAAAGTCCAGCGAAGACCACCATCTTCGTAAATTTCCTCGTGGTGGACCGAAAATCAGCGTATAACGCCATTTTAGGACGGCGTCTCTTACTAAGGTCGGGGCAGCCTTGCACCCTTCGTATCTGTGTGTCAAATTTCCTACCCCAAATGGTATCGGGGTCGTGTGAGGAAGTCAACAGGAAGCACGGTCTTGCTATCAGATAGCCCTACAAGATCGAAAGAAGGCTCAAGCAACACCCGTTATGGAGATAATATAAGGTTCACCCACCTTCTCCACCAACACCTCGTTGGATCCGAGAGAGAATGCTCTCCAATCAGGAACTCCTGGGGAGGAAACAGTGGCGATTCATCTGATCGAAGACGACCCGTCTAAAATCGTGTACATTGGATCCTCTTTAACCAGTGTCCACCGTGGAGATTTGGTCCGTTTCCTCACTGAATACCAGGACGTGTTTTCTTGGTCTCATAAAGATATGCCAGGCATCGACCCCAACGTCGTCGTACATCGTCTCAATATCGATCCAAAGCATAAACCCGTACACCAACGCCGACGTACCTTCACTGCAGAAAGGCAAATGGCGATCAAAGCTGAAGTTGAAAAGCTACTCACGGTCAATTTCATAAAAGAAGTTGACTACCCAGAGTGGGTCGCGAACGTAGTTCTCGTCCGGAAAGCTAATGGCAAATGGAGAATGTGCGTCGACTATTCAGACTTGAACAAAGCATGTCCCAAAGACAGCTTCCCGACACCGCGGATCGACCAGTTGGTCGACTCAACAGCTGGACACGCACTACTTAGTTTTATGGACACTTATTCTGGTTACAACCAGATCATGATGCACCCACGTGATAGCCAGCATACCGCTTTCATCACAGACCGGAGATTATATTGTTACCAGGTAATGCCATTCGGTCTTAAAAATGCAGGGGCCACTTATCAACGTCTCGTCAACAAAATATTCGCTGCTCAAATTAGTAGGAATATGGAAGTCTATGTTGATGACATGCTCGTGAAAAGCACTATAGAAGATGATCATATTTCTGATCTTCGAGAAGCCTTCGACCTAATGAGGAGGTATCAAATGAAATTGAACCCAGAAAAATGTGCGTTCGGTGTGTCTGCAGGGAAATTTCTCGGGTTCATGGTTGGCCAACGCGGAATTGAGGCTAATCCTGAGAAGATAAAAGCATTGATAGAGATGAAATCCCCCACCACTCTGAAGGACGTCCAGCGTCTGGCTGGTCGTATCGCATCGTTAAACAGGTTCATCTCGCGAGCATCTGACAAGTGTTTACCATTCTTCAAACTCCTTCGTGCAACGGCCAAGTCTGATTGGAAATGGACACCACAATGTGAGGAAGCCTTTCAATAATTGAAGCTATACATGAGCACACCCCCCATTTTATCTAAACCTGTAGCGCATGAGCAACTCAATCTTTATCTCTCTGTGTCCACTACGGCCCTTAGTGTCGCTTTAATAAGAGAAGATTCCGGGGTACAGAGGCCCGTTTATTATATCAGTCGAGCAATGGTTGATGCAGAAACTAGGTATTCTGATATGGAGAAACTGGCCCTAGCCTTAGTCACGGCAGCTCGAAAACTGCGACCATACTTTCAGGCCCACGCTATTTTAGTACCGACGAATCATCCGCTACGACAAGTCCTTCAAAAACCTGAGGCTTTCGGACGGTTAACTAAATGGGCAGTCGAGGTCAGCGAGCACGATATCTCATTCTGCCCTAGGACCGCGGTAAAGGGCCAGGCCGTGGCTGATTTCATCGCCGAATTCACGTACTCTCCTGATGATAATATCATGACCAGCGACCAGCCTCCTTGGTTACTTTTCGTGGACGGGTCGTCGCGGGCCACTGGTAGCGGAGCGGGCCTTATTTTAGTGGCTCCCGACGGGTCACATTTTCAATATGCTCTGCGTTTCGAATCTCGCGTCTCAAATAATGAAGCAGAATATGAGGCCCTGATCGTTGGCCTCGAACTGGCCATTGTCCTTGCAGTTCAGAATCTGTTAATTCATAGCGATTCCCAGCTCATTGTTAACCAAGTCCTTGGTGAATTCGAGACCAAAGAAGAAAGGATGGCCTTCTACAAGTCTCGTGTCCTCATCCTACTCGCAAAACTGAAGACTTATGAAATAATTCATATTTCTCACGAGAAGAACCAACTTGCTGATTCCTTGGCAAAGCTCGCTTCTGCACCAGAATCTGAGTTATCACATTCGATCCCCATCGAGCATCGTCAGAACCTGAGTATCGACCAAGCGACTCTCGAGCATGTAAATCTGTACAATCATCTCCGTGCTGGATGGATCCTATCATCCTTTATCTCAGAGACGGACATTTACCAAAGGACAAGAAAGCTGCAAGGCAAATTCGTCTCCGGGCTGCCAGGTATACTTTACAGGACGGAATATTGTTACGCAAAAGCTTTTCCTTGCCTTATTTAAGGTGTCTTCATCCAAAAGAAGCACTTCGTGTTCTAGATGAAGTACACCAGGGGGCATGTGGTAACCATCCCAGGGGACGATCCCTAGCATATAAAGCGATGAGGCAAGGATATTATTGGCCCACTATGAAAGCAGATGCAATTGAATTTTCTAAAAAATGTGACAAGTGTCAACGATATTTACCTATACCTCATGTACCATCCGAGCGGATGACCCCAGTTGATAGCCCTTGGCCTTTTGCTCAGTGGGGGGTCGATATCATCGGGCCCTTACCCATGGGAAAGGGACAAAATAGGTTCGCGATCGTGGCAGTTGATTATTTCACCAAATGGGCCGAGGCAGAACCATTAGCCAAGATTACTGAGAAACAAACTACTAAGTTTGTATGGAGAAATATTATATGTCGTTTCGGACTTCCTCACACTATAATTACCGATAACGGAACACAGTTCGATAACGCAGCTTTTGATGAATTTTGTGAAAAATGGAAGATACGTAATCTCCGCACTTCTCCATATCATCCTCAGGCGAATGGGCAGGTCGAGGCAGTGAATAAGATCATCAAGCACCATTTAAAGACCAAGCTAGGGGAATGTAAAGGGGTGTGGCTAGAACTTCTGCCGGAAGTATTATGGGCGTATGGAACCATGGCTTGTACATCAACAGGAGAAACCCCTTTCTCCTTAGCTTTTGGTGTCAACGCAGTGGTACCAGTGGAAATTCAAGTGCCCTCATATCGGGTCGAGCAGTATGACCCCGCGAGTAATCAGGAAAACCTCCGGCTTCATCTCGATCTCTTGGAGGAGCAAAGAAATGCTTCCCAAGTACGAGTGGCAGCATATCAACAACGTATTGCTCGTTATCGAAATGCTAGGGTTCGGCCTAGATCCTTCCAGCCAGGAGATTTGGTCCTAAGGCAAAAACTTGGAGTTCCCGCTCGTTCGTTGGATCGAAATTGGGAAGGCCCATATCGGGTTATTAGGATTGTGCGACCCGGTACTTATTATCTTGAAGACATGCAAGGGAAGCCCGTACGTCGCCCTTGGCACATGGAGCATTTGCTACGATACTACCCCTAGATTTGATGTAGTTCATAGATAACTTTTTATAAATAAAGTGAAAGACATCTTTTGGTCGCTACTCCATTAACTTGGATCTGAATAGCCTCGAAGAGGATGCATACAATCCCTTGGCCAATCGCCTACCTTTGGTAGGGTTAAATTCACCTAGGATGGTCGCATTTCCATTTTATGGATGACCTTCATACCCTTGGTAAATTTGGAGGTAAACTTGAAGTCTCAATCGATAGATCAGTCTATCTCCACGAGGGTTTGGTCGCTACGACCCCCCGGATTGAGCACATTCTCTCAATCGATAGATCAGTCTATCTCCACGAGGGTTTGGTCGCTACGACCCCCCGGATTGAGCACATTCTCTCAATCGATAGATAAGTCTTATCTCCACGAGGGCATGGTCGCTACGACCCCCCGGGTTGAGCATAACTCATTGCAACGAGAAGGCATTCAGTGCACGAAAAGAAAGTAAACAAGAACGAGAAGGCATTCATTGCATGAAAGGGAAAGAGTAAACAAGAACAACACTTTCAAAAAATATCTTTTCATTGATGATAAAATATTTACAAAATTTCTGCTCGCGAGAACAAGAGAGGAAAACAAAAAGATCAATCTCTTGGAGGAGCCGTGCTCTCGACTTCAGGGCCCATTTCTGGAGCCCCTCCAGCTTGCGTGGCTTCAGTCACCTCGTTCTCAGCAGCAGCTTGCTCTTCTGCAGCTATGATGGTCGCGACTCGACCAAATTCCCCCATATCAAAGGATGGGATCATTCGTTGCACTACTCTTAGCGCAAAGTCGCGACCAGCATCATACGACTCGTATCTTTCGTCGTCATAAAGCTGCGAAGTCCGGAACTCGAAAATTGCCCGAGGACCTTCCTCCGAGAGCATTTTTACAAGGGCGACTTTCTCCTCGTCCCAGTGGATCGAGTCGTCCTTGAGCTGTGCAAGAGTGGAGCGCTCCTTGGTCAGGTTGTCGTAGGCCTCCTTGAGCTGCGACCTGGCCTCCGCGAACTGCTCCTCCAACGAGATCTTGTCTTGGCGGAAGATCTCCCTCTCTCTCTCAGCCTTCTCCTTCAAACCCGTGAGCTTCATGAAGTCTGAGTCCAAGGCCTGATACCTGTCGGTCAGGACTTGGATTTTCTCGATGAGGATCTTCTTCTCCTCATCTCTCTTCACGATCACCGCCTCACGGGCCTTGAGCAGCTGATCTCTTCCTTGAACTGCCTTCTCCAAGGCAGTCCTCTTCCCCTCAGCTTCATCTATCGTGCGACGGGCGGCAACGATATCACGCCTCGTTCACAGGATAAGATCTAAGCCCTGCAAAAGTGATGAAAAATGTGAGAAAGTATTCTGGAACGTAATAACATATTAAAGCAGGTCTTGACAAGGTCTTACCTGAACCATCCTCACCCCCGCTTCGAGGAAAAGGTTCTCAGGGCTTGGCTCGGGAAGAGAGCCGAAGGCATGAGGAGGGACGTTCTCAAATAAAAATTTACATACTGGATGGAGGTGGCGGGGAATAGAATACGTCCCGCTCCCTGACGGTTGGGCAACGACCAACCCGGCCTGCTCGTGAGGTGGAGGCATCAACTAGCGAGAAGGTCCCTGCTCAGGCAGCAGGGATCAGTTTGCGAGCAGGAGCCGGCTCTTGAGGCTCTACCTGCTCTCGAGCATCTTCAGCTGGGGGGCAGCCCGACCCCACCCCGTCCGGGGAATTGTCAGCAATGTTAATCACTGGTGGACCAGGTGCGACCACCAGTGAGGGAATAGTGGGCCCAGCCGGGGCCCCCACCATGCTCGCGGGAGGGGCAGGCTGATCGCTACCCGTGCGAATGGATGATTGAGATGGTTCGGCAGGTGTTCTCTTCTGCCTCTTGGAGCTTGTGCCCTTCAGTCGGGGCAACAGACCCCTCTTCTCTCCAGCCTTCGTCATCTCAACTTCTCTTCTGGATATTAGGCCCGCTGCTGCAAGTCGCGAAGGAGATAAGCAAGCCTCGATGTGCCTATCACCAACAGGCACCTTGTACACCTTTACTATTTTCTCGTTGATTCCCCCCTTTAGATTTGGTTTTCTCAAGGCCGGGATACCTGCGAGCACAAACAGGGGTCAAAAAATGAATAAAACCCTAGAAACCATCACTGGAGAAAATTGCACAATGCGAGACTGTGCCTACCTTCACAGAAAAAATGGGTCACTCCTGGACCCCTGGAGGAGGCAGACTCCCAGTTCACGGAAGCATAGAACCACCGCTTCCTCCAGCCGGGATAATTCGAGGAGGGCTTCCCCAGCATGAAGTTATCCCGGTGCCAGTAGCACAGGTAATACCAGCCTTCGCTGGATGGTGCTTTCTTTAGATGGAACATGCGGAGGAATTCCTCCGCTGTAAGCTCCCCGTTGCCGGCCTGAGCCCAGAGGGCAAAAGAACCCAGGACTACCCTCCATCCATTCACAATGAGTTGCCCGGGGACAATCTTGTAACACCGGAGTACGTCGCGTATGAAGGGATGGAGGGGGAGGCGTACCCCCAAGATGAGCTGGTACTCATAAAAAGCTACGCATCCTGGGGGAGGGGAGTCTGGCGTTTCTCCATCTCCAGGCAATCGGAGAGTGACTGAGTCGGGGATCAGGTATCTCTCCCGTAACTTAGCCAGCCGGTCCTCCGATAAAATAGAAGGATATCCGGCTGCTGTGTATCTCCCTACCGGAACCCTCGCGCTGCTAGAAGCAGAGGATTCCGGGGTAGCATCACCTAGTGGGACGGTGGTCTCGTCAGAGTTCCCAGCCATGAGAAGATGAAAAGAAAAGAAAAAGGAAATATACACAACAGAAAGAAAGAGGAAGAAACACCGAAAGGAGAAGATGAAAATGGAGATGACGCGAGAATTCTTTTTCTTCGAAAAAACTTCTGTAGAAAACCAGAGAAATGGCGGACTCCGTATATTTATAGGCAATCATTCCGCCGTATCTGATGGCACGTGGCAGTCCCTCCTTCGGCGCAGCACTCGAGCAGGCACGCCCATTAACTCCTCAAACACGTGGCGAGCGTCCCTTCATTTTCTGTCTGCGGAAAGGCTGCGGAAAGCTGGCGCTCATTAATTCCAGCCCATCATGTGAGGTTCCGTTCTCGATGAAGGCAGCGGGCGGTTACGTGTGGTAGTAAGCTAAGTCCTTCCCTTCAAAATTCTTGGCGGCAAGGACTTGGGGGGCATCTGTTATAGGCAAAATAAGCGAGAGCACCTGATCACAAGCCGCAGATTGGGTAAGTGCGGGATGCCCATCCGACTCTCGAGATCATCTGATCACAAGCCGCAGATTGGGTAAGTGCGGGATGCCCATCCGACTCTCGAGATCACCTGATCACAAGCCGCAGATTGGGTAAGTGCGGGATGCCCATCCGACTCTCGAGATCATATGCTCGAGAGTCGTAGGATGGATAAATACGGAGCACCTATCCGCAAGGCTTCGAGCTCTCATAGCCGATGGTCAGATAAAGCAAAGCAAAGATTCCCTTCTTGAACAGCGAGCAGACCTTCTCACAAGTCGTTGAAAGGTGTTACGTCAAAATGAGTGAGCACTTGGACTCGCGACCATGTTCCAACATGCGAACAGCTTTTCTGCTGCTACATCTCTTAACCTTCAGTACCAGCGCCCGATCCCCGTTGAGCAGCTTGTCCAATCCCTCTGCGATGCCAGGCAGGGCTACACCCAGTTCGATGGTTTCCGTCTTGTCGGCGTCTCCTTCCTTTTCGCTGGCTATGACTCCAACTACGATTTCCAGTTCTACATGAGCGATCAGCGCTATTACTACGCCTACCGGCAGCCCGTATAGGTCGGTTTTTGGGCTTATCTTCTCTGGTAGTTCCGGATCTCAAGGGATTGCCATCAAGGGACGTGACTGCCGAAATAAGTCATTGGGTTGGATCTCGTCTCTAAAGATGAGGATCTTATCCCACGAAATCAGCAAGATCTCAGTATCAGTACACGAGATCAGCGGGATCTCGATATCTTGCGTAAACAGATTGAACCACTTCAGATCTATATAAAGGGACGACTCCATTAAGGGAAAGGTACACACAATATTCAATCCCTGTCCTGTTTTGGCCTGGTTACTCTTCTTCTTGCTTTGGCCTGACTTAAGCATCGGAGGGCTAACGGCTGGATCCCAGCCACCCTTAGTTGCTGTCTGTCATCTTTCAAGTTTGGCGGAGGAAATCTCTGTTATAGAGAAGGTGAACGTCCGGATGATCCTGTTACAAAATCTGACATTAACAATAATCGGTTTCTTTTTCTCTCTCTTTGTCTTGCTGCATGAGATTCATAATTGTTTGGGACAATTCCTCTCTTGACATTTGCGCAGTCGGGACAGACGTTCGCTCTGCTGAAACTTTCCTGGTCTGGGTAAGCAGTTCAGCGTTGGCTGGTCCTTCTGCTGCCCCTTAGGACTCTTCGGCCGACTGGCGCGTAGGTGGTACGGCACTCCTGGGAGTGTTCTGAGCTATCAAAGTGTTCAACGCTTCCTGAATGATCCTCATTCACTCATTCGTCTCACGATTAGCCTGAACTAATCTGTCGATCTGATCTTGGACTGTAGGCAATTCTTCTGCTTCGTACGGTCTCTCTTCTTCCTCTGCTACTTGAACCATTACGATTAGCACGAGTCGTACTTTCTGAACCTGCCCTTGTCTTGGTTCGAGGGTTGTCGTGGGCTTGGAGTTCTTCACGTGTGCGGTCTTGGTTGACTTACATGTGACGTGGACAGCCCTAGGCAATGGCGGAAACTGTTCGGTTGTCATCACAGGTACTCAGGACCTGGTTGATGTGACCTGACTGCTGATAGGGATCTTTTGTCCCTGTTTTGGCTGTCATTATCTCCTGATTATGGAGCGAGGTCTCGTAACATTCACCCTTTTGTACGCTGCTAAGATGGCTGCTTTCTTCTGCTCTTTCTTCTGTCGGCATGTTTCAACCAACTGTCATCCTGAGTTGGAAGTAGTTATCGTGGTTAGAGTAAAACGGGAGAATCTAAAACCTCCGGTGGCAAAGAAGATGCACGAACTCATCGTTGGGTATGCCATCTCTTCTGTCTGCGTTAGTATCTTACTATTTTGCTGCGTCATAAAAATCATTAGAACAATTCATAAATGCGGTCGGGAGTATGAACCCATCGATCGCGATGCATAAAATGACGAAAATAAGCAAGAAGAAGACAAATACGTGTAGTTGTGGAAGTTTGTAGGTTCAAAAACCTTTTATTAAACATTTATTGCCTTAAAGATGAAGGGAAGAACATTTTCATTGAGAGTCACCAGTTTGGCGCCCGAGGGGCGCCGAAACATTACGCCTCGGGGTAACTTTCCTATGCATAAATTCGTGTTTGCAAGTAATTGATCTTAGAGTGTTTCTATATTCAAATTTAACCAGAGATTCCATGTTCGATCCCCAGCAGAGTCGCCAGTTTGTTAGAACTAGAAAATGCTACAAGGCAGTTTTCTTAGTATTGTATTGTTCTGGGGGAATTCTGAGTATAAGAGACATTCATAGACAATTACAAGCATTCGCAAAGTACACAAGAGAGAAGATATCACGAGCCTTTAATTACATCGAATGATCGATGACCCTTGATCAAAAGACAAAAGACTAGTCAGCAGAGACTATGGTCTTAGAGTTCGTGATCGTAGAGACTTGTATTTTGTAGTCGAAGAGACCTATATTTTGTGGTCAAAGAGACCTATATTTTGTTGTGTTTGTTATGGACTGATCCATCTTTGTATGAGTCAGATGTCTATATCCCATGTTTTAACCAGAGATCCGGGCTGAGAGACCATAAGGGTTTTTAACCGAGGAGTATGACTCTGGGCCTGCGCCTGTCATTTTTAACAGGTGATCGCAAGAAGATCGATCTGCAGTAGTATGTACCTGAGCAGCTCAATCGGCGGATGCCGTTTGAATGAGTAGGGCATCGACTGTTCTTGAAGTGTCAATCTTTAACAAGTTTCATGTAATAGCTTAGAACTCTTTTGATATGGTTTATTGTGTTAACCATAGTCCCATTTGCTTAGTCTGAACCTTAATCCGGGTCATATTATGATAGTACATGTAATGATGATACATTGGTATGATTCTGGGCACTGACGACCTCTTTCCGAGAAATTTCTCCGTTCATCGCATTGGATCATATCAAACTTCAAAGGCTTGCATTCTGCTCATTAGGTGTCCCAGATGAGTTATTTGACTGTTCCATTGTGTTCGGAAAGCTCGAGATTATTAAAATATGCAAAAATTGGGCCCGAAAACATCACAAAATGAAGGTTTAGGGGTGCTGAAATTGACGTTCAAAGTGCTGATTTTTCTGACCCGCTGGCCTGATTTTACCGATGCATTGGGGCTAGTGTGTCGAAAAATAACTTTGTAAAAATGCATAGTTTTGTGATCTGCTGGCCTTATTTTTCTGATGCGCTAGGGGCTAGTGCGTTGAAAAATGACTTTTTTCGGAAATGGTTGATTTTCATGATGTGCTGGCCTTTCTTTTTATGCATTGGGGCCAGTGCGTCGAAGAATGACTTGTTTCATAAATGACTGATTTTCCTGATGAGCTGGGGTTATTTTTCTGATGCGCCGAGGGTCATTGTGTCGATAAAATAAGCCAAATTTGATTTAAGGTACTTTGTGACGCGCCACTGTACTTGTATATTTTTTTAGGTTATTTCTTGATCGGACCTGCTGTGGTCGGAAGTGGGGTTCCTGATGAAGGGTTCCATAGGTCGAAAAGGAATTTCGGTGATCGAAAAAGGTTTTCGTTGGTCGGAAAAGGGTCCCGGTAAGAGATTATGGCAATCTCTCAAATACCCAACGAACAAAACTCTCTCTCTCTCTCTCTCTCTCTCTCTCTCTCTCTCTCTGGATCCGTGCAAATGAATAGTAAAGGAAGGGTATTTATACCTGAAAATACTAAAAGTTGGCCAATAGGGGGCTGCCACGTGTAGCGCATCGAGAAAATAGGTCGGCGCATCTTTAAATGACTTGGTTAAAATAACTGATTTTTAGGACGCACTGGCTGTCAGTGCGTCCTGAAATTCACTGAAAATGCTTGATTTATTGGATGCGCTGACAGTCAGTGCGTCCTGAAATTCCTGAAAATCACTGAATTTTTTTACGCGCTGGCTGTCGTGCTTCCTGAAATTCATTTCTGAAAACTGCCTGAATTTCTCGATGCACTGACTGAATTACTAATGCGCTGACAGTCAGTGCGTCCTGAAATTCATTTCCAAAAATGACTGAATTTCATGACGCGCTAGCTATGTATTTAGTGATGTGCTGAAGGACTTCTATTTTGGTTTATTTGTGATAATCTTGTAAAAATAATGGTTTGTGTGACCCGCTTTGTGATGAATGTTGATGCACTGGCCATATTTATTTATAGTTGTGCTTACTACCCAAATTTGGAATATTTCGATAATGATGGATGGTGGGCCCTACTCCTGGGTCAACTTTTTATTTTTAGCAAATGATGATGTGTATTGTGATTTTTCTTGAGATTCCTGATGTACTGTCCCTAAATCTAGTGATGTGTTGGATTGCATACTTGTAACGCCTTGTTTTGAGGATCCCGAATTTTTGGGACCCCAACACGTGCTTAAGAGCAGTACATGCAGAAATATGTATTTGTTATAAACCTGCTTGTAATTGAAATGTCCTGAGTATAACCTAGATGAAGGGAAAAACAAATATCAACTTGATACAAAACTTTTGTGGGCCCTAAGAAGTTTTCAAAGGTGTGTGTTTAATTACCAAACTTTTGTGGGCTTAAGAAGTTTTCAATGATCTGTGTTTAATTACCACTATATGGTCCACTTTGGCATTGGATTTGCCTTATTTTTAGGCTTATGCCCTATTTTTTATTTTATTTTTATGACCAAGGTATCGAGACCTCTTAGAGCATCAGACTAATCCTCGGGGCATGTGCAAACCCTCCGACCCACACGCATCGGGAAAACCTTCGAGAGGTGGCCAACAAGAGTACTTGAACTTTAGACCTCCCGCTTCTTAAGGTGTGGGGTCCTGGCCAACTGAGATACCGCTCGTTGGTTAGGGCTTATGCCCTAATATTACAAGTGGATGGACAGTGTGGATAAAACCCATACATCATGATAACTCCTCAGAGGCCCAGCTTGCCCTAAGTACTCGAACAGGGATTGGCTATTTACCTCTGCTCGTCCCTAACTAGGAATGAACATGGGCTCTGAGGGGCCACCGTGATGTATGGGTTTTATTTTCACCATCCATCCATTTTTCCATATCATTTTAGGGTACCAGCCTAAAAATGAGGTAAATCTAATCTTTAAGTGGACCACACCATAGGAACTAATGGTAGTAATGACACCCACCCTTGAAACCATATTAGGAACCATCGTGATGGTTAATTGCCATCCAAGCAGCTCATAAGGTCATATAGACCTGCATGAAACGAAAACACAAATATCATCATGATGTGGGACTTTTGTGGCCCCCAAAAAGTTTTCAATGATATATATATTTTTAGACTCATGCCCTAAAATGATATGAAAAAAGTGCCCTAAAATAATATGAAAAACATAAATGGATGGTGTGAATAAAACCCATGCATAAGGTGGACCTTTAAAGCCCTTTGTCCGTCTAAGAGCAGATTGGGTGTTATTGAGGTAAATACAACGTCGTTTCATTGGCACAGGGGAGAGTTGAATAGGTACTCACTAGGCGCGGCATCGATGGATCTGGATCCATTGAGGTGGGTGGGATCACGAGGCCCACTGTGATGTATGTGCTTTATATCCACACCATCCATCTATATTGAAAACTCATTTTACGTCATGATCTTAAAAAAATGAAGCAGATCCAAATCTCATGTGGATCATAAAACAGTAGTAATCGATCATTTAAAAACTTTTCATGGGCCACAAAAGTTTTGGATCAAGCTAATATTTGTTTGATCTCTTCATCTAGGTCTTTGTGACCTTATCAACAGGTTGGATGGCAAATAAATATTCTGGTGGCCCTTATGAAGTTTTTAATGGTGGGGATTCAATCATGACTTTTCAAGTGCTATGCTCCACCTAAGATTTGGATCCGCCTTATTTTTTGGATCATACTTTAAAATGAGCGGTCAAAATGGATGGAGGGCGTGGATTTAAGGTACATACATCATGGTGGGCCCTACAATTAGTCAAGTATAGAACTAGTTGGCAATCTTAGTCAAATCATGAAGGATATAAAGTCAGAATGTGAGTAGGTTGATCACATTAAAAAAGCCTACTGAAAAACCGTTCCATGCCTTTCCTTCTATTAGAGTGACAGTCCGTCCTATTTCTTTTCCCTATGCGGGTAGTAGAGCTTTCTTGCCACGCATTAGTCGATAGGTCATCCTATTGGACCGAAGCAGCATGCTCGGAGGGCGACACGGGATGATTTATTAAAGTAGGGGTAGGTAGGGTAGTACCCAATCATCATCTGTCGAGTTCAAGACAGGTGAGGTAGTACCCAATTCGTGGCGCAATGGGTGGGGTCTCTGACTGTGGGGCCAAAAACTTGTTCGCTCGCCTCAAGTGCAAGGCTGCGATGTAGTAATAATCTCGACAAGACCGAGGTCGATCCACAGGGAAGGAAGTAAACAATTCAAATTATCCTAATAACTAGAATCTAAGAGGTTTGTGAAATTGGTTTTGAACATAAAACAGAAAAATCTAATAATGAAAAGATAACTAGAGCATCAAGGATCCACCTATAACTCTCCTTAGATGCATAATTCGCTATGGTTTCTCACTTCCTCAACTAGAATCGAAATTAAGTTCTATCTAGTCGGATGATAGAGTGGTTAAAACAATCAACCTGACATATGTATGATCCATGTATATGATTCACTCAACAAAAGCTAGGACGAGCATACTCAATTGCATAGGTCAGTCTCAATTCCAATAGGTTAAGATCACAACCATAATCATCATTAAATCCTATCACAAGATAAAACTAGATCATGATTTGAACTTGATCCAAATCACATACATAATCTTACATAATCCAGAATTTCCAGAAAAAATAGACTTTTGGTATGAAGCTCCCACATGAGGATCATATGTCTAGAGCATATTCCAATTCCTCGGATCATACAGGTCTAGAATAACTCAAAACAGTTAAGAACTCAAGCAATTCTTCTAAACATCCATGAGCCATCATAAGATTAAGAAAAACTACTTAGAACTTTATTTAAACTTCAAACTATTATTCTTCAGTAGAAATCCAACTTGAAACCAATAAAACGAATTAAACAATCTAAGAAAACTATAAGGTTCACCTCTTAGCTCTAGCTAAGAGATTAGTTAATGAAAAGCATATTAAAAATAAAACTAGAACTAAGAAAAGGAAGAAAAACTAGCTGGAGGAGGCTAGGAAGCCTCCTATGACTTGAGCTCCTTGCTCCCTACGTTCTTGGTTGCCTTGGAATAAAAGAGAGCACCTCCTTTTATAATTCAGCAAGAGTACTGCAACATAACAGATCTTGTTTCGCTTCGTACGGCTTAACCAATGGTCGGATTGCCTTCAAATTTGATTTGTAGCTTCCTTGTAATGTAATCTTCCTCATAGATGATTTAGATTTCTAAGAGTATCTTCTGAGTGGTCCCACCAATCAGATCAGCAACTGCCTCTCAAAATCACGCACTTCGGGTACCTTCAAAACCAGTCATCTTGCTTTCAACGCTCTGGAGGGTACAGATGTCAAATTGATTCCAAATTTTGAACATTTGTAGAAAACTTTCTCCTCTACGTGATAGATGGATTAGATTGTCCAAAAAATTTCAGAATTAGGTGTGAAAATTAGAACACTTAGCCCTTTTATAAAATCTGTGCAGTTGGATCTTTCTGGATGGTCCATCTTTCTTCAACCGGTACGATCAAACCACACATCCTTTTGATCTGAAACTTTGTGGTTATTCATATATGGATGTGGTCTAGAAGATAGTCAAAGTAGATTCTTCATATCATCAATGATGGGTCACCCGGACCGGCCCAAAGTGGAGTGGACGGAATCTGGAACTTTCTGGACAGTTCGTATTGTTTTGGCCACCACGGTCAATCCGTAGCTCCGATCGACACGAAACTACTTGGGTTATTTCGACGTCGAGCTTCTCTTCAACATGGATGTGTTGGATTTCCAAATATCATCAAGATGGCTCCAGAAAACTATGCTGAAAATCTAAAAAGGGGAATAGCCTGCTGTCTGAAATCTGGAACTCTAAAATTGCATGGCCGACCGGTCAAGACCGGTCGGACAGGGCTGGGCGACCGGTCTTGACTGGTCTAGCCCATGTGTCCTTGCTCCAGCAGCTTTAAGAGAGGGGAGAGCAACTGGCCGACCAGTCAAGACCAGTCGGGGCCTGTTTGGCCTACCGGTCTTGATCGGTCGGACCACCTTGTGGGGCTCCTTTTCATACTTTCCTTCTTTCTTTTCTTGCCTTCTTTCTTCATGATTCTTTGGCCCACCCTGGGTCTTCATCCAAGGTTCCTAAATGTGCTTCTTTCAGCTATTGATCAAGTGAACTCTCTCTCATTCCTGTAATCACAAAACCATGCATTAGAATAGTCTTTAAACATAAAATCCATGCATAATGAGTGGTGAATTGGGGTTAGAATATGCACAATTAAGAGCTCAACACACCCCCCCAACCAGCATTTTGCTAGTCCCGAGCAAAACGTGAGTGAAATAAGTTCAATTCTCCAAAAACCAACTCTCCTTCAGAAACTATGCTTCTATCCATTTCGAGACATACAAGTGTAAAATTCAGAAAAATTAGGTGATAGAAGTTGAAACCTTAAACTCTCAAAACATAATAAGTGTCCATATGAAATTCTCGCTGATTGATTGATGAATAGAAGAACTCAAACAAATTCAACCTAGTGTGCATAGTGAAAGTTCATCTCATGAGTTTCTGGGCTAATCTTCTTCATAGATCAACTAAACTATGGATTTTAAGGTGTATAGAGCAACACCAAGCCAATGACAGGAATTTGCTTTACCGTCCTTCCGACGGCTTTCACACTACGTCCCATTTTCGGCTTTGGTTACGGGTAGACCATCCCCCGGTTGGTAATAGATAGCCCTTTTCGGAATTTCCATCATTCCCAATTTCATCCTTCCTTTTCCTTTTTCTTTTAAATTAAATAGGATTTTTAAAAATCCATATGTTTCGTTATT
Organism: Liriodendron chinense; assembly: GCA_003013855.2. NCBI lineage: Eukaryota > Viridiplantae > Streptophyta > Magnoliopsida > Magnoliales > Magnoliaceae > Liriodendron > Liriodendron chinense. The sequence continues at coordinate 11,757,012 of ML058384.1, read as the reverse complement.
TTCCCATAGATAAAGATGAACAAAGTACCCCGGCTTGGTTTCTCAACACCTTAAATCAAAGTCTAGCTAATCCACAAATCACATAATCCTTTCAACCCATGAAAATCGTGTAATGTGAACTAGGTGTAAAAGTGTTCAAATTTTCTATCGCTCACATAAATAGGGGAATTCACATATAAAACCATTATATTAAGAGAAGTTCAAAGCTTGCAACATCACTCACTTCATATCTCCTCTTCTTATACTCGTATCATCTTGAATGCATAGAAACAAAGTTTTCCAAAAGAGTTTTGAATTTTAGAAAAATCGAAAATTTTCTACATAATTGCTCAAAATGTCACAAAAGCTATTCATCTAAGGAATCTCACCCCCCAACCAAAATCTTACATTGTCCTTAATGTAATAAGATATGCAATATGCATGACATGAGAGCAATGACATAAAACAAAGGAGAGTGAGAACGAGAGTACCTGAGGTAGCAAGTAGATCAATTCTAGCATCTTCCATTGTCTCGATGAGACTTATTCAATCCTAAATGTAGAAAAGAAATCCTAACCTACCTACCTACCTTTGATTAGTCCGATCGACTACATGATCAAATTTGAGCAGGATCTTCATGAATTTCAATAGGTTTCTCATGAGGACCATCCAAAGTCCTGCTCGAATGTATACATGGGTGCGTTTCTTCATGAAGGTCCAATCATAGTGTGCACCACACGCATGTAAGGAGGAGATAAGAGCAGCAAAAAGATATCTCCTCAAGTTCTAAATTGGGTTATAATAGATTAAAAATGGGTCCTCCCAATCAGAATTTTCAATGGGTTGAAGAACCCATGATGGTGGAGAGACATTCATTAAGTCTTTTTCAGTTTGGATTGTCTCCTCCACAAATTCAGAATTGCATGGTGCTTCCACAAACAATGGTAAAGAGTGTAAATCAATGAAAATGGTGTTCTTCAGGCACCGAAACCATGTCTAACAAACTATCCAACTCCTTAATCATCTCATCATCCAGATCATAGGGGTGGGTCATGCATTCCTCTAAGAAATCGAGAGAGTCGGATGAAGGGTCCTCGTTCTCCCTAAGTGATTGAGGAAATTCTGTTTCAAGGGTAAGGAATTCCTCCTCTATAGAGGGGAGGTCTTCCAAAGAAAATTTTTCAGATTCAGTGGTAAGCATATTATCTAGCATTGGTTGATCTTTTGAAATTTCATATTGTGCCACCCCGTCATCTAAAGAAACGGAATTTTTAACCTAAGGGAGTTCTTCCACAATAGAATCTGGCATGTGTTGGTGGTGGAAGGACTAAAAAATATTGACTTCGGCCATCTCTCTAGCAAGAATATCTTCTGACGACTCATAAACATTCACCCATTCGGAAGAAGAAATCATGGACTCACAATTGTCATTCAAATCCTCATTGTAGGCAATCAAACTATCACTTTCAGATTTTGTAGATTCCTCGAGTTCGTCAACCATCCTTGAAATTTCTTTATCGTTCAAATCGGAATACCTAAAAGAGATAGTCGATTCACCATAATCGATGATAATGTTGGGATCACTGAAATCGACATCCTCTAAAAATTTAGTCATTAAATCGAAAGAGGGTTGGGCTTGGATAGCCTCATCCTCCTCATTTTTGGTGATTGAATTGGTGTTCCCAATGTCGAATTCTGGATTTTGAGATGGCGAGAGGTTTTGTATGCATTGCTCAGTTATTTTCATAAACTCTCGCAGTGTATCCTCAAGAGTTTGTGTTGGTTGTGGTTTATGAGAAAGAAACTCTTGAGGATAATTGTTGGCATCCATGGTTGGCTCGTCTCCCAAATTGAAATTTTGATGCTCCCACCTATTAGGATTATGCATGTCATATGATGGGCTATTAGATGGTTGTTGCTATGTGTAGCCAAACAAGTGATCATACATTGTCCTAACCGGTGGAACATTATTCATCTCTTTTCGATACTCTCCCATTGTCTTACCCGGCGAAAAGTTATGCACATTGTTGTCATTCCGGTAATCTCGCAAGGTCTTACGTGGGTGAGTATTAGAAGTAGATTGAGTCTTAGAAAAATATTCATGCTTGTAATGGTTCCAATCATAATGATTTTTTATTTGGTTCAACCTCTCTTCTTCCAAAAGGTATTTAGACAATCCACCCGTCCAATCATTCATAATGAAATTATAAGAAGTTGAAACTACCCTAATCTAGGAAGAAAAATAAAAAGAAGAAAGGAATATGTTACCCATGAAGGTGAGAACTATGTCAACAACTAAGTTCCTACAAAACACAAAAATAGAATATTGTTAGTAATCTAGAAAAAAAAATCAGAAAACTACTTCTAGAAAAACTGAAAATCCTACCTAACTAAGACTACTCTATAGCTACTAGAACAATTAGAACCGTTTAACCACTTCCCCGGCAACTGCGCCAAAAACTTGTTCGCTCGCCTCAAGTCCAAGGCTGCGATGTAGTAATAATCTTGGTAAGACCAAGGTCGATCTACAAGAGAGGAAGTAAACAATTCAAATTATCCTAATAACTAGAATCTAAGAGGTTTGTGAAATTGGTTTTGAACATAAAACAGAAAAATCTAATAATGAAAAGATAACTAGAGCATCAAGGATCCACTTATAACTCTCCTTAGATGCATAATTCGCTATGGTTTCTCACTTCCTCAACTAGAATCGAAATTAAGTTCTATCTAGTCAGATGATAGAGCAGTTAAAACAATCAACCTGACATATGTATGATCCATGTATATGATTCACTCAATGCAAGCTAGGACGAGCATACTCAATTGCATAGGTCAGTCTCAATTCCAATAGGTTAAGATCACAACCATAATCATCATTAAATCCTATCACAAGATAAAACTAGATCATGATTTGAACTTGATCCAAATCACATACACAATCTTACATAATCTAGAATTTCCAGAAAAATAGACTTTTGGTATGAAGCTCCCACATGAGGATCATATGTCTAGAGCGTATTCCAATTCCTCGGATCATACAGGTCTAGAATAACTCAAAACAGTTAAGAACTCAAGCAATTCTTCTAAACATCCATGAGCCATCAAAAGATTAAGAAAAACTACTTAGAACTTTATTTAAACTTCAAACCATTGTTCTTCAATAGAAATCGAACTTGAAACCAATAAAACGAATTAAACAATCTAAGAAAACTAAAAGGTTCACCTCTTAGCTCTAGCTAAGAGATTAGCTAATGAAAAGCATATTAAAAATAAAACTAGAACTAAGAAAAGGAAGAAAAACTAACCGGAGGAGGCTAGGAAGCCTCCTATGACTTGAACTCCTTGCTCCCCACGTCCTTGGTTGCCTTGGAATAGAAGAGAGCACCTCCTTTTATAATTCAGCAAGAGTACTGCAACATAACAGATTTTGTTTCGCTTCGTACGGCTTAACCAATGGTCGGATTGCCTTCAAATTTGATTTGTAGCTTCCTTGTAATGTGATCTTCCTCATAGATGATTTAGATTTCCAAGAGTATCTTCTGAGTGGTCCCACCAATCAGATCAGCGACCGCCTCTCAAAATCACGCACTTCGGGTACCTTCAGAACCAGTCATCTTGCTTTCAACGCTTCGGAGTGTACAGATGTCGGATTGATCCCAAATTTTGAAAATTGGTAGAAAGCTTCCTCCTCTACATGATAGATGGATTAGATTGTCCAAAAAAATTCCAGAATTAGGTGCGAAAATTAGAACACTTGGCCCTTTTATAAAATCTGTGCAGTTTGATCTTTCTGGATGGTCCATCTTTCTTCAACCAGTACGATCAAACCACACATCCTTTTAATCTAAAACTTTGTGGTTATTCATATATGGATGTGGTCTAGAAGATGGTCAAAGTAGATTCTTCATATCATCAATGATGGGTCACCTGGACCGGCCCAGAGTGGATTGGGCGGAATCTGGAACTTTCTGGAGAGTTCGTATTGTTTTGGCCACCACGGTCAATCCGTAGCTCCAATCGACACGAAACCACTTGGGTTATTTCGGCGTCGAGCTTCTCTTGACATGGACATGTTGGATTTTCAAATATCATCAATATGGCTCCAGAAAACTGTGTCAAAAATCCAAAAAGGGGAATAGCCTACTGTCTGAAATCTAAAACTCTAAAATTGCATGGCCGACCGGTCTTGACCGGTCTAGCCCATGTGTCCTTGCTCCAACAGCTTTAAGAGAGAGGAGAGCAACTAGCCGACCGGTCAAGACTGGTCGGGGCCTGTTTGGCCGACCGGTCTTGACTGGTCGGACCACCTTGTGGGGCTCCTTTTCATACTTTCCTTCTTTCTATTCTTTCCTTTTTTCTTCATGATTCTTTGGCCCACCTTGGGTCTTCATCCAAGGTTCCTAAATGTGCTTCTTTTAGCTATTGATCGAGTGAACTCTCTCTCATTCCTGCAATCACAAAACCATGCATTAGAATAGTCTTTAAACATAAAATCCATGCATAATGAGTGTTGAATTGGGGTTGGAATATGCACAATTAAGTGCTTAATACCCACCTCGATGTATGTTCCTTATATTCACACCGTTCATAAATTAAAAACTCATTTTAGCGAACTTTTTTCTATCCTATTCTGATTGATCCTGGAAAGAGGTTTGTAGCCAAGGAAAAGCGACCGAGTGAGTTTGCGATCAATGCTTAATTGCAACCAGTTAATAGGACAGGTTTTAGTAGGAGAAAGGAAGGAAGTCTTTGGAAGGCCAACAATTACTAGGAAAAGTGTCAAAAGGAGAAATGAAGGAAGTCTCTGGAATGCAGTGGTGCTGAATCTATCTTTATGCTAAGGAATGTAAAAGACAAATTTATTTTACAAAACTAGTGCTTTTACATTCCTTAGTGTAACCAATGCTTTATTACACCTACGGAATGTTCCTATGCCAATGGAGTTTAGGCGATTAGAGCGGGAACCCAGGAACTTCATGCCTGAAGTTTAAAAATAAGAAACAACCGATAGGGGGGTAGGTTTTTCTCGAAAATCCACCATATCATGGAGAACAATACCCTGTAGGTCCAGAACTGCCATAAGTGGTTGAACCAAATCATCTGGATTGTTTCTAACTTATACGATTGGTCCATGAAGTGGCAAGCCAGGTTCTCACTCGCACTACTACCGTAGTTTACCATAAGCCTCGTCTTAAATGGACTCATGGACAATTTTCATTTTTGCGGCAAACTTCGATGTTTTCTGACCAATACGGCTGATTTGACAAAAATGACTGATTTTGGTATTTTTTTACCATAATAGCCGATTTTGACCAAAATGGCCGAATTCGATGTTTCTTAACCATGATGGCCGAATTGGACCAAGACAGTAAAATTCAATATTTTTCGACCAAGATGGGTGAGTTTGACAGAAATGGGCGAGTTCGACTAAGATACGGAATTTGATATTTTTGTCCGGTCAAGCAGTTGTATTCATTACACCGAACAACGAGCCAACGTGCAAAGGGGTGGGAGACACATTGAAAACTTAAAAAACGCTGAGTGCTTTTTGAGCGATGATCTGTTAATCAAAGAATTCCTTGCTGCAGTAAAAGCGTTGAAGACACCCGCCTAGTCTCCGACAGACATAAATGAGTCCAATAACAAATGACCAAGATATGATTGAAAATATGCAGTACCCAATGCAGTCAGAAACACTTGGGGGTAGAATTTGGAATCACAGTCAACGTCGCTCTTGAAATTACGTCAGTAGTCTAACATGACACCCTACGCTTTACTTGCGGAAGCTTCCGGAGCTAATAGAACTATGGCTTAGTCCTTGGGGGGAAGGGGGATAATTAGGATCGTTTAAAAATCCTTTTTAAAACATCTTGCCTAGTTAAACTAATTAGCAATTATAAATTAAATAAACAAGAACACTTAACTTCCAAGTTTAAGTGGGTCCAATCACAAGATAATCATATAATTAGTAATTAAATAACCTAGCCTAAGCATGCATAGATAATCAAATGATTAAACTAATCAAACACATAATGTATGCAACCCAAGTAGACTATAAGAGAGTGGATCATATAAGCTCAAGTCTACTCTACTTAGTGAAAGTACATCTTGTGTGTGGATATGCCTATCTAGTACCTAACATACATTTAATCAAGAATGAATAATTAAGCAATTAAAACAACAATGCTAGATTAACAATGTGCTCAACTCAATCATAAACACAAGCACGTACAGTGGTTCGGTCACCCTACTCCACTCCCGGTTCAAGTACTCACCCTTCTGAGCACACCAACATTCACCAGGGAGGATAAATTAAGTTCCTCATAACCTAGGAGCTTGACAAGGTTCCTCACAACCCTTCGTTTTTAATCGAAGAACCTAGCGTATACTCCCACCAGAGGCTCCCCACGGAGACTTGTTAGAGGTTGTAGATCCAAACTCTCACACCCAATCCTCATCGAGGAAGGAGTGCAACCGGACTCTCAATATGACAACTTACTTGTCAGATCAGCCCCTTGTTTAACACGGCTTCGGGTTGCTTCATCTCCGCTCTCCTGTGCTTCAATCAGCTCCCCTTTGCTCCCCCGATCATGTTGCCGATGCGTTGTCAATGCCTCAGCTACACTTTATCAATCACCTTATATATGTTGCTCTTGAGATGCCCAAAGTGATAGGAGGGTAGGTTTAATATCTCTACAACTAATGGGAATGGGTTGAATGTAGTATTTCACCTACAATGATCTCATCGTAGAATTTTGGATGAGGATATAGCTATCAAGTTTGATCTAAATACTAAAGATTAAAGAGGGGCAAGAGCATCTTTTTCTTTGAGTTAGGAATGTTTCATTCTTGTGTTGAATCACAAGAAAGATACCTTACTAGGGTTAGGATTTGAGCCTCTAATGATCTCCAACAATGATGGCTTCAATCTCCTAAAAATCCCTCTTCTTGGCCCTCAAAACGCCCCAAGTCGTTTTATAAAAAAAGTCCAAACGGATAAAAAAAGGTCATAAAACAACTAGATTCCGACCGATCGGATTGGGGTCCTCCCGACTGGTCGATTTTTTACCTAGGAATAAAAGAACCCGCTTTCCCATTTTGGTTGGTCGCCGACCGGTCGTATTTAGCCCAGCAAGTCATTTTGCACGTTGTCCCATTTATGCCTTCTGCCGACCGATCTAAGCATGATTTCCTGCTGTTTTTTAGTTTTATTTTACAACAGTTCATGCAACCTCTTGGCCATCCTTTTGGTGATCTTTTGGGACACCTAAGGCTGATCTAAAATGATTAAGGGTATGCCTATTGGTCACGGTCGTCTGGAGGTTTGGGGTTTTGGTTTGGTTCAAGGTTAAGGCTTCACCAAGGCATCTCTTTTACCTGTTTCTTCTTCCTTGATGCAGCAGGTTCGTTTGAGTCTTCAATTTTTATCTTCTTTTTGCTCAACCAACACTAGACTTACTAACCTAAATAATTGACAAATAAGGTACACTAGTATGCCATAGAAAAGTGCACTATCTCCCCCTTTGTCAATTACTAACAAAAACCTAACCAACCAAAACAAATTACATGTACAAGAGATTAAAATAATTTCTAAATAAATACAGGACTCTTGACATGCCTAACTAAGCAGCTCCTCTTCGCTCCCCCATAACCTGTCAATCCCTTCATCACAAAATATAACCAACTAGTTTTGGTATGACTTTATTTTTCTCCCCATTTTTGTCAGCAATTGACAAACTATTCTCTCCCCTTTAATGATATGTCAATTAAGGTTAGGGTAAGAGTAGATAATATGTCGTAGTTATAGTTATAAACATATGCTAACAATGAGAATATAGGGTGCATGAAGTTTAAAACATGAAGCATGCAATGGAACATGATTAATAAGAAAATATAATTATCTAAGTATAGTTAATCATGTATAATTGGTCATTTGAAATAATCATGAAAGCATAATAATCAAAGCATAAATTAGCATACATTAAGTATAAAATTCAGCAAGATTATGCTAATCTAAGCAGGGTGATAGTTTAACAAAAATATACCAATTAAAAGCAATGCTAAACTACCAAATTTAGGCAAATGAGGCATAAATCCTCTGATTTACCCATAAGCACAATAATGAAGCTGGAATCCTCAAATTTACCTATAATATCAATTTCTAGCTACCTTTACTAACTATGTTTAGTTTGATCTTCCCAAGGGTAATTAATTTCCTCAACACCCTCATAGAATGTAGCATGGGGTGAAGGATTGGGAACTCCTCCTAAAAGGGAGAATGGTAGGGATCCTCTCTTAGAATTGGGGGAAGAGAGGTAGTGGTGGTAGCCGTGAGAATTCTTACTAATTTTTTGTTCCCATCACTAGTGGAGTTACCAGAATCGGATTTGGACTCCTCCGTATAATCCCATGTTGTTGTCATAACCTTCTTGCCATATCTTTTGGGCTTTTCTTAACATTCATTGGCAACATAACTATATCCATCACAGTTGTAATATTAGATAGATTTGGATTTTCTTTTGAATTTCTTCTCCTTCTTGTCCTTCTTGTCACAACTCTTCCCTTTTTCAAATATGAGGAATTTCTTAAACCTTTGATTGAGTTCATCATCCTCATCATTGCTATCTTCCGAAGATTCACTCTCAACTTTATTTTTCCTATATGAATGCTGTGGAAAGTTTTTAAAGTGATGCTCATTAGAGGGGGCCTTAAAGTGTAGTTCATGAGTTTGTAGAAAATCTATGAGTTCTTCTAGTTTCATGTTGTCTATGTCTCTACACTCTTCTAAGGCTACTACCTTGGTGCTAAATCTTTTCGAGAGGGACCTAAGTATTTTTCTACAAATCCTACATTCTGGAACCCTTTCTCCTAAGACAAACATGGAGTTACAAATGTTAGAAAGTTAGGTGTAAAACTCCATGAAAGTTTCAGTCTCTTCCATCCTAATGTTTTCAAATTTGGTGGTTAAGAGCTGAAGTTTTGAACGTCTCACTGTGCTAATTCCCTCATGGGTAACCTCAAGTATATCACATGCTTCTTTTACAATTGCACATGTGAGAATGCGCTGAAACTCTTTCGGAGAAATCGCACAACAAATCGCATTGAGAGCTTTGACATTTGCCATGTATTGAGCTTTCTCATTATCATTTCATTTTTCATCATCTTTGGGAATGACAATGGTTTTACTGTCAACCTCCACTTGTTCGGTGGGCATGAAATATCTACGTTGTGTGCTTACCCACACAGGTCGGTCCATGGATTGTAAGAAAATCCTCATCCTAGCCTTCAAATAGGCATAGTTGGACTCGTTAAAGAATGGTAGACGCTTGGTGGTACTCCCATCTCGATTAGACATTATGCTAGTGCTCCGGTATCGGATCTTACTCTAGACGGTTAAGTCCTTGAAGAGCAACCCACTCTGATACCAATTGAAATTGTGTCGGTAGTTTAACACGATACCTTATGCTTTACGTGCGAAATCTTTCGGAGCTAGTAGAACTATGGCTAAGTCCTGTGGGGGGGTAATTATAACCGTTTAATTTTAAAACCTCTTGCTTAATTAAACTAATTATCAATTATAAACTAATTAAGCAAGAACACTTAGCTTTCAAGCTTAAGTGAGTCCAATCACAGGGCTAGCATATAATTAGTAATTAAACAACCTAGCCTAAACATTCATAGATAATCAAATGATTAAACTAATCAAGCACCTAATCTATGCAATTTCAGTAGACTATATGAGAGTGGATTATATAAGCTCAAGCCTACTCTACTTAGTAAAAGTACATTTTGTGTGTGGATGTGCCTATATGGTGCCTAGCATACATCCAATCAAGCATGGATAATTAAGCAATTAAAACAATAATGCTAGATTAACAATGTGCTCAACTCAATTATAAACACAAGCATGTATAAGTGGTTCAGTCACCCTACTCCACTTCCGGTTCAAGTACTCACCCTTATGAGCACACCGGCATTCATTAGGGAGTTTAAATCAGGTTTCTCTCAATCTAGAAGTTTGACGAGGTTCCTCTCAATCTTTTGGTTCTAATCTAAGAACCTAGCGTATACTCTCGTTGGAGGCTCCTCACGGAGACTTGTTCGAGTTTGTAAATCCAAACTCTCGTACTCAATCCTCACCGAGGAAGAAGTGCAACCAGACTCTCAATATGACAACTTACTTGTCGGATAAGCCCCTTGTTCAGCGCCTCTTTGGGTTGCTTGATCTCCGCTCTCCAGTGCTTCAATCAGCTCCCCTTTGCTCTCCCAATAGTGTTGCCGCTGCATTGCCAATGCCTCAACTACACTTGATCAATCACGTTGTATATATGTTGCTCTTGAGATGCCCAAGGTGATAGGAGGGTAGGTTTGAGATCTATACAACTAATGAGAATGAGTTGCCTAGAGTATCTTACCTACAAGGATCTCATCATAGAGTTTTCGATGAGGATATAACCATCAAGTTTGATCCAAACTCTAAAGATCAAAGAGGGGCAAGAGAATCTTCTTCTTTGAGCTTGGAATGCTCCATTCTTATGTTGAATCACAAGGAAGATGCCTTGTTTGGGTGAAGATTTGAGCCTCTAATGATCTTCAACAATGGTGACTTCAATCTCCTCAAAATCCCTCTTCTTAACCCTCAAAACGCCCTAAGCCGTTTTATATAAAAAGTCCAAATGGATAGAAAACAGTTATAAAATAGCTAGATTCCGATCGGTCAGACCTCTCATCGACTGGTTGGACTGGGATCCTCCCGACAAGTCAATTTTTGACTTGGGAATAAAAGAACTTGCTGTCCCATTTTGGTCGGTCACCGACTGGTCGGACGACCGGTCGTATTTAGCCAGCAAGCCATTTTGCATGCTGTCCCATTTAGGCTTTCTGCTGACCGGTCTAAGCATGATTTCCTGTTGTTTTTCAGTTTTGTTTTACAGCAATTCATGCAACCTCTTAGCCATCCTTTTTGTGATCTTTTGGGACAACCAAGGCCAATCTAAGATGAGTAAGGTTATGCCTATTGGTCACAGTCATCTAGATGTTTGGGGTTTTGGTTTGGTTCAAGGTTAAGGCTTCACCAAGGCATCTCTTTTACCTGTTTCTTCTTCCTTGATGCAGCAGGTCCGCTTCAGTCTTCGGTCTTCGTCTTCTTTAAGCTTAATGGACATTAGACTTACTGACCAAAGTAATTGACAAATAAGGTGTACTGGTATGCCACAAAAAAGTGCACTATCGACTTTCACATTTTTCTCAAAGGTGAAGCGACGTGGGGGGCAATGTTCTACCCTATTTTTGAACAATCCTGGAAAGATCTTGCAGCCAGGGAAAAGTGGTCGAGTAGGATTTGTAACTAAGGAAAAGCGACCGAATCAGTTTGCGACCGATGCTTAGCTGCAAGCAGTTACTAGGACATGTGTTAGTAGGAGAAATGAAGTCATTGGAAGGTCAACAGTTACTAGGATATGTGTCAAAAGGAGAAAGGAAAGAAGTCTCTGGAAGGCAGTGGTGCTGAAACGGTTGTTATAACCATCAGGAATTGGTGCATCTAGATGGTTCTTTGTATCCAGAAAATCTATAAAAGCAGAGGAAAGCAACATAGGAAGGGGGTCTCATACCAACCAAACCAAACCAAATAAAACAAAATCTATCTTTCAAAATACTCTATGTTCCTTAGCATAAATTTTTCTTTTATTTCTTAGTGTAAGTAGTGCTTTACTTTGCATAGAATGACTAATACTTTACATTTCTTAGTGTAATCCGCAATTTATCCTTATAATTAGGAGTAGTTGTAATCCTTAAGTGTAATAAGAGTCTGTGCTCATACGATGGATTTTGTTTCAATTCGAGTACAGGTAAGTTCTTCATTTGAAAAAGATGTTTCTTTTAGTTGACTTCTACATTTCAAAAGTCCTTTTGTACGGAAGGCAAATGTATAATCTGTTAATGGAGGACAAATCCTAACTTTTGATAATCGCCTAATCACTATCAACAATATATTGTGAGTGGCTGAATAGGTGACCGATATTTACAGATGTCGGTCATATATGATAGATTCTAATGTGTTTGCCTATCTTAGTGTTTGTGGTCAAAGTTGTTTGGTTGGAATTGAGCTGCGCAGTAAATTTTAGCATGCCTGTACTTGTCCAGCATGTGGGACCGAAAATAAAAATCATCCAAAAAATGAAGCAATCCAAATCTCAGGTGGACCATAGTATAAGAAACAGTGGTGATAGGTTACTAAAAACTTCTCGCCAAAAAAGTTTTGGATCAAGTTGATACTTGCATGATCTCTTCATCCGGGTCTTTGTGACCTTATCAATAGGATGGATGACAAATGAACATTTCGGCTTGGATGACAAATGAACATTCCGGTGGGCCAGATGAAGTTTTTAATGTTGGGGATTTAATCACTACTGTTTCTTGTGTAATGGTCCACCTAAGATTTGGATCTGATTTATATTTTTGCTCATGCCCTAAAATGAGCTGTAAAAATGGATGGACGGTGTGGATGTAAGGCACATACATCACAATGGGCCCACCTTTAGGGATCCAACCTGTTTACAGTCGGATTTGGTAACAGGATCCTCCAGGCGTTCACCTTCCTTCAAGACAGCTTCTTTTCGAACCTGAAAGAATACAAGAGAAAACTAAGGGTGGCCGGCGTCTAGCCGTTGGCCCTCCGAAGCTTAAGTCAGACTGGACATGGTTGTAAAAGGAAACAGTGGGATATCAGCTTAGAGATTGTGTACATGTCTCGTCTACGAGGCCACCCATTTATATAGGTTCAAGTGATCCAATCTGTTATGCAAGACGTTAAGATTACCATTGATTTCCGAAGATAAGGTGCTTATCCTCCTGATCCTTAGATAAGGAGATAGCCTGGTCCAATTAGACATGTGGTCGATTACGTTCCCTGATGGTGATCCCCTGAGGTTCAGAACCACGAACAAAGATAAGCCATAAATCGGTCTATATGGGCTGCTGGTACTAAAAAGGCGGAAGACGTTCGGGCTCGGGGATAACTTCTCGCATATTTGAGATGCATAACATTTCAACGACCACTATCGAGGTCCCCGCATATTCAAGAGGGTATTCCGCACTTTCCTGATGTACGAGCCTTGACCAGAAGGGCTCGGTGGTTCGGGAGTTGCGTATCGTACTTTTCCAATATGCGAGCCTCGATCATGAGGGCTCACGGGTCGAATACCGTCACAAAGGTGCTCACAGGCCTCGCATCTTCGCTATCTTCGACCACTGCAATTTGGCTATAACAGATGCCCCCCAAGTCCTTGCCGTCGAGAAGTCTAAGGGAAGGACTTGTTTGCTGGCATGCATAACCGCCTAATGCCTTTCTCAGAGGTGAAGCCGTACATGATTGGACTGTCATTAATGAGCACCAGCTTTCCATAGCTTTTCGGTAGGGAGGAAATGAAGAGGCGTCCGCCACGTGTCCACATAATTAATAACCATGTCCGTTCGACTACTGTGCCGAACAAACGATCGACGCGTGTCGCCATATCTTGAGGAATGATTGCTTATAAATATACGGAGCCTGCGAAGTTTTCGAAATTTTATTCGAAGTTTACGAAAATTCTCCCTCTCTCCTTGCTTCCTTCTTTCCTCTAGTGTAACTCTTATCTCTGGTGTGACCTCGTCTCCGTGGTGAACCTCCGTTCCTCTGATTCCTTTCGGTGTATAGCTTCATCCTTCATTCTTCCTCTTTCCCAGAGCATTGTTTTCCTCCCTTTTATCTTAAACAACCATGGCGGGGGATTCTGATGAGGAGACCGTCCCCCTGGGAGATGATACCCTAGAATCTTCTTCCTCCAACAATGCGAGGGTTCCGGCGGGTAGATACTCCGCGTCCGGGTACCCTTCCATAATACGGAGGAACAGCTGAGTGAGTTGCGGGAGAGATACTAGGTTCCCGACTCAGTTGTTCGGTTGCCCGGAGAGGGAGAAACCCCGGACTCTCCTCCCCCCTGTTGTGTCGCCCTCTATGAATATTTCTTTATCCTTAGGGTGCGCCTTCCCCTTCACCCCTTCATTCGCGGCGTACTCCGGAGTTATAAGATTGCCCCCGGGCAACTTATTATGAACGGCTGGAGGGTAATTTTGAGCTCCTTCATTCTCTGGGCGCAAGCTGGTAACGGGGAGTTAACGGCAGAAGAGTTCCTCCGAATGTACCAACTCAAGAAAGCCCCCTCTAGCGAAGGCTGGTATTACCTGTGTTACTAGCACCGGGATAATTTCGTCTTGGGGAAACCCTTTTCGAATTACCCCGGATGGAGGAAACGCTGGTTTTACGCTTTCGGGAGCTGGGAGTCTGAGACAGGGTCCTCCTTTGGGGGCCATGACGTGAGCCGATTTTTCTGTGAAGGTGAGCGTAGCTTCACTCTTCCTAGATTTATGAGCCATTTAGGGTTCTCTGCTTTTCTAACCTTTGCTCATGTTTGCAGGTGTTCCGACTGTGGGGAAGCCGAACTTGAAAGGAGGAATTCACGAAAAGATCGTGAAGGTTTACAAGTTGCCTACTTGCGACAGGCATATCGAGGCTTGTCTGTCAACCTCTCGACTCGCAGCGGCCGGGTTGCTATCTCGCGAGGAGGTCGCGATGACGAACGTGGGGGAGAAGAGAGGGTTGCTGCCTCGCCTAAAGGGCACCGGCTCAAAGAGGCAAAAGAAGACATTTGTCGGTCCCTCTCACCCACCTAATCGGCCGGGTGAAATGCCCAAACCCCTCTACCAGAGACTGCGGCGGCTGCACCAGCGGATTCTACACCGGTGGTTCCTCCTGAACCACTGGTCATTGAAATCATTAACAATTCCCCGAGGAACGATGTGGCGGGGTCAAATTGCCCCCCAGCCGAAGAACCTCGCAAGGCGGAAGGTGCTCGCGAGATGGTTCCTGCTCGCGAGCAAACTGCTGCTCAAGATGCTAGCCCAGCTGGGCTAGTCGTAGCCCAGCCCTTTGGAGTCGGAACATTCACCGTCCCCAGCCACCTCCATCCAATCTGCAAGTTTCTTTTTGACAACATCTCCCCCCAAACTTTTGGTGCCCTCCCCGAGCCAAGCCCTGAAGACCTCTCTCTTGACGCAGGAGTGAGAATGGTCAAGGTAAAATATGCTTCGATTTAACCCTGTTTCTAGCTTTCTCTGTTGACTTTTGAATGCTCATCTCATGGTCTTCCTTCTGTCCTGCAGGGCTTGGACCTCATCATACGAACGAGGCGTGATATCCTCGCCGCCCATCGTATAATAGATGAGGTCGAGGGGAAGAGGATCGCTTTAGAAAAGGCTGTCCATGGACGGGACCAGGTTATTAAGTCTCGCGAGATCTTGATCGCGAAGATGACCAAGGAGAGAAAGATCCTCGTCGAAAAGGTCCAAGTCTTGACCGATAGGTACCAGACTTTGGATTCGAACTTGGCCAAGCTCGCGGAGATAAAGGAGAAAGTAGAGAGAGAAAGAGAGATCTTCCGTCAAGACAAGATCTCGTTGGAGGAGCGGCTCGCAGAAATCAAGTCGCAGCTCAAGGAAGTTAGCGACAATCTGGAGAAAGAGCGCTCCACCATTGCGCAGCTCAAGGATGACTCGATCCACTGGGAGGAGGAGAGAGTGGCCCTTGTCAAGATGCTCTCTGATGAAGGGGCCCGAGCCATCATGGAGTTCCGGACTTCGCAGCTGTACGAAGATGAAAGATATGAGTTGTACGATGCGGGTCGCAACTTCGCAGTGCGAGTGGTGTAGCGAATGTCTCCATCTTTCGATATGGGAAAGTTCGAAAAGGTCGGGGCTATCATAGTTGCGGAGGAAAGAGCGGCCGCCGAGAATGAGGTGACTGAGGTCACTCAAGCAGGAGGGGTCTCGGAAGTGGGCCCCGAAGATGAGAGTTCCGCTCCTCCCCCGGCCGATGCGCAAGGATGACCATCTTTCTTCCTTTTATCTATCTCATGTATCAGTTTTCACTTTTTGTTTGTAAACAACTTGACTTTTATAGTCAATGAGATGAATGAAAAAAGCATTTTGATAATATTATTTGCGTCTTCTTTTTTCTCCATCTTTTGATTCCTGCTTTCTCGTGTACTGAATGCCTTCGTACTTAACTCATGAAGCAATGAGTTAGGCTCAATCCGGGGGTCTTGGTGACCATGTCCGCGTGGAGATAGACTGATCTATCGATTGAGGCTTTGATTCTACCAAGGGTAGAGAATTGGCCAAGAGAATGTGTGTATTCTCTTCGGGGCTATTCGGGTCCAATCAAATGGAGCAGCGACCAAAAGACAATAAAGACAAACCACCTTTATTCAAATATCATTCAGACTTACATCAAATTAAGGTAAATACCGTAGCAAATGCTTTACGTGCCAAGGGCGACGTACAGGTCTTCCTTGCATATCTTCGAGATAATAGGCACCTGGTCGCACCATTTTGATAACTCGATACGGGCCTTCCCAATTTGGATCCAATGAACGAGCAGGAATTTCGAGGTTCTGTCTAAGAATCAAATCGCCGAGCTGAAAAGCTTTAGGTCGGACTTTAGTGTTACGATAACGAGTGATACGCTGTTGATAAGCTGCTGCTCGAAGCTGGGATGCGTCCCTCCGTTCTTCCAAGAGGTCGAGATGAAGCCTCAGACCTTCCTGATTGCAAGTGGGATCATACTGCTCGATCCAATACGAGGACACTTGAACTTTGACTGGGACCACTGCATCAGTGCCGAAAGTCAATAAGAAAGGAGTTTCTCCAGTCGACGTGCGAGTCGTAGTCCTATAGGCCCATAAGACTTCTGGTAGGAGTTCTGGTCATATGCCTTTACATTCATCGAGCTTGGTCTTTAGATGATGTTTGATAATCTTATTTACCACTTCAACTTGTCCATTAGCCTGAGGATGATATGGGGAGGTGTGAACACTACGTATCTTCCATTTTTCGTAAAATTCTGTGAACGCGACGTTGTCGAATTGCTTTCCGTTATCGGTGATTATAATATGGGGGAGTCCATAACGGCATATGATATTTCTCCACATGAACTTAGTGGTCTGTTTTTTAGTGATTCTGGCTAATGGTTCTGCCTCGACCCATTTGGTGAAATATTCGACTGCCACGATTGCAAATCTGTTCTGACCTTTCTCGGTAGGCAAGGGCCCAATGATATCGACTCCCCATTGGGCGAAGGGCCAAGGGCCATCCACTAGCGTCATTTGTTCGGACGGCACACGAGGTATAGGAGAATATCGCTGGCACTTGTCACATCGTTTGGAGAATGCGATCGCATCCGCCTTCGTAGTGGGCCAATAATACCCTTCCCTCATTGCCTTATATGCTAAAGACCGTCCCTTAGGATGGTTACCACATGCCCCCTGGTGTATTTCATCCATAACGCGATGCACTTCTTCTGGGTGAAGACACCTTAAGTATGGTAAAGTAAAGCTTTTACATAACAACATTCCGTTTTGGAAAGTATACCTGGCAGCGCAATGACGGATTTGCCGTTGTGGACCCTCGCCGATTTTCCCGCGCTCCCACACGACGTCGTTCTCCCTTTCCTTTCGGAAGAAGAAGAAGAAGAGGTGCGTGCGTGCGAAATCGCCGTTTGTGCCACTGGCTTGCCTCGTTCTCGAGGGCTACTTTTGGTTGTCGTGTTGAGCTGGATATGTTTAAGATGTGTTTATATAAGACCAGAGTCGCCACTAGCCAATTACTTCGAATCTACCGTCGGCTAGACCCCGTAGAAACGTTAGAGAAGGGGATCCGAAGGTTCCTTCCTCTAAAATGACTCCTGTTGATCTGCGGCCAGAGATTCAAGGTAAGGGATCACGGTTACAGGGTGGGAAGAGGTTAAGCACCCCACACACTGCCCGTACCGAAGTACGGTCTCTACTTCACAGAATCGATCAAATACATGAAAGTCTAGTTTAATCCTCGTACATTCTCATAGATGACATGATGCATGAATGCGGGTCTGAACAGTAAGAGTTTCTGATGGGCAGGTTCCAACAACGGGCAAGCCCAGAGCGTACGCTCGAACTGACAGGTGCTTAATGTAAGATGTATGCAGTGTGCTTGAATAATCAAGGTGTTTTATGGTGAAGCATGAATGCAGGTCTGAACAGTAAGAGTTTCTGATGGGCAGGTTCCAACAACGGGCAAGCCCAGAGCATACGCTCGAACTGACAGGTGCTTAATATAAAGACATATGCATGTGTACTTGATCGATCAAGGTGCTAGTAGTGAAGCAGGGGGGTTGGAAGAAAAGTAAATGTTGCACTTATGCTAGATGCAAATGAGATGATGCTGGAAAAAGAGTAGCTGGATGGACGGAGGTGTCGCAAGGGTTTGCTTCGAGTGGCTGGATCAAGACTTGGGTGGCTTGAGAGGCTTGGACCAGTGGTCAGGCTGGGCTGGATCAGGGCTAGACTCTCCTCACTCGGGCTCTCCTTGGTGGAAAAATTGGCTAAGGGGTGGATGAGGACTCAGACCGCACCCGGACTGGCTGGACTTGAAGGGCTTCGAATTGATTGTTGAAATGAGAAGGGGAGGGGGGTATTTATAGCAGCAGAGAGTGGCAGCTCTCGTAATTTTGTCCGGGCGGCCTGCCATGGGCCGCCCGTACGGCCGCTCCTCGGTTTCCAGCGAGTACGGCCGTTCCCTCGGGGCTGCTGTTGGACTCGCTGGTCGACTCGGTGGTTTGACTCGACGGGTTGACTCGGTGTTTTGACTTGACGGGTTGACTCGACGGGTTGACTCAGCGGGTTGACTCAGTGATTTTGACTTTTTTGGGATTTTTTGACTGGCCTTTTTTATGGGGGGTTTTTCAG
Source organism: Liriodendron chinense (assembly GCA_003013855.2). NCBI lineage: Eukaryota > Viridiplantae > Streptophyta > Magnoliopsida > Magnoliales > Magnoliaceae > Liriodendron > Liriodendron chinense. Next base: position 11,738,215 of record ML058384.1, on the reverse strand, counting down.
GGTGGTTTTTAGGACTGGGTTGACTGGGTTCAGGCTTGAACTGGGCTATGGAATGGGGCTTACAAGGGTGAGTTTGGCTGAGTTTGGACTTGGGATTTGGGGGTATGGTCCTCCATTCAACCAGCTATCTCTACCAACAGTGTAGCCGAAGGTGGGGTGTCTACAGCCGTGCAGATTTCTTATCATCCGGGAGTTGTCCATCTCTGAGAAAAGGGACGATGGGGTCTATCCAACATGGAGAGGAATGTACCGTGATCACTTGCTCGGGGGTTGTTTGGTTCATACTTGGAGTATGAAGATGCTCGATGGGAATAGATTGTAATAATTCAGATTTGGGTGCGGAGGCTAGTTTTGCCAAAGAATCCTGCGAGTTTATTCTTCTCGCGAGGGATGTGAATTATCTCATAATTCTTCAGCCTTGCGAGCAGGATGAGCACTCGGGATTTGTATAAAGCCATCCGTTCTTCTTTCGCTCGAATTCGCAGAGTACTTGATTGACCATGAGCTGAGAATCACTATGAATAAGTAAACTCTGAATCGAGAGGACGTTTGCTAATTCGAGGCCGACGATCAAAGCCTCATATTCTGCTTCATTGTTTGAGACGTGAGAGTCAAATCATAAGGCATATTGAAAGCGCGACCCGTCAGGAGTGACTAAAATTAAGCCCGCTCTGCTCCTGGTGGCCCCTGAAGACCCATCCACAAAGAGCGACCAGGGGGTCTGGTTGCTCTTTGTGGAATTATCATCGGAAGAGAAATATGTGAATTCGGCAATGAAATCGGCCACGGCGTGACCCTTAATGGCGGTTCTTGGGCAGAACGAAATATCATGCTCGCTGATCTTAATCGCCTATTTTGTTAATCGCCCCGAAACTTCAGGTTTTTAAGGACCTGTCTTAACGGATGATTTGTTGGCACCAATATAGCGTGGGCTTGGAAATATGGTCGCAGTTTTCGGGCGGTAGTGACTAAGGCGAGGGCCAATTTCTTCATATCAAAATACCGAGTTTCGGCATCCACCATTGCTCAACTAACATAATAAACAGGCCTTTGTACCCCGGAATCTTCTCTTATTAATGTGGCACTAACGGTCGTAGAATACACAGATAAATAAAGAAGAAGTTGCTCGTGTGCCACAGGTTTGGATAAAACGGGGGGTGCACTCATATATTGCTTCGGTTGCTGGAACGCTTCCTCGCATTGCGGTGTCTACTCCCAGTCAGCTTTGGCGGTGGCTCGGAGGAGCTTAAAGAAGGGTAAGCACTTATCAGAGGCCCGTGAAATGAACATGTTCAACGATGCAATACGACCAGCCAGACGCTGGACATCTTTGAGAGTGGATAGAGACTTCATCTCGATCAAAGCCTTTATCTTTTCAGGATTCGCCTCGATTCCTCGTTAGCCGACCATAAATCCGAGAAATTTACTAGCGGACACTCCGAATGTACATTTTTCTGGATTTAGCTTCATCTTATACTTCCTCATTAAATCGAAGGCTTCTCGAAGATCTGCGAGGTGGTCATTTTCTACGACGCTTTTCACGAGCATGTCGTCAACATAAACCTCCATATTCCTACCGATTTGCGCGGCGAATATTTTATTGACCAGGCGTTAATAGGTGGCTCCTGCGTTTTTAAGACCAAAAGGCATTACCTGGTAGCAATACAGGCCTCAGTCAGTGATGAAGGCAGTGTGTTGGCTGTCGGGCGGATGCATCATGATCTGGTTAACCAGAATAAGCATCCATAAAACTGAGCAGGGCATGCCTCGCCGTCGAATCAACCAGTTGGTCAATTCGTGGAGTCGGAAAACTGTCTTTCGGGCACGCTTTGTTCAAATCAGAATAGTTAACGCACATTCTCCACTTGCCATTAGCCTTTCGAACGAGGACCACATTCGCGACCCATTCCGGGTAGTCTACTTCCTTTATAAAATTGACCGTTAGCAACTTCTTGACTTCAGCCTTAATCACCATTTGCCTTTCTGCAGTGAAGGCACGTCAACGCTGGTGAACATGTTTGTACTTCGGATCAACATTCAAACGATGTGCTATGGCGCTGGGGTTGATACCTGGCATATCACTATGGGACCAAGCAAACACATCTTGGTATTCGGTGAGGAAATAAACCAGATTTTCACTGAAAAACACTGCTTAAAGAAGTTCCGACGTAGATAATTTTGGAGGAATTGTCTTCAGATAAGTGGATCACAACTGTCTCTTCCTCTGGAGTTCCTGATTGGAGGGCATTCTCCCTTGGGTTCAACGATGTAGCCATCGGAGGGCTTGATGAATCTTTTGTCGCCATCATAACTGGCGTTGCCTGGGCCTTCTTTTGGTCTTGTACGATGATCTCGTAACACGCTCGTGCTTCCTTCTGATTTCCTCGTACAACCTCGACCCCACTTGGAGTGGGAAATTTGATGCATAAGTATAGAGGGTGTAAAGCTGCCCCTACCTTATTGAGAGAAGGTCGACCCAAAATGGCGTTATACGCCGATCTTCGATCCACCACGAGAAAATTAACGAAGATAGTAATTTTAGCTGGGCTCTCTTCGAAGGTGACTGGAAGGTCAATGCTTCCTTCCGGTGCTACCACTTCGCCCCCGAAGCCGACGAGAGGAGTTGAAACGGGTTTGAGCAGGCTCCTGGCGAGCGTCGTTTTGTTGAAAGCTTCCAGGTAGAGAATATCAGCGGAGCTACCTGTATCCACCACGATACGATGAGTCAAATAATTTGATACCTTTAATGCGGCCACAATGGAGTCTTTATGAGAGAAGTGAATCCCTTTTGCATCTTCGAGAGAAAAAGAGATCGGAGGGTGACCGGGATTTGACGCATCGGGCGTCTTTTCCAACCAATAGATATGCTGGGGCTTCTGAGACGCCTTGCGAGTATACGCTTTTCTTGAAGTTTGAGAATCTACCCCGCACGCTAGTCCTCCGGCGATGGTCCGGATCTCACCGGTGGGTTCAACGTCTTCTTGCGAAGTGGGACGTTGAGGTGATTTCTTCCGGTGTGATGGGGCTTCCGTCTATTTCGGTGACCGACCCTGTCAGGCTACGTAATCCTAAAGATGACCTTTCCGAATGAGGGCTTCGATGTGATCTCTCAGAGATATACAATCTTGGGTGTTGTGCCCATGATCTTTGTGGAAATAGCAGAATTTACTCTTATCTCTTTTTTCAGGATTAGATTTGATCTTTGAAGGCCACTTCACGTAAGGCATGCGTTTGATCTCCATTAACACTTTTTCAGGAGGTTGGATAAGAGGTGTATAGTTATGATATTTACCAGTATAGGGCTTCTAAGGGGATCAATCCCGTCGATCGCGCCGATCCTTTTTATCAGAAAGAGGGATCTCCTCAGTCTTGCGCTTCTTGCCCTGTATACCGTGACGCGCCAAAGCAACTTCTTCCGCTTTAATGTATTTCTAGGCCTTTGCCTAAAACTTTGTCATAGCTTTAGGAGGGTTCTTGTCCAAGGCGAACCTGAATTTTTCGCTTGTGATTCCGGCTATGAGGGCGGTAAGGCCCTTATTTTCAGTATAACCTTCAGTCTGGACGACTTCTGCAGTGAACCGAACTGTGAACTCCTTTATCGTCTTCCCATGCTGCTGCTTCAAGTTCACTAAGTGAGATGCCGGCTTTTTGGTACGGATGCTTCCCATGAATTGAGAAAGGAAGAGCTTTGATAACTGAGAGAAGGACTCGATGGATAGAGGTTTTAGCCCCCGGAATCATGTACGCGCTGCATCCTTTAGAGTTAGGGAAAAAGCCCTACACATGATTTCTGAACCATGTCCCTCTGGCTCTATAAGAGACTTATACATTTCCAGATGTTCGAGATGATCACCAATGCCCGTATACGGAGTGATGATAGGCGTGCGATACTTCTTAGGTAAGGGTGCTTCCATAACCTCGCGGGTGAAAGGAGATTCGGATCGATGTATTGATGCTACAGTAATAGAGGGTCGATTCGTTTGATATCGTTGTTCCATATCGTCGAAGCGATCGTGGATTCTTTTGAGGTCTCCTTCCCATGGTAAGGTGTAGCCTGAAGTTTCGACGGCAAACCCCTGAGATTGTTTTTGCCGAGAGCTACTGGAGTGTATAGAATGTGGAGGGGGTACCGGAACTTGATTGCCGAGTGGCATTCGATTCGATGGAGGAGGATTTGGTTGGGTTTGTGACTCGCCCACAAAATGTCTGGAAGCCACTGGTATAGGTTGTAGCGGCGACCCTTCTGGAGGTTGCCGCTGGGGCTCCGGAAAGTGCTGATCGAGTCGATTAGATAAAGCTTGAAACCTGGCTCTGAGAGTTAGAAGTGTGTTTCCGAGGAAACGCATGCCATCTTCTTGATTGCCGGATGCGTCGAACAATGGGTTTTGTGATGGCACGTTAGGCTCTCCATGGGTGATGCCCGTCGAAGCAGTCTGAGGGAGGTTAGGCGCTGGTTCGGTAATGTCAGGCGGAGGTAATGTCTGCCTTGAAGTGGAAGGATGAACAGTCTTTTTGGGAGGCATGGTAGGAGAACTCGATCAGTGATTAGAATGGCTAATCCTGACAATCTGTTCCCACATACGGTGCCAATCTGTTTACGTCGGATTTGGTAACAGGATCCTCCAGGCGTTCACCTTCCTTCAAGCCAGCTTCCTTTCGAACCTGAAAGAATACAAGAGAAAACTAAGAGTGGTCGGCGTCCAGCCGTTGGCCCCCCAAAGCTTAAGTCAGACGTGACATGGTTGTAAGGGATATCAGCTTAGAGATTGTGTACCTGTCTAGTCTACGAGGCCACCCATTTATATAAGTTCAAGTGATCCAATCTGTTACGCAAGACGTTAAGATTACCACTGATTTCCGGAGATAATGTGCTTATCCTGCTGATCCTTAGATAAGGAGATGACCTGATCCAATTAGACATTTGGTCGATTACGTTCCCTGATGGTGATCCCCTGAGGTTCGGAACCACGAACAAAGATAAGCCATAAATCGGTCTATATGGGCTGCTGGTACTAAAAAGGTGGAAGACGTTCGGGCTCGGGGATAACTTCTCGCATATATTGAGATTGCATAACATTTCAACAAACCACTATCGAGGTGTTCGCATATTCAGGAGGGTATTCCGCACTTTCCTGATGTACGAGCCTCGACCAGAAGGGCTCGGTGGTTCGGGAGTTGTGTATCGTACTTTTCCAATATGCGAGCCTCGATCATGAGGGCTCGCAGGTCGAATACCGTCACAAAGGTGCTCACGGGCCTCGTGTCTTCACTATCTTCGACCACTGCAATTTGGCTATAACACACCCAAACCGCGCCCCCAATCCACGCCTCATGATTTCAAGGTGGGGCGACCCTCTGGAACGGGTTGGATGCGATGCACGCACCACGGTGCGCCATAGGCAACCCCTGCGGAATAAACTTATTCCACAGGCCTAGTGGAGGAACCGGCCTCACCAAATGCCACTTTCTGCAATCTGCAGGTACTCCTCCAAATCTCCTTCAAATCCCTGCGTTCTTAAAGCTGCTCTCTTCGGCCATTTGATATCTCCCATAAATCCGTTCTTCCGATCTGCTGAGAGAATTCTCTTTCTCCTAAAATTCTTATAGTGTCCTTCGTTTCTCTCTTTTCGAACTTTGATTTCTTGGAAATATCAATTCCTTCGGGGTCATTCGAACTCCAAACTAAGCCCTCTTTCATCAATTTCCATGGAAAATCCCGCAAATTAGGTTTTCAAATGGCAGAAAACCCCAACCTTCTCAAAATTCTATAGTGTTTCTTATAGCAACATCTGATTTCTCTGAAATATTCATCCCTCTATTGTTCGAGGTCTTAATCAAGCCCCTTTTCATCGAATTCCATGGGAAGTTCCAGAAATTAGTTTTCCCAGTTGCGGAAATTCATCAAGGAATGGTCTCGGAAGAGATGGATTTGGTTCCTCCTCCGCAGAGGATTGAGAATGGCTTGAATCCGCAGATGGTCTTCCAAGATGGTAGCTTGCACTACTCCTGTGCAGCACCGCAGCGCCGTGCTGGAGATCCTGGGCGCAAGCCAAGGTTCATTGACAATGACGACAAGCTGTTTGCTGTCGACCGTGAGCGGTATTTCCGCATGCAGGGCACAGAGCTCCGGCGGAGTATTTATGAATCTCCCGGTCGGCCGCGGGACCAGCCGGAGAACCCAGACTGGAATGGTGATGGGAGCACCGGGACACACAGTGGTGATGGATCGGATGAGGAGGAAGAAGAAGATGACGAGGATGAGCAGGAAGACGATGATGAAGGGGACGGCGAGGTTGAGGGTTTGGTTGCGGTTGAGGACGGTGGTAAAAATAACAATAGCAGTGGTAGTGTACAGAGTAGTTCAGAGAAGATTCGAATTGAGAAGACGATTTTGCAGAAACACCAGCATGCATCTTTTGGTACAAAAGAAAATTCCGACATCATTTCAGTTTTCTTTTATTAATATCTCGTCGGCTTTTTTATTTTTAATTTTTCCAGAGTTGAGGTATCAGACAATGCCCAGTTTGAATTACATACTTTTGAGTTCTGGCAAACATGGAGGCTTACCCTTTCAATGATCTGGAGCCCCGGGCTCTTCATTTGGTGGGTTCCGCTAGGAACATCTGATGAAGTAAAACCTACTCCTGCAATGATCCCTGCCACCTGACTGGGTGGCATTTGCTCTTTGCATTCAGAGTCTCAAGCCATTGGCTAGTTACCTTTTATTTATACTGCTGCAGATGAATCTTTGGATAGTTCTGATTGTCCAATGGTTGAGCTTATTGCCTATCCACAGTGGAGCATGCCTTTCCAAACCATTCTTCTTGGTGGGCCCCACAGTAACTGGGTGTTGGACTGAAGATCTCTGTTAAAACATAATGGATCTTCTCACTTTGTGCACGGACCAAGACGTCTAGCATTGTCAGATAGGGGAGTTCATTCCAGCATCCCATCCACAGTAGTGCCTACTATATGAATGGTCTGGATCACTAAAATATGGCCCTCACCTGTAGTGGATTCTGGCCTGAATGAGAATTTTGGTAAATTGGGTAGTTCGGTGGATATTTCCTATTTTAGATTTTGGGGTTTGTATCATTTTAAATTCTTATTTGCCTTTTCATCAAATATAGGATCACATAGAGCTCTGGTGAAGGATAGCAGCGCTGTTCACTCTGTGAATAACATTAGAGGGAGTTTAAGTGAACATCAACACCAGCTGGGTCGGATGAGTCATTATGAGAATGCTATTACGATTGCGGAACCCGATATTTACTATACGCAAATGATGCAGGGGCCAGAAGCTTCGGCCCTTGCACAGAAGGAAATAGGAGGGGAGTATGGGTGTGGTTTTAGTGGGAGGAAGGACTTTCCTTTGTCGATTGAATCAGGGGAGTCTTTGAGGGCAATTCTTTCGGATCCCATCACGTAAGTCTTGACATGAACATTTCTAGTTATATTTTTTGTCTCTAATTTTGTCTCAACAAAATTGCATGTGCAGCATACACAGCCATATATTTTACATCTTTTTTCAAAAAATTTAAATCAACACCACCCATATATAATGGTATAAAGGAATGCTTATATATTATCTATGATTTATTGGCTACATTTTTCTGAAGCTCCCAATTTGATACTTGTTTTTCATGGTTTCATGATGCGAACAATATTAATTTGATGGTCCCTGTCATGGGCTGAGGACTGAGGAGGCTTCAAAGTCACCTAACTTGGAAAATGATTGTGGACATGCTTGCCCCCCCCCCCCCCCCCCCCCCCCCCCCCCTTCGAGTGAGCTTTTGGGCATTCTGAATCTCTGATGCAGGAACATGGGGGGCTCATTTTGGTAGTTTCAGGTTGCTGGGTATTTTTGTAATTTCTTTGGGCTTAGTCTTGTTAGTTAGGTGTTAGAGATTAGTTAGGACTTGTTACCGAACAAAGTGATTAAATGAGGTTAATCTTGGATTAGTTAGGATTTTGTTAGTCTGTTGCTAAGGTTTGTATAAAACTCTGTTATGCATTTTAATCATTTTAGCTTTAATATTAAATGAAGTTGAGATTTGTTTTTTTGAGAGAGTGAGTTGTGATAGGTTTTCCCTCTTGAGTATGTAATTGCTTACTCAAGTTTTCCATCAATCCACCTAAGTGCAAGAGTTTCGATGAAAACCCCATTGTAGTTGGTCAATCTCTTTGTGAGTTTCACAAAAGAGGTGCTAGAGCTACGAAATGCCAGCTGCCCATGATTGCATGATTTGAAAAGAAGTTGTTGAGGGAAGGTGATTGTAGCAACACCTTCGAAAATTGGAGCTTGTTGGAACTGAGTCGTGGTGATTCAAAGAGACCATGATGGCACCCTCCGGATGCGCTGTGAGGAACAAAGAGCCACAGTTGATCCGCGAGATGAGGAGATACATAGGCTATGAAGGCCATAGAATGCCACCCGTCCACAACTGCATCATTTGAACAAAAAGTTGCCGAGGGGAAGGTGATTGTAGCAGCATGTTTGGAAATCAGAGCTTGTTGGAACTGAGCCATGGTGATTCAAAGAGACCATGATGGTACCCAACTGATGCAGTGTGAGGAACAAACAACCACAATTGATTTGCGAGATGAAGAGATCCAAAGGCTACGAAGGCAGGTGGAAGATTTATCACAATTCACTTTGCAAAACTATCCGTCGGCTCACATTATTGATGGACCAGAGTTGTTGGGAAGGTCCAATAACCACCATCACCGTTGTACGTTCCTTCACAACCATGACTGTTATCTACCCTAAATCACCCCTTGCCACATCACCACCAACCATCTCAAACCATATCCCTAGGAGCTTCCTCTACCATTACCAATCACATAAAACCCATCATCAACCATCACATCAAATGTACTCATTACCCCTACCATCCAAATGCTTGCCCAATCACGAAGCATTGTTACAAGATGGCTATGGGTGGGATGATCCACGGAGAATTTTGCAAGTCGATGTGCGGCGACTCACTCTTGAGGCCAAGCTTGAAGAGGATGGCATCCAAAGTTCTATGAGAGATATGACGCCAAAGAGATTAAATAGTGGGTGACTCGGTTGAGTGTATCTTAAAATTCAATGTGATCTCAGATGGGCGTCTTGTCAAGCTAGTGCCATACCGCTTCAAGGGCCGAGCGTTGGTGTGGTGGGAGCAAAACCTTACATAGAAGCACTGAGGATGGTCCAAGATCTCCACATGGTTAAGATTGCGCTGTTTGATGATGAAGGAGTTGAGTGGCTCAAGATCAATAATCCAACACTCACAAGATGTTTGCACATCATAGAGCGTCTCTCTAATCTCCAAAGGAGAATTTACCGATTGTTCATGTTGAATCTAGATTTGGCCAAGCTTAGTGGTGGGGTCATTTGTCAACAATTCGCAAGAGAGCAACCTAGAGTGCTTCAAGATCGATAATTTGACGCTCACAAGATGTTTGAACGTTATGGTGATGGATGATTGGTGGTGGAATATTGTGATGAATTTTAGAATTTTGGTAGCCGCAATGGCGGTCCGGTGTATTGCCCTTGTGGTGATAATGAGTTGATGGAATTGTCTAAGCAGAAGAGCACAACCCTTGAACCATCTTTAGATTTCTGAATGATCTTGGTCACCATTTTGTTCAAGAAATGGCTTGAGACGTGTGTTGGAGAATTGGGTTTTGGTATGAATCTGATCTTTAACGAGAGATTCATCAATTCGCATGGCAACATTGGTGATTTGGGTTTCTATGTGGATTCTTGCAAATGCCTATCCTTTGATGGAGATGGCATCTTCAAAGATGACCTGGTCAAGATCCGAGGCCTTTTTGGAAACTTGGCATACAAGATGGAATTAGTAGGGATCTTAAAGCATTATAGAAGACTTGGTCTATGATGTGGATCCAGTTGAATCGTCAAGCATTTGGGAAGATCCCATTTCTTTCGAGGAGTCTGAGCATGGTGTCAAGATTTTTGGGGAAGAATCCAAAGAGGGTGATGCTATGTTCCTTGTAAGAGATTTGATCGTGACCCGGTCCGTATGAACGACTATGTTGACAAGAATCACGTTCTGATAGTGGCCAAGGGATGTATGATAATAGCTAACAAAGTGCAACCACAAGAATGCATGAATAATTGATGGATGGCCCCCAAGAGAGATCCGGTTGCGCCATGGATTGCGGATCAGTAACCATTGCTAAACCTTGCCCTTTTCTTCTTTCCGTTAACAAGTATGTTGTATGGATGTGTTATAGTGCAAACCATGGATGTGTGCTATGTTACATCAATTGGATCGTTGAGTTTTGATTGGAGCGTTTTGTATAACGATTAACAAATAACCCAATGTTGAATTTCCTGTTGGTGCCAATGTGGGACGAAGTATCACCCATGCCTATTTAAGAGGATGGTGAAGGTCATTTCTCCACGTTCACCCCTTTCATTTTTTCATGATGAGTTTACTATGTTTGAGATCTTGGTATGCTGGTTGACGATGACTCCTCACGTGAAGCTTTGGTTGTTGTGGTGGATTTTGATATTGTTACTTATTGTGTGGCATCCATCATGCCTATAGACTTGAAGTTTCAGTTGTTGTGTGTAGCTTGAAGCTCAAGAGCCCTCACTTTCTCCCCGACGATGATTTCTATGCAGCAACACTGGAAGGTTTTACTAGGATTGGTGGTTACAGCGATATCAGGAGTGTCTTCATCAACTACTCGTCTCATTTTGATGTTGATAAGCTGTTTCTCCCTACCATTGGATCTGTGAAGGGTGGTGCAACAGAAGTGATATGTTTTATCATGCAAGGTTAAGAGATGTCAATGTCATTTGGGAGCTTCTATAGGAAGAGACTCTTGAGTGAATCCTTTCTGACTGGGAGAGTCTAGTGTGGGAGCATTGAGACCACCAGTTTGTATTTGTTGATGTCCTGATCATGGTCCATTGAGCAATGTCCTGATCTGTTATAACGAATATCTAAAATGTTGTCATTTTGGGGTATTCAAGGTGATTTACTTAATCGAGTTCCTGTGAATATATTATAGAAGCCCTTATTATGATTGGAAAATAAGGCTGGAAACACCAGGAACCATTAGATTGAAATCTGCAGAATAAAATAGTGAACCTGCAAGATCTATTGAGCAAAAAACGTTTTGGAGAGAAAACTGATTTTATAGTAAAACCAAACTTGACATTTTGGAGTGATGTGTATTTAGGCAAATAATAGTACATTTAAAGTCTGTTCTATAGCATATTTGTTTGAATTAGGATGGGGTGCTGCATGGTCAAATATCAAACACATTCATACACATGGGAACCATAACTTTAATTCTTGTATGGAATTGTTTTGGACTCTGATCAACATGTTGTTGCAAATTTACATACTGTATGTGATCTATGTAGACTTGTTTTTCTCAAACCATTAGATTGAAATCTGCAGAATAAAGTAGTGAACCTGCAAGATCTATTGAGCAAAAAACGTTTTGAAGAGAAAACTGATTTTATAGTAAAATCAAACTTGACATTTTGGAGTGATGTGTATTTAGGCAAATAATAGTACATTTAAAGTCTATTCTATAGCATATTTGTTTGAATTAGGATGGGGTGCAGCATGGTCAAATATCAAACACATTCATACACATGGGAATCATAACTTTAATCCTTGTATGAAATTGTGATGTAGGACGGCCTAAACTTTCATGCATGTATGAGACATAAAATTCAGCGGAAAAATCAAGTAATCTAAATTAAACATTCAACAACTATTATTATAATCAAGAAAAATATAAAGGAAACATGCAATAAAAGGGGCCATCATCACAATCTCACAGTGAGGGTTTCAAATCATGCGTGGATTGAATCCAGCGAGGGATGAAACCTCCCGATCTTGCATGGTTATGATCCAATGCTCAATAAGGTTCACTAGTTTGGGGAATCAAGGGATTTCTCGGATTAGGGAATGAAAATCCGAGAGAAATAGGTTTAGGGATCAATTCGCAGATTTTAGGGTTGCGGATAATGGGAGAAAATTTACAAGAAAGAGGGAAGAAAATGAATTACCTTAGAAGAAAGATGGAAGAAGGAGGGAAGAAGAAAGAAGAAGAAGATTGGGGAAGAAGATGAAGATCCACAGAGAGAAGGAGAGGATGAGGGAGATAAGCCACCAAAGCGTTTTCTTTTTTTATCAAATCAATAGCATAATAAAAAAAGGTTTACGGCAACACCCTTATAAAATTCGAAATTAGCATAATTACCAAAATACCCCTACTAAGAAAATTAAAAAAAAAGACATTTGCATGAAAAAACGTGCGCACACTAACCCAAACTCAAATAAGTAAAAGTGCATAAAATAAACTCAAATCTAAGATGCCCGATGGCCTTCGATGATGGCACGATGAAAGCGGGTCACGACGAACCAACGATCCAATTACATCATCATTGCGATCCAACGGTCCGATCATCTTCTCCAAGCAACTTACACATGTCTTCCCATGGTGGAGTCTTCTCAAATGTCTTGGACTACATGTGTAAGGTCTTCAATGCTCCTCAAGTCGTCACAAACGATCCGGGCCCGTCATCATCGAGCCATAAAGATATAGGTGTCACTCGCCTCCTACGCTGATAAACCCTAAAGGGCTTAATGTCCGCGTCAAATTGTTTTGGACTCTGATCAACATGTTGTTGCAAATTTACATACTGTACGTGATCTATGTAGACTTGTTTTTCTCAAATTTGTAGGATGGATGTCTGGGTTTTCTAGTTGGGATTGGAAACCAAAGGCAATCCTCTTCATAGGGCTGGTATTTGGGGAAATTTCAGAACCTGTTAGGCAAGCTAATATGAGTAGACAGTGTTTCTTTGATCTAGATCTTACTTGATTAGATTGGTGTATGCTCTTTCAAAATAAAAGGGGGTTAGTGTGGTGATCATTGTTTGGAGAATAGCCTGTGTTTTGGTCAAAGTATGTTATGATGGAAGCTTAAATTACTTTTCTTAGTGCTCCTACTTATCCTATAATCTGAAAAACATAAGAAAAAAGATTTGGTCCAGCTTGTTTTCTCTTTAACTTGCCAGTCCTGCAAATTTTTTGTACTAAATCTAATGCCATATGATGTTTTTCCTCAAGTTCTATTTAGAGAAACAATTTATCCAGGTATTACTGATTTTTTTTTTTTTTTGTTGAGAAAATGGGAGTCAGATGCCCAATGTATGGAGCACTCTAAAGGCAGAGAAACATTAATTTGAGAAATATCATCCTCATCCAGTGGTTGTCACTCTCCACTTAATTGGTAGCACGGCAGTTAGCCACTGGGCTCCATTCTCCATGCGTATGTGAAACCTGAACCACCTCAAACACTACAAAGATATGCCACTTTGTCGGTGATGATCCTGGCTTACCCTTCTTTTTCTTCCATGAATGACATGGATGCTAAGAATGTGATTGACCTAGGCATTAAGAAAAATTTCCCTGATGCATCTGAGCCTTGCATTATGAAAAGGTTCATGCATGCTTATTAGAGGACCCCAAAAGTGGACCCACTTGATTACACGTGTGACATAGAGTCTTAAATATCAGGTTATGTACTAAAATTATTTTGTGTCTTAGTATGTACAGCTGTGTGTACAATTGTAAAGCTGTGTATGCGGCCATAAAAGTCCATATGCATAATACTAAAAGATTTCTGTTAGTAGTTGGATTCTTTAAAATTGTTCTCCGATTCTCCAAAATCTCAGATTCTGTTAGAGTTTGGATGTAATCAGGAGAGTAATTGATGAGGTGCTAGCGTCTATTAGGTATAGTTTGAGTCCCAAAGGCATTGCTTATGCTTGTGGCATATAAATATGCTTCTAGCCACTGTCCACACGGATGTAAATTATGCTATGATTTTTTTTTTTTTTTTTTTTGAAGTGAAAAGGTTGCTTTCTTTTTTATTTTGTACAACGGAATTTCTTCTCTAGTGTTGTATTGCCCTAGAAATCTATTGGCGCGACTCCATTGGGCTTTGTGTGGAGCGATTCGACGCATAATTATTTTTATCATTTTTGTGCTTCAAAATCTGGTACCTACATGTAATGAGTTTTGATTTCATTTCTAACAATTTCTGACCTATGAGTCAGTCCATAACAAGAGGGATTTATGGAACCAAGAAATCTCCCCCAAGCAATCAAGCTTCATATGCTTGTGGAGATGATGGATTTGATCATAAGATTCACACTAGGTATGAGCAACTTGGATACCCCAATCAAGGATCCAAGGTAGCCACATCCGTTGGCTGGAGTCTTGGGTTATCCCGAAGGTCAACATCTACGATTCCAATATTAGACAAAGCGTGTGAAGGTTGAAATTAAGAATTACTCTGTAAACCTAGATCTTAATGCTTTCCACAATTGGTTGCAGCTGATGGAAATTTACTTTAGATGGTTTCAGATGTTTGAGGACGTTAATTTATGCTTTCTAGCGTTGGGATTGAAAGGGTCAATTGTTCACAACCCCAAGTGCAGGGTCACGATGTAGTAATAACTCGGTGAGACCGAGATTGTTCTCAGGGATCGAGTAAGGTAACAATTCAAAATATAGCTAAGCCTAACTTAATTAAGGTTGAGTTGAAGTTGAAGTTGAAGTTGAATTAGAGTAAAAAAAATTCAGGAAATAATAAGGGGTCGTTTGGTAGCATGGATTCCATGTGAATTGGAATCCAATTCACAATTACCATGGAATCCATGTGAATTAGAATCCTAGGTTGTGTTTGGCACCATGCATATGGATTCCATGTGAATCTAAAGTTTGTGTTTGGCACATTTCTCTATGCATGATATGCATTTCACTAAATTCTTTAACGGTGGCCCACCATAAGGTTTATGTGAAATCCACCCCGATCACCAAGTATATCACTCTATATTAGCCGTAGGTCCCAAAACTTAACTTGGTATGTGATTTAGGTGGACCATACGATTGGAAACAGCATACAAGGGATATCTCTCACAATCGTTTCACTTCGTATGGTCCACCAAAATTACAAACTGGGCCAACTTTTGGGCCCGACTGCTAAAATGGAGTGGCACACCTAGTGATTGTAGTGGATTTTATATAAATATTAAGGTGGGGCATACCAATTCTTGAAGCTAATTAAATTCATTTTCATGCATATACGTCTTCATGGCAACCCATCTTGGACTTAGAAATGTTGTGGGACATGGCCACCATGATGTTTACGTAAAATCCACTCCGATCATCAAGTGTGTCGCTTAATTTGAGCCGTAGGGTCCAAATATCAGATTACTCTGTGATTCAAGTGGGCCATACGAAGGAAAACAATAATCTTCACCTTCCAAACTGTTTCCTTTCGTGTGGCCCATATGAATTGAGGATGGGCCATATTTTTGGTCCGTACGCCTACATTTTAGCTTTGTATCTAACGGTTGGAGTGGATTTCATAAAATCCATCATGGTTGGCCTTGAAAAATCAAGGGTGGATATCTCTCTCTTGGCTTTTTTCTTGATATGGCCCACCTAAATCACACACTAAGCTGATTTTTGGGCTCTATGGTTAAATTTAGAGGACACTTATTGATTGAGGTGGATTTTACGTAAACAAGATAGTGGAGCCCACTAATTCTTAAAGGAAGCATTCTGTTGATTGTCATGATGACGTCATCTATGGTAATCGGTGCTAAAGAGATTTGAAAACATAGGTTTTAGCAATGGTTGAAAGGGTGGTAAATGGAATCCATTTACCACCTCTGTACACCTCTCCAAACGAACCTACTTTATGCATTTACCACCAATTCCTACCATGTACCACCAATTCCATGGTGCCAAATGTCCCTTAAAATATCATAAATTAGAAACTAGGGTTTTTAAGGATCCACTTTTGATCATCCACAATGCCATACTCATTAATTCAAGTTGATAACTCAATTGGAATCGAAGTCCTATCCTATCCAATTGGAAGATAAATTCAGTTAAACCAAACTTCAATAGATCAGTTCTAGATAGAACATAAGAGTACTTAATTTGTAGGATTACAAAGCATTCACCGTAATCACAATAAATCTAAGAATTCCACAAATCAAAACCCTCATAAACCTAATTGATCAATCTCAGAAAATAAAAAATATCCCATGTAACCACAATCACAAGAGAGAAGATTAATCTAAAGTTATCAGCTTTAGTCAAACCAAACTATGAAAATTCATCAATAAAACCTTAAAATACTTGAATTAAATAAGTCTAAACATCATGAATGACTGCAAGCTTCCCCTCTTAGCCCTAGCTAAGAGGTTTAGCCAACCATAGGCATGGTTGAACTAAAATCTCAAAAACAAAAAAGAAAAACAAGAAAACTAGAAAAATCGGGAAAACTCAGCGTAGATCGGCTCCACCCTCAAGCTTCTCTCTTTCTTCATGTTTTAGGATGCCTTAGATGCTTAGAAAACACCTCCTTATATAGAAAAATCTCACACCGCCCTTGGATTTTGCGTAAGAAATTGCGCACCGACTTCGCCTATCGATCGGTTGAAATTGAGCTTCGACTAGTAGATCTTTCAGAGCAACTATCCAGCAACTACTTTTCAAAATTTCTGAGTCGGGTCGACCGATCAACCAAACCTGTCGACTTGTCGAAATGTCCAAAAATAGTCTAGCGAGTTCCATCACAAAATCATTAAATTCCGGAGTATTTCGACCCATCGACCTCATCTGTCGACTGGTTGAATTTGACCATCGACCGGTCGAAATCCCATTCGACCTGTCGACTTTTCTGTTTTTCCGCACTTAGAACTTTGGCCTTCCATCTTCGGTTACTTGATTCCTCAACGTCTTAGCTTGCTGTGGCTTGTTCTCTTAGCATTCTAATTCATCCTAATTAACTTGATTTTCTTGGTCTTCTCTCAATTACCTGCAATCATGGAAACATACTTAATTCAGTCAATTTAACAATAGAATCATGTAAAACTAGTGTGGAATTGTGGATAAATATGCACAATTCATCACTCAACATCAATGCAATATTTTCTTGTCGATGGATGTAGTTTATTGCTAATCTGGTGATCCTCAGTCGAAGTAACTTCTGATTGTTGGTATAATGTCTTGTGAAGTTTTTCAGTCAGTTATGATTGTAGATGGAGTTGCCTTGCTGTTTCCTCTTTAACCTCATCCATTTTTTGAATGTCCTCCGGCAGTCTAGCATGAGGTTGAAGTAATGTACTGCACAAGCAGTCAAGAAGAGGTGTTGCCTTTTTTTATTTCATCAATATGTTGCCAACTCTGGATTCATGATGATAGAGTGGAATGGCAGAGCAGGTTCGTGTGGCTGGACCCCAATTAGTTGGGATAATTCTTAGATGATGACGATGATAATGATTATGCCAACTGCCTCATAATTGGCTTCATTGTTTGTAACAACCGGAAGCACCAGATGGTCACCCATCTCATCCACAACATGATTGTGGTTAAATACATAGTTTGCATCTTTCACATGTCCATATTCATTCATAAATCATTTTGCATCTTTCACATGCCCAGATTCATCCACGGATTTGTGAAAGCAGTTTCCTATGACGAGTACATAAAATTAATTATTGATTTCTCGTAGGATCAGTCCACCCCACAGATTTACACTCTAGATTACTCCCATGTTTACCTATAACTTTTCATATGCATCTTTAAGTTTGCCACCTCCACATCGGGATATTTATCAACAATTTCATATGGTGGGGCCCTTAATTCATATGGCCCTTCAGTGGCTATGGTGTTGAGCATTGGTTGAAAATACAGAGGATTGGTCGCATTTGGAGGAATGTGACCAAAGTAGAACCACTTTAAAAAGTATCGGCCCACAATCTTTGTCAGTGACTTCTTATTCAAAGATGAGGTGGGTTAGGGATGTGGTCTGCCATGTTGTCAAACTCCTTGGAGTGGTGTTCGACTGTTTGGAAATAGGGATGAAGATTACATTGCCCTTTTTCAGTTGGTGGCTCAGAGGGGTCCATGTTCTCCTTCTATGGTTTCCCCTAGGGGTTCTCCTGTTTTGATCAAAGGTAACAAAGAACTGCTCAATCTAGGGGTGGTATCAGATGGTCTCCTGATGCCATCCCTAGGAATGAGAGGAGGGGTAGAGGGGTCAGTCTAGTTCCCCAATGAAGATCCTCTCCTGGGATATTAGAGGGCTAGGTTGCCCCCAAAAGTGGTCTCAAGTTAAGGAAATGTGCTCCCGTTCCAAAGCGAGGTTGATTGTCATTCAGGAAACCAACCTCCATTCAGTTGATAGAGGCATTGTTCAGTCTGTCTGGGGCTGTAAAGGTGCTGGGCGGGAGGCCCTGGATGTTAAGGGATCTTCGGGCGGTATTCTGGTGATGTTAGACTCTGCTGCTTGGCACAAGAAAGATAGCTGGTTAGGCCTTTTCTCTGTAAATGTTGTTTTTCGGGAGGTGACTTCTGGCTTTCTTTGGCTATTTTCTAGTGTCTACGGCCCATCCCGACCACCCATCCGAAGCTCTTTTTGGGAAGAACTATTGTTCGTCTGGGAGAAGTTGCAACTGCCTTGGTGTATTGGGGGCAACTTCAGTGTTGTCTGGTTCATTCACAAGAAATCTTCTGGATCTAGGGAAACCTCTAGTATGCGGGGATTTTCAGCTTGGATAAGTAAATATGATCTGTTGGACCTTCCCATGGGGGACATTTGTTTTTGGTGGTCTAATGGTCGATCTTCCCCTGTGATGTCCTTGCTAGACGTGTTTGTAGTTTCCCCGGGATGGGCCCAGCAGTTCCTGTTTGCCCGCCAAAGAGGTCTTTGTAACCTCTTTGATCACTATCCTATTCTCCTTGAGGTTGATGAAATTAATTGGGTTCCGAAACCCTTTATGTTCAAACTGTGGCTTGGCTAGAAGTGGAGGGTTTCCAATACCTTATCTTTGATTAGTGGTCTGCTTTTGTGATCGAGGGTCAACTAGGATTTAGACTTTTCAAGAAGATGCAGTTGTTGAAGCAGAAGCTCGAAGTCTGGCACTGTGAGGTCTTGGGCTAAAGGGATTGCCAGATGTCCTCTTCTCAATGAGATTTAGGCTTTGGACATCAAGGAAGAAGGAGGTCAGCTTCCGGAAGAAGCTGCTACTTGAGCTAATTATTCCTATGAGTATTGTTCTCACCTTAAGGAGGAGATCAAATGTCATTAGTACTCTAGGGCAATTTGGCTAAAGGAGGGAGATCGAAATACCAAGCATTTTCATGGGATTGCTAATGCTAGAGGGTGCACTAATTTATCTCCTCCCTCTTGCTTGATGGTGAGAGAGTGACTGACAAGGATCGTATTTGCGATCCCATTGTCATCTACTACCCCCTCCTGCCGTTGAATGAAGGAAAAGATCACTCAATTTTAGTCTTTAATCGTATCTTCTAAGAGGAGGCAGATTCTTTGGAGAAGCCCTTCCTCCTGGATGAGATTCAGGTAGCTGTTTTAGATTTGGGGAGAGATAAGTCGCCCGACCTTGAGGGTTTTCTCTTAGCCTTCTTTTAGTCCTTCTAGGAATTGGTTAAGTCCAATCTTCTGGGTTTTGTCCAATCGGCTGCCCTCTGAGATGAGCTGTACTTTAATTCCCCTCATCCTCAAGTTGGAGGGTGCTGAGAATCTTAAAGACTTTCGGCCTACCAACCTCATTAGTTGTTGATGAGGACATCAGTGGTGCACCCTTTAGAGTGTACCAGAGGAGGAGGCGTTGTCGATAGAGTACCGGAACAAAGGAATTGATGTGGATGGACGCTGGGTCTATCGAACCCATTTTCTGACTCACTACGAGTACGTGAGTAGTAGGACCGAAGGACCATGGAGCGGATTTCACACCCCGTTGCGCGGATGGTTTAGTTTTTAGTTGTTTTTCTGTTCTTTTTCTCGTTTTTTGGCACTTTAGTGCTGTGGTTTAGTTTTAGGTGTTTTTCTGTTCTTTTTCTTGTTTTTAGGCATTTTAGTGCACTTTATTATTTCGTGGCTTATATATACTCGTGAGAAACCCTATTTTATTTTAGTGAGTGAATGAACAAAAAAGAGACTAGGGTTTCAGGATTGGCCCCTTGGGTGTTGAGGATTCCACCCCGGATTTCGTATTTTCTTCTTTTTAGATCTTCAAGGTGCATGAGAAGGTAAGGTTCATCTACTTTTGTTGGGAGAATCTGTGCTTCTTTCGTCTTAAACCCATCTTTTCCTTGTTCATCTCCATTCTCCTCCTCCGAATCTTCCCCTTTGATATGAATGGTAGAAGATGGATGACTAGTCATGAGAATCTAATTTAAACGTGAATGTGGACTGGTTTGTGCTAGATTTGAGGATATCCTCATATCCCTAGGTCATTTTTTACTGTTTATGTGATTTTACGCTAAGGGGTATGATCCTAACGGATTGATCTCATATCATTGTTGAGGTTTGCTTAATCCCTTTGATTGAAAGTAGTTAGTTAATTAACTTTATTGCTTGAATCTCTTCAGTCTGATCATATGTGCATTTAGAGTTCTCTTGAAAATCATTTCTCCTTTCTAGAATGCTTTCGCTTTTGAGAGGCAAGTCCTTGATAGTGTGATGATAGATCATGGATGTTTGGATTCTTGTTGTAAAATAGCAAACTAGGCATCCTTTGTAAGCTTGATTTGGAAAAAGGCCTATGACCACATTGATAGGTCTTTCCTGGAATATATGCTCGTTCGAATGGGTTTTGGGGACAAATGGGGAGCTTGGATCCTCTTGTGTATCTTCTGCTAAATTTTCAGTTTTCATAAATGGTTCGCTCTTCGGCTTCTTCAGAGTATCTCGAGGTCTTAGGAAGGGCGATCCTTTGTCCCCTTTCCTTTTTGTTCTCGTCTCAGAAGTGTTTAGTCGTATGCTTTCCAAGGGTCAGGAAGTTGGCCTTTTTAAAGGTTTTAAGGTGGGGAATTATCCTCAACACATTTGCCACCTCCAGTTTGTGCATGATACCTTGTTATTCTATGAAGTTGAGGATTCTATGGTGGAATTTCTAAGTATGACTATTTGTTGGTTTGAAGTGATTCAGGTTTGAAGGTCAACCTCTTTAAAAGTGATTTTTTTTAGACCTACCTCTCTAGGGAGGAAATTGTCTGTTTGGCAAATTCCTTCTGTTGCAATGTTGGTTCCCTCCCTACTACCTTTCTGGACCTTCCTCTCTGTGTGGGGAAACCGACACTGTATTTGTGGGATAAAATTATCGAGCACACGGAAACAAAGTTATCCCCTGGAAAAGCAGGTTGCTTTCCCTTGGGGGCAGAATTACCCTCATTAAGGCCTTGTTGTTGAACCTTCCTGACGTAGGATGCCCTAATTATGATGCATGCTCATGAACTCATATAATCCAGTGGAAATAAAAGACAATAATAATATAAAATCTAGCATCAATCATCATGAACTAAGAAAATCACAAGGAAACATGCAATGGAGCGGGCCATTCATCACAACCACGAAGTATGAGATTCAATTATTGCTATGGTTGGATCTGGCGAGGGATGGAACCTGCCGATCTTGCATGGTCTTAGCCCAATCGATCAATGGGGATCACTAGTCCGAGGAATCAGAAAGGTTTCTCGGGTTAGGGATTTGAAAACTTGAGAATTGAGGATTTTGATTCGATTCTCAAATTTACGATTTCAAGGATTGGGGTTAATAGAGAGAGAGAGAGAGAGAGAGAGAGAGAGAGGGAAGAAGATCTTACTTTAGAAGAATATTGGAGGGGCACAAGAAGAAAGGAGAAAAAGAAGATTGGAGAAGAAGATGAAGTTTCGTGAGAGAGAGTGGAGGGAGGCAACCAAAGAGGCTTTCATTCAATAATAATCAACTAATCTCGTTTTTAGGGTTGAGCCCTCTTAAATAACCAATAAGAAAACACGAAAATACCCTTAAAAATTAAGCAAAAATGGAACTTAAAACAAATTGCGCAAAAGTTCGGGCGCTCGGGCGCCCGAAGACGTCAAAAAATGTCCAAAAACCTCCTATACGTGTCCTCCCAATGTGGGGTCTTCAATGTGTCAAATCATGTGTGTAGGGTCTTCAATGCTCCTCAATAGTCGCCTAGCCACAAGGAAGATGCTTGTGGTGTGCGCCTTCTTCGCTGATAGACTTTGAAGGGCTAGATGTTCGCATCATTCTCCTCGTCTAAGAAAAACTCAACTTCGACGAGTTAAAACTCTTGTGGCGCTCTAGTAAATCTGGTTTAACGCTCTGTAACTCCACTTCTATCAACCATGTAGATTCTGACGGTGGCTTGTTCTTCAATTTGAAAAGGTATCTTTGGAAACCTCCGTCTCTCAAAAAAACGATCTCTTCATCCACGATTTCCTCAACTCCCTCTTTACGAATAATGGGTGGAAGAAGGGGTGGGGTAGGTTGCAAAGAAAACTCAGAGAAAGGCTATGAAAGGGACGAGGGATCAATGGTAGGATTGGGGGAACGGACTAGATCCTCCACATTAAATGTTGGATTAATGCCCATTTTAGGTGGAAGGTCGATCCGGTACGCGTTGGACCCAATTTTCTGCAATATCTTGAATGGTCCAGCACTACGCGCTTGTAATTTCTTAACGGGACCCTGTGAGAACTGCTCTGGCCTTACCTCACCATTACAGTCTCCTTCTTGAAAATCTTGTGATCTACTATGATTATCAGCTGAAAACTTATAATTATCATTGCTTTGATTAATCCGTTGTCTAATCTGTGTATGCAAATCATGGATGTGTCGTGTAAATGCATCGGCTGACTTTGAAGACCTTTGGGTGACAGACATGGGTGAAACTAAAGGACTCTCTGAAAAAGCAAAGGACTTGAAATAAACAATCCTATGACCTAGAACTTGAAAAACTGAAACAAACTGACACTTCTCATGGGTGACACATAATTTCTCATTCTAAGTATTATAAACAAGGATGATTTTCAGGTATCCCAACACTTGAGAACACACACTATTAATACTAAGTATTGAGCAGATCTTGGTATTAGCCATTTTGTCCAAAATGTCATCAAGATGCGGGATAGGGACTTTGGCCATCATATCCACCATGAAGTGAATACATTGCAAGGTGGCATGACACTTGACTAAAGCTTTGTGGATGGCCAGGATATGCCCACATGTGCGCCATATGCCATTGTTTTTTAAAGTGAAAAAGGGCAGGTTTAGCACACAAAACAAAACTCCAACTCAAACTTTCCTTATTGAATTCTTCACCGAGAAGTTTATCAAATTGATGCTACATTTCTATATTTTCTGCGGGGTTCACTTGGTATGGAGGAAAGCTTGATAGGACCGACCCAGGGACAAGATCGATTGTGTGCTGAATGTCCCATTTGGGTGAAAATTTATCCCATAAATCATCTAGTGGGATATCACAAGTCATGTGGGTGTCTACCATCATATCCTCACTAGTCTCTTCTTCAATTTCATTTGTGTTCACCACAGTAAGAGACGTAGATAGGGACTTTGCATCAATCAAATCACACATGATACCTGGAAGTGGTGCGGTCTCAAACTCTTCGACCTTTTTATCACTAGCACACACTTCTGCATCATCAAAGATGATGAGTGATGCCTCAATTTCTTCCATTTCCTCACTACTGACGTTAGGCACGTAGTCTTCCACTTCATAAGCAACTTGATTGGAATCTTCCAACTAGCCATTCACCAAGGTATTATCTCACTTCCAAGGAAATATAATTGGTGTTAAACACTCCAATTGTTCATAAGCTGAGATTTCCTCAATGATGGGTTGGACCACTTTACGAGGGGACCATATTGGTTCTGTGTTTGGACAGGAAGGTGGGGCAACTCTCTTCTGAGCCAAGGGCTTTTGACGATAAGAGATGGGAAGATATTTTTCTTTCAAACGCTCTTTCATCTCGTCCCATTGTGAGATCGGGGCTCTCCCAACTCTATCAATTCTTTGCTCCAAATCTGCCCAAAACGACTTGGCTTGGCCCTCCAATTTCCACTTGGCAAATCTCACTCAACGATAATTCGACATATCATACCAATAAAAAAAATAGTCAAAGTCTTCAAGCCAATCAATGAATGTTTGTGGGTCCATGTGACCATTAAAGTAGGCCAACCCATCGGAGTTCGGCTTTCCATTGGGTCTCGACGGCCACACGACAACACTTAATGGCCCTGAAGATCTCAAACGCCCATACTCCATTCACTACAGGGAGACTCTACGGACTGGGTGACTCACAATATGAATACGATGAATTTAAACTACAATGAACTAACACTAATTAATTCTAGATGATGCGACTCAAATCTGAAAAGTTTCCAAATTAGGAAAGTTTCTAAAATTGGAAACTTTCTAAATCTGGAATTTCTCCAAATTAGGAAACTTTTTAAATCTGGAAATTTCCTAAAACAGACCTAAAAATCAAAACCCTAATTTTTTTGATAACTTGATCTAGACAAAACCATGCAAGCCTAATCTCTGATACCAAATTTGACATAGGATGCCCTAATTATGATGCATGCTCATGAACTCATATAATCCAGTGGAAATAAAAGACAATAATAATATAAAATCTTGCATCAATCATCATGAACTAAGAAAATCACAAGGAAACATGCAATGGAGTGGGCCATTCATCACAACCACAAAGTATGAGATTCAATTATTGCTATGGTTGGATCAGGCGAGGGATGGAACCTCCCGATCTTGCATGGTCTTAACCCAATCGATCAATGGGGATCACTAGTTCGAGGAATAAAAAAGGTTTCTCGGGTTAGGGATTTGAAAACTTGAGAATTGATGATTTTGATTCGATTATCAAATTTAGGATTTCAAGGATTGGGGATAAGAGAGAGAGAGAGAGAGAGAGAGAGAGAGAGAGAGAAGAAGATCTTACCTTAGAAGAATATTGGAGGGGCATAAAATGAAAAGAGGAGAAGAAGATTGGAGAAGAAGATGAAGTTTCATGAGAGAGAAAGGAGGGAGGCAACCAAAGGGGCTTTCATTCAATAATAATCAACTAATCTCATTTTTAGGGTTGAGCCCTCTTAAATAATTAATAAGAAAACATGAAAATACTAAAATACCCTTAAAAATTAAGCAAAAATAGAACTTAAAACAAATTGCGCAAAAGTTCGGGCGCTCGGGCGCCCGAAGACGTCCAAAAATGTCCAAAAACCTCCTACACATGTGTCCTCCCAATGTGGGGTCTTTAATGTGTCAAATCACGTGTGTATGGTCTTCAATGCTCCTCAATAGTCGCCTAGCCACAAGGAAGATGCTTGTGGTGTATGCCTTCTTCGCTGATAGACTTTGAAGGGCTGGATGTCCACATCAGTTCCTCTCTACCATGTTTCTTTTCCCTTACCCTAAGTTGGTTATTGCTCGAATTGATAAACTCTGAAGAGACTCTTTGGTAAGGGGGTTCTTCAGGAAAAAAATTCCGTCTCCTTAATTGGAAGGAGGTTTATTCTTCTTTGTTGGAAGGAAGGGCTGGAATTGGGCTTCACGGTTTTGTGAAGGAGGCCTTCTTGGGTAAATGGGCTTGGCAGTCTTCCTCCATTTACTGATCCTCATATCTCTAAAAAGGGATTTCTAGGATGGCCCTTAAAGTTTTCGATGATATGAAGTTTGCTTTAGGAAATGGACAGCGTGTCAGAGTCTGGGAGGCTCCCCAATGTGGTGTATCCTCCCTTGCATCCTCCTTTTTGGCCTTGGTAGCTCTTTTCCCTATTGCGAGCATCTCAATGGCAGTCTATTTTTTGGGTAAGGGAGAGGGAGGTGTTTGGCTCCCTCCTTTAAAAGGAACGGTTCAGATTCAGAGTTCTTGGATCAATGGCATGCTGTATGTCCCTCATAGGTGGCAACTCATTCTGTAAGTCTTCAGGAAATACATCACTGTATTCCTTCAGGATCGAGGTCACCTCACGGGGCAACTTTGATGGAACCTCAGGTATAATCTCTCTAGTCACAAGGGCATACACCATAGAATCCTCCTTAGCCTCTTTTTCAAACTCTCTTGCGCTGATTATATGAAGAGACTTAGGCTTGGATTTCTCCACTCCTCTAGGCTCACTTGCCTTCTCATCCTTCTTCTTCCCTAGTGTGTTCTCAGGTGGCATGGGGTTAAGTTTGATCTTTTTACCATTATGCATGAAGTATATGCATTCGAACGGCCAAAGATCATGACATCATTATCGAATAGCCATGGCCTACCTAGGATAACATGTCCCACATCCATAGGTAACACATCACACCACAGGGACTCCTTATATGACCCAAACTCGATGGGGACTAAACATTGATGGGTGACAGGAAGAGATGTCTTGTCAACCCAAGAGAGTTTATATGGGTCAGGATGAGGTGGATTTCAGTTTCAAGTGATCTAAGGTGCTAGTGGAAATCATATTTTGACAGCTTCCACTGTCTACTATCACCTTACAATTCTTTTCACCACACTTGGCAATAGTGTAGAAGATAGTGTTTCGACGCTAGTTAACACTACTTCTAGACTGAGCTAGCATACGCCTGACTAGTGCAAGCGTTGCTTCTTCATCTAATTCTTCCTCATCAGTAAGTCCTCCTTCAGGGTGATACTCTTCAACTTCATAATCACCCTGGTCGTCTCCACCCTCGTGGGACTTGCCTACAACTAAGGATTTTCCACAGGCTCTTTGTAGGACACTGATTAGACATATGGCCAAGATTGCCACATTCATAGCATCTCACCTGGCTCATGTTACTAGGATCGGTACCAAGAACCCCTTTACCCTTGTCCTCCCTAGGCCTAGGCGGAATAGTCGCCTGTACTCTAGGTTGACTACCAACATTAGGTCTAGTCCCCTGGGAACTAGATCTAGCACTGGAGTCTCGGGACTCAAAACGGCGAACGACAGGAGCCTTCAGATATTGCTCTAACTCCTGCACGACTTGATATGCTTAATCCAAGTCCGTTAAGGGCCGAGCCATAAGCTCGCGTTGAAGATCCGCACGAAGGCCCGTCTTGAAACGCGAGAGCGTTACTAGAGAGTCTTCTTGTATATCACATCGCATCATATATTCTTCAAATTTAGCGATGTAGTCAGCGGCAGACATTGACCCCTGGCGTAAGGATTGCAATTGGTCAAGGAGCTTCTGACGGTATGAGAGAGGAAGGTACTTCTCCTTCAACTTCTCTTTCATCTCATACCAATGTGTAATAGGGGCTCTACCAACTCTTTCTATCTTACGCTCGGTGTTGGTCCAAAATAGCTTGGCTTGGCCCACAAGCTTCATCTTTGCAAACCGCATTTGACGGTTTTCTGATATGCCATACCACTCAAAGTAGTGGTCCATGTCAGCAATCCAGTCAAGGAATGCCTTGGGATCCAGACGCCCATCAAAACTCGGGGCCTCAACTCTCACACTTTTCATTGCACGCTCATCTGGATCATAGCGGTCTTAATGATCACATGTGGCTCGTGCCTCACGCACAACACTACGACCATTACCACGATCCCTTTCCTCACTACCTCCACGCGCGGCAGCGCGTTTTTCAATGATTCCTCCCACCTGGGAGTGTGCATCATCCCCTACAACGGGGTTTTCTCTTTGGGACGCCTCTAGTTGCTCGACCTTAGTCATGGTAGTAGTGATTTGGTTCTCAAGGCGGGCAAACTCACGCTTTTGACTTGCTTCTAGAGCGGTTATCTTTTGTATCAATTGAGCAAGTTGCTTAGATAACTGCTTGTTATTCATGGTAGGTTGAAGTCCGAAACCTCTACCTCTTCTCGTGGGCATACAATTAAAACTTGAACCAAACTCTACCCAACTAGACTACTAGGTGTTATGACTCACAAGATGAATGCGATGAATGCAAAACTAATATGAACTGATGCAATTAAATTAAGACAGGAAACAATTCAAATATGGAAAATTTCCAAATTAGGAAACTTTCTAAAGTTGGAAAGTTTTTAAAATTGAAAACTTTCTAAATCTGGAACTTTCCTAAATTAAATCTAAAAAATCAAAACCCTAATTTGATAACTCAATCTAGACAAAACCATGCAAGCCTATTCTCTGATACCAAATTTGACGTAGGACAGCCCTAATTATGATGCATGCTCATGAACATAATTAAACAGCGGCAAATAAAAGGAATAAATAATCTAAAATCCAGAATCACTCATCATAAACTAAGAAAATCCACGAGGAACTTGCAATGGATTGGGCCAATTGTCACAACCACGAAGTTTGAGTTTCAAGTATAACTAAGGTTGGATCCGGCGAGGGATAGGACCTCCCGATCTTGCATGGCTATAACCCAATCAATCAAGAGGAAT
This sequence comes from Liriodendron chinense, assembly GCA_003013855.2. Classification (NCBI taxonomy): domain Eukaryota; kingdom Viridiplantae; phylum Streptophyta; class Magnoliopsida; order Magnoliales; family Magnoliaceae; genus Liriodendron; species Liriodendron chinense. The sequence continues at coordinate 11,709,931 of ML058384.1, read as the reverse complement.
CTCTAATCCAGGAAATCAAAGGATTTCGGATTAGGGATTTGAAAATCTAAAAACTTTAGGGTTTACGCTCAAAATCAGATTTTGGGATTGTGGTGAACGAAACGAATAGGTTAGAAAAGATAGAATTACCTGGAAGAAGGATTAAAGGGGCATAAGAAGCAAGCAGAAGAAAGAGGGATATCAAGGAAGAAGAAACATCACAATGAGAGAGAAGGAGAGAGAGAGAAGCACCAAGAGGCTTTTCATTAATCAATAATCAAAGTTAAAAATCGAGTTTAGGGCTTAAGCCCACTTAAATAAGCAAATAAAGACAAAGTACAAAAATACCCCTAAAACTAAGCAAAACGCGTAATTAAACATAAATGCGGGAAAGTTCGGGCGCTCGGTCGGGCGCCCGAGCAGTCGCCCGAAGTCGTCCAAAAACCTTCAGAGAGGTTCGGGCGCTCGTCAGACAAAGTTCGGGTGGCTGAGGGGGCGCCCGAAGACTATGGTCGGGCGCCCGAAGGCAGTGGTCGGGCACCCGATGGGCGTCCAAATCTTCCAGTTCTTCGGCCTTCTTTCTCCTTTCTTCCTTCATAGTGTCTTCTCTGAGTGGGGTCTTCTATGTGTCCAATCACATGTGATGGGTCTTCAACGGGTCTTTTGTTCCTCAATAATCGCCTATCCACAAGGATGGCACTTGTGATTTGCGCTTTCTTCGTTGGTACACCTTGAATGCTTTTGTGTCCGCATCACCTTTTCATCATTAGCACACACTTCTGCATCATCAAAGATGATGAGTGATGCCTCAATTTCTTCCATTTCCTCACTACTGACGTTAGGCACGTACTCTACCACTTCATAAGCAACCTGATTGGAATCTTCCAACTGGCCATTCACCAAGGTATTATCTCGCTTCCAAGGAAATATAATTGGTGTTAAACACTCCAATTGTTCATAAGCCGAGATTTCCTCAATGATGGGTTGGACCACTTTACAAGGAGGGGACCATATTGGTTTTGTGTTTGGACGGGAAGGTGGGGCAACTCTCTTCTGAGCCAAGAGCTTTTGACGATAAGAGATGGGAAGATATTTTTCTTTCAAACGCTCTTTCATCTTGTCCAATTGTGAGATCGGGGCTCTCCCAACTCTATCAATTCTTCGCTCTAAATCTGCTCAAAACGACTTGGCTTGGCCCTCCAATTTCCACTTGGCAAACCTCACTCGACGATAATTCGACATATCATACCAATAAAAAAAATAGTCCAAGTCTTCAAACTAATCAAGGAATGTTTGTGGGTCCATGTGACCATTAAAGTAGGCCATCTGATGCAGGACAGCCCTAAATATGATGCATGCTCATGATCACAATTATCCAGCGGAAGTAAAAGCAATAATAATAATGAAATCTAGCATTAATCATCATAAACTAAGAAAATCAGAAAGAAAACATGCAATGGAACGGGCCATCATCACAACCATCGAGTATAAGATTCAATTAGTGCCTAGGTTGAATCCGGCGAGGGATGGAACCTCCCGATCTTGCATGGCGTTACCCAATCGATCAATGATGATCACTAGTCCGAAGAACCAGGAGGTTTCTCGGATTAGGGATTTGAGAATTTGGGGGTTTAGGGTTTGGATCGATTCTCAAGGTTTAGATCGTGGGGAATAGCAAAACAGAAGTTTAGAAGGATAACAATATGAGATAAAATACCTGGAAGAATTTAGAGGGGCACCAGAAGAAATCAGAAGAAGAAGATCAAGGAGAGAGAAGAAGCACCATGAGAGAGAGAGAAGAGAGAAGCCACCAAAGAGGTTTGTCTTTTCATTCATAATCAACTAACCACGTTATTAGGGCTTAGCCCACTTAAATAAGCAAGAAGAAAACATAAAAGTATCAAAATACCCCTAAAATATCTTTAAAAAAAACAACTTAAAAAAACAGTTTGTACGTTGGTCGGGCGCCCCGTGACCAATTTGGCCGGGCGCCCGGCTAAGACAGAAACTGTCCAGCAATGGAAACTGAAAATCTGTTGAATTTCGGGCGCCCAGTGCCAAATTTGGCCGGGCGCCCGACCACCTTCAGAAAAGCATTTTTCTATTCTTTCAGTCGGGTCTTCGTCCATCCTACACACGTGTCTTTTATGTGCCAAATCACGTGCGTAGGGTCTTCAATGCTCCTCAATCATCGCCTCAACACAAGGATGGTACTTGTGGGTGGCGCTTTCTTCGTTGGTACACTTGAATGCTTTTGTTCCGCATCACCATCCCATTAGAGTTCGGCTTTCCATTGGGTCTCGACGGCCACACGACAATACTTAATGGCCCTGAAGATCTCAAACGCCCATACTCCATTCACTACGGGGAGACTCTACAGACTGGGTGACTCACAATATGAATGCGATGAATTTAAACTACAATGAACTGACGCTAATTAATTCTAGATGATGCGACTCAAATCTGAAAATTTTCCAAATCAGAAAAGTTTCTAAAATTGGAAAGTTTCTAAAATTGGGAACTTTCTAAATCTGAAAATTCTCTAAATTAGGAAACTTTCTAAAATTGGAAACTTTCTAAATCTGGAAATTCTCCAAATTAGGAAACTTTCCAAAATTGGAAACTTTCTAAATCTGGAAATTTTGTAAAACAGACCTAAAAATCAAAACCTTAATTTTTTTGAGAACTCGATCTAGACAAAACCATGTAAGCCTAATCTCTGATACCAAATTTGACATAGGACGCCCTAATTATGATGCATGCTCATGAACTCATATAATCCAGCAGAAATAAAAGACAATAATAATATAAAATCTAGCATCAATCATCATGAACTAGGAAAATCACAAGGAAATATGCAATGGAGCGGGCCATTCATCACAACCACGAAGTATGAGATTCAATTATTGCTATGGTTGGATATGGCGAGGGATGAAACCTCCCGATCTTGCATGGTCTTAACCCAATCGATCAATGGGATCACTAGTTCGAGGAATCAAAAAGGTTTCTCGAGTTAGGGATTTGAAAACTTGAGAATTGATGATTTTGATTCGATTCTCAAATTTAGGATTTCAAGGATTGGGGATAATAGAGAGAGAGAGAGAGAGAGAGAGAGAGAGAGAGAGAGAAGAAGAAGAAGAAGAAGAAGAAGAAGAAGAAGATCTTACCTTAGAAGAATATTGGAGGGGCACAAGAAGAAACGAGAAGAAGAAGATTGGAGAAGAAGATGAAGTTTTATGAGAGAGAAAGGAGGAAGGCAACCAAAGAGGCTTTCATTCAATAATAATCAACTAATATCGTTTTTAGGGTTGAGCCCTCTTAAATAACCAATAAGAAAACATGAAAATACCAAAATACCCTTAAAAATTAAGTAAAAACTGAACTTAAAATAAATTGCGCAAAAGTTCGGGCGCTCGGGCGCCCGAAGACGTCCAAAAATGTCCAAAAACCTCCTACACATGTGTCCTCCCAATGTGGGGTCTTCAATGTGTCAAATCACGTGTGTAGGGTCTTCAATGCTCCTCAATAGTCGCCTAGCCACAAGGAAGATGCTTGTGGTGTATGCCTTCTTCGCTGATAGACTTTGAAGGGCTGGATGTCCGCATCACTTCCTCTCTACCATGTCTCTTTTCCCTTACCCTAAGTTGGTTATTGCTCGAATTGGTAAACTCTGAAGAGACTCTTTGGTAAGGGGGTTCTTCAGAAAAAAAATTCCGTCTCCTTAATTGGAAGGAGGTTTATTCTTCTTTGTTGGAAGGAAGGGCCGGAATTGGGCTTCGCGGTTTGGTGAAGGAGGCCTTCTTGGGTAAATGGGCTTGGCAGTCTTCCTCCATTTACTAATCCTCATATCTCTAAAAAGGGATTTCTAGGATGGCCCCTAAAGTTTTCGATGATATGAAGTTTGCTTTAGGAAACGGACAGCGTGTCAGAGTCTGGGAGGCTCCCCAATGTGGTGTATCCTCCCTTGAATCCTCCTTTTTGGCCTTGGTAGCTCTTTTCCCTTTTGCGAGCATCTCAATGGCAGTCTATTTTTTGGGTAAGGGAGAGGGAGGTGTTTGGCTCCCTCCTTTAAAAAGGAACCGTTCATATTCAAAGTTCTTGGACCTAATGGCCCTTCTGTCTTGTTTGTTGGGTCTTTTTCTTGCCTTTGGTGCGGAAGATTCTCTGGTTTGGAACATTGCTAGTTTGGATGTCTTCCTGGTGAGGTCCTTCTACAAATCCACCTAGTTGCCAGCTTCATTAGTTGTTTGCTGCCACTCAGGTGTTGTTTGGTCTTGTGGCTCCCTCCCAAAAGTGATGGCTTTTTCTTGGCTAGTTGATAAGAGTTGAGTTATCGATAATCTGCATAAAAGGGGCATGATCCTACCCAATGTGTCTCATGTGTCTCCATGAAGCTGCCTGTTTACCACCTTTTCCTTCATTGCCAATTTGCTTAAGATGTTTGGTATTGGGTTTTTAATTTGGTGAAAGTTTCTTGGGTGATGCTGGCCTTTATCGATGGACTTTTTTCTTGTGGCATACGAGTGATGGGGGATCCCTTCGAAGAGGGAAGTGGAGAATCATATTCTTTAGCAGTCCCTTGGCTATTTGGGCAGAGAGAAACAACTGCTGTTTTCGTAATCATAGCGTCTCCTCTATTGGGGTGTTTAGTTGGGTGTTGTTGTTGTTTAGGGATTAGGCACCATGATTGTTAGAGTGGGGTTTTCCAACCAAGGGACTGGTTTGTTGTATTTTTATTTCTTTTTCTCATTTTCTGTTCTTGTTTTCCCTCCTTTTTCTGATGTTTCTTTTGTTTTTCCTTTTGGCTTTGCCTAACAAAATGCTTCATCTTTAAAAAAGAAGTTATTTTCTTTGCATTCTGCTTCTGAATAAAAATGGATTGTTTGGACCCATTGCCTCTCTAACAGGGCAATTGTGTTTGAGCAACTACCACTTGTTAACAAAGCCACTACGACTGTTGCACCTATGGTAGTATGAAGCGTGAGCAAATTCGGGTGCGGAAGAGTGGAAGCATTGATTTCAAAGTGTTTTTATTTTATTTCAAAGTGTTAGAAAGTACCAAAAACTAGAAAGCGAGAGCAAGAGCATAGATGGTGCAATCGGCTGATGGGGAGGATTCGCTTAAGCGTAGGCACCTCTAAGCTAAACACGAGAACCTCACAAAAAAGTAGAAAGAGACAATCTAGAAGTTTTATTAATTTAGAGGTGCCTTGATACTACTCATTCCATGCCCTTATATAAGCTTTTGAAACGTGCATATAAGGAAAACTCATAATGTCATTGACAACCAATGGCTTCTTACAAATATGGAAAAAGAAATAAAATGGATAAGAATGCATTTAAGAATATTTGACTAATGGGTTATTCATAGCTAGCTGATTGGTTTTGTTAGCTAATTATGTAAATAAGCTAGCAACCTAAGTAGGAGGCTTGGTCCTCCTTATTGATGGGCTAATTGTTGGGCTTGGGCTTAATGGGCATGGTCCTAGCCCATGGATCGTGGGCTCAGATTAACTTGTATCAGTCCTCCCCCGCTTGAAAGAACTTGACTTCGGTGAGTTAATTGCCCATAGAGGTCAGGATTCACATGCTGAAAGCCTGTGCTGTGATCCATGTGGCATCGGAGAGAGGTTGTCCTTACTAACAGAATAGTGACTTCTGGTAACCACCTTGGTGCATGGAGATGATCCTGAAAGCATCAATGATCGCTTTTGTAGGTGGCAAAACGGTCGGAAGTGTGATGCTTGTTCTTTGACATAATCGTCAGTATGGTGCCCATGATAGATTGAAACTAGAATTTATAGGTAAATCTGGTGGGAGATCTAAAACATAAGCATTGGCATTAATCTTCTTTATGATTTTGAATGGTCCCGCATAGTGAGGATTGGGGGGGGGGGGGGGGGGGGGGGGGGGGATACATGCCATAACCAATGTTTGAAGTATCAGTATCGCGTTGCGTAGCACACCCTTGGGATACAGATACGTATCGGTTATCGCACGGGATATATCGTTTGTATCGGGTAATTTATCACACTTTTTGGGAAACATGGGGAAACTTTGGTAAAATGGTTGAATTTTTCAATGAAACTTCATGAATTGTTAAAAAAGACCTTAAGACACTTTTAAATAACAACAACTCAAAAAAGAAGTGCACATAATAGGTTTCCTTTGTATAGGGTCCTAAGCTAAGCGTTGTCTGACTGAACTACTGCAACTATATTCAAATTGAATGCATAACATTTAGAGTGTATGTGATGATTATTTCATGAAACACTCCTAAATACTTTAAAATTAGCCTCAATTGACAGCTGGTTGAAGGGAAATTTCAAAAAAAAATTTTCTTTTTTTAATAATCTTTAATTAAAAAATGATTTTTATTTTCCAAAAAATGACAAGGACTTGACAAATCAGTAGATCAGCCCTCATACATGCTTGATTTTATGTTTGGAGTGCAACATCGCAAGATTGAAATTTCCCCAAATTGGACCGCTTACACTCAACTATCGAAATTAGAGTGTATGTGATGATCATTTCATCAAATACTCCTAAATACTTCAAAATTAGTCTCAATTGACAGCTGGTTGAAGGAAAATTTCGAAAAAAATTATATGAAAAACATGAAGAACCAAGGGAAATCAAAATCAAAGCTCCAACTCCATGATTTTTCATGCAAAACATGAAGAACCAATGGATTTATAACTATTTGACACCGATTTAACATAATTTCAACAAAAAAAAGGGATCGAAAATTGAAAATGCTCACCAGATCGAACATGTGCGATATATTGGCACTACTTGTGCGTTTTGTATCGCAAAGGTGGGATACAAGATATATCGTGGGATATATCGGCCGATATTTAAAACATTGGCCATGACCATGTCACCTTCCACAAATTCAACAAAGAGACGTCTTTTGTATCTACATGTTGCTTATAACTTTCATTACTTACGGCAATATTGCATCGAACTTCGTCATGCACTTGCCACAGATGGTGGATGTGAAGTCATCATCTTTTGCACTTGGTCTCGACTCTACAAGTAGAGGAACTGAATCGACTGGAAGATGTGGTCGTATACCGGTTACTGCTTCAAAAGGTGACATCCCTGTGGACATGTTGACAGAGTTATTATAAGCAAATTCAGTCGTGGGTATTACTACGTCCCATATAGCTATATGATGGCGGAAAAGACACCGTAATAACTTGCCCAAGCTATAGTTGACCACTTCCGTTTGACCATCAGTTTGATGGTGGTAGGCACTAGAGAACTGAAGCTTGGTTTTTGTTGTTGCCCAAAGAGTTTTCTAGAAATAACTAATGAACTTGGTATAACGATCACACTATTGTCTTCGGAAGCCCAAGGAGAGGAGCAACCTCTCGAAAGAATAATTGAGCTATCTTGAGAGTGTTTGCTATATTCAAGCATGGTATGAAATGAATGATCTTTGAAAATTGCTCAACCACCCCAAATACTGAATCTACTTTCTGAGCGGTCTTTGGCAAACCCAAGACGAAGTCCATACTAAGATCTTCCTACGGAGCATGTGGGATTGGTAGTGGTTGATGCAATTCACTATATTTCTTTTGACTCTTAGTAAGCTGGCAAACCCCGCATAACTAACTGACGGATTTTGCAATATCTGATTTTATACGAGGTCAAAAGTATCTATCTCCAACGAGAGTTTGGTCTTATCATGGCTTAAGTGTCCACTACACCCACCGGTGTATAATTCCCTCACAACATACTCACAGATGAACGTATTGGGTGGGCAAAGTTGCATTATTCGGAACAAATAGCCATCATGAATGTTGAAATGTGGGTGTCTCGCATACTCTCCACTAAGAATGCCTGTTTAAATACGCCCGAAATCCTTGTCGTCAATATACTCACGCAGTATCTCTTCGAATCCTTGAACAATGACCAATATCGTTGACAATAGATGCACACGACGGTTGATTGTCCTTGCCAGCCTTGTGACAGATGACAAAAGAAGAAACCTGAAGGTAAGCGCTCCACTTAACACGACGAGCACTCATCTTCTACTGAGAGTTTAGGTACTTGAGTGCTTCATGATCAAAATATAGGACAAACTCCTTCCTTACCAGATTAATGACGCCAATGGCGTAGAGTCTCAAAAACGACATAAAACTCCAAGTCATAAGTGGAATATCGCTACTTCGCATTAGAAAACTTTTTGCTAAAGAAGGCTATTGGATGGCCTTCCTGACTGATAACGCCAATGCCGATGTTGGAAGCTAAGCATATAGCTCAACTCAATTACCTTCTTAAAGTTCGGAAGGTTCAAAATTGGAGCTTTAGTCATCTTACATTTGATCCTATCAAACGCTCTTATTGATGCACTAGTCCATCGAAAATTTCTTTGTTTCATACAAATCGTTAATCAGAGCCATGATGTTGCTGAAGTTCGACACAAAACATCTGTAAAATGTGGTGAGGCCATGGAAACTATGAACTTCAAAGATAGTGGTAGGTGTCGGTCAATCAATAATGGCTTTCACCTTGGCAGGGGCCATCTGTACACCTTGCGACGAGACAATGTACCCAAAGAAGGTCATTGATGTACTCAGGAAGGTACACTTTTTAAGGTTGATGTAAAAGCGCTCGCGACGAAGGACTTTGAAGATAAAGGCTCAAGTGATTTAGATGCTCATTCCTTGGACTTACTGTAGATAAGAATGTTGTCAAAATAAACAACGACAAACTTACCAATAAAAGGGTGAAGCAATTGGGTCATGATGCGTGTGAAAGTGCTAGGCGTGTTTGTGAGACCAAATGCCATAACTAGCCACTCTTAGAGGCCGTCCTTTGTCTTAAATGCCGTCTTCCATTTGTCACTAGGTCAGATTCGAATCTGGTGGTATCCACTTCGAAGATCAATCTTGGAGAAGATGCTAACACTTGGCATCAAGTCCAGCATAACATCAAGCTGATGACTTGGGAAGCGATACTTTACTGTGATTTTATCAATAGCTCAGTTGTCTACACACATATGCCAACTTTCATTCTTCTTAGGAGTAAGGAGGGCTGGCACCACATAGGCTTAGGCTCTCTCGGATGTAGTCATTTTTAAGCAACTCATCAACTTGACGCTTCAACTTGGTGTACTCGGTGGGATTGATTAGATATGCTGGTAAGTTAGGTAAAGACACTCTGGGAACCATTTCTGTAGTGTGCTGAATATCCCATAGCGTAGGCAACTCCTAAGGCAGATCATCAAAGACCAAATCTTGAAAGTCATGCAACATAGATTTTGACTTCATCAGGAATAGGTTCATCCTAGTCAGTAACAGGCTCTTGAACTTGTTTTGTGACTAAAGAGAACATTATGCATTTCTCATTGCTCTCTTCCTTTAACTTCCACATAGTGAGAACACAGGAGTTTGAAATAGCAGCCAATGTTGATGATGAAGGCGTAGATGAAGGAGGTGATGTAGGCTGCAACGGGCGAAGAAGGATACAATGACCTCGTCATAGGAAAGTATGCGTGTTGGCTTTACCGTCGCTTTGTACCTTTCGGTCAAAGAGCTAAGGTCGGCTGAGAAGGATGTGGGTGGCGTTCATTAAAATTATGCGACACCAAATATCATCCTCATATATGCCAATTTTAAATGATACCAAACACCTTCAAGTCATGGGTATGGCAACGTTGTCAACCTACACAACCTTATATGGTTTTGGATGCCTTTTAGTTTGCAACTTGAGCTTATTGATTACCTCCTGTGAAATAATATTAATCTCATTAGCACTATTGATGTTCATGTTACATAACCTACCTTGGCATTTTACCCGCTTATGGAAAACAAAGGTCTGTCATCATTCTTCCTCCTATGTGGTGGCTGTAAGGAGGTAGCGTATGATAAGAATGGGACCTTTAACCTCAGTTTTGACCATAGTCTCAGTAGGGGGGTCATTTGGCTATGATGTAGGTTCTACATAGGGCTGTTTCATTTTGATGTGCTTGACGTAATACTCATGGCCGTTTGGGTTGCAAGGGTTCTCATTACCACAATAATGGAGGTTCCTGGCTTGCGGATACTCATTAGAAAAGTGCCCTATTTGTCCACAACAGTAATAGTCAATTCCTCGCCCTTCTCTCCTGAATGGAGGATTAAGATTAAAACCTTGCCCCCTTGTGTCATGTCCCTGCATTGCTGGTTTCTTTTGGTATGAATTTTGTGGCAAATGACATTGTAAAGGTTGAGGCTACCTTATAAAAGGAGTCTGCATGTAGGGAGGTGGTTAGTAGCCTTGTGGTGGAGTCCGGTTGAGATGCATATCCGGTCCTTTCTCATAGAAGGTTCATTGACTAGAGAACCAAGGTGTCAGAGAGTATGTTGCCACACCTGCTGTTTAACTCGTTGAGCCTTTTGATGAACATCATCAATTGACTCGAAATGATACATGATCATCTGGCTCTGGATCTCTTGTCATAACCCTACCTGATAGCGGTTAGTTGTTACGCGGTCTGCCTCTGCAAGCTTACAACGGACAGAAAGTTCATTGAACTTCTCAGTATAGTCCAGTGTTTCAAATAGCGTCCGTAGCGTAGCGTAGCTAAATAGTGTAAATCCCTATAGCGTATGCTACGAGGGTCGTAGCGTACGCTACAGCTACATAGTGTGTAGGTACGCTATAGGGTCGTAGCGTACGCTATAGCTACATAGTGTGTAGTGTTTGTATTGTACGTTAATTTTTTTTTTTAAAATGGTGTAAAGTCACAACATAAAAATAAAATATAAAATATAAAAACTGTAAATGTGAAGTCAAAACCAAACCTTTCTTTGTTTACGTTCACTTAAAATGGTGGTGATCCTTTGTTAAAGTTGGTGTGAAATTCATATACTAAAAAACCTTTAAAACTAAAAAGAAAAAGGGTTTTGAAAGAGGGATTTCAGAAACCCCTCTTAACCTCTGGGATTTTTATTTCTTTTCATACTTGTGAGTTGTGACTTGTGGTTTCAATTAGACATTATTAATTAAAGCAGTTTGCTTAGAAAGTTGTTGATGGGATAATTATTTGATTATTGATTTTTTTTTTTTTATCACTTTATATATGTGGATTAGCTTTTGATAAATAATAATTAATAACTTGCTTGAACTGCTTATACCTGAAAAACTGAATCATTTGTCAGGCATTTTTATATTTTTTGCTTTTTTTTCTTTTCTTCTTACTAACCATATTTTTCTTATTTTTAAATTAAAAATAGAAGTATCATATAGCTTACGCTACACGCTACGCTATTGCGCTATACGCTACAGAGGGTTGAACGCTACGCAACATGCTACTGCTATTTAAAACACTGGTATAGTCATCCACCAATAAAGTTTACTGTTTGAATGCAAGGAGCTCCTAGAGAAGAGTATCCATGTAATATGAAGGCAAATACTCAAGGAATTCTCTAACGGTAACGGTGGTCGTAACGGCCACCACCGTTACCTTTACAATGCGGATCGTAACGGCTATTATGGCCCCAATAATGGCTGCTACAATCTTTTTTTTTTTTTTTTTATTGAAAAAAAAAAACTCGAAAAACCTATATTTGCCCCATAAATTTGAAAAAAGAAGAAAAACTTGTATCTGCCCTATAACAGATCATTAAGGCCTTTATAAGGGGCGTAATAGGCTGTTAATGGCGGTTACGGGTCATGTTTTCCATAACGGTTGTTGCAGCTGTTATGACCTCATAACATGTAACGGTTGCCATTGTTACCTTTACAGTCCCATAACGGCTTCTATGGCACACCATGCAAATGCTTTCCAGCTTCTCTCTCATGTTAGCTCACTTGGTGATAGCGGGGCGACCCATGATGAGATTGTTGTTGCCAATGCTTCGCCAACAGATTCTTGCTGGGCCATTCAACTTAACCTTGACAAAGGCTACTTGCTGGACATCATCCATGTCATACGATGCAAAATAATCTTCTAGCATTGTAATCCAATCGACAAAAGCCTAGCATCTAGGTGTTCCGTGAGGTCTGGAACTTCAACTAGTACTTTCTTGGTGATATCGTCTTTCTTGGGCATCTCTATCATGGTGTTTTGGTCTCTCTCTATAAAGAGCCGTTGCATGAAGTCATAAACCACTTCCAAGAACCCGTATCATTTTGATTCACCAAAGGTTCTAGTTGGAACCCTTGTCGTGGATTTGGATTACCATTAGGATCTCTGATGGGATCAGATTGCTCACCATATTGTTCTCCACGTAGTTGGTCAACATCGGTTTCTAGGCTGGCTACCCTTCCGAATAGCTCGATGATGCAATTGTCTCGTTGTTGATCGGTTAGCCCCTCGATAGATGTTACAACAATTGGTTTAGAACAAAAGATTGCTAATTGGCTAAGATTCTAGACTTTAATGGATTGAAATAGGCTAGATTAAGGCTGTTAATGATTTGAAATTTTGGTACTTTAATGGGTGTAATGGGGAATGGATTTTGGTTGGGGGGGCTACTAATGGGCCGAAATAGGGCTCTTCTTCTTCTTCTTTTTCTTTTTCTTTTTTTTTTTCCCGGGCTTTAATGGGTGATTTTGGGGTTTTAATGGGCTGGAATGGGGCTGATTTTGGGGGTTTTAATGGGCTGGAATATGGCTGATTTGAGGGGGGTTTTAATGGCTGGAATGGGGCTGATTTGAGGGGGGTTTTAATGGCTGGAATGGGGCTGATTTGGAGTTTTTAATGGGCTGAAATAGGACTGATTTTGGAGGTTTTAATGGGTTGGAGTATGACTGATTTTTTGGGGGTTTTAATGGGCTAGAATGTGGCTGATTTTTGGGGGTTTTAATGGGTTGGAATGGAGCTGATTTTGGGTTTTAATGGGCTGGAAAGGGAAGATAGATGGGCTGCCAAAATTTCGGCAGTCTTCCCTTGTCAATTGGACTTTTGGGCGCTGTAGAAGAAAATTAAAAAAAGGTGAATGGGGGTAGGAGGGATGGATGCAATGAAAAAACAGAGGAAATGATGTAGAATTTTATGATTAAAGAACTTGGAAACGAAATATGGAGATTGTTGATCGAGGATTTCAACCTAGCCATTGGGACCCACTCTAATACTAAACTAGCGCAGCCGGCTGATGGGGAGGATCCGCCCAAGTGTAGGCACCTCCAAGCCAAGCATGAGAACTACATACAAATATGGTGTGCCGTAAAGGCCGTTACGTAAAGGTAACAATGGCAACCGTTACCTGTTACAGGGTCGTAACGGTTGTAACAACCAGTGTTCGCAGTATCGGTATCGCGTTACGTTTCGCACCCTTGGGATACAGATACATATCGCATATCGTTAGGGATATATCGGTTGTATCGGGTAATGTATCGCACTTTTTGGGAAACATGGGGAAACATTGGGAAATTGATTGAATTTTTCAATGAAACTTCAGGGATTGTTAAAATGGACCTTAATACACATTTAAATCATAATATGTAAAGAAAAAGTCCGTATAATGGAGTTCCTTTGTAAAAGGATCCTAAGCTATGTGCTGTCCGATTGAACTGATGCAACTATTGTTTAAATCGATTCCATAAGATTTATATGTAAGAAGACATTAATGAAAACACAACTAATTCATTGACAAAGTAAAACAAGCAAGAGAGTTGAGAAATATACCTATGGATGATGCAACTGACTGCTGCCTAGACCCACATAGAGTTGCGCGGTGGCTCGTAATCATCGTCTCTATCTCGACGGGGTTGGGAATAGAACTGCAAGCTACCCTATATGGCTTAGATCTATATGGGAACTCTTGTGTGGCAGAACGATATCTGGACGATATCGTCCAGGTATCGTTGATACTTAAACGCTAAAGGATATTTTGCCGACATATTGACGATATATCGATATATCGCACGATATTATCGATATCGGCCGATAATATCGTCAATATGCTGGAACAGGGTATTTTTTTGTTATTCCTTCACGATTTCGTGCCGCTAATCATCGATATCAATAGTATCGGCTGATATAATATCGATACTGCAAACACTAGTAACAACCATTATGGGAAAAATGATCTGTAATAGCCGTTAACGGCTTGTTATACCCCCTTTAAAGGCTGAAACATCCCCATAATGTTATGTCATGGGGAAAATATAGGTTTTTCGGATTTTTTCCCACTTTACGCCGTAGTGGCCATTACGGGAGCCGTAATAGCCGTTACGACCTATATCGTGAAGGTAACGGTGGTGGCCATTATGGCCACCATTACCGTTACGGAATACCTTGCATACAAAGTAGAAAGCGACAATCTAGAATTTGTATTCAATTCAAAGGTGCCTTGATTATACTTTAGATTGTATTCAATTCAAAGGTGCCTTGATAATACTCATCCCATGCCCTTATATAAGCTTTTGAAACGTACATTATATATATAAAAGAAAAGCTCATAATGTCATTGACAACCAATGACTTATTACATGAAAAGAAATAAAAGGGATAATAATGCATTTAAGAATATTTGACTAGCTGATTGATTTTGCTAGCTAATAATCTAAATATGATGCTTGGGCCTCGTTATTGATGGGCCAACTATTGGGCTTGGGCCTGATCCATGGATTGGGGGCCCAGATCAGCATGCTTCAATGGACCAAAGCATGATTCGAAGTGGCGGCGGCACCCAATTAGAAGGATAATGTAAGTCTGCAATTAAGGCTGCACCATGACGGCCTTATCTGAAAACTTGCTCTTTACCTATAGGAATGCATGCTGCCTTCCATTCTTCTCAAATTTCACGTATCTTCATCCACATCATTATCATCATTGTCAATAATGTAATCAGGGCCAAACTCTAACACGGCTATACATCTCTTGCAAGTTTCTCATCCATCACCTTTTTTCTTCTTATGTTGTCTCCTCTTCCAAGAACAGCATTTCTTTTTTGAAGTCTGACCTTTCTTCTCCTTCTTATGTTGTTTCCTCCTTTTTCAAGAACTTCATCACTTTTTGGAAGTCTGACCTCCGTCGCTCATTTATACAACCTCTAGTGTTGCTTATTTAAATCATCTGATTCCTCAAGAGATAACACTCACACAGTAATTGCACTTCACCCTGTGCCTATCCCCTTCCACTTTACATCGGATGATTCACAGTCTCCTCCTGACTCTGGACACGTTGGATCAAATTGAGACTAGTAATCGATTCACTTATTTTAAGAGTACAGGTGGTGCAACTTGGACAAGTTCCGACTGAAACTGAGTTGTATCTGATGATTGTTCCCATGACACTTCTAGTGGCAGAGGGCATTAGGGAGGGATGGAGGGAGGGAGATACAGCCTTCATTGTGCCTAGCAAACGTGGAGGGCTTCATCAACTGCTGCTCCAAGGAAGACCTACTGTGAAGACGTGACCAGTTCCAAGATTGATGCCAGTTTCCAACTCGAGGATGTGTTTTTGGAACCACAGGGAATTGATGCAGGCAAGCCTTGCATCATGAAAATGGCTACACATGTATCAGAAGACTCCAAAAGTGTGCTCACACCTGTTAGTGTCTTAGACATTAGTTTATGGCTAAAATTATAATGCATGAGTAGGTATGGCTGTGTATGCCATCGTGCAACTGTGTATACAGCGATAACAATCCATTTGCACAATAATTTAATATCTCTAAATTTTAATAGTGTTTAGCTTTAGTTAGGAGAGTAGTTGTGTGGTGTTAGCACCAATAGGTGCATGCCGAGTCCTGTAGGATTTCTTATGTACGCGGCCTATAAATATGGCTTCAGTCTATACGGATGGTGACGATTCTGTTATTTCCTATGATGGGATTTCTTCTCTAGTGATGCCCTAAGAATCTGTTGGTGCCACTCCATTGGGGTTTTCGTGTAGTGATTCCACATAGTTGTCCTCTCTTTTATTGTCTTTGAATCTGGTATGTATAATTATATTTATGTAATTAGTTTTGATTTTACCAAATGCATGAATCTCACACAGTAACCTTTTATTTTATATGCTCTCTTTTCCTTTTCGTAAAGAAGTTATTGATCAATTGAAGGTGACCTGCTACTGCATTAAACAACAGTAAGTGCTTCCAGTAGCATGATTGCTTGATATATTAGGTCAATCAGTTGTGATAGCCATTGCTCACCTTATGCAGTTTAATGATCTGGGCTTATGGATCTTCAATAGATGACTCCTTTTGGGGTTTACTAGAACTATTGATTTCATTAATTCGGACTTCTGATTATTTTCTTTATGTGGATGCGGTATCTAGTGGCAGTCTCATGGATGATGCAATGATACTATCTTGTGGACATTCTTTTGGAAGTGGTGGACTGCAGCATGTTCTGAGAACGGTGGGTGCTCAGCACATGCACTTTTTTTATTTATTATTTTTATTGGCACTTTCCATGTATCTACCTCGCCATTGTATAATTTCTATGCAGAAATAAGAAGGTTAATTCCTAAGCTGGTCATTTCTGAAGCTTCTAGCATACTGCTTTTGGGGATAAATGGAAAATAAGCATATTCTGTCTCTATATTGTTGTTTTTGTTAATGAACTTGAGAATTGCACTATGATGTAAACTTATATCATGTGCTTACTTACTGGTTTTGTTAGTATAAATTTGCAAAAGCTTTGTGTTTAACTATTTTTATACCCAATAGGAGATCCATATTCTGGTTAACATACTGCTGTCCCTGCTGAGATCTTGGGGTTATCAATTTTGAGAATCCGAAACCATCATTGAAATAGACATAATGCCAAGTCAAATATTACTGATGAAATTAACATAATGCTGTCCCTTCTGAGATCTTGGGGTTATCAATTTTGAGAATCCAAAACCATCATTGAAATAGTTTAATGCCAAGTCAAATATTCCTCATGAAGTTGTGATGGGTGATGATACGTTAGAGCTGGGAAACTGGAATTGGATAGAGACACGTGGCAGAAAGATGTATTGATTGGGTGTCCACCTATATAATTGCACCAGGTTAGACAGCTTAATCTTAAAAATAGAACCCAGTGACAATCCTATCCATTACTTTGTACATTTATCCCACTGCTAGTTGACTACTAACTGTTTTTGTTTAACATCGTTGGTTTAATTGCTATATATCATATTGACCTGATATCTTGGGGTTACCAATTTAGAGATCTGAAACCAGCATTGAAATACTTACAATGCCAATTCACCATCCTGAATATGTTGCATATGAATAATTCAATGGGTGATAATACGACAGAGCTGAAAGAACTGGAATAGGGTAGAGCCATCTCTCGACAGGACTTGTGGCAGAGTGATGTATTGATCAGGTCCAGCCATATGCTCGGACCAGGTCAGATGGTTTGTCTTAAAAATAAAACCCATGTGACAATCTTATCCATTAGTTCTGTACAGTTTATCCCACCGCTACTTTGACAACTAACTGCTTTTGTTTTTCCACCGTCAGTTTAATTGCTACAGATCAGATTGATAGGGTTGTGTAATAGGTGTCATTTTTGAGACATAAGCCATCCATGCTACGGCCCTGTAAATGGGGAAACAGGGATTTGTACATCACCCTACCACGTGTACTGTAGGCTAGGGAGGTGGCCCTACTACATTCTACTTCTTCTGGCTCCATATCATCTCACTAATTCAATAATGATCATGGATGTTGGTTGGTTATTGTTTTTTGTTATGAAGTTGTTAGAGGTATTTTATTGTTTTGAAGCTTATGTGGAGATTTCTTTTGTCTATTCATCTATATAGTGGTGAGGGGACTTCGTCCATGTTACCTTGAAAATCTTTAAATGTTGGGATTTACTGCCACTTAGGGATTTTTGGATCATGTTACTGTGGAAGATGGAACAAGCACATGAACCTCTCTGAAAAACTACAATATAGCTAACATACATGTTTCGGTTATGTTTCTGTTGTGTGCTTGCATATGTGCATTTTTGGGGCCACAGATGGAACAAAATGGAGGTGGGCACAAACCAAGCCAGCTCAAAAGCTCGGCTCAGATTGGTTTGAAAAAGCTCGGCTTGGATTGGTTCGAATGGAAGTTCAAACCAAACCAAGCCTCGGTGTCAAGCTCATTTTAAAAACCAAACCAAGCTCAAACTAGGGCAGTACCGGCTCGGCTTGACTCGAAGCTCGATTTGATTCAGCTCGGTTTGATTGGGCTCGATTGGGCTCGTAGATTGTAAGCACACTGTTTCCTTTGGTGTGATCCACTTGAGCCTTTGGATACGATTCCATTTTGGGATCATGTCCTAAAATGATATGTAAAACAGATGGACTTCCTGTGGTGTGATCCACTTGAGCTTTGGATATGATTCCATTTTGGGATCATGTCCTAAAATGATATGTAAAATAGATGGACAGCGTGGATAATACATATACATGATGACATGGATAATACATAATACATATACATGAATGCACAATGTTTCCTTACACTTGTAAAATTATGCTCGTGTACTTTTGTTTGGAAAATGCTCTTACATGTCTATTTTGAAGCTGCACTTCTTTAGAGGATGTTAAACATCATGTAGTAAGATACGTTTGTACATTTTTTTTCCGACTTTTAAAATTATTTTCTATTTAAATAAACAAGCAGAAAAAGAGTCGCCACCTGTTTGAACTCGGCCCGGCCCGGTTTGAAATTTTCGACCAAACCGATCCCAGCTTGAACCAGTTTTTTCTGGAGCAAACCAAACTTGGGCCGCATGGGTCGGCCCGAAACCCAAACCAAGCTGATCGACAAACTGAGGTGACACAAAAACAAACCAAACCAAACTAGGGCTAACTCGGCTCGGCCTGGATCGTTGCCCAACTCTATTCGCCTCAGTGAATGCATGCGGAGCTACAACATCTTCACGTGCTTGTGCATGCATGTATCGGTGCGTGTGTTCATTTGCACACTTGCAAATTGCATTGCATTTGTGTTTAGTTGGCTATGAATCTGGAGATTATTAGGACTTGAAATGGTACTGATGCGGACATCAGGCCCTTTAGGGTTTATCAGCGTAGGAGGCGAGTGACACCTATATCTTTAGGGCTCGATGATGACGGGCCTGGGTCGTTCGTGACGACTTGAGGAGCATTGAAGACCTTACACATGTAGTCCGAGACATTTGAAAAGACCCCACATTGGGAAGACATGTGTGAGTTGCTTGGAGGAGATGATCGGACCGTTGGATCATGATGATGATGTGATCGGACCGTTGGTTCGTCATGGCCCACTTTCATCACACCATCATTGGAGCGCATTGGACATCTTAGATTTGAGTTTATTTTATGCATTTTTTACTTATTTGAGTTTTGGGTTAGTGTGGGTACGTTTTTTTCATGCAAATGTCTTTTTTTTGAAATTTTGTTAGTAGGGGTATTTTGGTAATTATGCTAATTCCGAATTTTATAAGGGTGTTGCCCTAAACCTTTTTGGTTAGTTGTTGATTTATGAAAAAGAGCAAACCTTTGGTTGCCTCCTTCCTCTTTCCCTCTCTCATGGTGCTTCTTCTTCTTCCTTGATCTCCTTCTTCTCTATTCTTCTTGTGCCCCTCCAACTTCTTTCAGGTATTTCATCTTCTATTATTATCCTTCTAAACTTCTGTTTTGTTTATTCCCCACGATCTAAACCTTGAGAATCGATCTAAACCCTAAACCCCTAAATTCTTAAATCCCTAATCCGAGAAACTTTCTGATTCTTCGGACTAGTGATCATCATTGATCGATTGGGTATGACCATGCAAGATTGGGAGGTTCCATCCCTCGCCGGATCCAACCTATACGCTACTTGAATCCCATACTCCATGGTTGTGATGATGGCCCGTCCCATTGCATGTTTCCTTTATGATTTTCTTAGTTTATGATGATTGATGGTAGATTTTATTATTATTATTGCTTTTATTTCCACTGAATAATTGTGTTCATGAGCATGCATCATATTTAGGGCTGTCCTGCATCAAATTTGGTATCAGAGAATAGGCTTGCATGGTTTTTATCTAGATCGAGTTATCCAATTAGGGTTTTGATTTTTAGGTTTGTTTTAGGAAATGTCCAAATTTAGAAAGTTTCCAATTTTAGAAAGTTTCCTAATTTGGAAAATTTTCAGATTTAGACAGTTTCCAATTTTAGAAACTTTCCAATTTTAGAAAGTTTCCTAATTTGGAAAAATTCCAGATTTGAGTCGCATCATCTAGAATTAATTAGTGTCAGTTCATTGTAGTTTAAATTCATTGCATTCGTATTGTGAGTCACCCAGTCCGTGGTCTCCCCGTAGTGAATGGAGTATAGGCGTTTGAGATCTTCAGGGCCATTAAGTGTTGTCGTGTGGCCGTCAAGACCCAATGGAAAGCCGAACTCCGATGATTTGGCTAACTTTAATGGTTACATGGACCCACAAACCTTCCTTGATTGGCTTAAGGACTTGGACTATTTTTTTGATTGGTATGATATGTCAAGTTATCGTCGAGTGAGGTTTGCCAAGTGGAAATTGGAGGGCCAAGCCAAGTCGTTTTGGACAGATTTGGAGCGACGACTTGATAAAGTTGGGAGAGCCCCGATATCACAATGGGATGAGATGAAAGAGCGTTTGAAAGAAAAATATCTTCCCATCTCTTATCGTGAAAAGCCCTTGGGTCAGAAGAGAGTTGCCCCACCTTCTCATCCAAACACAGAACCAATATGGTCCCCTCCTTGTAAAGTGGTCCAACCCATCATTAAGGAAATCTCGGCTTATGAACAATTTGAGTGTTTAACACCAATTACATTTTCTTGGAAGCGAGATAATACCTTGGTAAATGGCCAGTTGGAAGAATCCAAACATAATGTTTATGAAGTGGAAGAGTACGCGCCTAACGTCAGTAGTGAGGAAATGGAAGAAATTAAGGCATCGCTCATCATCGTTGAGGATGACGAAGTGTGTGCTAGTGATGAAAAGGTCGAAGAGTTTGAGACCACACCACTTCCAGGTGTCATGTGTGATTTAATTGATGCAGTCTCCCATTCTATGTCTCTTACCGTGGTGAACAAAAATGAAATTGAAGAGGTGACTAGTGAGGGTATGATGGTAGACACCCACATGACTTGTGATATCTCACCAGATGATTTATGGGATAAATTTTCACCCATATGGGACATTCAACAAGCAATCGATCTTGTCCCTAGGCTGGTCTTGTCAAGCTTTCCTCCATACCAGGTGAACCCCGTAGAAAATACAGAAATGCAGATAAACTTCTCGGGGAGGAATTCAATAAGGAAAGTTTGAGTTGGAATTTTATTCTGTGTGTCATGCCTGCTCTTTTCACTTCCAAGAACAAGGACATATGGCACACATGTGGGCATATCCTGACCATCCACAAAGCTTCAGTCAAGTGTCAAACTATCATGCGACGTATTCACGTCATGGTGGATATGATGACCATAGTCCTTATCCCGTATCTTGATGACATTTTGGACATAATGGCTGATGCCAAGATCTACCCAAGACTTGGTACTACTAGTGTTTGTTCTCAAGTGTTGGGATACCTGCAAATCATTCTTGTTTATAATACCTATAATGAGAAATTATGTGTCACCCAAGAGAAGTGTCCTTTTGTTTCAGTTTTCCAAGTTCTAGGTCATAGGATTGTTTATTTCCAGTTCATTGATTTTTCAGAGCGTCATTTAGTTTCACCCATGTCTGCCATCCAAAAGTTTTCAGAGTCGGCCAATGCATCTGCACGACATATTCATGAATTGCATACATATATTAGACAGCGGATTAATAGAAGCAATGATAGTTATATGATTTCAATTAACTCGCATCGTAGATTGCAAGAAATTCAGGAAGGAGATTATGTAATGGTGAGGATAAGGCCAGAGCGGTTTCCTCAAGTTACCCCTAAGAAATCACAAGCGCGTAGTGCTGGACCATTCGAAGTATTGCAAAGAATTGGGTCTAACGCGTATAGGATAGACCTTCCACCTGAAATGGGCATTATTTCAACGTTTAATGTGGAAGATCTAGTCCGTTCCCCTAATCCTACCATTGATCCCTCATCCCTTTCATGGCCATTCTCTAAATTTTCTTCACAACCTACTCCCCCATTCTTCCACCTATTATTTGTAAAGAAGAGATTGAGAAAATTGTGGATGAAGAGATAGTTTCCATGGGAGATGGAAGTTTCCAAAGGTATCTTATCAAATGGAAGAATAGACCACCGTCAGAATCTACGTGGTTTACTGAAGTGGAGTTGCAGAATGTTGATTCAGATTTGCTAGAGCGCCACAAAAGTTTTAACTCGTCGGAGTCGAGTTCTTTTCAGACGAGGAGAATGATGCGGACATCAGGCCCTTTAGGGTTTATCAGCGTAGGAGGCGAGTGACACCTATATCTTTAGGACTCGATGATGACGGGCCTGGGTCGTTCGTGACGACTTGAGGAGCATTGAAGACCTTACACATGTAGTCCGAGACATTTGAAAAGACCCCACATTGGGAAGACATGTGTGAGTTGCTTGGAGGAGATGATCGGACCGTTGGATCATGATGATGATGTGATCGGACCGTTGGTTCGTCATGGCCCACTTTCATCACACCATCATTGGAGCGCATTGGACATCTTAGATTTGAGTTTATTTTACGCATTTTTTACTTATTTGAGTTTTGGGTTAGTGTGGGTACGTTTTTTTCATGCAAATGTCTTTTTTTTGAAATTTTGTTAGTAGGGGTATTTTGGTAATTATGCTAATTCCTGAATTTTATAAGGGTGTTGCCCTAAACCTTTTTGGTTAGTTGTTGATTTATGAAAAAGAGCAAACCTTTGGTTGCCTCCTTCCTCTTTCCCTCTCTCATGGTGCTTCTTCTTCTTCCTTGATCTCCTTCTTCTCTATTCTTCTTGTGCCCCTCCAACTTCTTTCAGGTATTTCATCTTCTATTATTATCTTTCTAAACTTCTGTTTTGTTTATTCCTCACGATTTAAACCTTGAGAATCGATCTAAACCCTAAACCCCCAAATTCTTAAATCCCTAATCCGAGAAACTTTCTGATTCTTCGGACTAGTGATCATCATTGATCGATTGGGTATGACCATGCAAGATTGGGAGGTTCCATCCCTCGCCGGATCCAACCCATACGCTACTTGAATCCTATACTCCATGGTTGTGATGATGGCCCGTCCCATTGCATGTTTCCTTTATGATTTTCTTAGTTTATGATGATTGATGCTAGATTTCCTTATTATTATTGCTTTTATTTCCGCTGAATAATTGTGTTCATGAGCATGCATCATATTTAGGGCTGTCCTGCATCAGGTACACAACTTGGAAATGAAGCTTCTGTCAAGTTATTGACTCCAAAAACCATTTCCACTGTGATCTATTATTTCATTACTTATCATTTGCATTTTGTATTTCTTGTTTTTTTTTCCCTATAAAAAATGACCTTTTTTTTTTTTATATTTCTATTGTTATAACTATCTGATTGCTTCATGCATCTTCATCATCTGCAATCCATGTGCAGAAAGCTTGCTATACATGTACACAGTCACTTTCAGAAGATGCAGTGGCTCCAAATCTAGGTTTGTTGACGCTGGCACTCATGCAATAATTTTAAAAGCTTGATTTGTAGTTATGTAGTCTAAATTTTATCTCATGGTTTTTCAGATCCTGCAATGTTTTTTTTTTTTTTTTTTTCAAAATATTTGTACAGCATAATGGAGTTCTACAGGATTGCCGATTAATAGAATTTCAAAATCAGCTACTAAACCACTTCAAACTTCTATAATCTCATGTATGTAGAAACTGTTGCTCCAGATAGCAGAGAATTCCCACAAACAGTAGGTGGAGATTTGTGCTATCCTCACCCTTATTTTCATGTATAAGAATCTCATTCAGCAATGCAAGAATGAGTCATGCAGGTAATAGGGGATTGTTGAAGAAAATCTTCAACAACTTCGTAGTAGAGTTGCACCACTAGAAGAGTTCGAATAGGAGCTGGACCAATTTGAAATCCTTCACACACACACAAAGAATTTGTGGCATCTCACCACTGTTCTAAGAGAATCTCTCCTGTTATTCCTGTCATTGGAAATAGGATAACAAAGAAGTCTTTTTAATCACTCATCATTACGACATCTACAAGGAGTTTACACGTAATAAAAAGAAAAACTGTAAAGATAAATCCTAGGCAATGGTTTAAACCATTTAAAATTCTAGTTGACACCTAGACATTATGTGTGCCTCACCTAACCAATAGCAAGCAGAAAGACCTTTTGCATTACCCGTTCCTGTCCCTTCATAAATTCCTAAAATGGGTATGGAATCTAATTCCCTCAAAAAAGGAAATTAGACATCCTTACTTTCTTAGTTTAGTGCTAGACATCTTAAAGACAGCTAATTCCAACAATTTCCTAACTTGTCTCCATGTTTAATGCTATTCCTACCACCAGAGTTCGAAGTTTCGGTATCACTATAAGTTTCGCTAGCTGGGGATATAGAAACAATATCGATATCGCCGATAATATCGCTGATAACCGGAAATGCAGGGAAAATGGAAAAAATGGTGGAATTTTTCAGTGAAACCTCAGGAGATGATAAAATACACATATTTGCATATTTATGAATAAAAAAATTGTAAAAAAGAATGCATACATAATAGGTTTCTATTTAATGGGGGCCTACAAGCATGTGCTGCTGTAAGAAATCAGTCCAACCATCTCATCCATCCCATCTATCCATCCAATATCTGACCTTCCATCCAAACATTCATTGATATTTCAGAAAATCAGCAACACATGATATTTCCAAACAAATCGTTAACAACTAAAAAATAAAGTAAAGATTGTAGTCTTGTTATTGCCATGTTGCGATAATGATAATATCATGATATTATCAATATTATTGTCGACAAATTGAACGTTGCATACAACCATGAGCCCATAAAAAATATGAAATGGAAATTTTTTAACATACAGATTTCTGGCATATCGATACATTGGCAATATTATCGAAATATTTGCTGATACATTGACGATACGAGCAACACTTGGAATTTACACAGTAAAAAATATTGGCGATACATCAACGGTATTAATGCATTGACAATACAAACAACGCCTGAAATTTACACAATTGAAAATATTTACACTATCGATACATTGGCGATATTTAGTGATACATCACCGATACCTAGAATTTTTATACTATCAGTGTTATTGGTATCGCTACCGGTGTTATCGGTATCGCTGAGCTAGAAATAGAGATAATATCGGGGACATTTCGATAATATCGGAGATAATGCAAACAACTACCTACCACTATATCTTTCATAGATATCCACTAGCCAATCATAAAGTGACACTTAGGACTCCTTTAATCACAAACAACTTATCTACCAAAAGACTCCAAACTAGGACTGGTCATGCGTGGGTTCGACCTGCAGGCCAACCAACCTGAATGGCTTAAAAGATGGGATTGGGTTGAGTATATTGTGTTTTTCACGGGGTTTGGTGTGGTCCATTTAGGTAAATGGGCTTGGCTCCTGTTGACCTCAACCTGATCCTACCTACCTTCCCATATATATTACCTTGAATAAGTTTCCAATGACTATGTGCTTGCATTAGTGGTAGGGATGTGTGGAACCTTGTGAAAAAGTTTGGGTGCCCTCCCAATAATTTTTTTTTTCCCTTCTTCTTTACAAGTGGGTTGGGTCTTCTTGGCCTTGGCCACTGGGTTGGTTTTGTGTAGGATTAGGTCTTCGGGGTTAGCCTGAGCCTGACCTGTTTATGGATTGGGCCCAGAATCCAGGCTTGAGCCCAACTGGAGATCAAATGACCAGGCCCAGCCATGAGAATGTAAGTCCAGGTCCAGCCTTGCCCACCTACCAACAAATAGTACTGGGAGGCCTCAAATAAAGACCTTTTGTATTCCTCTCATGTCTACCACTGGATCACGCACACTCACTGCTTATTGACTGTATTGTGAATCACATGTATGGGCATGTTGGTCCCAAGCGCGACCCATTTGCATAAGTGGGTCATTTTTTCTAACCGAGCCCAGGTTTGAAGCAGGTTGGGTTCTCTGGTCAGCTGGTCAGTTCAACTGTTGTCATCTCTACTCCAAACAGTAACATACTGCTCAGTACCAAGCCCAAAGAGCTACTAAACCTGTAGTCTCCCTGAAATTCCTCCTAAACCGCACGTCTGTAGCAGCATAGCTTGTTTAAGCTTTAATCACTATATTGCTGACATTAACAGCCTAAATAACCTCACAAACTAGGGTTACTTGTGTGAGACCCACTGGATAGACCAAGCAGTCTGGTGGCCCATTTTGGTCTTCATCAAGATTTTTTAATGTATTGGCTTTGACTACTATAGTTTTAAATTCAACGTTGTTGATCATGATTGGGTACTATCCATATATGTTATCTTTCGTACTACCTGTTTTGTTGATCATGATTGTGTACTATCCATATTCTCTTTTGAATTTTTGGTTCCCATGTCACATCTAATCAAGATTCTTTTTTTAGGAGAACAACATCTCTTCAAGTTTGCTGACCCCATTTAGTTGGGATAAGGCTTTGATGATGATGATGGCATCCCATCATGTTATTAATTGTCAATCTGATAAGAGGTACAAGTAGGGGTGCAAACATGTCAGGCGAGGGGTGTTCTAGATGCAACCTGTTTTTTAGTCAGTTCTCGATTTTAGCCCCAGATCCAGTCCTAATATATTGCTTGAGTATGGATTGGGTCTAAGTCTGAAAAAGCTAGGCATAGGTTGGATCTGGGTCAGGTCTAGACTAAGCGATCCAGACTCAACTTATTTAATGTGTGGTCTGATCATCCAGACCCGACACATAATCTATTGTTTAGATTTGGCGTCGAGTCTAAGTTAGGTTGGGTCTAATTTGTAATTTCCCTTTTTAATCTTGATAATCTGCGCTTCATTTGGCTCCCAGCTGAAGATGCTCGATCCCTGGAATCCCCATTTTTAGAAGAAGAGCTGAAAGCGGCAGTGTACTCTTTGGTAAGTGACAAGGCTTTGGGGCCCGACGATTTCCCCATGGCCTTTTTCTAGGTCTCCTGGGAGGTTGTCAAAGATGACATTATGGGTTTCATGTCAAAATTTTTCGCAGAGGTCGGCTATCGGCTAATATTGGTGCATCCTTCATTGCCATAATACCAAAATGTTTGGATGCTGATCATTAAGGGACTTTCGACCTATTAGCCTCATTGGCAGGCCTTATAAAATTTTAGTGAAGGTTTTAGCGACTTACCGGAACCGTCATCTTGGATCATCAGAATGCTTTCGTCCCGGTCGGCAAATCCTTGACAACGCATTAGTTTTGTATAGGGCCTACTATGTTGTTTATATCCTTCCATTCGTCTGATGTGCCTCATCAGGATAAAAGCATTTCCCAAATTCACAGAATTTGAAAATCTGAGGTGGCTAAAACATCCTAAATCAGGTCAAAACCATACATCTCTTTTGTAAATTGGTCACAACTCAATTCATGTCAAAATCATATAATCAGCTGGTTTGAAAGCTACTCAATATGGTTTCAAATGGGAACAATTGTGTGTCATTGGAGCATTGTTTACTACTTGAAAAGCGGCCCGTAAGATTAGTAGTAGGGGAAATAAGTTGCTAAAGTAAGGTTACTTTAGGAACTTGCTACGTAATTTATTTTTTCCATATTAACTTCTAAATGTGTGAAATAATGCAATATTATGAACCATATAGGCCCACAGATCAATCCGACCATCAGTAAAGATCAATAAGGCCATCATTTGAGTCCAACTAATTGATCACATTTTCATGGACCCAATCCACTGATTGGATATCTTGATCATGGTCACTCTTTGGTTGCATCACAATCCTCTTTGGTGTAGAATGGGATCACATTGATGGGATTAACACCATCGTGTTGAGTATTTGATCACAAATGTGTGGTCACCATATTAAAAGTTTTTGTCTAGAGATGAATTATGGTACTGATTAGGGCATCCGAGCACCTAGACGAGTTTATGAGGAGAGTTGAAGTCCCAACCCTAGCTTCATTATGGTTGGATGATCATTACATGGGGGCCCAGTGGACCCAATTTGAGTTCTTAGCCGTGTTAAAGACCTCACATTGGTAAGATGCATGTGTGTTGCTTATTTAGAATTGATTAATACATCTTTGGATTGTTTGGATGTCACCCAGCCTACCATGGACCACATCTGGACGTTACAAACGTTAGACCATGTCGTTGGATATCATAGACGCATCAGTTTGGTGATCCAAACCATCAGATATGTTCAGAGACTTGGGTTTGGGAGTACAGATACTTTAGTCTGCACATCTGAGCCAGGGACATGTTGGACCATATTTATAGAGGCCGTTGATCACGTGTGGACGTACTTGTTGCATGTTGGAGATCATCCTTGTGCAGTGTGGCACATCTTTATTTTTTAGTTTTATTTTAGGTTATTAGAGATTTATGTTTTGATCTTGACCGTTAATAGATTTGGACGATCAAGAATAGTTCAAGACTTGGAGTTTTCTTATATATACTTGTTTGAGACTTGAGACTTGAGACTATTGACATATTGAATGAAATTTCTCTACATTGCTTCTTTTGTGCAAGAAAACTTCCTGTGAATGAAATTTGGTGTGAAGCCATTGAATGATTCCAAGTTTTCTTTCTTATTCCTATCAAGCTATTTCTTTTTTCTCTCTGAAACTCTCTTTTTCCATTGAATATTTTTCTTTCTTTTTCAAACCCTGACTCCATCATCATCAACCTAACTCATCACCGACCAAACCGACTCAGCCTGACCACACCATCCGTACAATTGTACGAATGTGCTCGCCCGTACACTACACGGACTTGTCTGTATAGCTGATACACTACACGGACTAGTCTGTACAGCCGAACAACCTCCCCCTCATTGATCATTTCTATTAGTCTCTATTTTATAAAACCCTAAATTCCTAATTTCTTGATGTCCAAACCCAAATGCTAATCCATTCAAACCCTATCAAAGCGCAAGTGAATCCTCGAATCTAGAACGAATCCTATGCTACATGGAAGTTCTACCATCCATTGGGCCATGTCCGATCAACAGCCTTAAGGATCTATTTTGTGGGATTGTGATGTAGTCTTCAACTTGAGCTTAATTGAATATTTGATTTCTCTAAATTTGTGGTAGATTGGCTTTATTTTATGCTTTGATTTACTCTGGTAATCCGTTAATTAATTAATTTGCATCATCCTAGTTTAGGTCATCCATCTCGCATCAAATTTTGGTATCAGAGCCTAGGTTAACATATGGTTTAGTGAGTCCGTTGCATTTGAGTTTGGGGTTTTCATATTGCCGCATCTAGAGTAAGCAGCTTTTTCCATCTTCATGGCATTGCGTCTAGGGAATTTAGTTGTCAGTCCTTCCCAATTAGCGTGCCTAGTTTATGCCCACCTGTAGTGGGTGTGGTTTTGGTCTACACTCCACAATGAATTCAGAAAAGCTTGCCGAAGCCATCAATGCCATTAATAACCATTTCGCGTTCATCGAGGCCTAAGGTAGAACCGCCACTAGTAACTAACTGGTAGCCCTCTGGAATGAGACCAATACTTGCATGACCGAGTTGGGAACTTCACTCCATGTGGACTGTGAAAATTTGGAAGATGGCCAATCCTAGGCGGGAGGTCAAGGTGGAGGATGTGAGAGGGCGTGGTCGAGGCGTTGGCCATGGTGGGGGGCGTACCCAATCGCCCCTTAGAGAGTACCAAACCCACCTTGATCTCTTGATGAGCGAGTGATGAAGAGCGTGGAGATTGAATCGCTGAGTTATGACAGTTGTTTGGGCCCAAAGGCATTTCTCAACTGGCTTGCTGACATGGATCATTATTTTGAGTGGTAAGATATTTCTGATAGCTGTCGGGTGAGGTTCGCCATGATGAATTCGGTGGGCCAAGCCAGATTGTTTTGGGCAAATATTGAGCGGAAGATTGAGAGGTCTGGTGAAGATCCAATCTCACGGTGGAAAGAGATGAAAGAGATCTTAAAGGAAAAGTATCTTCCCCTCTCTTACCGCCAGAGGCTCATGGATTAGTGGCAGTTCCTTCGTCAAGGATCTATGCATGCTGTAGATTACATTGCAAAATTTTATGAGTATATGATGCAATGTAACAGAAGGGAGGACCTGTTAGTGATCCTTTCTCGCTTCAGAATGGGCCTCCAACTTGAGCTTCAACATGAGCTCATTCCTCATGACATCAGAACCTTAGAGCATGCATATCAAGTGGTGCTAGAACTCGAGCGGGATCTGAAATTGCAATTTGTGAGGCGATTTGACTCACGTGTTTCCAATATCAAGGCCACTTCCCAAGGAGTTAAGCCTAATTTTGGGAGTCATTCTAAAGCCCCTACTAGCACTTTGTCCAACAACCGAGATGTGAAGGGTAAAGGTTTATTTAGTACCAGCTCGAGGGGAGGTGAGCAAGCGCGATGTTACGACTGCCAAGGATACGACCATTTTGCATACCAATGCCCTACAAAGAGCGAAATAAGGCCCCCATGATTGGCGTGTTGGATGGGGATGATCTAGGTGATTATGAAGAAGAAGTCTGTGAGTTCGAAGTTGGTGCTAGTGATGAAGAAATTGAGGCCACGCCACTTACAGTTGTTAGATACGCCTTGGCCTAGGCCAAAGTAAGTGATGATTGGCGTATGAATTCAATTTTCCATACTTACACCAAGTGTGATGGTAAAAACTGTAAAGTAATAATTGATAGTGGCAGTTGCACCAATGTGGTCTCCGCTAGCACTGTATCTTGTTTAGGTTTGAAGCCTGTCCCTCACCCACAACCTTATCAAGTTCCTTGGGTTGATGCGTCCTTGACATCGGTTTCTCAGCGGTGTCTTGTTCCCATTCAGTTTTCTTCCTACAAAGACACGCTGTGGTGTGATGTTTTGCCTATGGATGTAGGCTACATCATTTTATGCAAATCTTGGCTGTATGATCGTGATGTGACACTATTCGGCAGTTCGAATATGTATTCTTTTATTTACGAAGGAAAGAGGATCAAGTTAAATCCCCTCCAGTCCAAAAGCACCCCAGAAAAGGAGGACGTAAAGAAGGGTGATTCGAAAGATGTGAAGAAGCCTCAACCTAAGACTCTTCACATAATAAACGCCAAAGAGTTTAAAAAAGAGGCTAGAGTTTATTCAATGGTGTACGCCCTCGTGGCGAGAGAGGTTATCTCCGAGGCTAACGTAGAGTTGCCACTTGAGGTGATTTCGTTATTGGAGGAGTTTCGTGATGTTTTCTTAGAGGATCTACCGAATGAGCTTCCACCCATGCGGGACATTCAACATGCTATTGATTTAGTCCTCAGGTTGACTCTACCAAACCTCGCCCACTACCAAATGAACCCCGCGGAGCATGCAGAATTGAAGAAGCAAGTTGATGAGCTTCTTAGGAAAGGGTTCATTCAGGACAGTTTGAGTTCAGGACGGTTTGAGTTCGTGTGCCATGCCAACCCTCCTCATTCCTAAGAAAGATAGCATGTGGCCCATGTGCGTGGACAGTCGGACCATCAACAAGATCACGGTTAAGTATCGGTTTCCTATATTGCGTCTTGAGGACATGTTGGATATGATAGCCAATGCCACAATTTTCTCTACAATTGACCTCAAAAGTGGGTATCATCAAATACGTATTTACCCAGGAGATGAATGAAAGACAACTTTCAAGATGAAGGATGAGCTATACGAGTGGTTGGTCATGCCTTTTGGCTTGACTAACACTCCGAGTACGTTCATGAGAGTGATGACCCAGGTGTTGAGGCCCTTTATGGGTAAGTTTCTGGTGGTATATTTCGATGACATCCTCATTTATAGTACTCCAAGGAACAACACCTCCACCATTCGAGGCAAGTTTGCGGGGTCCTTTAAAATGAGAAGCTATATGCCAACCTGAAGAAGTGTTCTTTCATGTCTGATGAAATTATATTCTTAAGGTTCATAGAAAGTCAAAGCTATAGTAAGTTGGCCTGAACTGCAAAATATTCATGATGTGCGTAGCTTTCACGGCTTAGCTACTTTTTATAGGCGGTTCATTCGAGGCTTTAGTTCTATTATGGCTTCTATCATGGATGGCATAAAAAAAGGGAGAGTTCAAATGGACTAATGCTGCCTCTAAAGTGTTCAAGAAGATTATGACTAAAATGATTGATGCTCCTGTCATGCGCCTTCCCGACTTTTCTAAAGTCTTTGAGGTTGTGTGTGATGCATCTGGTATAGGTATAGATGGAGTGCTTAGCTAGGAAGGGCACCTTGTTGCCTATTAATGAGAAGTTGAATGAGGCGAAGCAATGATACTTTATCTATGACGAGGAATTCTACACTGTAGTCCAATCCTTACGACATTGGCAACATTACCTACTACCACAAGAGTTCATCTCGTTTTCTGACCACGAGGCCTTGTGGTACCTCAACTCCCAAAAGAAATTAAACCCAAGGCATCCCAAGTGGGTTGAGTTTCTCCAAGAGCACACTTTTGTTTTGAAACGCAAAGCTGGAGTCAAGAACAAACTTGCCGATGCGCTTAGCCGTAGAGTGGCGTTAATTCAATCCATGAGTCTGGAAGTCACTGGTGACATGAGAATATTCTGTGTGCCTAGATTTTGGGAAGGTGTACATGTCACTTTTGAGTGAGTAGTCAAGGAGTGACGGTGGGTTTGTCCTGATTGATGAGTTCTTATTTAAAGGTGACAGACTCTGCATCCCCGCACCTCCTACGAGATTTTATAGTTACGAGCTTTATGCCGGAGGAGTAGCCAGTCATTTTGGTAGAGATAAGACTATTGCCCTTGCCGAGGATAGATTTTATTGGCCTGGTCTCAAGTGAGATGTTGCCAAAATTATTGGGCAATGTAGGACTTATTAGCTGGCAAAACAAAAAAAAGGCAAAATACCGGGTTATATACGCCTTTGCCAGTACTACACACTCCTTGGCAAGATATTAGTATGGATTTCATTCTTGGGCTACCTAAGACGAGCAAAAAGCACGTTTCCATTTTTTTGGTGGTGGACCGTTTTTCGAAAATGGCCAATTTTCTTCCATGTTCCAAAACATTTGATGCCTCCAAAATTGTCAAGTTTTCTTTGGAGAGGTGGTTCACTTGCATGGTTTGCCGAAGATCATTATGTCTGATAGGGATGTGAGGTTCATGACATATTTTTGGAAGACACTTTAGTATATGATGGGTACGAGACTCTAGTTCTTGACGGCATACCACCCTCAAACTGACGGTCAAACAGAAGTGGTCAATCAAAGCTTAGGTAACCTGTTGCGATGTCTGTGGGTGACCATATTAGGACTTGGATTTGATTTTACCAGTTGCATAGTTTGCTTATAACAATTCAGTCAATATGTCAATAGATATGAGTCCTTTTGAAGTAGTTCATGGATACAAGCCTAGGAAGCCTATAGATCTCGTTCCCATGTTAGTGTCCCATAGGCCATTAGAGTTTGTGGATGCATTTGCACGGTATATTCATGATTTGCATAGTTCGGATAAGGCCAGAACGGTTTTTGTGAGGGGCCGTGAAGAAATTACAAGCCCGTAGTGCCGAACCTTATAAGATATTGAAAAGATTGGGTTCCAGTGCGTATGTTGCTGATCTTCCACCTGATATGGGCATTAGTTCTACATTCAATGTAGAAGATCTTGTGTCATTTAAGGGTTCAACACTTTCAACCACTAGCCATTCTTCTAACCCTCACATTGCCTAGATAGTGATGCTCTCGATTCGTTCCATGATCCGTGGCTCTTGCCAGACCAGCCTTCTCATTCTTTGCCTCCTTTACCATCATCCATACCTACCAAAAGAGAAGAGATAGAAGGTATCTTGGATGAATAGGTGGTTTCCACAAAACATGGAGGTTATCAGAAGTATCTTGTCAAGTGGAAAACCAGGCCAGAGTCAGATAGCACTTGGATCACCGAGAACGAGCTTTAGAGACTAGACTCAGATCTTCTAGAGTGTTATCGTAGTTTTATTTCGCCAGAGACGAACTCTTCTCAGCCACGGGGAGTTGATGAGGGCATCCGAGCACCTACACGAGTTTATCGGAGGAGGAGAGCTGAGGTCCCAGCCCTAGCTTCATTATGGTTGGGTGATCATTACCTAGGGGCCCGGTAGACCCAATTCGAGTTCTTAGCCGCGTTAAAGACCTCACATGCATGGTTGTGCATCTTTGAAGACCCCACATTGGGAAGATGCACATGGGCCACTTATTTGGAACTGATTGATACATCTTTGGACTGTTTGGGCGTCACCCAACTTGACATGGACCGCATCTGGATGTTACAATCGTTAGACCATGCCGTTGGAAATCTTGGACATATCGGTTTGGTGATCCGGACCATTGGATATGTTTGGAGACTCGGGTTTAGGTGTACGGGCACTCTAGTTTGCACATTCGAGCCATGGATACGTCGGACCACATTCATCTAGGCCGTTGATCACAATGGAGGTGTGGACGTACCTGTTGCACGTTGGAGATCATTCTTGTGCCATGTGGCACATCTTTATTTCTGTTTTAGTTTTTAGTTTTATTTTAGGTTATTAGAGATCAAAACTGCCGTTAATAGATTTGGACGATCAAGAATAGTTCTAGATTTAGGGTTTTGCTTAAGTTTTCTTATATATACTTGTTTGAAACTTGAGACTTGAGATTATTGACATATTGAATGAAATTTCTCTACATTGCCTTTTTTGAGTAAGAAAACTTCCTGTGAATGGAATTTGGTGTGAAGCCATTGGAGTGATTCCAAGTTATCTTTTTTATTTCTATCAAGGTATTTATTTCTTCTCTCTCTCAAACCTTCTTTTTCCACTGAATATTTCTCTCTTCTTTTTCAAACCCTAGCTCCATCATCATCAACCCAACTCATCACTGACCAAACTGACCCAACCCTATCACACTGTTCGTACGACTGTATGGAACGGACCTGTCCGTACAGTCGAATGGCTGCCTCCTAATTGATCCTTTCTCTTTTTCTCTCTTATATAAAACCCTAACCCTAACCCTAATCCTAATCCTAATCCTAACCCTAACCCTAACCCTAACCCTAGCCTTCTATAAAACCCCAAAATTTCAATTTCTTGATGTCCAAACCCAAACGCTAATCCATTCAAACCCTAGCAAAGCATAAGTGAATCCTCGAATCTAGAATGAATCCTATGCTAGATGGAAGTTCTACCTTCCATTGGGCCATGTTCGATCAATAGCCTTAAGGATCTATTTTGCGGGATTGTAATGTGGTATTGAACTTGAGCTTAATTGAATATTTGATTTCTCTAAATTTGTGGTAGATTGGCTATATTTTATGCTTTGATTTGCTATGGTAATCCGTTAATTAATTTATTTGCATCATCCTAGCTTAGGCTATCCATCCTGCATTAGGTACTTCGAACTAAATAACCTTAGTTTTCTACGTTGGGAATCAAGAGCCAGTGGAATCCACCTCTACAAATTGCTATTTTGCTTTTTCTTCCTTCAAGTTGAAGCAAGCAAGTTTGTTATTTTGGGGTGGATAATCTGAATAAATCGGTTGGATCCTGCAGCTCAATGGTAGACCAGGTGCATTTCATCATATTGTGGTATTGGGTTCCGGCCCAACTTATCTAGAAGAAGAAGAAAAAAGAAGAAACTAATAAATCCTTAAAAAAGAAAAAAAAAAGAAACGAAAAAGAAACTTATAACCCATCAAGTTGGGTTTCTTCTTCTTTTGTTACCCAAACGCCCAGAAAAAAACATGAAAGCTGATAATCCAACAAGTTGGGTTCTTCTTCTTGTTGCCCAAATGCCAGCGAGTCTAACAAATTTATCCCACCGTCATATTCAACCAAATGTTGTTTGGGGGTACTTTGAAATGCAGCCTCAGTGTCTGTTGGGAAATCTGATATGAGTGACAGTGTTCTTGGGGTTCAGTGGTGCTACATAATGAAGAAATTTGAGACCATGATGTTAGGATTCTGAAGGCTTCTTCCAATTGTTGAAGATATGGACTCAAAAGGCACCTAGATTATGGCACCTTGGAACACATCCTAAGAGTCTGTTGGGAAATGGCAAATGAATGATTTGGTTATCTTGGTGCTAAGTCATGATGTGATGCAAGACCACAATGTCAGGATTTTGAAAGTGTATTCGGGAGGATTAGAGAGGGACTCAAGAGGAGTGTAGGTTGTGGGCCTTAATTTATAGTAGTAAGCATTTTTCAGCTTCAAAATGTCCCCATAGCAATGGGCCTCTGTCTAGTGAGGTTTTGCTTCCTTGGGAATCATAGCCCAGAAGAAGGATTGAATTGCACCTGTTTTGCTCCTGTTCGACTTCAATTGCACTAACAGTTAAATCAGCAACTTCCAGTTGGTTATTCTCTCTCTATTCAAAGGTAGGAGGAGGAATGCTTTGAAATAGTAGTAGTCAGACTATCACAATAAGGGGAGCTCTAACGAGAGTCATACCTGACTTGCCGGTATTTTACAAAAGAAAACAGTAGGGAGGAGCACCTCAGCAGCTAATATGAAAAGGTATGGGGAAAGGGGAGCATCTTGGTGCAGACCTCGAGAGCTGGCGACCCTTAGGCTGGCCTTTACCTAGAAGTGAGAAATGGGCAGTGGATATACATTGCCAGATCAAGTTTAGGCAGTCGGTTTGTGAAAGGGGGGCCTCCTATGAAGATTCATTGATTTTATGGAGGTTCATGGTAATGGTAAGGTATTTATTGTTTTCAGCTCGTTGTGTTCATTGTGGAAGGTAGTGCAGATGCGGATACTTTTTGCATAAGAGGGACATTTTGGATTACTTTGGTTATTGAGATTCTGTTCCTCTATTCTGCTGCAGGTGTGCTTCTGTCAGTTCCGTGTTGATGTATTTTCCCTTTTTCTATGAAAATAATCATTATCGATGCAAAAAAATGATCTTATGTTCTGTTGTCATTTATTTATTTTCCTTTTAGCTTAGTCAAATCATTTAATCAAGTGTCAAGTGAATTAAAGCAATGCAAGATTTCACCCATGACTTGGAAACCAATACAAATCCTTTCTCGTGACTTGTCTTGTCTACTTGTTCCTATTCCAATTATTTAATTATTTAATTATATATATATATATATTATTGTCAATGTGTGTATACATGTATGTGGGTGCATTATGCCAATTGACTGTACAGTCTGCCTAGATGGCCCTATGTCATATGGGCCAGTCTGTCTATATTTTTATTCATTGTCCCATATTCTTATCTGGTGCAGTAGGTGTGTACCTGTCGTATTGTAATACATGAGGGGCACTTCATTTATATTTGGTTTTATCACTTATAGAGAGATAAACAAGGGGTACCCTAATTCCTCTTTTCTCCTAGTTTCTTCTCTTCTTCTCACAAATTTTCTTCCATTCTCTATATCAATCTACATTGATCAACCCAAGGTTGGCAAACTCGAGACTCGGACTCAACTTGGTTGGCCTACAAAACTTGACTCGGTTGGGTCAACGTGGTGAATTGTGCGAGTCACGTTTTTCTATGTAATTGCAGAAATTATATATAAATATTAACGAACTTAATTAAAGAGGTGAGAAAAGGGGAAAGATGGAGGCACGAGAAGGGGCGAATTCTAAGAATTTATTTATTATTATTTTTTTTTTCTAATATTGAGGTTGCCTTGAGGTTGGCAAACTTGGGACTCAGAGTCAACTTGGTCGGCCTACAAAACTTGACTCGGTTGGGTCAACGTGGTGAATTGTGCAAGTCACGTTTTTCTATTTAATTGAAGAAATTATATAAAAATATTAAAAAAACTTAATTAAAGAGAGAAAGGTGAGAAAGGGGGAGAGATGGAGACATGAGGGGGGAATTCCAAGGTTTTTTTTTTTTTTTGCTATATTGAGGGAACCTTGCTAAGTGCACATGCGTGTGCAATAAAGCTCATGTCCACGCGACATGTGCCGGTATGGCATGATGGGTTCGAGATCCAATCCATGCATCAGAACAACGCCACTATATTGATGCCCTAGTACAAGAATTAGGTTGATCCACTGGTGAGGTGGGCCATAATTTCCAAAACAATCTACAGCTCTGGAAAACTTAGCTGACGTTTTCTAACCCATCCACATGTTTCCAGTATTGGGGCTCTGATGCTGAGTGGACCACATTTATTTTCGGGAAAACTTGTACAAGGTCGGACCTATGTTTTAAATAGAATATTGTGTAGCATAACATTCACCCCATTGAAGCATGAGGCGTAAGCTACATAGCGCTTAGCTTATGCTACATGCTACTTCTGATTTTTAATCAAGATTGCACTTGTTTACACTAATTAAATGATATTCTGCACCAAATTAAATTGATTAATAATGAAATTTAACAAAATTTCTTGGTATTTGGTGCAACCAAACGCAACCTAAAGTAATAAGGAAGGGCAATGTTTAAGTAAAGAAAGAGTAATGAAACTGATTTAATACTAAATATTATTTCACTAAAAGCATTGAAAAGATTTTCAATTTTTATTGAAAATAGAAAAAAATGTAACATATCATTGAAAACATTAATTGTTTTAATATGGTAGTGAAAAATTACTTATAACATGAGCTATGTAGCGTGTAGCGCATGCAACTTATCATGTAGTGTAGGCTATAAGCGAGTTAGGCTATTTTCATGAGCTACATAGTGTTAACGCCAAGCTTCGTTACGTAGCATAAGCTACACACTACATGTAGTTATTTAAAACGCTGACCAACCTAATGGATGTATTGGATCTCACACCCATGTGTCATGATGGCACATGTATTGTGTGCGCATGGCCTTTGTTGCATGTTTATGCTCTTAGCAAAGCTCATATTGAGAATGGGGAATTCTAAGAGTTATTCGACTCTGTAGTCTTTTAAGAGGGGTATTTGATACTCTAGCATAGCCAAAAAAAAAAAAAAAAAAAAAGAAGAAGAAGAAGAAAAAAGAAAAGAAAAAAGAACTGGTACATGCATTCACTAATTCAAGAAAAACCGGCTAAACTGTGCAACTCACTGTCGCTGAGGTGCAATCCAAAAATCAGATTTTTAAAAGTCCTAACCTCAGATTTGTACGAACTTGTTTGTTGAATCAGGACCATTAGTTTGTTTTTACCTTTTTATTTTTAATCGTCCAATAAAGGTTCACCAATGTTACCGATAGATAACCAAATAAGTGCAAGTTTTGGCTCTTGGTATATCTAAATCGGTAATTGGTGTCTCAAAAATTGACAGTTTAAATTGAATTACTCCAATTACATGTGCTTGTTTAACAAATTTTTAAGTGCCTGCCTATCACCAATCACACTCTGTTGGAGTATTAAACTTTTCTCCTAGAGAAGGAAGCTACGGTAAAAAAGAAAAAGAAAAAACCTAAAATTAACTACATTTGTTGTGAATTTGCAACCATATCAGCAAGTCACGTATTGATTTGTTTAACTTGCCCAGTTCCCATTTCAAATGAATACCATGTAAACATCTATGACTCACCTGAGTTTTGTCATTCAGATGAGTCACTGAATCAATCCAAAACTCAGGAAGACTTGCTCCAGTCTTGTCCGATTTTAACACGCACCGAGTCTATACCAAATTTACTCAGTAGGGGTTCAAATCTAAATTGACTTGGGTGAGTCCTGAGTCGACTCAGCGAGTCAGCCAACCATGGATCAATTTAATCCATTTTTTGAGAGCATCCCATATAGACAGCTTGAAATAGCTCTTATTGTTGGAAATCATCGAAAGGTGACAATGATGGTTCTCCGCTTTGAAGGCAGCTCTGATGCGTCGGCCATCAGTAGTACACCCGTATGTCGTGCTTTGCATTTATCATCAATAGTGAATCTGTTATCATGCTCTATTCTTCCATCAGTAGTACAGTATGTCATGCTCTGTTATCATCAATTCGACGATACTAGGTATTTCTTCTTTT
Organism: Liriodendron chinense; assembly: GCA_003013855.2. NCBI lineage: Eukaryota > Viridiplantae > Streptophyta > Magnoliopsida > Magnoliales > Magnoliaceae > Liriodendron > Liriodendron chinense. Next base: position 11,670,044 of record ML058384.1, on the reverse strand, counting down.
ACTACATCTCATTCTTATTTGGAGTGTTTTTTCCTGCATTTGTATAGCTCTCCGCTCTGCAGTTCAGGCATTCCGTCGGGAAGAAGAGTTACAATCTTCAAGAGCATCCAAAAGACGAAGAGACCGGTTTGAACAGGTTTGTCTTTTATGCAAGGAAATTAGAAAACCCAGTTTCTAATTAGTTTGTTCTCAATTCTCATGTATGCCATCATATCTTTTTTTTCCTCATTCATGCAGGACAAGTGTAGTTTTGGTGATCAATTTCCCATGGAATTTTCAAGGGGCAAAGGTGTTCAGTTTCCGTTTACAGTCACTGACCGGGTTATTATCAAGGTATTTTACAGAATTCCTGACTTTTGTTTGGTGAAGTCATCTGCTGTTAAAAATTTGAAAGTACCTGAAGAAATTTGGCTCAGGGGAACAAGAGGACACCGCTACGTTTTGTTGGACGTGAGGCTGTTGTCACAACGCAGTGCTTAAATGGATGGTTAGTGATTTCTCATGGTCTATTGTTCTATTTGTTTTCTTTTTATCTGTGCGGTTTCTATGGTGTTCAATGGGTCAGGCTGGCAGGCATGCTGGGGCTTCTGGGCCTGACTGGCCAAATTTTCAGGCCCAACAAAAGAATGTTCTGGCCTTGGGATCAGGTTTGACAATTTATTGAACCTGGGCATTAGCCCACATTTAGACCTGTTAATGTGATGCAGGATGCCCTAATCGTGATGCATGCTCATGAACATATGTAATCTAGCGGAAATAAATTCAGCATCTACCATCATAAATTAAGAAAATCATATAAGAGGCATGTAATGGAGCGGGCCATCATCACAAACACAAAGTAAGAAATTCAAATAATGCATAGGTTGGATCCGGTGAGGGATGGAACCTCCCGATCTTGTATGGTCATTACCCAATTGCTTAATGGGAATCACTAATCCGAAAGATCAAAGGATTTCTCGGATGAAGGATTCGAAAATCTGAGAAACTAGGGTTTGGATCAATTCTCAGATTTTGGGAAATAAACAAAATATAGATTTAGAATGATGAGAAAAGAAGATAGATTACCTGGAAGAAGGTTGGAGGGACAAAAGAAAAAGAGAGAAGAAGAAGATCAGAGAAGAAGTTGAAGTTCCAAGAGAGAGAGAGAGAGAGGGAGGAGGCAACCAAAAAGGCTTTCATTCAATAATAATCAACTAATGAGAAAGGTTTAGGGCAACACCCTTATAAAATTCAAAATTAGCATAATTACCAAAATACCCCTATTAACAAAATTTCAAAAAAAAAGAAGACATTTGCATGAAAAAAACGTGCGCACACTAACCCAAAACTCAAATAAGTAAAAATACATAAAGTAAACTCAAATCTAAGATGTCCGATGGGCTCCGATAATGGCTCGATGAAAGTGGGCCACGAGGAACCAACGGCCCGATCATCTCCTCCAAGCAACTTACACATGTCTTCCCAAGGTGGGGTCTTTTCAAATGTCTCATACTACATGTGTAAGGTCTTTGATGCTCCTCAAGTCGTCACGAACGATCTACGCCCGTCATCATCAAGCTATAAAGATATAGGTGTCACTCGCCTCCTACGTTGATAAACCCTAAAGGGCTTGATGTCCGCATCATAATGTCTAGAATGTGCAAGGTCCATGTGGGTGGGCATGGGCCTGAATTTCAGTCAGGCAAAGAAGTGGGTTGTGCTCAAGTCCAGCTAGGCCAATTGACATTCACAGGTTTTTTTTAAGCCTGATGGCTGGGCCTGGAGTGGCCTGAGCGTGGGCTAGGCCTGGAGTGGCCTAAGTGTGGGCTGGGCCTGGGCTTGAGTTTCATTCATGAAAAGAAGTGGGCTGCGCTTGGGACCAGCCAAACCATTGTACATTCCTAGGGCTTGTTTTTCAAGCCCGATGCCTAGGCCTGGGCTCAGGCAGACCCAGCCTAGTCATTGGCAGCACTAGCTCCTTTTTTTTTTGGCCTTCTTCTTGTTCCTTTTCCTTGCAAGTAAGCTTATCATAATGAGGTTGCTCGTCTGTATCAGGCGTAGGATTTTAGGAGAGGTGGAAAAATATCCCATTCTTTGTCACTTCTAATATAAATATAGACTGATTGGCTACTTCTAAATTTGGATTTTCCAATGGATATAGCAAAATCTGTTCCTTTCGTTGTCTGATATGTTGCTATGTTTATTTGTTCGGATTCATGTTGGAAGTTATGGCATTAGTTTGATGCCGGCTGCCAACCAGATGCAACCCCTCCTTTATCCGGGCTGGGCACTGCTAATGAGAGCATAGAACTCCCACAGGCGTGATGTAATAAACTGTCAAGTAGGTTGATTACAATCAACCACTTTCTAATAATCTATTACATGGTTTCATTAAAATCAAGAAGTCGGGATAATGCTATGATGATCATGATATGTTGCTGTGTTTGTGACCCCAATGCTATCTTTTTTTATCATACCATTTCACTTGCGTGTGTGTGCGTGCGGGGGTGTGGGCGGGCTTGCGTGCGTGTGATATACTATATTTCAATTATTCTTAAATAGTGACAAAGATTTCTGTACTTAATTGCGATCCATTGGGCGTACTTCTGAATTGGCTGTCCCTTTGGAATTATTACCAGAGCAAAATATCTTATAACTCCAACAATAGAATTTACTAGTATATTGGAGCCTGGAATTTGGATTGATGTTAACTGCTATGGGTACTACCTCCTCCATAACATGTGTCACATTTATGGGTAGAACTTCCTCCATCTCTCTCAAGCCACTTCGAACTTTTATCTCCAAATCAAAACCATTAGTTAGCCCCATTTCAAGTTAGCTTTCCGACAAACCAAAAATCACCCAAAACTTGATTCCTGAGTCCAGAAAACTTGAGTGGCTAAGTTGGATACTGTGGTAAGGGCAAGGATAAGGGAAAGAGTAGAATCCATATATGCTAGGATTTTGAATTCCAAACGGAATTTATCGTGAATCTCCTATGGATAGTCTGACAACATTCTTGAATGGGCCCTCAGAAGGGGAGGGGCACCTTCCTTTGTCATTGTACACCTCAATACCACTTGGCCAAAGGTTGTTGAGGTACAAACCCTTCAGATAGCCCTGTTTTTCAACACTAACAACCAGTTGTAAAGGAAATTCTAGGTGCTTTGGTTGCACAAAAGCCCGTTGTTCAGACAATCCGAACTGCTTGATTTGAGCATAGAACATGGACCATTGTTTAGCCTTAGTCCAATTTTCCATTTCGACCTGAAATCAATTGGTTGGGATTTGTCTGACCAACCTAATTTTCATTCCAGGTCACATCTGTGGCTCTGATTTCTTGATGACTGGCCTGAAACTAGATGTACCTGCCTTGCTCGTCTTTGCTAGCATGTTTAGTCACCTTGTCTGCATGTGGCTATCATTTACATCAGGATCTTGTGCCGTCTTTTATCTTGTATATTTTTAATTCCTATTGTTTGTCAGGTATGTGGTAAAAACATTGGATAATGCAGAGAGCGTCAAATTGCAGTACCGTTCTTTAGCAAAGGTTCCAGGTAATCCACCCTCCAATATGACTTCATGTAAGCCTGCTACTCCAAACTGGCTCTAATTCTTCTACCCATGCAAATGGGGAGGAGTGATGCAAGCAGCAACGTGGTGGCCTCTAGGTCCATACAAATCTTCTCATACTATATGCATGTGCTCATGATTGATGACCCGAAAGTCATGTAGACCATGCATGATCTCCACTAGCAGATGCATGCTGGTTGGAGATTACATAATCGCGTCCGCATTTAGAAATGTTGTATTCATTTTTACAATGCAAAGGGTTTAAAAAAAATCCAACAAGCAAGGCTTGTGCCAATGGGCTTATTGATCTGTCTTTAGCCATCTGATTATGTGAAAGAAACACAAGCTTTGGGTTCTTGGATTGCTTCGATCTGTGTTTGATGAAAGTTGTACCCATGATCTTGTTTTGTTAAATTCTATGAGTTTTGTTATATAAGCTGCTTTATTGTAATCCATATAGATCCGTTTCTCCCCACAGCATTGTGTAACACCAGCCTTTTGGCAGTTGGATTAATTCATCCATTCAGGTAAATGTTGTCGAATTGATAATGGTAAGTACTTAATCCTCTTATACAACTGTTGCTGCTCCCATCCATACAATTTGGAGGGCATATGATCGCTTCAATTTGTGGCATGTCTGGGCCCATTGTGGTTGGGGCTTACTACATTTGGTGGGTTAGGACCGTCTATTTGCTGGCCCATTGTGGATGGACTATGCTGTGGAAACTACACTGACTGGACTAATTAGTTAAAAAAGGGATCCCATGCTCATTACTCCTTTTTGCTTATACTTTGTAGTCGCTATGCATGTAGATGAGGTGTGCCTTGAAACACTCATATACTGTTTGGTTAAACCTAGCCAGTCCACTAATTGGACAAGTTCTAGTTGTGACAATTGGGCTGTAGGTGGGGCACAACAGGCCCACGTCTCGATCAAGCATACCACAAATACTGAGATCAAAGTGTGCTTTGACAGCTTAGACATTGGTGTTTAGCGTAGGATTGATTTTCCAACTACCTTTTATTTTATTTTTCTTTTACTTAAACCCATTTTAATAGGAATTAACCCCTGGCTTTGGACTTTGGAGCACTTTTTTTTTTTTTTTTTGTCCTTTTACAGTTTTGACAAGGGCCACATTTCAGTTAATCTAAACCACATTGGTCAGCTATCCTCTAGTGTGGAGGGACCATGCCTCAGTTGAACGTCTTATCAAGGAGATTCTGGGCCTGGTGCATCCATGGTGGCCCTCTGACCAATGTTCTAGACCACAGAAACGTGTGCCCGGATTGTTGGAATTGGTAATCCTAGTGTACGAAGGCTGGGATCATCCTATAATGCCGCTGATTTTAAAAACCTTAAAAAAGGGTTTTTGCATATTCATTCCCAAATAAAAAATAGCAAGTCTGCAAGTATTCATATAAAAAATTTGCTTCTGCAAATAAACACATCATTAATTCGCTGTTATTATAAATAATCACATTTCCTCACATTTCCGTTAATTTCTTATTAATTCTGTCAACAGTAGCAAGAAAAGTGGCAAAATTGGTCATATTTGTAAATGACGAAAATGCCCTCTTGATTTACAAATATAGTGACAAGACCCACTGGTTAAAAACATCCACCATAGTTGTTGAGCCCAACAGATGGACGGTTTGGATTGCACGGGTGCACCCCACGGATAATTCCTCAAACCTTGGAGGAAAAAAGAAAAAACTTAAAACGTCTTCTACTCTTCTCATTCTTTTTGCTTCTTCATCTTTGGCTGTTCTTCTTTGCGAGTGGAAGGGAAGAGATGCAGAGACAGATGGTCGCAAGGATTGAGAGGGAGGGAGCATGGGAGGAAATTGGGAGATGGAAGAGGAGACGGAAAGGATGGGATCTAGTGGACTAGGGTTTTTTGTCGTCGTCGTTGTTGTTGTTGATGTTGCAACGTTGTTGTTGATGTTGCAACGAGAGAGTGCAACCTTTTAGATGGGGCAAAATGTCCGAAAGCTAACCCTCGTTAATGAAAAATGGAGTGCAACCTTTTAGATGAGGCAGAAGTCTAAAAGCTAAACATAGTTGACAAAAAAATGGGTATTTGCTACAATTATATTAATTGGTATTTGCAACAATAATATATTAACAGTGGTTAGTAAATATTTTTGTGGGTATATGTAAAGGCCTTGTTTTTGACATGAGTGTTTGCTAAAAGTCTTTTTTTTTTCCCTCCCCTTCTTGGAAGTTAAATAGAAATATTTATTTCTATCAAGACGGCATGCAGTCCAAAGGATAAAAAAGGGAGCCCAGGGAAAAGGAAGGAAAGAAAAATAAAAAGAAAGAAGAAGAAACCCACACCCGGCCAAGGAAAGGGTGGGTAACTCGCACCTCAGGCAAAGGAAGGATAACTCACACCTTCGGCAAGGAAAGAGCTCATACATCAGGCCATGGAAAGGAGGAGGAAAGCAGATGAAGAGTTGGGCTCAAAGAAATGAAGCTTACTCAATCGTGGATATAATACAGATTGAGGAATTGGATGGGGCAGTATCAAGCTTAGAGATGAGTGTTTCTTTCGCGTACTAATTATCATCATCTTATCATCATCTCACCTCCATGCTTACTGATCAGAGACCTCAAATTTTGGGTGAAAAGTCTCATGCTGAAAGAGGAGGATTTAGACTTAAAAATCGCATGCACTTCGATAAGAATACTTGAAATAACATAAATCAATCTCATCAAGTAGAAAGGAAAACAGACTCTCATCTCCTTGCCCATTATTGTCAGCATAGTGATAACACCATAGGTAATCCTGGGAAGGGGGGAAACACAGGAAGCCAATTTGGAGGAGTTAGGCACAAGAAAGCGTCCAAGAAGGCTCATGCCTAACTCCAAGAAAGTGTCCAAGAAGGCTCATGGCTAACTCTTGTGAATGCCCTCCCCGGACATGCATGCGCTGTTGAAATGCGCGTGTGATGCTGTTGATTTTTTGGGTAATGGCGGCCTGATGATATTTTGTTTGGCTTATTTTGGCTGCCATGGTTGTGCAATATCTTCCCCAAAGTGGCTAGAATAGTATGTTTAAATGTTCAAAGTCGCCACTAGCCGATTTGGTGGTGTTGGTTCACAGTTGGCAAGAGCCGTAAACTTGCGTGGTAAGGCTAAAGAACCATGAAAATCCTTCAACTTGAATGACTCCCGTGATTGGCTTGCAATCTAGGGGATCTAAGGGTCTCGGTTGTGAGAGAAGAAGGGGTTATGTACCTTCTCTCACCTGTACTTACGTATAGTCTCTACTTTGAGGGATATGTAGTTTTAAGGGAAATCGTGCATCTGCAAGAAAAGTTAGTCATATGGCTATGCTTCGCATAACCCTACGGGAGGGTTGGGCAGGAAAAATAGAAAGTAGTAAATAGATCCCAGCCTTGCTTCACAATGTCAAAAGACAAAGGACAGACAAACAAAATAAAATAAAAAATGTAAGAAATATAAACGATCATATCATTGCTTCGCAGGGCTGAGGCCTTGGGTAGACGAACAAAATGAATATACATGACAGTAAATGTAAATAAAGGCAAAAAGAAATTAATATTTGTTAAAGAGGGAATTTGCCAAATGAATTGCGTTTTGAGCTTGATTGAGATGTGAGAAAGAGAAAATGGAAGTCAAACACCCTTTTCTGAGTAAAAAAAAAAAGGATAGTCAGATGTCCCTAATCCCAACCCTACTCCTGCAGTGATTGGTCAGCTTTGATGAGTTGGCTTTTTGTGTTTTGGTCGAGGCAGAACCCTGGGGAGAGAATATGATTGCTTCCAAGTATCCCCAAGTGGCAGAGCCTCCTCGTTGTTGGGGGACAAAAGCCCCCCCCCCCCCCCCCCCCCAAAAAAAAAAAAAAAAAAAAAAAAAAAAATTTGCCTCTCTCTGGACAAGGGGTCGGATGTTGTTTATATAGGTGTTGGAGACCGTCAGTTGATGGTCAGCCGACAAACACTTGGCGAAAATATTTCATGTAGGTGGACACTTGTAAAAAATGGGACATGTAGGGTGCCACATGATTGTCGACTGATCATTGCGTACAATCTACTTTGCATAGGGGTGTCTACAGATGCCCCCCTTGGGCAAAGGTTGTTGGCAACCGAATGCCAAAGTAAGTGGACACCTCTTGGGATGGTGCGATCAAGTCCTAGCTGGCCAACATATCTTGATCGAAATGCTCGTTTGGTCGAGGATTAATTTGGATGGCTTCTCAAGAGTTGAGGAAGACGTTGCGATTTGTCCTTGCGCTTTCTTTGGCTTTACAGGCTATCATATCGCAACCCCTTCACGTTGTGGCTGATACGTTTGAATCAGAGGTGCTGGTAAATTGGATCGAGAGGTGGTTATAGCCCCTATGCTTTTTACGGCCTTACGAGGATAATCGTTAGATTTGAAATGTTTGTGTAGGATGTATGTATAGTCCTTCAGAGTCATCTGGAGGCAGGTGTAGCTAACAGGCAGTTGCATGTGCTTCTTGCGGCTTTACAGATCTCTCGCATTACCTATACCAATCTTGACAGGTGTTCCTGACTAGAGCCTTTTCGAATTATTCTTCTGCCACATGGGCCTTTTTGCTGTTGAAGTGCAGTTGTGATAATTCAACCATTGCTCAATACGTGATTCGAGACATTCGGGTTGACATTGAAGGTTTAGACCGGTTGTCCCATGTTCCGCATATGATTCCGAGGAAAATTGAAAACTCAAATGTCCCCTGAATCAATTATTGCTTGTGCGTGGGTACCTGCTGAGGAGTATGAGGAACTGTCATGTTGTGGGGTGCCATGTGCGATGATGGTTTTTTTATTTTTTATTTTTGAATTTTCTTGAAATAATTCCCCACCTATAGGGCGTGGTCCCATGGGATTTTTATTGCAAAGTTTTTTTGAAAGATTTTTTTCTAGGCCAATTACTCGAAAAAGATTCGTATGATCTCGTGGGCGGGCGTCGTCGGTCAGTTTTTTATTCGACCGTTTTTTTTTTAAGGGGATGACTCCACTTGGGGATTGCAATAGTTACTATTGGAGTTAGTCTTTTTATTGTAAAAATTTAAAATAAATAAATAAATCTGACCTATCATATCGCAATCTGATGGATGTGATCAAGATTAACTTTTATTGAGACGGGCTCATTGCTCATCGTCCACCTTCAGGCATGTTTTTAGTCAATGCGACGATCTTCTCTTTACTACCAAGGGTGCTTCCGTACCTGTAGAGAGAAGAGATCGCTTTAGTCGAAAGATTGAAGAGTTGGATTAAAAGGAGTGAGACTCACTTAGGCAGTTGGCTTAGGTCATTGTTTGATTGGGCGTTGCCCATTACTTGAGTAATGCAACCTGTAGAGATGGATTTATGATTTTTTTTTTGTTGGGTGTTTATTTATATACATGCATTGGTACCCCTTTTTTCTTTTTCTTTTTTTGGAATAGGCAAATATAACTTAATGAAATGTAAAGGTTTTTTTGTGCCGGTCTTATCCATACGATTCGTGGTTTGAATTTTGGTGCTTTGGATTATAGGGATCAGACACTTGACATTTCCAACGTCTGTCCTCTATGAGTTTTGAGTTGATTTTGAGGGTTTTGGATAACCCTTAGAAGTATGGACTAGAAGTTTCTTCTTGATTCTAGACCGAGTTGAAAGTTCTTGAACGTTAAGGTTTTCATGCTTTCCTTCAAGATATGCGCATGAGTCGGAGTTGATGAACACCTTGTTTTTGCTTCTCTTCTTTTTTTTCCTCTCTTTTTTGTTATCACTTTTGCCCGTAGTGCCCTTTTGGGTTTTCGTTATGTCCGGTTTTGCCTGTCATTTTTTCCTGTGGCGCCCTTTCGGATTTTCACCACGTTCCGGGTATTTGTTCTTGCCTACCCCTTGACAGCTTTGCCTTTGTGCCCCTATTGCCCTTTCGAGTTTTCACTAGGTCCATTGTGTATTTGTTGTTTTTACTCGAGGCGCCCTTGTGGGTTCTTACCTCGCCCATTTTGCTTGGGACACATTTCTCTATTTTTTTCCTTTCTTTTTCTGTAGTCAGGAATTCCGTCATTGTCGGCTGATGGAGGTTTCCAGGATAGTAGGAGGCTTTGAAATGCGCTTTCCGAGGTTAAGATCTTTGTAAGGGTGGAGGGGGTTGGTGGGTCTTGCCCCAGAGATGCTTTCCCCCCCTATTTTTTGTGTTTTTTTGTGCCCTTGTTGATTTTTAGAATTTTTTGTTTTTTTTTTTTGTCTTCATTTTTTTTTTTGTACACCTTTTTTTTTCCTGGGGACATGTTGGTAGAGAGGGACAGGGCTGGACCTTAGGTGGCTTCTCATAACCATTCAACTACCTGTGGTAAATTTTGACGTAGTCGGCATTGATTGGCCTAGGAAGATCTTCATCCTAGATATTAGTGAGGCAGAGTGCGCCTCAAGGGAGTACTTCTCGAACAATGAGTGTGCCTTCCCAGGTGGGCTTGAATTTGCCCCTTGGATCGGGCAAGTGAGGAAGTAAGATTTTCCTCATTACTATGTCTCCTACTCTGAACATTCTTGTGTGAACTTGCTTGTTGTACGCTCGTGCAATCCTCTTCTGTTAAGTCTGTGAATGACATAGTACTCGTATACGCTTTTCCTCTACTAGATGTAATTGATCGTAATGAGCCTATAGCCATTCTCCATCTTCAACTTCACTTTCCAATAGTATGAGTAATGAGGGAATCTCCACCTCGACTGGTAGAACAACCTCCATTCCATACGTAAGTTCATATGGAGTGTTGTCTGTTGCAGTGCGTCCGGATGTTCGATAAGCCCAGAGTGCATATCGTAGCTTTTCTTATAAGTTATGATATGCTTTAACCATCTTTTCGAGGATGTGAATGAGTGTCTTGTTGGCAGCCTCAACCACTCCATTCATCTATTGTCGATAGGGGCTTGATCGGTGCCTCTTGACTTTAAATTGTTCAAGAAATTTATCCATCTTCCGGTTTACGAAGGGTATCCAATTATTTATGATGATGACCTGTGAACTCTATAACAGATGATGATGTGGTTCTTTAAAAAAACATACCACATGTGAGGCTGTTATGGTGGTGTAGGATGCTACCTCCACCCATTTGGTGAAGTAGTCGACTGCCACCAGGATATACTCGTGGCCATTTGATGCTTTGGGGCTGATTTTGCCGATGATGTCAATACCCGACATTGAGAAGGGTCAGGGCGTCGTCAGGTTGTATAATTTAGAAGTAGAGGTGTGGATCTAGTTTGCGTGCTCATGACACTTAAGGCATGTTTTGACATGCCAAGAACAGTACGTTTCCATAGTCAACCAATAGTATCCTAGCCGTAAGATCTTCTTGGCCATCATGCGCTCGTTCATTGCGGACCATAGATTCCATCATGGACTTTTGACATGATTTTTACAGCTTTGGTCTCATCCACACATCGTAGCAGAATCTGGTTGAAGGATCATTTATATAAGATGCCACCGTTGATTGTGAACTATGCGGCCAGTCGCTGAATTGTGTGGCGGTTCGTTGGCATGACACTTTTTGGGTACACCCGATCATCTAGATATTTCTTGACGTTGGTGTACCAAGGATGTTTGTTAGGCGGCGTTTTGGTTTCTTCAATTTGTAGGCAGAACGTCAGGTCTTCCTGAAGTTCAAATGTGAGTTCCCATTAGGCTATTCCTTTGGGAATTTCTAGCATGGATGCCAGTGTAGCTAGCATTTGCAATTGATTCTGGCGTTAGTTGCACCATCAAAGTACAAAGTCCACTCGTCTGCCTTTGGTCCTTATTCTCCCTCGAGGAATAGGATGTCCTCATCATGGAAGAAGGTCTTTAATAGCTAGTAGTCAGGTAGCGAGTGTGTTGCGAGGTGATCGGTTAGTGCTTGCCCTTGATTGGTTTCTAAGTGACATAGGTAATGTTGAACTTGGAAAGCAACAACTGCCATTTTGTTATTCTGTTAGTCAATGTCGTTTTTTCAAACAGGTACTTCAATGGATCCGTACGTGCAAGCAAGAGGATAAGATAAGTGATCATGTACTAATGTAGGCGTTGAGTGACCCATACAAGGGCGAGACATGTCGTTTCGATTGGGGAGTCTCTGAACTCGTAATCTGTGAACCGACGACTGAGATAATAGATTGCTTGCTATTTTCTTCCCGTGTCATCATGCTGGCCAAGGACGCACTCGATGACGTCTGCAAGTATTGAGATGTAGAGTAGCAGTGGTCGTCTTGATACTGGTGGGACTAGTATTGGCGGATCCAGCAAATACTTAATTCTTTCGAAGGCTTTTTGACAGTCCTCATTCCATTCTTTTGGCGCGTTATTGCGGAACAACTTAATTATGGGATCACATATGGGCATGAACTAGGCGATGAAGTGGCTGATATACCAGATTCTGCCAAAAAAGCCACAAATTTCTTTTTTAGTCTTTGAGGCCGGCATTTCGATGATCGCTTTGACTTTTGACTCGTAGACCTGGATGCCGCCTTCGCTGACGAAGAATCCGAGTAACTTGCCCCAGTTGCCTCGAAGACACACTTCTGCGGGTTGAGACGGAGTTTGATTTTTTCCAACCAGTTGAAGAGCTTTGGGAGATCTCTGAAAGCCCCTCGATGCTTCGGGACTTCTGTTCGCCATCTCCAAGTATAAGGCCGCAATGTAGTAATAATCGGTGAGACCAAGATCGTTCCACAGCGATAGTAGTTAACAACTCCAAACACCACTACGCTAGACTAACTGTAAACTAAGATCGAGTTGTAATAGTATTAAGAAAATTTAAAAACATAAGCAACTTAAAAGTTAAAAGAAATTCAGAAATAAAAAAGACTAGGGATTCCAAGGATCCACTCATAATCATCTATAATGCCAAACTCATTAATTCAAGTTGATAACTCAATTGGAATCAGAGTCCTATCCTATCCAATCGGATGATAAAGTCAGTTAAATAATATTTCACAGCCCAACAATATATATAAATTTTAATAAATCGGTTCTAGATAGACATAGAGTACTTATAGGATCTCAAAGCATTCATCATAGTCACAATGAATTTAGGAATTATACAAATCAAAACCCTCAAAACCCCAATTGATCAATCTTAGAAAATCAAACGTCTCATGTAAACACAATCACAAGAGATGGAAGATTAATATAACATTATTAACTTTATTCAAACCAAACTATGAAAATTCATTATTAAAACCAAAAGTACTTGAATCAAATAAGTTCATGCATCATAAGCAACCAAAAGCTTCTCCTCTTAGCCCCAGCTAAGAGGTTTAGCCAAACATGGACATGGTTGAACTAATATCTTAAAAACAAAAAAGAAAATCTAGAAAACTATGAAAAACTGAAGAAAACTCGTTGTATAATCCTCCAACCTCAAGCTTCTCTCATTCTTTCACGTTCTAGGACCTCTAGGATGCTTTGGACGTGTAAAGAATACCCCTTTAAATAGGAAAAATCGAGCACTGCCTTAAAATTATGTAAGAATTCTCACACGGCTAATATTGGTCGACTGGTCGAACATACAATTGGAATCAGAGTCCTATCCTATCCAATCGGATGATAAAGTCAGTTAAATAATGTTTCACAGCCCAACAATATATATATATATATATATATATATATATATATATATATATAGATTAATGGATCGGTTCTAGATAGACAGAGTACTTATAGGATCTCAAAGCATTCATCATAGTCACAATGAATCTAGGAATTACACAAATTAAAACCCTCAATACCTCAATTGATTAATCTCAGAAAATCAAACATCCCATGTAAACACAATCACAAGCGATGAAAGATTAATATAACATTATTAACTTTATTCAAAACAAACTATGAAAATTTATTATTAAAACCAAAAGTACTTGAATCAAATAAATTTATGCATCATGAACAACCACAAGCTTCCCCTCTTAGCCCCAGCTAAGAGGTTTAGCCAAACATGGACATGGTTGAACTAATATCTTAAAAACAGAAAAGAAAATCTAGAAAACTATGAAAAACTGAAGAAAACTCATTGTTTAATCCTCCACCCTTAAGCTGCTCTCCTTCCTTCACATTCTAAGACCTCTAGGATGCTTTGGACGTATAGAAAACACCCATTTAAATACGAAAAATCGAGCACTGCCTTAAAATTACGTAAGAATTCTCACACCGCCAATACTGGTCGACCGGTCGAACATAAGTTTCGACTTGTCGAAATCTTGAATCAATAGACAACAACGAACTTTTGAATTTTTGCGCATCAGGTCTTAGACCGGTCGAAATGACTCTTTTTAGTCTAGAGAGTTTCAACCCAAATTCACCAATTTCTGCTAATTTTTTACCTGTCGACCTGTGTTGTCGACCTATCGAAGTTGATCTTTGACCTATCGAAATGGATAAAAACAGCCTAAGGACATTTTTAGGGTCATTTCTTGAGTTCTCTGGATCTTTGTTTTCTGGCCCTACAGTTCTGCAAATTTATTTTTCTGGCCAATTTAGGTCTTTTAACTTGATTTCTTTAGGCTTTTTCTTTATAATTCATTTATTCCTATCACATATTTGGTCTTGATCTTTAAATCTTTCCTTGCACATGAAACATACATAATTAGGACTAATTAACTTTATATATATATATATATATATATATATGATAAAATCAATGTTAGGTAGAGGATAAATATGCAATATTTAGACTTCATCACACCCCTCAACCAGCATTTTGCTAGTTTTTGAGAAAAATATGCGAAAATATTTTAAAAACTAAGATCAAAATTCTTTTTAGAAGAGTAAATTTTGTAAACTCATATAATTCTTCAAATCATCCAAACTGTAGAATTCTAAGGCTTAAAGTTTTGAAAATTGTATCCGTCTAAATTCTATTGCTTAGGAAACAACCTAATTGAGTTCCAAACATTAATCAATTTATAAAAACATTATAAACATTGAGTTTCATGGTGCACGGTGAAATCTAACACAACACAATTAGAGGTTCAGCTTTTTGCATTCATGTTAACATTGACAATCACCAAGAATGGTAAGATCAACCAAGTCATTGATTCCGAACCTTGATTGTGTTCAATAACTATTATCCAGCTTTTGATTTTTTTTCATTGATGACCTTCACTCCAATCCCATTCCTTTTTTGTGGTGATAGGTAGCCCTTTTTGATCTCACTGTTTTTAGTTGATTTCTATAAACATTCTTTTCTTTTCTAATTCTTTAATTCACACACAATTTTTTTTTCAATACTTTTCTAGGAACAAAGTAGACAAGGATCTCTAGGCTTGGTTCCTAACACTCTCAATAATTAACAAGCCAACACTATAGTACCAAACTTGAATTTTAGACGTGTAAGCTAGAAGTGAATTGTGAAAATTTATGACTCAATCAATGTTTAAACTTTCTAACAGAAAATTAATAAAACAAAATCAATTTTTAAATTCATTAAGTGACTAAATCTCAGGCTTCAACATTCTCATCACTAAGCTGCCCTATCATTCTAAAATTCAGGATTCTTCAGATTTTAACTTCTAAAAATAAGCCAAAATGATAAGCAATTTGAAGAAATTTTGCAGGAATTCCCACCTCAAACCTAAATTCCACATTGTCCTCAATATAAAAGAAATATGAAATGCATTATGTCATGAGAGCAACGGAAATAAAAGAGGAGTAAGTAAGAGATAGTACCTGAGAGAGAATACAAACATTTGAGCTTTCTTTTATAGCAAACAAAATTAAGCCACTAATCTACAAAGAAAGCAAATTCCTGAAGCAACCATCTTGTTCTCCATCAGACTAGGAGATCAATCTTGAAGAAACAGGATCATTTAGAGGTATGGGTTCTTCCTCTGACAAATATCTCGACAAATTTCTCAATAAGTTCTCAACAAAATCATCAAAAAACCCACCTAACAATAAGTGTAGATGTCTTGAAGCATTAATGTCCAGAGAAATCTGCGCACCTCACTGAAAATTTTTTGTTCAATAATTTGAGGTGTCCAAAGTGTATAATATTCACCAATGGAAGGAGGATTTTTAATATCAGAGTACCATGGTGAATAAGTGACTACAACAAATGCGTGTCTTTCAAAAAAAATTCTTTTATTAGTGTAGACTTAATGACCTCCAAAGTTTCATACTTTGGTTCAAATTTCAGCTCCACCTTTAATGGTAAACATTCAGATTTGGTGAAGGGAGGCAGTTCAAAATAACTTCCACCCCGACTGATGTCATGTACTAGGGTACTATCCCGTAATGCATTCACAATGTCTCTGATCATAGGATCATCTGAATCCTCAAAGTATGCTAAACACCTTCTAGAGATTTAGGATTTTTAGGAAGGGAGAATTCCAGATCTCGTTCATTAAGTTCCTTCTCTATTCTAATGGATTGTGTAGGGCAAAATTTGTCCTCAACCACTACACCTTAAGAATGATGCCTCTCTTTAGGCAAATCAAGCACCAAATTGTTAATTTCCTGCAGAATATAATTTTTCAAATCAGATTTTGGTGTTTCATCCATTAAAATATCTTCAATAATTTTTTCAGAATTTAGCTCTCTCAAGGCATTAACAATGTCTATAATTATTTCATCATTAGAATTAGAAAAACGAGCTAAACAAACTTCTAAAGTTTTGGGACTTTCGGTCAAAAGAGGCTCTTCCACCATGAGTGTATCAATCAAGTTAAGCTTGTGGATCTCATCCTCATCCTTAGTGTAAATGAAACACATTCAATTTTATAGTCATATTCCCAAAGGATATTTTCATGATTCCATTCCTACAATTGATTATGGAATTGATAGTAGCTGGGAATGGTTAGCCTAGAATGGTAGGACCTTGAGTGCTTCACGTTTGTAATCGGTTATGTATTTAAAACAATAAAGTCTTTTGGGTAGTAGAACTTGTCGATTTGGACCAACACATCTTTGATCACCCTTCTCGGTACTTTAATTAAGCGATCCACAAGTTGTAACATTGTCTTAGTAGGTTTCAATTCACCAAGCCCAAGTTGCTCATATACCGAGTAGGGTATCAAATTAGCACTCGCCCCAAGATCGAGAGGAAGTTTCCTATTATGTAAGAGATTGTATAACTTTCAGGATTTTTGTATTCAGGAGTGTTTTATTTTATAATTGTACTCGTTCTGTAAAAAAATGTTCTCTTATGCACGTTCAGCTTTGCTTTACTACATATAAATCCCTCAGAAATTTAACATATGATGAAATTTGTTTAATTGCATCCAATGAAGGAATGTTGATTTTGACTTATTGAAAAACCTCTAGGATGTCCTAGTTTTCTGTAAGACCCGTACCCTGAATTGCCCTCCGTACGTTTAGTTCTCGGTACTAGTACGTCCCGGATGGACCAGATTAGAGAGCCTTGATCGCGACCCTGATTTAGTACCGCAACGACCTAAGACTTGTACCCTTGCGACCGCGCGGGCGCCATGACTCCAACGCCGCGCGGCACGCCCCATTGCGATTTCCGGTGTGAAATATACGTACTTTTGCGCAATTCAAGGTGGGCCGCGCAACGCGCGTGTGGCGTGGGCCCCACTTGCACAAATCCTAAGAATATAGTCAAATCAATCAAATCAATCACCATCACCTCACCCATACCCCTCTCATCACCCTAGTTTACACACACCATACCCACCCCATCACTCTCTCAACTCTAAAGTCAACTCTAATCATGCCTCCCATACCTCCCTCCCATGCTAGCCATCATCACTACATTTCTAAGAACCTCCTCCCCCCCAAATTCCCAAGCACCACTCGTCCATTACAATTCTAAGATCTGAGAGAGAGAGAGAGAGAGAGAGCAAGAGAAGAAGAGAGAAAGAGATTTGAGAGAGAGAATTGAGTGAGTTTAGAGAGAGATTTAGAGGGAGATCAAGAGAGAAAGAGAGAGATTGAAGGAGGAGATCAAGCTTGGAGGACCCCGATCATCATCCGGACCGTCCGATCGGCAATCCAACCATCCAACCATCATTGTAAGTGTATCCATGTTCCTATTAGGTTTTGTGTATAATCTATGATTCAAATGGGTCCCACCTTTTGATGGTGTGGATCCCACTTGGGGACCCATTTTGTGGCATGATTAGTGTGGCCAATGGCCCACCATGATGCTTGATTTTCTTTTTTTTCCCCATTCTTTAAAACACGAAGATATGGATGAAGGATAAATGTAAGGATTATCTTGATCCAAAGCTAATTGGGCCCACCATTAGATAGCCCAGCTGATGAATGGAGTGGATCCTGCACGTGTGGACCCCACTAGTCAAGGCACCACAAACAAAAAAAAGAAAAAAGAAATACAAGAGGGCCACTGGACAGTCAGCGTCCAGAGGACGCTGCTGCCCAGCAGTGCCCGGCCTGAAAGCCCCTTTGGGCGTTGACCGTGGGTCCCCACTCGTGGGACCCACCTTGATGCATGTATTTGATCCAAGCCGTCCATCTGTTTCTCCAGCCCATTTTAGGGCTGGACACCAGAAATGAAGTAGATCCAGATCTCAGGTGGACCACACCATAGAAAACAGCGTAGGTAATGATGCCTACTGTTTAAAACTTTTTTTGGGCCACCTTGATGTTTCTAGGCTTTGTAAGATACCCAATATTGGGCTCATTGGGTCCCCCATGAGATGGGTAACCTGATAGATGGAGTGGATCATACCCATGTGGGCCACACTTGAAATAAACAAAGATAAGATAAAAAAGAAAAAAAAAAAGAAAACAAAAGAAGCAGAACGTCCAGACGCTGGACGTTCACAGCGTCAAAGATAGGGCTCTCAATGGAGCGGGTCAGATCCGAAATCCGATTCGCTCCAAATCCGTATAATGCGGATTTGGATCTTAAAATAGGTCCGATTAGTTAAATGGACCGGATTTGGATCTTGAAATAGGTCCGTTTACTTAAATGGACCGGATATGGATTCACGGGAACATATTCGAGTTTGATCCGAATTCGATTAAGATCCCACTCATTGTCACCCCACCGTATATGTTGTATTCATGCTAGCCATCCATTTTACAAATTATTTTAGGCCATGTCGACCATACCATAGTAAATAGTGATATTTGCATCATTTTTCTACTAAATTAAATATATTAAATTATATATTTTAAATCATATATTCTTTTAGATTTATAATTGGGGGTGGATTCGGACCTAGATCCGACCCGAATCCGATGGTTATATGAATTTTGGATCGAAAATGGATCTAACAATTTATAAATGGATCGGATATGGATATCACCTTTCGGATCCGAGTCGGATCCGAATCCGTGTACAGATATATGGACTTGGAGCCGGATCCAACTGGATCCGATCCAGATCCGACCCATTGAGAGCCCTAGTCAAAGACGCTGGAACAGTCCAGCGTGCTGAGGCTGGGACGGTGAGTGGGGTCCCACTCGTGGGACCCACCTTGATTTTTATGCTGTATCCACACCGTCTATCGGTTTTCCCAGATCATTTTAGGGCCAAGGCCCAAATATGAAACCGATCCAAATCTTAAGCGGACCGCACCACATGAAACAGTGGAAATAATGATGTCTACTCTAAGAATTTCTTTGGCCCACTGTGGACCCTCGCCGTTTTCCGCGCTCCCACACGACGTTCTTCTCGTCCCTTCCCCTTTCGGGAAAAGAAGGAGAGGAGGATGCGTGGGTGCGAAATCGCCGTTTGTGCCATTGGCTTGCCTCGTTCTCGAGGGCTTTGTTTGGTAGTCGTGCTTAGGCTGGATGTGTTTAAGTGAATTTATATAAGACCAGAGTCGCCACTAGCCAATTACTTCGAATCTACGGTCGGCTAGACCCCGTAGAAACGTTAGAGAAGGGGATCCGAAGATTCCTTCTTCTAAAATGACTCCTTTTGATCTGCGGTCAGAGATTCAAGGTAAGGGATCACGGTTACAGGGTGGGAAGAGGTTAAGCACCCCACACACTGCCCGTACCGAAGTACGGTCTCTACTTCACAGAATCGATCGAATACTTGAAAGTCTAGTTTAATCCTCGTATATTCTCATGGATGACATGATGCATGAATGCGGGTCTGAACAGTAAGAGTTTCTGATGGGCAGGTTCCAACAACGGGCAAGCCCAGAGCGTACGCTCGAACTGACAGGTGCTTAATGTAAGACGTATGCAGTGTGCTTGAATGATCAAGGTCTTTTATGGTGAAGCATGAATGCAGGTCTGAACAGTAAGAGTTTCTGATGGGCAGGTTCCAACAACGGGCAAGCCCAGAGCATACGCTCGAACTGACAGGTGCTTAATTTAAGATATATGCAGTGTGTTTGAAGAATCAAAGTGCTTGCAGTGAAGTAGGGGGGTTGGAAGAAAAGTAAATGTTGCACTTATGCTAGATGCAAATGAGATGATGCTGGAAAAAGAGTAGCTGGGTGGACGGAGGTGTCGCAAGGATTGGCTTCGAGTGGCTGGATCAAGACTTGGATGGCTTGGGAGACTTGGACCAGCGGTCAGGCTGGGCTGGACCAGGGCTAGGCTCTCCTCACTCGGGCTCTCCTTGGTGGGAAAATGGGCTAAGGGATGGATGAGGACTCGGACTGCACCCGGACTGGCTGGACTCGAAGGGATGCTTGTAATGAGAAGGGGAGGGGGGTATTTATAGCAGCGAGGAGTGGCATTTTTTGTAATTTATTTTGGGCGGCCTGCTATGGGCCGCCCGTACGGCCGTTTCTTGGGATTCAGCGGCGGTTTGGGCGGCCTGTTGTGGGCCGCCCGTACGGCCGTTCCTCGATTTCCAGCGAGGTACGGTCGCACCCTCGGGGCTGCTGTTTGACTCGCTGGGTCGACTCAGTGAGTTGACTCAGCGGGTCGACTCGGTGATTTGACTCGACGGGTTGACTCGACGGGTTGACTCGGTGTTTTGACTCGACGGGTTGACTCGGCGGGTTGACTCAGCGGGTTAACTCAGCGGGTTGACTCAGTGGGTTGACTCAGTGAGTTTGACTTTTCTGGGATTTTTTGACTGGCTTTTCTTATGGGGGGTTTTTCAGGGTGATGTTTAGGACTGTGTTGACTGGGTTCAGGCTTGAACTGGGCTATGGAATGGGGCTTACAAGGGTGAGTTTGGCTGAGTTTGGACTTGGGATTTGGTGGTATGGTCCTCCATTCATCCAGCTATCTCTACCAACAGTGTAGCAGAAGGTGGGGTGTCTACAGATGCCCCTCTTTGGCAGAGGTTGCGTGCAACCGAATGCCAAAGCGAGTGGACACCCCACTTTTGACCCGGTCATTCATGGATCATGTTCTGAAATCTTTGCTTGCTTTTGCATCTGTGCCCGTTGATCGTCTGGAACTCGATCACTCGCACATACCGCGGGAGTTTGGAGAAAACGTTGCGATTGTCCCTGCAGTTTGCTGTAACCTGGGTACCCAATCGCAACCCTTCCATTCCTGATCAGTACTAACATTGAAAAGGTACAGCAGAGCCTCTGCGTCGCTAGTCTTACGAGGTTACTGACCCTGTGATTGATTGTATGTTCGATGTTCTCCCAGATCACTCCAGGAGTACTTGTTTCGCTTGACTGTCAAAGTGGTTAGACGCCCTGCGTCCGATAGTCTTACGGGATTCTACTACGCCGACTTGGACTCAGTCAAGGTACTTCAGGCATCCACGCCTAGGTATGTGCGTGTGGACTCTTTCCACCCGATCTGCTGGTTTCGATGCTTGGTTTACAATTCATTCTTTCCTCGATTGTGGTCTGGAATCTTTGTTGTCCTTTGTATCTGAGTCAGTTGATTGTCTGGAAATTGATAACTCGCACATACCGCGGGAGTTTGGAGAAAACGTTGCAATTGTCCCTGCAGTTTGCTACAACCTGGGTACCCAATCGCAACCCTTCCATTCCCGATCGGTACTAACATCGGAAAGGTACAGCAGAGCCTCTGCGTCCGTAGTCTTACGAGGTTGCTGACCCTAAGACTGATTGCGATGTTTGATGTTTTCCCATATCACTCCAGGAGTACTTGTTTTGCTTGACTGTCAAAGTGGTTAGACGCCCTGCGTCCGATAGTCTTACGGGATTCTACTACTCCGACTTGGACTCAGTCAAGGTACTTCAGGCATCCACGCCTAGGTATGTGCGGGTGAACTCTTTCCACCCAATCTGCTGATTTTGATACTTGGGTTACAATTCATCGTTTCCACCTGTTCAAATGGTTTCTGTGACCGAGCCTTTTGGCTTTCATCTTTTTGTATCTTGGCATGTGGTACGACCGCACTGACACTGAAGTTCAGTTCGACCGTACTTTGAGTGCATTGGATCCGATAGTTTTCGGGGAAACCGCGAGACATTGGATCTTATTTGATTTTTGCGTTGGCTCCTACCCAGAGATATGGAAGATCTCCTGGTGTGTTGGAGGCAGAACGCTCTACTGAGAAAATATTTTTGGATTTTTGAAAAGATACCCACTCTGGGGAGTGATACTCCGTGGGGTTTTTATTTGCAAATAGAAATATTTTTTTGTCTTTTGAAATGGAAATCGGGTCTGCACGTGCCTCCACTAGGGATGCCTGTGGGGTCTTTGGCTAACCGACTTTTATTTTGAAAGCAGGTAAACATGATGATTGATGTGATGGATGCTGATGCATGAAGATGCATGATGAATGCACGGCTTTGGCTCATTCTCTTTCAATTTGATGATTTTGCTTTTGCTGGTGATGCAGAGAACTTGGAGCTTATTGCTTCCAGGGTTGTGCTTCCCTAGGGTTTTTTCTTTTTGATACGGAGGTTTGGACAGCGGGTTGGTCAAGATCCCGACCCGTGGTCGACCAGGTCCATCGTCCCAAGATGCTGTTTCTTTGCTGATGAGAATGTACGAGGATGCTATTCGACTTCAAGATGTTCTTCTGGGCATACGTGTGATTGAGATGGTGTTCGGTTGCCCGTTTTGGTCAAGATTCTAATTTGCGGCGATTGGATCCGTCATCCCATACTGTGAAGTGAGCGGAGTTCAAGACTCCTGAAGTGTAGTGCTGGGGATACTGACAATTTTTGTGATTTTTTAAAATATGTGGGTCCGAATCTTTACCTGAGTGGTCAAGATAGAGATCGGTTTATTGAAAACAAAGGAGATATTTTTGTGATTTTTTGAAAATTTTCTTGAAAGCAAGGAAATCATTTTTTGTGATTTTTGCAAATATTTGATTGAAAGCAAGGGAAATATTTTTGTGATTTTTGCAAATGTTTTGATTGAAAGCAAAGCAAATATTTTTGTGATTTTTGAAAATATTTTGCAATGTTTTTGTATTTTGGTGATTTTTATGAAATGCAGGGAAAAGTATGGAATTTTCATCCACTTCCAGCTTCTACTGTTGGTAAGGTACCCGATCCATTTTACGTCAGCGAGCAAGACGAGTCTCACACAGTTAAGTGCCGTAGTTTTACATCTTCGGATGAGGAGATTTTGAGGGTTTTCAGTCAACACACCCACAAAGTTGCCTGTTCCTCATGTGCAATGCACATAGACCACGTATCGTCTTACGGACTCCTTCGGCCACAAAATGGGCCACATCCTCACATTTCCCTTAGTCAATCCAGTTTGGGGCCTTACGTTGCTCACAATTCCGTGAGGGTGCGCTCCACCTCCCAACAGCCTTAATCCCCTTCATGAGTTTTAGGAACAGGGAACATCTGTCAGATTCAACAGCGACTTCCAAATCAAGGTTGTCTATCACGGTGCGTTCAACACGAACAGGTTTGCGGAGTTCTGCCCGCCTCAGTCCTTACCTGTTTAAAAAAATTCCAGACACCCGTACGATCAAGTGTCAGCCATGCCTGGAACAGGTTAGGAAAGAAAGCCCCCGAGAAGTTAATCCCAGTGTAGTTTTAGGTCTTCGGACCGCTGGGGATGAATTTGTGCAGTTGGAATTGATGGCAAATTTTTTTTTCATTTTTATATTTTATATTTTTTTTTTGAAAAAGTTCCAGATTTTAACTCGGGTAACCAAGGTTGATGCTGGTTTTTATGGAAAGCTTGAAATCTTTTTGGTATTTTTGGAAATGATCCGGGTTATCAAACCTTGATCCCAATGGTCGAGGACGATGCCGATTTTTAGTTGAAAGCAGGAAAAGGTCCCCCGAGAAATTAATCCCAGTGTAATTTAAGGTCTTCGGACCAAAATCTGCACATGCTGAAAATACATTCCTTTTGTGCTCTTTTTTTTTTTTTGAAATGATCCAAGCTGTTGAATCTCAATTTGAACAATCAAGATTAACAATGGTTTTTATTGGAAATCTCTCGGGATTTTGTTCCCGACGTAGTTTAAGGTCTTTGGACCCAAACCTGTACAAAAGGGGGCAAACACATTTTTTTTTTGTTTTTGGAAAATGTCCGGTGTCAGCGGATCTTGATCAAGACCGATACCGGCTTTTATTGAAAATCCCTCGGGATATTGATCCTGACGTAGTTTAAGGTCTTCGGACCCAAAACTATGTACAGGACAGGGAAAACCTGTTTTTTGTTCTTCTTTTTTGTAAAATGTCCGGTGTCAGCGGATCTTGATTCGATCCAGACTGATGCCGGTTTTTATTAAAAGTCTCTCGGGATCTTGATCCCGATGTAGTTTAAGGTCTTCGGACCCACAAACTTTAAAAGAGGGGCTGGTGATATATTTTTTTGTTTTTCAAAATGATCCAGATCATCCGATGTTGGTCTTAAAGACTGGGATCGATGCTGGTTTTTATTAAAATCCCTCGGGATGTTGATCCCGACGTAGTTTAAGGTCTTCGGACCCAAAACTGTTCAAAACAGAAAAAACATTTTTTTTTTTTGAAAAATGTCCGGAGTCATCAGATCTTGACGAAGACTGATGCCGGTTTTTATTAAAAGTCCCTCGGGATCTTGATCCCGACGTAGTTTAAGGTCTTCGGACCACAAAACTGTACAAACAGAGCATATATTTTGTTTTTTGGAAAATGTCCGGTATCAGCGGATCTTGATTCGACGATCCGGACTGCTACCGGTTTTTATTAAAAAGTCCCTCGGGATCTTGATCCCGACGTAGTTTAAGGTCTTCGGACCACAAACTTTATGGTTGGGCATACTTACCTTGCTTTGTTTAGCTTTTGATAGGGTCGATTATGATTTGCGTGGTCCGAATTGCTTGAATTGGCCCTATGGGTCCTTTCCAGACTTCAGCTTTGCTTTGGAGCACCTATCCTTGATGTTTTGTGAGGCTAAGAAGGCTTTCCATGGTGCAGATGATGACTTGAACGGCTCAGATCGCTTGACTTAGCTTTGTGGGCCCACTTGATGATTAGATCTTGGATTCTGGCCCTTCTTTTGATGATCAGACCTTTGATCTTGTTGTTTGATGGCTCATGTAGGTCCTTCAATGGTTTAGATCATGATGATCTAGTCTTTGAATGACTTGGATTGCTTGTGGCCCCCACTTGATCACATTTCCTTCTCTTTGACTTGATCAGCCATGTTCTGGCTGCATTGCTTCGTGATTGGACCGGTGGGGCGCCTTTTATATGATCTTGATCAGCCTCAATCGAAATCTGGAGTGGACCGGAGTCTTCATTTTGTCTCATCCTTTCTTCTCCTTTTGTCTTCTTCTCACTTTGTCCTCTCTCAAACAATGGATGGTGGAGATTCAAGGGCTGTAGGGACTGTTCATGATGGGTCCCACACTTCAGATTTTCCAATGAGCTTTGATGAAGGGGAGATGCCTTTAATGGATGGGGTAGATGGGGCATTAAGAGGGGGTATTGGTGAAGACTTAAGCTTGGTGGTTGGTGGAGCTTTGAATGGCCCCATTAATGGTGGGATGGCTGGAATTTCTGATTTAAATGGGGCCTTGATTGTGGGAGGAATAGATGGTATGGATGAGATGGGAGGATGGGAAATAGGTGAGGTTGTGCATCCCTTGAATGTGGGCCACATGGATGATGTGATTGATGGAGGTGATGGGACCATGATGGACATAGATGGGCTGATCTCATGCTTGGATGGGATGGATGGTTCAGATGATACCTTTGACGGTTTGAATGCTCTTGATGAGGGCCGGGATGTGCGGTACACTTGTTTGGGTGGTCTTGATGTGATCATTGATGATGTCCCCCTGATGATGGACGGTGCAGATACCTCGATGATCCCTTTGATCGGCTAGGATGATGTTTGGATTCATGATTTCCTACTGGAGAGGGCCGCAGGTCCGGATTTGGCCGTTGATTCTTCGATCGGGGTAGCCAGGGACCCTTCTGGATGGTTCAGATGCTTTCTTTGATGGTCAGATTGGTCAGGATGCCACGATGTGCGGTGTGATCTTTACTGGTAGCCCTTTTGATGGAGAGCATCGCCCTTCTTTTGATCGTCGGTCTTTTGCGCACTCTGTTCATGAGGTGGGCGAGTCTTCCCATGCGGCTGAGGTTATGACAGTTTCAGATAGTGATGCGACTATATCAGACATAGCCGTTAGTGCGGGCAGGTCAGGGGCTGTTGAGTCTGCAGAGGTTCCAGCTTTTCCTTCTCCTTCGCCCGTTGACCTTTCGATCCTTGATGAGCTGTCATTGATTTCTGGGCCTTTTGTTCTGGAGGGGGTACCAGTGAGGACTTGTCAGTTGCTTCCTCGTCCTTCTTGCTCGCCACTACTGCTTGCTTGGCTTGACAGCTTGTCAGTTTATGAGATTCGGGAGCTAGAGTCCTATGGCTTTGGCAGTCTGGTCCATATGGCTAGAGTTGATATTGATTGGAGGATGCTCGGAGTTGCATTGATTGATTGGGTCCCTTCGTTGAACTTGTTTGCGTTTAACGATATGGAGATGGGACCCTCTTTGGAGGAGCTTGCACGCTTGACAGGCCTTCCTTGGGATTATACTCAGTATTTCTCGCCGAAGACTGCCACACTGCAGAACTGGTTCGGGATCCCTTATCTTGTTCGGCCTGCAGCCGCCTGCCAGGATGCTGTGGTGTTCTCCTTGGACTTACTGTATGATCTTTTTTCGGGTCCTTGGAGTGTGGCTGATTCTACCTTCGCTCGGAACGCACTGATGTTCTGCTTGATTGCTGAGGTGTTGTTCTCGGGATGGCGCAGGTCCCAGACTCCTCTGCTTTTTGAGGTGATGAGCCGAGCTATCCGTCGGCAGGGGATCATTTCCCTTACCTTGGCCGAGCTGTTCAATGGGCTGATTGACTGCGCCGTGGGCCGCACTCGTATCCTTCGTGGCTGTTGTGCCTTTCTTCAGGTATCTTTTCTGCATCCTTTTTCTTCTTGCTTTGCTAGGAATTGCTTTGCTTTAGCTGAACTTCTTTTCCTTTTTTGTGATCAGGTTTGGCTATGGGAGCGTCTTTCGTTGACCGTTCCTGTATCTTTTCCTGACACTCGTTGCCCAGACCTTATGCGACACATCATGGAGTTTCTTCCTCATATAGTTAGGATGAGCGAGCCCTTGTATCGCAGGATGTTCGCTGAACTTCGTGACTGGAACGTTCGTTGGGAGTCATCTTGGCTTTCACTTCCTCCCGTGCTTTCTGATGCACACCGCTATCCTCTGATGTTGGTAGGCTTTCGATCCTACTTTTCTTACCATCCCATCCGGTTCCTGCGGCAGTTTGGATATGAGCAGGATGTTCCTCTTTTTGCTTTCACGGATATCGGGCGTCGAGCACTTCCATCCAGATCCTCTGACTTTAGGACCCGGATTGATTGTTCTTGGGCGAGTTACTTGACTGCTGATTTGTTGGGTTTTGAGCTGCGGACTTTTCCGATGGCGACCGCCCCATATCAGTACTGGGTTGCTGAGCAGTCTTTGTATCGACGTATCCCTTGCTGGCATCAGACTGTTGATGAGGATGAGTAGGATATCCTTGGAGATGCTGGCTCTTCATCCGGTTCATATGAACCCTTTGAGGAGCGCCCGTTTATCGATCCTGGCTTCCTTTTGGCCACTCATGGCCATCTGCTGTCTGAGATCTCTGCACTTCGGTATCATTGTGAGATGATGTCGAGGAGATTGGCTGCCGATCAGAGGTTGTTTGACGAGGAGACAACAATCCGTACCCTTGAGCGCGATGAGGCGCATTACCTGCGTATGGAGTTGAGCAGGTTGAGAGTGAGACTATCTTTTTATGAGTCAGAGGACTTATCTGATGTGGCCGAGGAGGAGGGTAGAGATTGATTGTGTTGGCCACCTGCACATTCCTTTTTTGTATATATGTTTGATGATGATGCATTTTTTTGTATTTTTTTTTGAAAAAGATGATATGATATGTGTAAAAGAAATATGATGCATTTAATTGAAAAAAAGAAAACTGTTTGAAAATCTACTGTGCCACGAGTTGTCTTGTGAGTGTGTCTGGATTTTGTGTCGGGATATAGGAATCAGAACTAGGGCTCGGCCCATGCTTTGACTGATGTTTCGAGATTTAACTTGAGTGCTCCTTTGGTTCCCTAGAGGTGTAGGCAATGGAAACTATTGCCTCTTGAGATTGTCAGATTTTACAGAATTCTTCGCTCCTGACTGCACTTCTTCTTGTTCTTGAACTGTAACTGCTCGAACCGACCTGAATTGTCTGATTTCCTGGTACCTGCACTTTTATTTTTTTTCTTTTTCCATTTGAGCCATTTTTGCCTGCAGTGCTCTTTCGAGTTTTCACCACAGCCGGCCTTTTCCCGTCATTTTTGCCCGTGGCGCCCTTTCGGGTTTTCACCACGTCCCGGGTGTTTGATCTTTCCTGCCCCTTGGCAGCTATGCTGTTTTTACCCTTGGCACCCTTTCGGGTTTTCACCGAGTCCGCTGTATGCCCACTGTTTTTACTTGGAGCGCCCTTTCGGGTTTTCACTCCGCCCTCTTTGTTTAGGCACACATTTTTTTTTTGTTCTTTTTTTTTTTGGACAACTGCGGCGACTAGAGGTTAGGAATCCGTCGTTGCCGGCCGATGGCAGTCTTTCAGCTCTTATCCTAAGTTACGATGATAGAGCTGTCGGTCTTTGCTAAAGACCCCTCTGAGATGAATGGATGGATGACTGTGTTTCTTCTTGGACTGATTTTTTTTTCTTGGGTGCCTTGCTTTGGCTTCCCTTTTTCTTTCTCTTTTCTTCTTTTTTTTCTTTTGTATTCTTTTTCTCTCTCTTTTTTATTTTTTTGTCTTTTCCTTTTGAATCCCCCCCTTTTTTTTTGTATTTTCCTCCTTTTGAATCCCCTTATTTGAAACACTTGTTGGTGGACGGAAATGATTTCTCAGAGGTCTTAGCTTTGACCTCTTGACTTCAGCTCTATTAAAGTAACTCTTGATAAGGTCAGAATAACTTACCCGTGAAAAATCTTCACGTTGTCGGCGTTGGTTGGCTTAGGAAGATCCACCCCTCTCATGCTGGTGAGTCTGAGGGCGCCTCCGGGAAATACTTCTCTGATGATCAGTGGCCCGTCCCACGAGGGTTTGAACTTTCCTCTGGGATCCGGAAGGTGCGACGGTAGAATCTTCTTCATGACCATGTCGCCTACCTTGAAACTTCTTTTTCGGACTCTCTTGTTGTAAGCCCGAGCGATCCTTTTCTGATAGCACTGTGAATGACTTAGTGCACGCATGCGTTTTTCATCTGCTAGCTGCAACTGATCGAATCTGGCCCGTTGCCATTCTCCTTCTTCAATTCCGCTTTCGAGTAACACTCGTAGTGATGGTATTTCCACCTCGACTGGTAAAACTGCCTCCATTCCATAGGTAAGCTCGAAAGGAGTAGCGCCCGCAGCAGACCGTACAGACGTTCGATAGGCCCAAAGTTGGGAGCATATCTGACCAATCTCAATAGGTCACGACCATCTTCTCAAGTATCCTGACGATTGTCTTGTTTGCGGCTTCTACCCCACCATTCATCTGAGGACGGTAGGGGCTTGATCGATGACGTTGGATCTTGAATTTGCTGAGGAAGTCATCCATCTTCTTGTTGACGAACGGGGTCCCATTATCTGTGATGATAGCATTGGGGATTCCATACCGGCATATGATGTTGTTCCTCATGAATTTGATCACCTGAGATGCTGCAATCGTGGTGTAGGAGGCTGCCTCTACCCACTTGGTGAAGTAGTCGACTGCCACAAGTATGTACTCATGACCGTTTGATGCTTTGGGACTGATCTTGCCGATGATGTCGAGTCCCCACATGGAGAAGGGCCAGGGGGTGGTCAGGTTGTATAACTCCGATGATGGGGCATGGATTTGATTCGCATGCTTCTGACACTTGAAGCATTTTCTGACGTGCTGGCAACAGTCTGTCTCCATGGTGAGCCAATAGTAGCCGAGTCGTAGAATCTTCTTTGCCATCATGTGCCCATTCATGTGTGGGCCACAGATTCCTTCGTGTATTTCTTTCATGATCTTTGCAGCTTCTGTTTCATCGACGCATCGAAGGAGGATGTGATTATAGGATCGCTTGTAAAGAACTTCGCCACTGATGGTGAACTGGCTGGCCAAACGCTGGATGGTTCGGCGATCTGTTGCTGTTGCTGACTCTGGATACTCCTGGGTTTCGAGATATTGCTTGATGTCGGCATACCAGGGTTTGTCAGGGACAGCTTCGGCTTCTTCTATTTGCAGCAAAAAGCAGGTTCTTCTTGAATTTCGACTGTGAGCTCCCATTCTGAAGCTCCTTTCGGGATCTCGAGCATTGATGCCAGTGTGGCGAGAGCATCTGCAAACTGGTTCTTGGCTCTGGGCATGTATGAGAAGGTGACTTCTTTGAACTCCTCGATCAGATTGTCAAGATACAGATGATATGGTATCAACTTCTCGTCCTTGGTTTTCCATTCGCCATTGGTCTGATTGATGATAAGCTGTGAGTCTCCAAATACTCGTAGCTTCTTGACGCCCAGGATTATGGCTTCCCTTAAACCAGCGATGCATGCTTTGTACTCTGCCATGTTGTTGGTGCACTCGAATGCTATGCGCCTTGAGATAGGAATAGGGACATCGTCTGGAGAGTAGAGGATTGCTCCACTACCACTTCCTTTAGAATTTGCTGCGCCGTCGAAGAATAACGTCCACTCATCTTTCTTCTTTTCTTCTTCTTCAATAAGCAAGAGATCTTCATCAGGGAAGAACATCTTGAGCGGTTGATAATCCAGGAGGGAGTGGGCGGCAAGATGATCGGCGAGGGCCTGTCCCTTGATTGCCTTCTGAGTGACATAGGTGATGTCGAACTCAGACAGGAGTAGCTGCCATTTAGCTATTCTCCCAGTGAGTGCCGGTTTCTCGAACAGGTACTTGAGCGGATCCATGCGAGCGAGGAGGAGAATAGGGAATGCAATCATGTATTGACGGAGTCGCTGAGTTGCCCAGACTAGGGCGAGGCAAGTCTTCTCGATCGGGGAATACCTGGTCTCATAGTCGGTGAACTTTCAGCTCAAATAGTATATTGCTTGTTCCTTCTTCCCGGTCTCGTCGTGTTGGCCGAGGACACAGCCAATGGCTTCTGCTGCTACCGAGATGTATAACAATAGTGGTCGTCCAGGAGTGGGCGGCACTAGGACTGGAGGATTCATGAGATATTTCTTGATGCGGTCGAAGGCGACTTGGCAATCATCATTCCATTCTTTTAGAACGTTCTTCCGAAGGAGCTTGAAAATGGGCTCACAAATAGGTGTGAGCTGTGCGATGAAGCGACTGATGTATTGAATTCTGCCGAGGAAGCCACGAATTTCTTTCTCTGTTCTAGGAGGGGGCATCTCGATGATTGCTCTGGTTTTGGTCTCGTCGACCCTGATGCCATCCTCGCTCACCATAAAGCCAATGAGCTTTCCTCCCATTGCACCGAAAACACATTTCTGAGGGTTGAGGCGGAGCTTGTACTTCTCTAATCTGTTGAATAACTTCTTCAGATCTTCAAAGTGTCCTTCAATTGTGCGAGATTTGATGATCATGTCGTCCACATATACTTTAAGCTCTTTGTTCATCATGTCGTGGAAGAGTGCTGTCATTGCTCGCTGATATGTTGCTCCTGCATTCTTCAGACCGAATGGCATCACCCTGTAACAGAAGGTTCCCCAGGGAGTGATGAATGATGTCTTCTCGCGATCTTCGACGGCCATCTTGATCTGATTGTAACCTGAGAACCCGTCCATGAATGAAAAGACCTTGTATCCAGCAGTATTGTCGACCAGAGTGTCGATGTGTGGCAAAGGGAAGTCGTCTTTGGGACTGGCCTTGTTGAGATCTCGGAAGTCGATGCACATTCGAACCTTGCCGTCCTTCTTTGGTACTGGTACGATGTTGGCGAGCCATTTAGGGTAGTTGGAGACTACCAAGAATCCCGCATTGTACTGCTTGATGACTTCATCTCGGACTTTCAGAGCCCATTCTGGCTTCAGTCTTCGAAGTTTCTGCTTCACTGGCTTCATATCTGCCTTGGTTGGCAGATGATGTACAACGAGCTCTTCATCGAGCCCCGGCATGTCTTCATATGAGAACGCGAAGTTGGACAATCTTGGAGCTAGGAACTCTATCATTTTCTGTTTCATCTCAGGTGGCAACGATTTTCCAATGCGTACTTCCCTAGGGATCTCAGGTGTCCCCAAGTTTACTATCTCGAAATCATCGGCTACAACATTGGCTTTAGATTTGAACTTTTTGAGGAGATCCTCTAGTTCGAGAGCCGGATCATCATCTTCCTCATCCCGAGCTTCGTCTAGACCCATGAGCTCGAAGTCTAATTCGATGTCAAAGTCATATAATTCGACTTCAAACTCACGTGACTCTTTAGACGAACTTGGCACACTATTGAATGCAGGAAAATGAATGTTTTTTGGTTTTTGAGATTTTTCTGAAATGGAAATGCTAGATGTTTTTGGCTTTTGAAAGTTTTTGATTTTTTTGGTTTTTTGAAATTCGTGGGACTTTGAACAAGCAGGCATTGCAGACCATGATTGAACCCAACTTGTTCCAAAGTTCCGGTCACTGCTTAAACAGGCATTTTTTTTGGAAGCCAGAGCCCTCAGATGGCTCTTTGGCTGATTCAAAAGTTAGGGGAACGGATGACCATTCAGGACCCCACACTTCCTCCCCTGAAGAGGTGGGGGTTGATGCTTTGGGCGAAGAATCATTGTCTGGCCCAATGACCATGATTTCTTGCTGGTCGGGTTGGAGATCTGAGTCGCACTCAGTCCCTCCCGGGTCACTTACCTCGCATTGCAGTTCGTCTGGTTCTACGGCTAGACACAAGTTTGGAATCTGGACATCAGACCAATCTAGGGCTGGCCACTTCCCTTTCTTGGTCCAATGGATGGGCTGCTTCTGCCCCTGGCTGATGATTGTTGATGTTGATTCTACAGAGATGGGCGAGTCGTGCCCCTTGCTGATTGATGTTGAGATGGGCAAGTTGTGCCCCTGGTTGGGAGCAGGTGTCAGAGTAACCTGATCCTGAAGCTGCTGTATTTGACTTCCTTCTTCATCTTCATCTTTTTCTTCTTCTTCTGGAGGCTTAGATGGTTCGAGAATCTGATCCCATCGAATGGGGGGCCACGTGGCCCAAACTAGGCTCATCGGGAGGCCTTTGTGTAGTGCAGTCGGTTGATTCCCTCCTGGATCTTTGCAAGGTTCTCCTGGCTTGACAAATTGGATGGGTGAGCACCGAAATTTCTTCCTTCTTTTGTCCATGAAGGTTGCCTTGTATCCGAGTCCCCATTTGCGTTGGTTATATATCAGCGGTACCTTTCTGGACTTGAAGTGATTCTTTATTTGGTATTTGAGGCTCAGACGCTCTGTCGGTGAAAAGACACTGGTCCACCCTTATCGGTTCTGGATTAGCGATAGAGTTCACAGTCTCGAATTCGAAACTGTGAAATGGGATGTCTTCTTCAGAGTGCTGGATATCGATGACCGGGATGTCTGGTTCAGTGGCAGCAGCATTGGAAGGAATGATGAGCTCCTTCTCTGCATGGATAGAGATCACTTGATTTCCACAGATATACTTCACTCGTTGATGCAGGGTTGATGGCACAGCTCCAACCTTGTGCAGCCAAGGTCGTCCGAGCAACATGTTGAAAGAGGCTGATATATCCAGAATTTGGAATGTGATGGTAGAGATTTCCGGACCTATCTGTACCTTTATGTCGACCTCCCCTTCCACTGATCGGCGGGTGTTGTCGAATGCTCTGACGCATATGGTGCTGGGTCGGAATGAAGAAGAATTGATTCCCAGACGTTCTGCAGTCTTAAGTGGGCAGACGTTTAAGCTTGAGCCGTTATCGATAAGGACCAGTGGGACACAGAGGTCTTTGTATCGTAAGGCTATGTTGAGGGATCGCCCATGATCGCGTCCTTCTGGTGGCAGCTCATTATCGGTGAAGGTGATGGCAGCACGGAGCCAGGAGCTGTCCAATCATCAATGCAATCATCTCTGGTGCCGTATCGGAGGAGACGTGAGCATCGTTCAAGGTTTTGGCAAACATTTCTCGGTGTATGCGAGATGTGCAGAGTAGTTCCCATACTGAGATTTGTGCAGGGATTGACTTGAGCTGAGTTGCCACATCGTATGCGGCTTCATTTTTGTTATCGAGACCGGAAAGAGCGCCTTTGGGATCTCCTCTGTTCTGATTATCTCTTCGGATGCAACGCCCATTGGGATTCATGTTTCCCACTTCCGCACATTCTGGATAGTGCCATGGGACTTCTTTATAATTTTCCTCACCTTTGCCTTCTATGACCACCGGTTCTTGCAACGGTGCTGGTGTGGGTACCAGATCTTCCTCGTATGGAGCTTTTGCCTTGAGAACTACATTATTGCCTGTGCTAAAGGGGTAATATCGAGGCTTATCTTCGTAGACCACATAAGGTCGTGGTCCTGGCTTGACTGTTCCTGGAGCAGGAGGCTCCCATGGAATGAATACTGGTCCTCTTGATATGGCAGGAGGTTTCTCTGTTCGTCCCAGCTGTCGTAGTGTGATTGACACGCCTCCGGGATTTGCTCCTTGTAATACTACTGGCTCAACTGGAGGAGCTCCTTCCAAAACAATGGGTTCTTGCTGCTGATGTGTATAATCCTTCCCTCGTGGATTGGATTGTTCTTGAATTGGGGTTGCCCGTTGTAAGATGACAGGTTCGTATGTGGGCTCGATGTATGATTGTGCTCCTTCCAGGACGACTGGTTCCCAACATGAGGGGCCGTAAGATGCCCCTTGCACAACTGGCACATCGTATGGAAGTGCTCCTTCGAGTACTACTGGCTCGAGGACTGGAGGAGGAAAGGGACTTGCCCCTTGCAAGATCGGAGGAGGACTTGTCAGCCCATAAGTGTAAGCATGAATGGACTGGATAGGGGAGAAGAAGCGATCGAGATGGTCCCCTTCTTCTATACTATTGACTGCAGGGCCACGAGACGAACTGGGGTCCGTCGGATGTTGAGGCAGAGGATTCTGAAGGATGTTGGTGGAAGCTGCTGGAGAAGTTCCAGGGACTGAGATGACGATCTTGCGGTCATCAATTAGGTCTTGTATAGCATTCTTCAAAGTATAGCATCGATCAGTGGCATGGCCACGTCCTTGATGGTAGGCACAGTACTCATTTTCTCGGTAGTTTGGTGGCAGAGGATGAGGCGGAGGCCGAGATGCCATTAGAGTAAGTAACTGCTTCTGCACCAGCGTAGCCATGACTTGACTAAGTGGTTGAGAGAGGGGAGTAAATTTCCTGAACTCCCTGTAATTTTGCCTATTTTGATATGAGTATTGACCGTTTCCTCTGAACTGCTGCTGTTGTCGAGGTGGTTGTGGCTGAGGATTCGGTTGTGGCTGATACAACTGAGGCTGATGCTGAACTTGATTCTGCTGATACTGTTGACGTCCCTGTGGGGGAGCATGTTGATTTCCTTGAGCAGTGGTGTTGATGTTGTTTACCTCTGTTGGGCGGGGAGGAGAACCACTGCGGTTTCCATTCCCGTGCCCGATAGGTCTTCCTTCCACTCTGTTCCTTTTGATTGGAGTGGCTTGATGAGGCCATAGGGAGATTGTCCCGGCACGGATTCCTGCTTCGACTTGCTCTCCAGCACGGATCGATTGTGAGAAATTCGCATATGGATGCGAGATGAGATATCCGGATATGCCTGGATATGTTAAATGAACAATCATGGAGATTTGTTCTTCGTCGTCGATAGGTGTTCGCATTCTGGCTGCCATAGCTCGCCAACGTCCCACATAAGCTGATAGTGTTTCATCACTCCTTTGTCTGAGAGCCGCAAGGTCGGCTCTTCTGGGTGCCATGTTGAGATTGTACGCGAATCTGTCAATGAAAGCCTGGGAAAGCTGTTCCCATGTCCTGATGCGGTGGCAGTCCAATGAAGTGTACCAATCTAGGGCATCGCCCTTCAGAGATTTTTGGAACAAGCGAATGAGGGCCCCTTCATTTCCTGAGATTGCACTCAGCTCTCCACAGAAGGCCTTGAGATGTGCTGTGGGACAACCGCTGCCATCGTATCTTTTGAATTTTGGAACCTCAAAGTTTTAAGGTACTTGAGCATCTGGGAAAGGACACAAGTCTCTGAACTTGGTCGAAGGTAGATCAATTCCTTGTTGTCGCTGAAGCTGATTTTGCAAGATCTGGAACTGCTCCCGCAACTCGTCCAGTCCTGAGTGATCTGTTCGAGCGACTGGTGCCTCTTGGAGTAAGGCACGTTCTTCTTCGGCATAGTGGTCAACGTCCTCGACCTTACGGGCTTGCTGAAAAGCAACGGCGGGTTGCTGAAATTTATTTGATGACTGAACTGGATTCTGATGAACTTGTGCTTGAGAGGATTGTAATTGAATTGGAGACTGTACTGAAGGTTGAACTGGAACTTGCTGGAAATTAGCTGGAGATTGCTGAATTGAAGATTGCTGGAAATTAACTAGATTTTGCTGAATTGAAGATTGCTGAAAATTAACTGGAATCCCATCGGCGGGGATGTGCTGGAATTGAAAAGTGCTCCTGTTTGCAGGAGGCTGAGATGCTGGGAAGTGACTCCCTTGTTGGGTATTCGCCACTGTCCGCTGATTGATGTGGGCTTGACACTGACCCCCATTGTGGGCATTCGCCAGTGCTGTCCCTGTTGTTAGAAATTGAATTGAAATCCCATCGGTGGGGATGTGCTGGAATTGAAAAGGTGTCCCATCGGCGGGGACATGCTGAGATCTACTGAGATTGTTGTTTGCAAGATTGACTGGAAGCTGACTGGATGTTCCTGCAATGGAAGTGCTCTGAGATGGCCTTGTCGTTGCAGGAAGATATTGAGAAGGATGCCCCATAGCGAAGGGCTTAGATGGCTGCTGTCGATAGTCTTGGGCAGACTCTGATGGTTGCGCTTGATTTGAACTGGAGGCCGGAAGGACCCGGCATGGCTGCTGAGATTGCTGAACTGGGCCAACCTGATTGTTGGCTGCTGCGGTGGCTTGTGCTTGCATGAATTGCAAGAGCATTTCTTGCATTGCTCTCACTCCTTGTGCCAATTCCTGTATGATTGGCGTATTATCAATGAGCTGTTGCGCTGGAGGTTGCGCTTCGGTCATCTCAAGAGCGGGAAGTAGATGAGTTTCTTCTTCGTGGTCGGACATGGCTTATTGAGCCCGAGTGCGGATTATGCTGCGGTAGGAAAATTGTCTCCGCGTACGTTGAGCCTGAGGAGGCGCAATGGTGAGGACTGTACTCTACTCTTTTTGGGTTTTAGGATTTTCTATATATATATATATATTTTTTTTGGTAGGTTTTGGGATTTTCTATATATTTTTTTTCGTTTTGTTTTGGGTAGAATGCTATGCAGATGAGATTGTATGAGGATTAGTGACTTTCAAATACGGGAAGGATTTTGTTTTTCAAGTCGGATCACGACTAGTGGGACTAGCAAATCCCCAGCAGAGTCGCCATTCTGTGGACCCTCGCCGTTTTCCGCGCTCCCACACGACGTTCTTCTCGTCCCTTCCCTTTTCGGGAAAAGAAGGAGAGGAGGATGCGTGGGTGCGAAATCGCCGTTTGTGCCACTGGCTTGCCTCGTTCTCGAGGGCTTTGTTTGGTAGTCGTGCTTAGGCTGGATGTGTTTAAGTGAATTTATATAAGACCAGAGTCGCCACTAGCCAATTACTTCGAATCTACGGTCGGCTAGACCCCGTAGAAACGTTAGAGAAGGGGATCCGAAGATTCCTTCCTCTAAAATGACTCCTTTTGATCTGCGGTCAGAGATTCAAGGTAAGGGATCACGGTTACAGGGTGGGAAGAGGTTAAGCACCCTACACACTGCCCGTACCGAAGTACGGTCTCTACTTCACAGAATCGATCGAATACTTGAAAGTCTAGTTTAATTCTCGTATATTCTCATGGATGACATGATGCATGAATGCGGGTCTGAACAGTAAGAGTTTCTGATGGGCAGGTTCCAACAATGGGCAAGCCCAGAGCGTACGCTCGAACTGACAGGTGCTTAATATAAGACGTATGCAGTGTGCTTGAATGATCAAGGTCTTTTATGGTGAAGCATGAATGCAGGTCTGAACAGTAAGAGTTTCTGATGGGCAGGTTCCAACAACGGGCAAGCCCAGAGCATACGCTCGAACTGACAGGTGCTTAATTTAAGACATATGCAATGTGTTTGAAGAATCAAAGTGCTTGCAGTGAAGCAGGGGGGTTGGAAGAAAAGTAAATGTTGCACTTATGCTAGATGCAAATGAGATGATGCTGGAAAAAGAGTAGCTGGGTGGACGGAGGTGTCGCAAGGATTGGCTTCGAGTGGCTGGATCAAGACTTGGATGGCTTGGGAGACTTGGACCAGTGGTCAGGCATGGGCTGGACCAGGGCTAGGCTCTCCTCACTCGGGCTCTCCTTGGTGGGAAAATGGGCTAAGGGATGGATGAGGACTCGGACCGCACCCGGACTGGCTGGACTCGAAGGGATGCTTGTAATGAGAAGGGGAGGGGGGTATTTATAGCAGCGAGGAGTGGCATTTTTCGTAATTTATTTTGGGCGGCCTGCTATGGGCCGCCCGTACGGCCGTTTCTTGGGATTCAGCGGCGGTTTGGGCGGCCTGCTGTGGGCCGCCCGTACGGCCGTTCCTCGATTTCCAGCGAGGTACGGTCGCACCCTCGGGGCTGCTGTTTGACTCGCTGGGTCGACTCAGTGAGTTGACTCAGCGGGTCGACTCGGTGATTTGACTCGACGGGTTGACTTGGTGTTTTGACTCGACGGGTTGACTCGGCGGGTTGACTCGGCGGGTTAACTCAGCGGGTTGACTCAGTGGGTTGACTCAGTGAGTTTGACTTTTCTGGGATTTTTTGACTGGCTTTTCTTATGGGGGGTTTTTCAGGGTGATGTTTAGGACTGGGTTGACTGGGTTCAGGCTTGAACTGGGCTATGGAATGGGGCTTACAAGGGTGAGTTTGGCTGAGTTTGGACTTGGGATTTAGGGGCATGGTCCTCCATTCATCCAGCTATCTCTACCAACAGTGTAGCCGAAGGTGGGGTATCTACACCCACCTTAATGTCTATGGGCCATATCATACACCCAATATAGGGGTCATTGGGTCCCCCACGAGCTGGGGAACCTGATAATCGAAGTGGATCACCCTTATGTGGGCCCCACTTGATCAAAACCATGGAAAGAGAAAAAAAAAGAGAGGAGAAAAAAAAAGGAAGCAGGTTCTGACGCTGGGAGTGACCAGCATCCCCAGCACTGGACGCGCGGGCGCTCCAGCTGGTGGCCCACTCTGTGGGTCCCACCATGATGCGTGTGTTGTATCAACACCGTACATCCAATTGGGGGATCATTTTAAGGCATAATCTCAAGAATGAGACAGATCTAAATCTCCAGTGGACCCCACTTGAGAGTAAACAGTGAGGACAGTGACCCTAACGTTGAAACCTTCCTACGGCCCACTATGATGTTTATTTGAGATCCAACCTGTTCATAATTCCACACACGTGTGGAGTAGGGAAAGCAAAAATATCAGCCTGACTGAAAGCTTCTGTGGGCCCCACTATAGTGATGTTTATTTGTCATCCAAAAGGAAGGGGGCGCTGGCCGTGGGCTGGCTGGGCTGCCCAGCCGGTGGCCCACTCATGAGACCCACCTAGAATGTATGTGCTTTATCAATTCCGTCCATATGTTGTTCCAGCTCATTTTAGTGGCTGAGCCCAAACTTTAAGCATATCCAATTGTGAAGTGGACCATGCCACGGGAAACAGTGGGAATAATGATCTCCACCGTTGAAACCTTCCCAGCCCTACAGTGAT
The DNA here is from genome assembly GCA_003013855.2 of Liriodendron chinense. Lineage (NCBI taxonomy): Eukaryota > Viridiplantae > Streptophyta > Magnoliopsida > Magnoliales > Magnoliaceae > Liriodendron > Liriodendron chinense. The sequence goes on along the minus strand of ML058384.1, from coordinate 11,630,287 downwards.
GTTTATTTGTCATTCAACCTGTTCATAAGATCACATGGATACGGGAAAACAAAAATATCAGTTTGATTCAAAACTCTTGGGGCCCATTTGGGTGCCACGCTCCAAGCAGCGTGCTTTGGCACGCTACCCAGCAAGTGGCCCAACCCGTGGGTCCCACCTCGATGCATCTATGTTATCTATGCCAACCATCTATTTTTCCATATTATTTTAGGGCCGTGGGCCCTCATAATTAGGTAAATACGAACCTCAAGTGGACCACACCGTAGGAAACAGTGGTCATTGATGCCCACCTTTGAAACCTTCCTTGGGGCCATTGTAATGTTTATTTATCCATCTAACCAAAGGTGATGGGGCCCAACTTTGGGTCCCACCTTGATGAGTGTTGGGTATACCTTGTCGTTCTTCTTGGCAGAGGTGTGGGCCCAGTTTTGGGTGGGCCACACATAGAAAATAAGGGTGATTGAATGCCTACCATTGGAAACTTTATAGGACCCATCTGTTATGTTTATTTGTCATTCTTCCTGCTCATAAGTCACCCAACCATGGGTGGGGTTCCACACAGTGTGGTGTGCGGGCCCCACCATGGTGTTTGGTTGCCATCTTACTTGATTAGTGGGAAAGCACAAATATCGAGTTGATCCCAAACTGTTGGGGCCCATTGATGTATATGGCTTCCCCACTCCTTTGTGCGGTTATCCCCAACCACGGGTCCACCTTGTTATGCATGTGTTCTATCCACGTCAGCCATTGGCCACTATGGTGTGATATGTATGTTGCCCATCGATTAGGACCGTCTTAATTTTGTGCTTGATCCAAACCATCCAAATGAATGGACCCTAGCATGATTAGTACATGATGGCCTTGGGACCACCTTAGGGTGCGTGTTCGAATGACCGCGTTGTCCATCACGTGGATCCACCTTGATGATTAGTTCTGTAAACCCTTATTGAAAGGTCATATAGATCTGGATGTATGGGAATCCCTAAAGTTCGCTCGATCCAAGTCATAGGGCTACTTTCTTAAACTCACCCTGTTGAACCGTCTTGTCAATTCACCTTGTTAACTCACCATGTTGACCCGCCTTGTCAACTTGCCTTATTGACTCACCTTGTTGACTCACCATGTTGATTGATCTTGGTAACTCAGCTTGTATACTCATATGACTTACCCCTCCTAACCTCGTACCCAACTATTAAAGACTACCATATCGTGTATATCTCATCCACACCGTCCGTTTACCTTTAGGACGAGTGTGGGGCTCATCCTCGACGTTAGTATGTCATCTAGGCCATCCATTATATGGAGCCTATCTTGCAGTATGAGGTTAGACCTGTCGTCCCTTTTTGGACCTCATCGCATTGACCATCTATCTCAGATTACCCTACCATGTATGATTCTCTGTCATGACCTGTCTATCTTGCAACCCTTTCTATGACATTCCTTTTACGGACCATTATTGTGTTTATCTCAACTGTACTACAGGACTATGCGTCTCAGCATGATTTTGGGTATTCTACTTTTGCCGCTCAAGTAGGTTCTACTTCTGATGTGTCGGTAGTGTATTCAATCATTTTTCTTTCCATTTGGGTTATCTGAATGTTGAAGGTTAATCCACACCGTTCAATTGTTGGACCATCTGTGTTGTTGTATACCATCCATTTAGGGTCCTATCTCTTTGTATTTATTTGTGTTATAAGTGAATTATCTTTTTATGATGTTTTTAGTATATCTGTTACCACACGTAGTGTTGTTGGAATACTCATATGCGATCATGATACTATATGCTTCGACGACCACCATGCACGTGTAATGAGTATGCATCCCGAATCACCATTGTTAGTTGGGGACCACTAGGGCATAAACGCATTCATAAAGCATTCGATATGTAGTCGCGGAAATGTAATTCACGTGCTCTCTATCGCAAACCTCTCCAATAGGTATGGGACTATTCGAGGACATGAATCTATCATCTTGACTTACACTGTATGGTAGGAATAACTTAGCATACCTTGTAGCCCTTGGTGCGAGATTCACTGGCTAGCGACATCCCGCACTATGACTCGATCATTCATATGTGTCCCCTCATCGTAATTATATCTCAAATAAGTTGGACTAGATTGATTTATAGCCATCGTGGTAGATTGACTACTTGTTGGCACTCATACTGTATGCTTGACTCATGCATCATGAATGCTTGGCTCATCTGATTGTCTTGTATCAACGGGTCATAGTGGCCACGATTGTCGTGCAGTTCATTACCAGTTGACGGTGACATTGTATTTGAGACCCTATAGTTTTATGGTGCTCTTTGGAGACTTGCACGGGCATGTCGTCCCACGTTTGTTTGCATGGTTGCATTTTGCACCGTCTGCTTGTGCCGCATATAGCATGGTTACTAAGTTGCAACCACAGCTCCATCGTGGTTTGCAAAACACCGAAAATATGTGATCTTTAAACTGGATGCCAAAGATGTCCCTGGGTGAAAGTCTCTGATCCCGTTGGTACCAAGGTGGGTGCTCCATTCAAGGACCGAGTGGTTTAATCATACACCAGTATGCCGAATACCAAACGGCGGTGTTTTCCACTGCACGTGGTCAGTTTGGAAGGATGTCTGACCTAACCTGCCGGAAGAGTGTTGGCAAAGTGGGTTGAGTTTGACCAGCTGTGAGTGGGTCCGCTATTGCACCAGATAGGCTTTGGCATTCTACTGGTGAGTAGTGAGGTCTGTGAGACCCCGGTGATGTTCCGTTTTAGAGATGGTATTAGTATCAGTGATGTGACTGATGTTCTGTATGGTGTGGGACGGTCCTGACGTGGGCGGGTGTGATGTGGGCGGGGCTGTAAGCCTGGGCGAGCTACCACACTGGGCGAGCTACCAGTTCCGAGTCCTGCATTACTTAGGCGATCGCGTTATGATTGTTCATATCTGGACCACTATACTGAGAGGTGGTGATTTGCATACATGCATTGGATCATTGTATGTGACACTAGGCCCTATAGGCCATTGCATAGTGTGAATATATAGCCTTGGCAGGCTGGTTACCTGTATTGCACGCTTGCATAGCCATGGTAGGCTAGTTATATGTATTGCATGCTTGCATAGCCGTGGTAGACTGGTTATCCACATCACATGATCGTGTAGCCTAATTAGGCTAAGTTTTGGTTTAAATTTCTCATCATGCTTTACTGCTTACTCTGATATTTATCATGCTTGTCATACGCATTGCGCACGCACACACGCACTCGCAAAGCTTCGTTCGAAGCTTATGCGCGTTTGTTACGCTGCAGGTTATACCAGAGTATATCAGCAACGTTGAGTTGGAGTTGGGAGTGCAATAGCAGGAGGTGCCGGATCGTGCACAGTTTTTATATTTACACATTGTGTATTTACCTTTCAGTACTGTATGTAAACGAAATGACTTAGTGGAAATATTGTGTTTGTCTTTGATGGTACTCATATTATGATGCTCATGTTTAAAAAAAAAAATTCCGACTCTAAAATCCTCCTTGTGGTATCCCAGGATCGGAACCTGGCGTGTGGGGTTAGGATCCGAGATCGGGGTACTACGGAGGCTGCCACCTCTGAATTCGGGTTTCAGCGAATGGACGTCGAGAACCGAATTTGAGGCGTAACATTTCACTCGACCGTTTGGATGAGAGAAGACGTTGGGGGAATGGGCCCACAGGCTTAAATTCATGCTCTGACTCTTTGTCTTGTGCAGTATTGCTAGATTCACCATCACCCTAAAAAATTCTTAGTTCCTCAGATTTCTTAACCTTCTTAAGAATTGTCTTATCAATTTCTTTTCCACTTCTTAGGGTGCTGATAGATTTAATATGTTTCACATGTTGGGTTGAAGAATTGGGATCACTTAATTCAAATTGACCCTTCGGGTTAGGTTGAGGTTGAGGTTGGGCCGGAAAAATCCCTTTCTCCATAACACTTAGGTGTGTCTCAATCCTTGCAACCAATGCTTTGAGTTCATTTATGGCCTGCATGGTGGCTGATTTATCTGATTTTATCCATGAATGCGTTCAGTGTATCCTCAAGCGTGCTCTTTAATGAGGGCATATATGATGTATTAGTAGAGTTCCCTTGGGGATTAGTGTTTGCATTCGCCATAGGTCCATTCCTGCAATTGAAGTTGGGATGATTCCGCCAATCAAGATTTTTCATGTTGGAGTTTGGTGCACTAAAGGGCCATTGGTAGGCGTTCATGACATTTACTTGAGCTTGCAACACCTCTTGAAAAGAGAGAGTTGTAGGACAATCTTTTGTTAGGTGAATGTTGTAACGACCCGAGATTTTCGACTCTCGTGTATAACACGACGGCCAAATTCCCAAGTAATTTATGGAATAACTAATTTGTCAAATAATAAAATATAGCATTCAAGCACAATGGCGGAAACAATTATCATCTTATTCTATCAAACTTACTACGTCATCATCAATGTTTAAATAAGGGAACCAACCAATATCCATACTGATTAATTAAAATACAAAACCATGTCTTCTCTTGAAGACTTATTACAATTCCATAAATGTATCAACTACTCAAAAGAAATATTTAATAAATGATAACATCAATTAAGTTTCTCTAACATCGTCATCCGCCATGTGATCGTACGAACCATCGAACTCTTTTCCTTAAAAATCGGGTTCAATAACTGGATCTTCACCTGCATCATCTAAATTGTATTTGGGATAGCGTTAAACGCTATCATAGTGGGGAATATTTCCTCCAAGACAATCAAGAATAATAATAACGGTACAGAGTAAACGCAAGCAGTATATTATCATTTAATCAAATCAAAACAACCAACTAAAAATCTTTGTTAATGCGATGCATGGAATGCATGCTCTGGCTAAGGCACCCTGGCTAGAATCACAATACATGAAGTGGGAGACTCCTTGTTACGACTTCATGCTAGCCACTAGTCACCAGAGGTTCTTGGGACGCACAAGCCCATAGTTTTGCCCGACCACGTGGGAAAAGGGACGCTCATAGCCCAAATCTACACGTGACAGTGTACGGGAGAAGTAGGACGCTCTAGCCTATTCTCAATTCCGTACACCCACATGGAGCCAAGTGAATGCATGACTTTAGTTTCACCTTTATTTAAGTATTTTCGCATACAACCGATTTAAATAAAACTCAGTGGTCACTATGGGGAGTCGCAAGCAACCCAGCATAGGCCGACAGCACGGGATTAGTGTTCATAGCATCAACCCCGGCTCATGAGAATTTGTATACCATTAGTGTCCACTCATTGTCCCGTTTTATGATTTCATCGTGTCCCAAAAATCCAATGTTGTACATCATGACCAAATTCATTAAAATACCCATGTACTGTAAATGGATCAAATCAAGCATCATGTACATGTAAGGATTCATTAACAAACAATCACTTCATTCTCTCAGTTAAGTCAAGATATATTCATCCATCATGGATACCTCTCACGGGTTCCATCTCTCTACATTGAATAATTTTACCAACTTAGGGACAAAGAGTATACAATAATGGGATGTCCATATGATGATCTTATACACATATTTCATATCACAATATGAAAATCAATATTACTTGTAATACATGGACTAAGAAAATAAGGGCATAGATTTCATAAAAATAAATAACACAAATACACATGCTTCTTAGTCAAAAATCTAAACAATGAATCACATCATTATATAATGATATTCATTACAAATCCTACATTAAACCTCATGTTATATGGATCAGCAATTCAAAACAAAACAACTTCACATGCCATAAAAGAAACTTATGATAATCATAATATTATTAATGAAAGGCTTGAAGGAAAATCCTCACCTTATGATGGACTTAAAAGAAGAGGGTTGTAGAAGATCCTAGCCGCTGGAAAAATATGAGAAAGAACTCTCTTCTTCTTCTTCTTCTTCTCTCTCTCTCTCTCTCTCTCTCTCTCTCTCTCTCTACGGCATGGAGGCTAGGGTTAGGAGAAGGATTTGGAGGTGCGTAGTAGAAATATGGAGAGGGATGTGCACGCGAGGTCTTGTGTAACAACTTCTTGAGGTGGGTTTCTCAAAACTCAATATTCGGATGATCTTTGATCAATTCCAATCCGTTCATCTTATCAAGCTCGAAGAGTAGAGTCAGAATACGTAAATTTTTTGATGATCCACATTCTAGATTGGCCAATCCTTGAAAATGGCCTAACGGGTGCTAAAATGGGCTAGATCCCAATTAACGGTTTACGCTTGATGATCAGGGCCCAAATTTTGGAAAAATATGTAGTCATGATAGGCAAACAATTGTACAAAATTTAGTGGTTGATTGATGGTGAGAAATGCCTAGATCTGAAATTCCAACTTTTAACGGAAAAGGAAGGGGCTAGCTTTGTGGTTCAACGGTGTAGGATTATAGATCGGGGTCCAAATTTTGTGTAAACTCGTAGTCATATGAGTATAATAAGTGGTCCAAATTTGAGAAGCGATTGATGGTGAGAAGTGGGTGAATCGAAAGGTTCAGTTTTAAAAAGAGTTGGTAACTCATTAATTTCTAAAACGGGATAACTTCGCGCATAAGAAAGATGTTTATCAAGGTGGGGCACTCAAATCACACTATTGGTCCATGCTAAAGACGATCCAAGTCACTCACATGAAGAGAAATATTCGACTACGACTAACCATCTACTTTCCTCACTCGATGGACATGAAAATCAAGGGTTAAGGGGCTGATTTGACAATCGGACCACTTCTACTATGATTTAAGGGCTGAAATTTGATGTGTATGGTTAATATGTGCCCAAAAGCTTAAATCCAGGGTTTTACGTGAAAGTGATCGTCAGAAACTATAATACTTAAAAATGGCATCTTAACTTAAGTTTAACTAATGGCATTTTCGTAATTATCTGAAAAGTGCGTGATTTTTGAAATCTGATCTTTCTACGATGTTTATGGGATCATTTTAAGCAACTTTTGTAAAGGGTCCCCTATCAGATCTCCTACGGATGTCCAGCTATTCGCAAATGAACGGTAAATGTACGATAATTAATAAAAAAATAAATTAAAAATGAATTTTCAAAAATTTTCAAATAAATCTCGAAAATCTGGGGCGTTACAAATGTCACTCTCATAAATACCACATACGCTCTCCCTACCCTCTCCAGTGTTCACCACATTTACTCTCCTAAGTTCCATGGACTCGACCTTCTTTGTGAGACCTACTAACCGTGCATTAACATCATTTTCCTCTTTTAACAAGTATATTCCCCTCTCTTGGCACTGACTTGAGATTACTAGCGTGATTAGAAGTATCCCAAGATTGGGTGTTGTCAGCAAGCATATCAAAGTGTAACGCCCCCAAAATTCGACACTCGAGTATATAACTCAAATCTCGAAATCAAGGGTGTTATGAATGAATCCTTCACAATCACAACTGAAACTTTTATCCTTTCCATTCACAAGGTACCAAATATATGGAATAAAAATAAACCAACTTTGAAAATTAAACTAAAATCAACGAGTCTATGAAATTGTTCCAAACTGTCTAAACTAATGGCCGTCTAATGGACCTTATTACATCAATGCTTTCAAACCAAAAATCAAATAACTAATTCAAATAAAAATCTTCTAGAGTATCTCCTCATCTGGAACCGCTTCTTCAAAGTCCTCTAAATCATCACCTGTCACTACGGTTAATCGCATAACACTGCGTCAGCTATAAAAGCCGGTGAGCATTCTCATATAGTTTAGCACATGTAATTCGACATAGAAAACCACTTAACCATTAAAGTACCAATTCTCTACAATTCCAATAGTAATTTCATCAAACCAAAAACCTCTTAAACATGCACGTGATGCATGGAATGCAAGTATGCTTCAACAATCTCAGTACGGTTATCAGTAGAACATCCAGGGCCAGTTTATAGTCGGGCCTACACTGTTTCACAACTGCAGAGTTGGTCTCTTGTACACACCAGGGAACTCACCCAACCTGCTAAAATCATCTGATATCCACCGGGTACGCTAGTATGGTATCTTGCACACACCAGGGAGCTCAACCAACCCGTCCACAATCGATGGACTATCAGAAGGGTATATTGCACACACAGGGCGCTCAACCAGGGACTGTTGCACACACTTGGGCGCTCACCCAAACAATCATCAATGGGCCTATTGCACACACCAGGGTGCTCACCCTACGGTAATAACTGGAGTTCTCAAATCGTGCTATGCATGAACCAAATCAATACTCCAAAACATCTTTCCAAGGTAATTCAAAAATAAGCTCACCCATGTACAACCTTAATCAGGTATCAAATTCATATGATTTATCAAAATCACTGTAAAACCAACCCTTCAAAATCCAACTTTCAAATAGAATGTAATATAACAAAATTTCAGCCCATCAAGGCACCAATTACAATCACGCAAATCCATAAATTCATGAAACTATATAAATTTCCAGCAATAGTTTAAAACAAAACCAAACAAAGATTGTAACTTTCGCATGACGATTAACCAATCTAAAATATAATATAAAATCCAAAACCAATTTCAACTAAAAAGAAATTGTGAATACAATGGAAAAACGATATGAGATTAAACTCACAATTTCAATCTTTCTTTCTTCTTTCCTTCTTCTTTCTTCTTCTTCTTCTTTTTCTTTCTTCTTCTTCTCTCCTTGCTGCTGGGATATTGCCCCAGAAATCTCTCTCTCTCTCTCTCTCTCTCTCTCTCTCTCTCTCTACAAAGCCTCCCTCTCTTTCTACTCGTACTCACTCTCTCTCTCTTTCTCTTTCTCTTTCTCTCTCTACCCGCTCTTCTCTCTCTCTACGTTTCTCTTCTAGGAAACGACACCTAGGGGGGTCTTATACACCACCCTAGATGAGATTGGACGGTCTAAGATGGGCTTGAATGGCCTGAGTTCGCGGTACTACAACCGAACTGAAGGTGGTAGAGTTTGAGTTGGAGAAGGCTTCCGTTTTCGTTTCTTGTAGACAAAACCCCAAGTGAGACGTTGGAAACCTAGGTGGGGTCCACACGAACCCCCTGAAGAAGTTTGGTCCGTCCATGCAGAGCAACGGACCGGATCTTGGGATCTTTTGGTTTGAACGGTGGTTTAGAAAAGACTAGATTGGCGACCGTTGTGAAAGAAACTCAAGGGGACCCCATACGTGGGTTAAAGGAAAAGAATGGGCGGTTCAGATCTTAGATGTGGGGCCCACACACGGACGGAGTGGATGGTGCGGACGGACAGCGTCCGTTCGCTGTTGCAACGTCCAGCGAAGAAGACGCTCGGTCTTCTTGAATACCGGGTCAACGCACGTTGACCGAGAGGATGACGTGCACGTTGTGCACGTGGGTTCCACCGTGATGTATGTGACAAATCTACTCCGCTCATTAGTTACGCCGGGGAGTTTTAAGGCATGACACAAAAAATGAGGTAGATCCGAGTCTTGGGTGGGCCACACTTCACAAAATTGTGTGGGTAATAACCAACGTGAAAATCCAATCTACGTTTACTGTTCTTTCCAATAACAAAATATGAATAATTCCAAGTTTGCCCTTTTATTTGGTTTTGACTTTAACCGTCCATAGCAATCTCGTTTACCATCAGTTTTAGGTGAAACTTCACCAAGGCCTGTCATTTTTCGCGTTCTTTCTACGGGTTAATTTTGGGCCTTGATCTCTTACAGATAACCAAGATGCACTTTTAGTGGTCCATCACACTTGGTGATCCAAAGTGACATTTATACATATCTAATAGAAAATTTAACCGGTAGTCTTGGTATATATCCTATGATCTTCGAAATGATCGGTTCGGTTTGTTATTTGGGTGGTCCAATCAGCGGATACGAATTCGATGGATGGTTATATGAAGGGCCAATTTTTTTCTAATTAGATGTTTATGTTCTTAAACACAAGTATGACTTATTGTACGGTCAGTTTCTTAAACTGATATTTCTAATATGGTCTTTGGGTGGCCTATTGGTGAGACCTATACACCGTTAGACTTTAATGACTTGTCTACTCATGAAATTTCATCAGATCATAGTTTTGACGGTAGGTTAAGCATGTCAATGTATGATAAACAAGATGAACGGATCAGAATGTTAAATTGATTTGTGTATGAGCAGCTATGGGGATCAAGGGTTTAGTTTACTATGATCGGCTTGTCCAAATTTGAAGTGGACGGTCAGATACCTTTACCTAGTGATGAATAATTAATTGAATGGCAGGTTTTGATGAACAAGTGTAATTGATAGTTCATCTTGGAAATCAACGGTTAATGGATTTATACATGTATATGCTTGAACTAATGTAGTGTACATACTCATGTACGTATCTACACGCACCCAAAATCCCGGGTCATTACACAAAGTAATCCCAAGCCTCATCGGGCTCCTTGTTAAAAACTCGCCATCACACATCATCTGTACAAATTGGCGCATGTTTGAGCTTAATCCATCATAGAAGAAGTTAATCACACGCCACATCTCATAGCCATGATGCGGGTAGACAAGAAGATCCTTCAACCTCTCCCAACATTGAAAAAAATGTCTCATCATCCTTTAGGGAGAAATTCATTATGACACGCCTTAATTTGTTGGTTTTATGAACTGGGAAGAAATTTTGAAGGAACTCCCGAGTCATCTTAGTCTAAGTCCTAATGGATCTTGAGCTTAAGGAGTGGAGCCTTGACTTGAGTTTCTCCTTTAGAGAAAATGAAAATAGTTTTAATCTAATTACTTCTTGAGAGACGTTGTTAAAATGCAAGGTTGTGATGATCTCATCGAATTCTTTTAGGTACAAGTATGGACTCGTGGGATAAAGTCCATGGAATTGAGGAAGTAATTGGATTACTCTGGGTTTGAAGTCCACGTTTCCTGTATTGAGTGAGAAGATCATGCAGGAAGGTATGCTAAATAATCATGTAAAGTTCTGACCGGTGGAGCATAGTGCGCCTCATTCTCGTTATGTACCGTCCTAGCCGGCAATGTGTGATGGCCAGCATTCTTATCAAAATTCGATTCATGTTCAGCCATGTTTCTAGATGGTTCAAGAGTTCCTAGATGTTTTCTAATTCATCTGTGAATGGATAGTCTTTCGACTAAACCTCCCTCACATAGAAGTCATAACGTGTGGTCCCTTACCCACTTGGGCATGAACCCCACCAAAAATCCTAAATTAAAAACTACTTAGAAACAAAATCAGAACCTGAAATTAAAAAAAAAAAATCTTATATCAAGCTAATTAACTAAAAAGCAATTAAAGAAGAGATCAAGGAAAGATGTTACTAGTAAGGATGAACTACTTGAACAAAGTTCTATAGAACAAAAAATTGTATTAGTACTCTATGAGAACCCTGCAATGAAAATTCTAAAATTAAGCCCTAGAACTAAATCCTAGGTTAGTAAACTTTAGAAAAATTAGAAATCTTAACCTAAACTAAAATCCTAACCACAATGTTCAGAATTGTTAACCTACGTATCCTCGACAACTGTGCCAAAAACTTGTTCGCCGGCCCCAAGTATAAGGCCGCAATGTAATAATAACTCAGTAAGATCGAGATCGTTCCACAGGGGTAATAGTTAACAACTCCAAACACCACTATGCTAGACTAAATTTAAAGTAAGATTGAGTTGTAATCATATTAAGGAAATTTATAAACATAAACAACTTAAAAGTTAAAAGAAATTCAAGAATTAAAAACACTAGGGATTCTAAGGATCCACTCGTAATCATCTATAATGCCAAACTCATTAATTCAAGTTGATAACTCAATTGTAATCAGAGTCTTATCCTATCCAATAAGATGATTAAGTCAGTTAAATCATATTTCACGGCCCAATAATAAATATGAATTTTAATAAATTGGTTTTAGATAGAACATAGAGTACTTAACTTGCAGGATCTTGAAGTATTCATCGTAGTCATAATGAATCTAGGAATTCCACAAATCAAAACCCTCACAACCTAAATTGATCAATTTCAGAAAATTAAACATCCCATGTAAACACAATCACAAGAGATGGAAGATTACTCTAACATTATTAACTTTATTCAAAGCAAACTATACAAATTCATCATTAAAACCAAAAGTACTTGAATCAAATAAGTTCATGCATCATAAACAACTACAAGCTTCCCCTCTTAGCCCCAACTAAGAGGTTTAGCTAACCATGGACATGGTTGAACTAATCTCTTAAAAATAGAAGAAAAAAAACTAGAAAACTATGAAAAATCAAAGAAAACTCGATGTAGAATCCTCCACTCTCAAGCTTCTCTCCTTCCTTCACGTTCTAGGACCTCAGGATGCTTTGGATGTGTCGAGAACACTCATTTAAATAGTAAAAATTGAGAACCACCTTAAAATCGCATAAGAATTCCCGCACCGCCAATACTGGTTGATAAATTGAACATAAGCTTTGACCTATCGAAATCTTAAATCAACAGACATCAGTGAACTTTTGAATTTCTACACGTCGGGTTGACTGGTCTACCGTAGCCTTTGATCGGTCGAAAAGGGTCTTTATAGTCTAGAGATTTTTGGACCAAATTCACCAATTCTGGCAATTTTCGACTTGTTGACTTGTGTTGTTGACCTGTCAAAATGGAGAAAAACAACCCATTGACACTTTCAGGGTCATTTATTAAATTCTCTGGATCTTTACTTTCTGGCCCTACAGTTCTGCACTTTAATTTTTCTGACCAATTCAAGTACTAAAATTCCATTGATCTCAGAATCTATGGAATGTATAAGATCTTAGAATCTCTGGAAATAAAAATACTCCTTTTGCAACTCTTCTATTTGTATTATTATTAATGTTATTTGTGATTGCTTACAAATTCCTCAGTTTTCGCGACTCCACTCTAAATCAAACAAACACACGAAAATGAATTTCATACGCCTTGGTCAAAATTCAGTTTTAACACCTGGTAAAGTGTTCTGTGTATCGTGTGCATTCCGATAATCACGTGGTGTTTTTCTAAATGAAACATTGCGTGAATTATTTTCAGAATAATCACATAGGGATTGTTTTCTCACACAGTGGTCTGATGATCCTTTGACTACTATCTCATCTTTCAGAAGATATTTAGAGTATTCTCGTGCCATTCGAGCATAGGCATGATGACACTTTAATGATTAATCTAAACCTAATTCCTAAGATCTAACAAAAATCTAAAAAAAAAAAAAATTCAGGAAAAACTATAAAAAGAGGGGAGATGGAAGGATGGTACTCGAGATGATGAACTAGGTTAGAGGTTCCTACAAAATAGAAAAAGTAATGTTAGTAATCTGAACGAAATAAATCACTAACCTAGAAAACAATGAACAGTTTAAACTTATCCTAACTTAAAAAAACAAAAACAAACCTTAAACCTAAAAGTGTTCAAATCCATTAACCTCCCCGGCAACGATGCCAAAAACTTATTCACAACCACAAGTGCAGGGTCATGATGTAGAATAACTCGGTGAGACCGATGTCAATCCATAGGAGGAATATAGGTCCAAACACTCAAAGGCGAACTAGGATCTAAAACTAAACTAAAATTGAATTAAAGGTAGATGGATTCAATTGAAAAGTAGAAATCATTGAAAATAAATATTAGGGTTTCAAAGGATCCACTTCTAGTTATTTACAACGTTTAATTCACTTGATTCAATTAGATAACTTAACTGGAATAGAAGACTTATCCTATCCAGCAGGATGATAGAGCGGTTAAATAATAATTTAACATTCCAAAATAAATTAGAATATTCATTGATTCATTTCCCACATTAAACACCAAGTTACTGAATTCAAAACACCTGTCATGCCTGTAATTTACGATAGATTAATGAATTTTACAAATCAATCCCTTACAAAACGGATAAGTAACTTCTCTTAGCCTTCCTAAGCGTCCAATTAGTCCGGAGTCATCACTAGATTAAACTAAACTAAAACTAGAACTTTATTCAAATAAAAACCAACTAATTGTTCATAAATCAAACCATAAATTTGAATAAAAAGAACTAAAACATAATGAATAAACTAAAATGTTCACCTCTTAGCCCTAGCTAAGAGATTAGCTAGATAAAGCTAAGGAAAATAGAAAAAACAAAAGAAAACTAAGATTAGAAATGAAGAAAAACTAGAAGAAGATGAAGGTGAAGCTTCCTGGACCTTGAACTTCTCTCTCTCCACATCTTAGATGTTCTTAGAACTCTAGAGAAGCCCTCCTTTTATAAGAAAATTGAGCACCGCCTCTTGATTTTGAGTAAAAATTTTGCGTTGACATCATCTGTCGACCTGTCGAAGATGAGCTTTGACCTATCGAAGTCTTTAATCAATAAACAACAATGAACTTTTGAATTTTCATACGTTGGGTTCGACCGGTCGACCATAGCCTTCGACAGATTGAAATGACTCTTTTTAGTTCAGAGAGTTTCAACCCAAATTCACCAATTTCCTCCAATTTTCGACCCGTTGACTTGTGCTATTGACCTATCGAAGTTTAGCTTCGACCAATCGAAATGGACAAAAACAGCATGACAGAGTTATTTCTTAAATTCACTGGATATTTGGTTTCTGGCCCTGTAGTTTTGCACTTTGATTTTTCTGACCAGTTCATGTCTTTTAACTTGATTTCTTCAGGATTTTTCTTCAAAATTCCTTTTAGGCTTTAATCTTATCTTTTAGCACGAATTTGATCTTGGTCTTCAAATCTTTCCTTGCACATGAAACACACATAATTAAGACTACTTAACTTAATGTATACGATAAAATCAATGCTAAGTCGGCGATAAATATGCAATATTTAGGCCTCAACATGAGCTCAACACAGAAACCTTTCAAGTGAGCGGTGGGACATCACATGCCGTCGTATCTTTTAAAGTTGGGTACTTTATACTTTGTTGGTAACTTGGCGTTCGGGAAGGGACAAAAGTCCTTGAACTTGGTGGAAGGGAGTTCTATCCCATGCTGCCTTTGAAGTTCATTGTGCATGGCCCTAAGTTGGTCCTCGAAATGTTCCCGAAGTTGGGGCGATTTTGGAGGGTTGCCAAGGAGGCAGTTGTGCCCCTTGGGAAGCTTAGTTTATCTCTTCTTCGTAGTGGTCTACCTTCTCGGCTTGGTTGGATGCATTAACAAGTTGTACTTGCTAGTGGATAGCCGGTTGGAGAGGAATTCTAACCATGGGTTGAGCCAGCATATTCAGGTGCGTTTAGGTGGCCAATGAAGGCTGGCCTTGACCAGGATGTAGCTGTGAAGGCAAGATGGGGATGGGGTATAGTGTTTGATCCAGTTGGAAAGGGTTCCTACTAGGCAGTGGTTGAGGTGATGGATTGGACTAGTATTGGCCGAAATGTGCCGATTGTGGCACGCAAGGATCCTTGTTCGAAGGATGGTGCACAGGTGGGTATTGAAATTGTACCTGGTTTACATCATGCAGGGCATGCTGGAATTAATTGATGGTGTGGTCGAAGAGACCCAGATGAGTTATGGGTGGTTGTGCACAGTGAATGGAGGGGACATCTCTAGCTTGTAGAAGGTGATTTATGAGTTCCTCTATTCATGTTTTGTGCCAGATCTGCCAATGACGGGGTGGTTGCTGTTGGCATTGGGTGACTCGGATGAAGAGGCTTGGTTGTCTTGTTGTGCTGACATGGTGGCTTGGGCACGAGTGTAAATAATGCTTCGATATGTTGGGGTTGATTTTGAAGGGCAATAGACTCGCAGGCTTCCCTTGGGTGCAATGATTGTTAACTATCTTACCTTCTCCTTTGTTGGCCTTCCTTTCCGGTTCCTTGTTTTGCTAGTCAACAGAAATATGGCATGGCATACATGGGTTAAAGAATAAGAGGACCAATGTACACTTGAGTATTAAAATATAAGCAAGAAGGTAAATGACCAGTATAGATTTGAATGCAGGATGATCAGCAAGAAATTAAAGGGGCCAGTGCAGAACTGGAATGCAGAATGCTAGCAAAAAGTAAAGGGACCAGTGTAGAACTGGAATGCAGAATGCTCGCCGAAAAGTAAATGGACCACTGAGGAATTGGAAAGTTAGTAAGTTAATTTAGTTAACACGGGACCGTTATACACTGAATGTTAGCGAGTTAATCAATTAGTGCCGGACCAGTATGTACTGGATGTTAGTGTTGCAGATACCATGATTTCCTTGAAGATTGTATGTCTCTTGTTTCGAGTCGGACATAGGATGGTAAGCATTACCATGTCCCCTATAGAGTCTCCATTTTATGAACACCCCCCCCCCCCCCCCCCCCCCCCCCCAAACGCGCGTGCACAGATGAAATGCATGTGCAATGCGGTTGGAAGATTTCCTTCACTCAATTGGTGTTTTCATTGTTGTGTGTGGTTGATTCTTTTAGGGTGATGGTGGCCTGATGTATATGTTTTATTTGGCTTACTTTGGCTACCTTGGTTATGCAATACCTTCCCCAAGGTGGCCAAAAAAACACGTTTGAATGTTTGGAGTCGCCACAAGTTGATTTGGCGGTATTGGTTCACGGTTGGCTAGAGTCGTAAACCTGCCTGGTAAGGCCGAAGAACCGTGAAAACCTTCGACTTAAATGACTCCCATGATTGGCCTGCGATCCAGAGGATTTAGGTAAGAGTCATGGTTATGAGAAAAGAGGTTGGGCACCTTCTCACGCCCGTACTTGCATACGGTCTTTATTTTAAGGGACGTGCAATTTTAAAGGAAATTGTGCATCTACAAGAAATGTTAGTCATGTGTCCGTGCTTCGCATAACCTACGGGAGGGCCGGGAAGGCAAAATAGAAAGCAGTAAATAGATCCCAGCCTTGCTTCGCAATGTTAAAAGACAAAAGGCAGGTAAACAAAACAAAATAGAAAATGTAAGAAACATAAACGTCCTATCCTTGCTTCGCAAGGCCGAGGCATTGGGTAGGTAAGAAAAATGAATATAAATGGTAGTGAATGTAAATAAAGGAAAAAAGAAATTAGTATTTGATGAGGGAATGCGCGGAATGAATCGCATTTTGAGCTTGATTGAGATGTGGGAAAGAGAAAAGGGAAGTCAAACACCCTTTCTCAGTCAGAAAAAGGATAGCTGGACGTCCCTAATACTGACCTTACTCCTGCAATGATTAACAAGATTTGATTAGTTGTCTTTTTCTGTTTTGGCCGAGGCAGAACCCTAGGGAGAGAATATGATTGTTGCAGGGGTATCCTTGGTGGCAAAACCTCCTCATTGTTGGGGGATGGATGCCAAAAATAAAAAGAGAAAACTTTTAGAACTTTCCTTTGCCTATATCTGGACAAGGATTCAGATGCTGTTTATATAGGCGTTGGAAACCATCGGCTGATGGTCAGCTGACAGACACTTGGCAAAAAATATTTCATGCAGGTGGACACTTGTAAAAAAAGGGGACATGCATGGTGCTACGTGACCATCCGCGGATCATCAATCGATGGTTGATCAGTGGACGATCTACTTTAGGTAGGGGTGTCTACAACTCCAAGAAAGCATCCAAGAAGGCTTGTGGTGATTTTTTGAAGTCTCTAGCGGGTGATTCAGATGCTGCTTGGGATTATGATGGATAGATGTTGGGATGTTATGAGCATTTAAAATATGCATAATAGCAGCCACACCAATAATGGCTTGATGATGAATAAAACGCGACATCTCAACTCCTTTAGAATATGCCTCAGGTCTCCTTTGGGAGGGAGACTATTGAAAAGAAAGTTATTTCTTTCCCTCCAAATGTGCCAAGCAAGGTTGGGAAGCGTTGACTTTTCATAAGATTGCTAACAAGGTCTATAGAATTTTAAACTAGATGGTTGACAATTCGAGTATTAGAGGGGGAGGAGACAGTAGAGTCAAAGAACTGTTGGTGAATATTCTCCCAGAACCATGAGATATAAAGGTACTCAAAGTAGATATGATCAATAGTTTTCAAGGAGCAAGGACAAAACTGGCAGTAACTAACAATCATAATATTTAACCTTATTAGCATATCCTTGGTCTTAAGCTTTTTAAGAACAAAAAAAAAAAAAAAAAAAAAAAACATCTAATCCACAATAGAGTACTTGGGGGTGTTACCTTGAGTCAAACTAAATCAGTTTACGAGACTAAGTTTCCCCTGGGCTGACAAGCATGTATTGTCGAGCTGAAGGAAATAAAGGCATTTGGAGAAAGGGTCCACACAATTTCATCTTCAGTAGGAACAAGGGCAATCTATCTCATTTGAGCAAATATTTCACTAAGCTCAGAGGTTAACAGATAAGGGATTACCACTCACTATTTTGAACAAATGTACTCACTTTAAGGTGCGACCCCATTCCCAAATCCACTATAATATGCTCACTATATCAGTCTACAAGGCTGCCTGCGCTTAGCCAAGGGTTATATTAGAAGGATATGTTATTTCCCATGCCAACTGGGAATTTGGTATGTCTTTTGACAATGTTTTGAATACTGAGGATACTACATCAAGCCTATGATGCATTAGAAGAGGGTGTAATGTGCCAGATAGAACCTTTTTAATGTATTTTTCGTGATCCCATTTACTCGAAAGGTTGTCTTCCTTGCAAATAAATTTCTGCAATTTTTTATAAGGCAAGCTTTGGTAGTGATTTCATGGGGAAGGATTCCAAGACCCCATTGCTCTTGGACTTACAGATTTGATCATAGCAAATGGAATGAACCTAAAACTTTCCTAAAGGAAGTTCCTAATTCTCATTTCTAGATATTTTTTTTTAAGTAGCCATTAGCGTTGTGCCCCAAATCTGGCGTCCTATATGCCACTACATAGTCTCAAACCTGGTGTATGACTTGTCGAACCCCGAATTCGACACCCGACGCCCATACACTAAGTCCCGAGCTCGACACTCAACCATAAATTTTAGGGGTAGATTTCTTTTTTCTACAATATGGTATCATAAGTTAGATAAGTATTCACTATATGCAAAGTAACTTTTTCATTACACATAGCCAACTACATATCAAGTCTATATATGTACATCACATGAATATATACATTCTCAAAAATTTGAAACACAACCCAAGTCATAATCTAAACATCCATGATTTATTTACAAGTAGTATCTACCTGTTGCTCTTCCTTTGTACATATACCTGGAAAGAATAAAGGAAAAAAATGAGCTTATAAAACTTAGTGAGTGCGTGAGGGAGTGCAGGATATCTTATATTAATGTTATGAAGTCAGGATGATAAGATGATATGAGAATATGGTTATGGATGATAATGAATATGAGGAGTAGGTATGCAATGTATGCTATATATGTAAGAGATGCAAGATATTGTAACACCCTGAAATTTCAACTCTCGTGGACAACACAATGGGTCGAGCTTCCGGGTGTTAACTCATGTGTGTCAGCCCTCACACTTACCTATAATTCCATACATTCATGGCATACATAGCATAATGACGGAAATTTAAGTTCTTGTTCAAAGTTTTCTACTCTACGTTATCAAGATAATGTCCTTAAATCATACAAATTACATAATATTCTACTTTCTAGCATCAATGAGAGGCTTATTACAAGTTACATGAAAATAAATTTACTCCACAAAGATAATAAATGTAATCCATCTTCAAGCCGCTTCGGTTTCATCGTCTGTTATAGGCAAAATAAGGGAGATCAACTCAGCTGTTAAGATTGTACACGGTCGCCCATTCGACTCGCGAGATCATCTGATCGAGTGTCGCAGATCGGGAAAGTACGGAAGTACCCATTAGACTCTCGAGATCATCTGATCATGAGTCGCAGATTGGGTAAGTGCGGGACGCCCATTTTGACTCTCGAGATCATCTGAGCGAGAGTCGCAGGATTGATAAATGCGGAGCAACTATTCGCAAGTCTCGAGTTCTCATAGCCAATAGTCAAATACGGCAAAGCAAAATCCGCGAGCAGACCTTCTCGCAAGTCGTTGAAAGGTGTTACGCCTAAATGAGCGAGCACTTGGACTCGCGACCATATTCCAACATGCGAACAGCTTTTTCGCGGTAACACCTCTTAGCCTTCAGTACCAGCACCCGATTCCCGTCGAGCAGCTTGTTCAATCCCTCTGCGATGCCAGGCAGGGCTACACCCAGTTCGGTGGTTTCCGTTCTGTCGGCGTCTCCTTCCTTTTCGCTGGCTATGACTCCAACTACGGTTTCCAGCTCTACATGAGCTATCAGTGCTATTACTACGCCTACCGGCAGCCCGCATAGGTCGGTTTTGGGCTTATCTTCTCTGGTGGTTCCGGATCTCAAGGGATTGTCCTCAAGGAACGTGATTGTCGAAATAAGTCATCGGGTTAGATCTCGCCTCTAAAGATAAGGATCTTATCCCACGAAATCAGCGGCATCTCGGTATCGTACACGAAATCAACGGGATCTCGGTATCTTACGTGACAGATTGGATCGCTCCAGATCTATATAAAGAGGTGACTCCATTAAGAGAAAGGTACACAATATTCGATCTCTGTCCCGTTTTGCCTGGCTACTCTTCTTGCTTTGGCCTGACTTAAGCATCGGAGGGCTAACGGCTAGACCCCAGCCACCCTTAGTTGCTGTCTTCTTTCAGGTTTGGCGGAGGAAATCTCTATTAGAGAGAAGGTGGACGTCCGGAGGATCCTGTTACAAAATCTGACATTAACAGTTTGGCGCCGTCTGTGGGAACGACTTGATCATCAAAATCAATCGTTCTACCGATCAAAATCCTTTCGCAATGCCTCCTAAAAAGGCTGTTCATCCTTCGACTTCAAGGCAGGCACCACCTCCGCCCGATGAGACGGAATCTGTACCTACCCTTCCACCTGCCTCGACGAACATCCCTCAAGGAGCCCCAACTATGCCATCAGCAAACCCATTATTAGAAGCTTCTGGAAATCAAGACGATGTCCTACGTTTCCTCGGAAACACTCTCCTAACTTTAAACGTCGGAGTTCAGGCGCTGTCAAATCGACTTGATCAGCATTTCCCCGAACCGCAGAGACAAGCCTCCGAAGGGTTACCACCGCAGCCTATACCAGTGGCATCTAGACATTCTATGGACGAACCACAGGTCCCACCACTTGGTAGCCATCTCCCTGTACCATCTCCCCATTCTATACATTCTAGTTCGTCTCGACAACCTCAACCACAGGGCCCCACCGCCGAAACATCAAGCTATACCCTACCATGGGAAGGGGACATCAAAAGAATCCATGATCGTTTTGATGTCATGGAACAGCGATACCAGGCAAATCGGCCATCTGCAGTCATGGCGGCGATACATCAATCCGAGTCCCCCTTCACCAGCGAGGTTATGGAAGCCCCGTTACCCAGAAAGTATCGAACGCCTGTTATCACCCCGTACAAAGGTATTGGCGACCCTCTTGAACACCTGGAAGCATACAGGTCCCTCATGGAGTTGGAGGGACATGGTTCAGAAATCATGTGTAGGGCTTTTTTCCTAACATTGAAGGAGGCAGCTCGTACGTGGTTCCGAGGATTAAAGCCTCGTTCCATCAGCTCCTTTTCTCAGTTATCGGAGATATTCCTTTCTCAATTCATGGGAAGCATCCGCATCAAGAAGCCAGCCTCCCATCTAATGAATCTAAAGCAGCAGCATGGGGAAACGATAAAGGAGTTCACAGTACGGTTCACCGCTGAAGCCGTTCAAACTGAAGGTTCTACTGAAGAAAAAGGCCTCGCAGCCCTCATAGCCGGAATAACGAGCGAGAAATTCAGGTTTGCTTTAGACAAGAGCCCTCCAAAAACTATGGCAGAGTTCCAAGCCAAAGATCAGAAATATATCAATGCAGAAGAAGTCGCATTGACACGCCATGGAGTACAGGGTAAGAAACGCAAGCCAGAAGGAGCCTCTTCTACAGATAAAAAATATCATCGTGATCAATGCGAGCGTTCTCCCAAGAAGCCTTATTCCGGTAAATATCATAACTACACTCCTCTTAATCGGTCTCATGAAAAGGTTCTAATGGAGATTAAACACAAGCCATATGTAAAGTGGCTTGCAAAGATCAAATCCGATCCCGAGAAGAGAGACAAGAGCAAGTTCTGTTACTTCCACAAAGATCATGGGCATAGAACCCAGGATTGCATCTCTCTACGAGACCATATCGAAGCTCTCATTCGAAAAGGCCATCTCCAGGATTATGTTGCTCGTAAAAATCGATCACCAGAAAGGGCGAACATCTCGTCTCGCCAAAAGGAACAACCTCATCATCAAACTGACGAAGAGGACGCTGAGCCTACGGGGGAAATTCGCACCATCATCGGAGGACCAGCTTGCGGGGGCGATTCTCAAGCTTCCAGAAAAGCATACGCTCGAAAGGCGTCCAAAGAACCCCAGCAAATCTACTGGCTGGAACAGACGTCTAGCTCGTCGAAGACCAGCCATCCTCCAATTTCCTTCACTCTCGAAGATGCAAAGGGAATTCACTTCCCTCACGAAGACTCCATCGTAGTCACTTTGAAGGTATCAAATTATCTGACACATCGAATTATGGTGGATACAGGTAGCTCAGCCGATATTCTATACTTGAAGGCTTTCAACAAAATGGCACTTGCCAGAAACCTTCTCAAGCCAGTTTCGACCCCCCTCGTCGGCTTCGGAGGTGAGGTAGTAACGCCTGAAGGAAGCATCGATCTCCCAGTTACTTTCGGGGAAAGTCCAGTGAAGACCACCGTCTTCATAAACTTCCTCGTGGTGGATCAAAAATCAGCGTATAACGCCATTTTGGGGCGGCCGTCTCTTACCAAGGTCGGGGCAGCCTTGCATCCTTCATATCTGTGTGTCAAATTTCCTACCCCAAATGGTATCGGGGTCGTGCGAGGAACTCAACAGGAGGCACGGTCTTGCTATCAGATAGCCCTCCAAGATCGAAAGAAGGCTCAAGCGACTCCCGTTATGGAGATAGTACAAGGTTCACCCACCTTCTCCACCAACACCTCGTTGGATCCGAGAGAGAATGCTCTCCAATCAGGAACTCCTGGGGAGGAAACAGTGGCGATTCATCTGATCGAAGACGACCCGTCTAAAATCGTGTACATTGGATCCTCTTTAACCAGTGTCCACCGTGGAGATTTGGTCTGTTTTCTCACTGAATACCAGGACGTGTTTGCTTCGTCTCATAAAGATATGCCAGGCATCGACCCCAACGTCATCGTACATCGTCTCAATATTGATCCAAAGCATAAACCCGTACACTAGCGTCGACGAGCTTTCACTGCAGAAAGGCAAATGGCGATCAAAGCTGAAGTCAAGAAGTTACTCACGGTCAATTTCATAAAAGAAGTAGACTACCCAAAGTGGGTCGCGAACGTGGTCCTTGTCCGGAAAGCTAATGGCAAATGGAGAATGTGCGTCGACTATTCAGACTTGAACAAAGCATGTCCCAAAGATAGCTTCCCGACACCGCGGATCGACCAGTTAGTCGATTCAACAGCTGGACACGCTCTGCTTAGCTTTATGGATGCTTATTCTGGTTACAACCAGATCATGATGCATCCACCTGATAGCCAGCATACCGCCTTCATCACAGATCGAGGATTATATTGCTACCAGGTAATGCCGTTCGGTCTCAAAAATGCAGGAGCCACTTATCAACGTCTCATCAACAAAATATTCGCTGCTCAAATCGGTAGGAATATGGAAGTTTATGTTGACGACATGCTCGTGAAAAGCACCGTAGAAGATGATCATATTTCTGATCTTCGAGAAGCCTTCGACCTAATGAGGAGGTATCAAATGAAGTTGAACCCAGAAAAATGTGCATTCGGTGTGTCTGCAGGGAAATTTCTCGGGTTCATGGTTGGCCAACGCGGAATTGAGGCAAATCCTGAGAAGATAAAAGCATTGATAGAGATGAAATCCCCCGCCACTCTGAAGGACGTCCAGCGTCTGGCTGGTCGCATCGCATTGTTAAACAGGTTCATCTCGTGAGCATCTGACAAATGTTTACCATTCTTCAAACTCCTTCGTGCAACGGCCAAGTCTGATTGGAAATGGACGCCACAATGTGAGGAAGCCTTTCAACAATTGAAGCTATACATGAGCACACCCCCCATTTTATCTAAACCTGTAGCACAAGAGCAACTCATTCTTTATCTCTCTGTGTCCACTACGGCCGTTAGCGCCGCTTTAATAAGAGAAGATTCCGGGGTACAGAGGCCCGTTTATTATATCAGTCGAGCAATGGTTGATGCAGAAACTAGGTATTCTGATATGGAGAAATTGGCCCTAGCCTTGGTCACGGCAGCTCGAAAACTGCGACCATACTTTCAAGCCCACGCTATTTTAGTATCGACGAATCATCCGCTACGACAAGTCCTTCAAAAACCTGAGGCTTCCGGATGGTTAACTAAATGGGCAGTCGAGATCAGCGAGCACGATATCTCATTCTGCCCTAGGACCGCGGTAAAGGGCCAGGCCGTGGCTGATTTCATCGCCGAATTCATGTACTCTCCTGATGATAATACCATGACCAGTGACCAGCCTCCTTGGTCACTCTTCGTGGATGGGTCGTCGCGGGCCACTGGTAGCGGAGCGGGCCTGATATTAGTAGCTCCCGACGGGTCACATTTTCAATATGCTCTACGTTTCGAATCTCGCGTCTCAAATAATGAAGTAGAATATGAGGCCCTGATCGTTGGCCTCGAACTAGCCATAGTCCTTGCAGTTCAGAATTTGTTAATTCATAGCGATTCCCAGCTCATTGTTAACCAAGTCCTTGGTGAATTTGAAACCAAAGAAGAAAGGATGGCTTTATACAAGTCCCGTGTCCTCATCCTGCTCGCAAAACTGAAGACTTATGAAATAATTCATATTCCTCGCGAGAAGAACCAACTTGCTGATTCCTTGGCAAAGCTCGCTTCTGCACCAGAATCTGAGTTATCACATTCGATCCCCATCGAGCATCGTCAGAACCTGAGTATCGACCAAGCGACTCTCGAGCATGTAATATCGGTACAATCATCTCCATGCTGGATGGATCCTATCATCCTTTATCTCAGAGACGGACACCTACCAGAGGACAAGAAAGCTGCAAGGCAAATTCGTCTTCGGGCTGCTAGGTATACTTTGCAAGACGAAATATTATTGCGCAAAAGCTTTTCCTTGCCTTATTTAAGGTGTCTTCATCCAAAAGAAGCACTTCATGTTCTAGACGAAGTACACCAGGGGGCATGTGGTAACCATCCCAGGGGGCGATCACTAGCATATAAAGCGATGAGGCAAGGATATTATTGGCCCACTATGAAAGCAGATGCAATTGAATTTTCTAAAAAATGTGACAAGTGTCAACGATATTTACCTATACCTCATGCACCGTCCGAGCGGATGACCCCAGTTGATAGCCCTTGGCCTTTTGCTCAGTGGGGGGTAGATATCATCAGGCCCTTACCCATGGGAAAGGGACAAAATAGGTTCGCGATCGTGGCGGTTGATTATTTCACCAAATGGGCCGAGGCAGAACCATTAGCCAAGATTACTGAGAAACAAACTACTAAGTTTATATGGAGAAATATCATATGCCGTTTCGGACTTCCTCACACTATAATTACCGATAACGGAACGCAGTTCGACAACGCAGCCTTTGATGAATTTTGTGAAAAATGGAAGATACGTAATCTCCGCACTTCTCCATATCATCCTCAGGCGAATGGGAAGGTCGAGGCAGTGAATAAGATCATCAAGCACCATTTAAAGACCAAGCTAGGTGAATATAAAGGGGTGTGACCAGAACTTCTGCCAGAAGTATTATGGGCATATAGAACCACGGCTTGTACATCAACAGGAGAAACCCCTTTCTCCTTAGCTTTTGGTGTCGACGCAGTGGTACCAGTGGAAATTCAAGTGCCCTCATATCGGATCGAGCAGTATGACCCCGCGAGTAATCAGGAAAACCTCCGACTTCATCTCGATCTCTTGGAAGAACGAAGAAATGCTTCCCAAGTACGAGTGGCAGCATATCAACAACGTATTGCTCGTTATCGAAATGCTAGGGTTCGGCCTAGATCCTTCCAGCCCGGAGATTTGGTCCTGAAGCAAAAACTCGGAGTTCCCGCTCGTTCGTTGGATCCAAATTGGGAAGGCCCATATCGGGTTACTAGGATTGTGCGACCCGGTACTTATTATCTTGAAGACATGCAAGGTAAGCCCGTACGTCGCCCTTGGCACATGGAGCATTTGCTACGATACTACCCCTAGATTTGATGTAGTTCATAAACAACTTTTTATGAATAAAGTGAAAGATATCTTTTGGTCGCTACTCCATTAACTTGGATCTGAATAGCCCTGAAGAGGATGCATACAATCCCTTGGCCAATCGCCTACCTTTGGTAGGGTTAAATTCACCTAGGATGGTCGCATTTCCATTTTATGGATGACCTTCATACCCTTGGTAAACTTGGAGGCAAACTTGGAGTCTCAATCGATAAATCAGTCTATCTCCACGAGGGTTTGGTCGCTACGACCCCCCGTACTCAATCGATAGATCATTCTATCTCCACGAGGGTTTGGTCGCTACGACCCCCCTGATTGAGCACATTCTCTCAATCGATAGATCAGTCTATCTCCACGAGGGCATGGTCGCTACGACCCCCCGGGTTGAGCATAACTCATTGCAACAGGAGGGCATTCAGTGCATGAAAAGAAAGTAAACAAGAACGAGAAGGCATTCATTGCATGAAAGGGAAAGAGTAAACAAGAAGAACAACACTTCCAAAAAAAATATCTTTTCATTGATGATAAATGTTTACAATATATGCTCGCGAGTACAAGAGAGGAAAACAAAAAGAAGATCAATCTCTTGGAGGAATTGTGCTCTCGACTTCAGGGCCCATTTCTGGAGCCCCTCTAGCTTGCGTGGCGTCAGTCACCTCGTTCTCAGCAGCAGCTTGCTCTTCTGCAGCTATGATGGTCGCGACTCGACCAAATTCCCCCATATTAAAGGATGGGATCATTCATTGCACTACTCTTAGCGCAAAGTCGCGACCAGCATCATACGACTCGTATCTTTCGTCGTCATATAGCTGCGAAGTCCGGAACTCAGAAATTGCCCGAGGACCTTCCTCCGAGAGCATCTTTACAAGGGCAACTTTCTCCTCATCCCAGTGGATCGAGTCGTCCTTGAGCTGTGCAAGAGCGGAGCGCTCCTTGTCCAGGTTGTCGTTGGCCTCCTTGAGCTGCGACCTGGCCTCCGTAAACCGCTCCTCCAACGAGATCTTGTCTTGGCGAAAGATCTCCCTCTCTCTCTCAGCCTTCTCCTTCAAACCCGTGAGCTTCACGAAGTCTGAGTCCAAGGCCTGATACCTGTCGGTAAGGACTTGGATTTTCTCGATGAGGATCTTCTTCTCCTCATCTCTCTTCGCGATCACCGCCTCACGGGCCTTGAGCAGTTGATCTCTTCCTTGAACTGCCTTCTCCAAGGCAGTCCTCTTCCCCTCAGCTTCATCTATCACGCGACGGGCGGCAACGATATCACGCCTCGTTCGCAGGATAAGATCTAAGCCCTGCAAAAGTAATGAAAAATGTGAGAAAGTATTCTGGAACGTAATAACAGATTAAAGCAGGTCTTGCCAGAGTCTCACCTGAACCATCCTCACCCCCGCTTCGAGGAAAAGGTTCTCAGGGCTTGGCTCGGGAAGAGAGCCGAAGGCTTGGGGGGGGACGTTCTCGAATAAAAATTTACATACTGGATGGAGGTGGCGGGGAATAGAATATGTCCCGCTCCCTGACGGTTGGGCAACGACCAACCCGGCCGGCTCGCGAGGTGGGGGCATCGACTCGCGAACAGGTCCCTGCTCGGCAGCAGGGATCAGTTCGCGAGCAGGAGCCGGCTCTTGAGGCTCTATCTGCTCTCGAGCCTCTCCAACTGGGGGGCAGCCGGACCCCGCCCCATCCGGGGAATTGTCAGCAATGTTAATCACTGGCGGTCCAGGTGCGACCACCAGTGAGGGAATAATGGGCCCAGCCGGGGCCCCCGCCATGCTCGCGGGAGGGGCAGGCTGATCGCTACCCGTGCGGATGGATGATTGAGATGGTTCGGCAGGTGTTCTCTTCTGCCTCTTGGAGCTTGTGCCCTTCAGTCGGGGCAGCAGAACCCTCTTCTCTCCGGCCTTCGTCATCTTAACCTCTCTTCTGGATATTAGGCCCACTGCTGCAAGTCGCGAAGGAGATAAGCAAGCCTCGATGTACCTATCACCAACAGGCACCTTGTACACCTTTACTATTTTCTCGTTGATTCCCCCCTTTAGATTTGGTTTTCTCAAGGCCGGGATACCTGCGAGCACAAACAAGGGTAAAAAAATGAATAAAACCCTAGAAACCATAACTGGAGAAAATTGCACAATGCGAGACTGTGCCTACCTTCACAGAAAAAACTGGGTCACTCCTGGACCCCTGGAGGAGGCAGACTCCCAGTTCCCGGAAGCATAGAACCACCGCTTCCTCCAGCCGGGATAATTCGAGGAGGGCTTCCCCAACACGAAGTTATCCCGGTGCCAGTAACACAGGTAATACCAGCCTTCGCTGGATGATGCTTTCTTTAGACGGAACATGCGGAGGAATTCCTCCGCTGTAAGCTCCCCATTGCCGGCCTGAGCCCAGAGGGCAAAGGAACCCAGGACTACCCTACATCCGTTCACAATGAGTTGCCCGGGGGCAATCTTGTAACACCGGAGTACGTTGCGTATGAAGGGATGGAGGGGGAGGCGTACCCCCAGGATGAACTGGTACTCATAAAAAGGTACGCATCCTGGGGGAGGGGAGTCTGGTGTCTCTCCATCTCCGGGCAATCGGAGAGTGACTGAGTCAGGGATCAGGTATCTCTCCCGTAACTCAGTCAGCCGGTCCTCCGATAAAACAGAAGGATATCCGGCTGCTGTGTATCTCCCTGCCGGAACCCTCGCACTGCTAGAAGCAGAGGATTCCGGAGTAGCATCACCTAGCGGGACGGTGGTCTCGTCAGAGTTCCCAGCCATGAGAAGATAAAAAGAAAAGAAAAAGGAAATATACCCAAGTAAACAGAAAGAGGAAGAAACACCGAAGGGAGAAGATGAAAATGGAGATGACGCGAGAATTCTTTTTCTTCGAAAAAACTTCTGTAGAAAAATAGAGGAATGGCGGACTCCGTATATTTATAGGCAATCATTCCGCCGCATCTGGTGATACGTGGCAGTTCCTCCTTCGGCGCAGCACTCGAGCAGGCATGCCCATTAACTCCTCAAACACGTGGCGAGCGCCCCTTCATTTTTCGTCTGCGGAAAGGCTGCGGAAAGCTGGCGCTCATTAATTCCAGCCCATCATGTGAGGCTCCGTTCTCGATAAAGGCAGCGGGCGGTTACGTGTGGTAGTGAGCTAAGTCCTTCCCCTCAAAATTCTTGGCGGCAAGGACTGGGGGGCATCTGTTATAGGCAAAATAAGGGAGATCAACTCAGCTGTTAAGATTGTACACGGTCGCCCATTCGACTCGCGAGATCATCTGATCGAGTGTCGCAGATTGGGAAAGTACGGAAGCACCCATTAGACTCTCGAGATCATCTGATCATGAGTCGCAGATTGGGTAAGTGCGGGACGCCCATTTCGACTCTCGAGATCATCTGAGCGAGAGTCGCAGGATTGATAAATGCGGAGCAACTATTCGCAAGTCTCGAGTTCTCATAGCCAATAGTCAAATACGGCAAAGCAAAATCCGCGAGCAGACCTTCTCGCAAGTCGTTGAAAGGTGTTACGCCTAAATGAGCGAGCACTTGGACTCGCGACCATATTCCAACATGCGAACAGCTTTTTCGCGGTGACACCTCTTAGCCTTCAGTACCAGCACCCGATTCCCGTCGAGCAGCTTGTTCAATCCCTCTGCGATGCCAGGCAGGGCTACACCCAGTTCGGTGGTTTCCGTTCTGTCGGCGTCTCCTTCCTTTTCGCTGGCTATGACTCCAACTACGGTTTCCAGCTCTACATGAGCTATCAGCGCTATTACTACGCCTACCGGCAGCCCGCATAGGTCGGTTTTGGGCTTATCTTCTCTGGTGGTTCCGGATCTCAAGGGATTGTCATCAAGGAACGTGATTGTCGAAATAAGTCATCGGGTTAGATCTCGCCTCTAAAGATAAGGATCTTATCCCACGAAATCAGCGGCATCTCGGTATCGTACACGAAATCAACGGGATCTCGGTATCTTACGTGACAGATTGGATCGCTCCAGATCTATATAAAGAGGTGACTCCATTAAGAGAAAGGTACACAATATTCGATCTCTGTCCCGTTTTGCCTGGCTACTCTTCTTGCTTTGGCCTGACTTAAGCATCGGAGGGCTAACGGCTGGACCCCAGCCACCCTTAGTTGCTGTCTTCTTTCAGGTTTGGCGGAGGAAATCTCTATTGGAGAGAAGGTGGACGTCCGGAGGATCCTGTTACAAAATCTGACATTAACATCGTCCGTCATTTGTTGCCACGAACCTTCGAGCACCTCATCGTAATGTTCGATTCTCTTACTGGATCTTCACTTGGATTATCTGAGATGTGGTTGGATAGCGTTAAACGCTATCATAGTAGGGAATATCCCTTCAAGACAATTACGATAATAATAATGGCACAGAGTAAATGCAAGCAGGATATTATCATTTAATCAAATCAAAACAACCCAATAAAAGATCTTTATTAATGTAATACATGACATGCATGCTCTGGCAAAGGCACCTTGACTAAATGAGCCGGGATCACTCTACTCTTCTCACCAGCCACTAGTTACCAGAGGTTATAGCTAGGACGAGATCACACCACTCTTCCCATGCACCAAAACCTAACTAGTAAAACGAGCCCATACACACTTTCACTAGATAGCGAGAGAGAAACGGGCTCATGCATACTTTCTCTAATGCCCAAGGGGCAGACCCACCAAGTCGGGTCCAGAAAATGCATGATTAGTTTCACATTTAATTAAATAAGTTTAGCATTTAGCCCATTAAACAATGTACACGTTTAATGATCACTCCTTACCCTAATCAATTCAAGAGTCTTTATATTCATCAATTTCATACTTCAGTGGATCCATCATAGGTAACGAATCAATAAGGATCCCTTGGCACGTATCCAACAATGCGCACACGGTAGTGCCAAACTCAACATCATGGCATATGCAACCAACAAAACATACACGGTAATGCCAATACTTAATTCTCATGTCAAAGCATATTCATTCAATAAGACACACGGTAATGCCGACTTTCACAATAAGGCATAGTCATCCAAAATCTTCACATGGTACTGCCAACGTAACAAGGCCTCGCACGGGCTTTATCTCTTTACATCAACAGGTTACATTAGTATGGGGTCAAGGGGTGTTCATTAGCATAACATCCATATACAATATCCCATAGCAAACAATGCATCAATCATCATAAGCATGTGACAACGTAAATCGAGCATAATCTCCACATAAGCATGTACATCATCACAATTCATTTTCTAACCACTTAAGCATAGTTCATACATTAAAATTCATCGTACAACCCAAGGAACATCATAAAAATCATATTTACATGGAAATATTTCAACAATCACGGTTTCAAGAAGTCACGTAATAAAAATCAACATACAACTTAATATTATCATGGTTAGGCTTAAAGGAAATTCCCACCTCTGAGTTTGGTTGGTTTGAGACGTTGCTAGGGCCGTGTGATTCTCCTTAGGTCCACATCCTATGACATTTAAAGAAACACATCAAATTAAGGTGTAACTTGATAAGTTCTCACCACTATGATCATCTAGGTTTAGAATCCTACCTAGGGTTAGGGTTTAGGCTTGATTTAGGGATCAAAATAAGGGTTAGATCGGCTTTACCTTACTCAGCAGCGGGGCGACTCGGTAACTCGGCTGAGTCGACTCAGTTCTTCTTCTTCTTCTCTTTCTCTTTCTTCCTCATTTTCCTTCTTCCACTTTTCTCATTCTTCTTCTCCTCTCTTTTTTTCTGCTGGCTTGGACGGATCAGCAATGACAGCAGCGGACCCTACCCACACGACACACTATCTCTCTCTTAACCGTTCTCTCTCTCTCTCTCTATTCACGGTCTCCTCTCTCTCTCTCTATAGGTGATCTCTGAAGGAAGGAGAAACGGATGGGTAGATGTATAACTTACCTAAGTCGATGGGAATGTGCGGTGCCAAAATGAGATCCGATTTTGGCGTTGGCACCGCCTAGGAATCATCCCGCCCGACTTTCTTGCACTTGATCGACCAGGGACCGTAGGAGGGCTTGGTGGGGTCCACAAGAAGCTTTGGGTGAAGTTTGGAGTGCCCATGCAAAGTGGTGGGTCAGATCTTGATCCTTCTTCATTTGGACGGTAGTTTAGAATGGGCCGTATAAATGACGGTTGACGGAGATATTTAAATGGAATGTATATGGTTGGCCCACGGATCGAATGGACGGAGCGGATTTGGCAGTGGGGTCCATGATGATGGACGGTGTGTAGCTCACGGACGGACAGTGTCCGTGCACTATCTGTCTCTAGACAAATAAGATGGAAGAGGAGGGAGATAGGGGCGCACGCGGTACGGAGACTGCTTGTGACGGACGCTCTCCACGGGTGGGGTCCACTAAGGTTGATTTGGACCATTTTCTCCGTCCAATAAGTGGAAAACACAAAAATAGCCATTGACAAGAAAAATGAGGTAGATCTGAGTTAAGGTGGGCCACTTATGGACCGATTTCTGATTAGGGCATTTGTAGGATGATCGGAGGGTTGAAATTCGACATGTACGGCTAAAATGTACCCAAAAGCTCATTTATGAAGTTTTGCATGAAAGTGATCGTAAAAAATCATAATACTTAAAAATGGTGCCTTAACTTAAGTTTATCTAATGGCATTTTCGTAATTAACTAAAAATAGTGAGATTTTCAAAATCCGGTCTTTCTATAATGTTTATAGGGTTCTTCTAAGCCACTTTTGTAAAGGGTCTCCTATCGGATCTCCTATGGATGGTCTGTTACTTTCAAAACAAGGTAAACGTACAATATTTAATCAAAATAAAATATTCAAAAATATTTAAATTATTTCTACAATTCTGGGGCGTTACAAGATATGCTTAATCATAAATTATGGTCATGAAAGAAGGAAACAGTTTCCTCCCTTGATTTGCCTCTTGCTTTCTGCTGCAGCCCACTAGAGTTCTGGATCAGGTTGAAAGATGGACCTTAGAGGTTTTTTAGGGTGCTGCGTCACATGAACGGCTCGAATTTTGAGCTCACATCATGTGAGATGAGCCATGAAAAAGTGCTCACAAGTTTTTCGTGAGAGAAGTGCCCAAGTGAGCATTCCCCTCTCTCTCTCTCTCTCTCTCTCTCTCTCTCTCTCTCTATATATATATATATATAGAGAGAGAGAGAGAGAGAGAAATTTTCAACTGTAAACCTCTCTTTTGACCATTATTCCCAGCTAAACCTACAATAGTTTTGTTTCCCAAAGTAAACTTCACTTGTATGGATGGGACATTTTCGGACCGAGATACCCCTATTGTTAGGATTTATTCCTACCTCTCAAAAAACCTAATTTATCTTCCTTTTTTCCTCTTTTATATCTAAAACTCATTTTTTTCTCTCACTTGTAGCAAAAAAAAAGCATCTTCTCTTTAGTTTTGAGATCGGTTTTCACTCCAGAGCACTAAGGAGTTATTTCTTCAACTCGTGTTTCATTGGAAACGAGACTGTGGTGTGGACCAGGTAAGAATGAACAATGTGAAAATTTCTTTATCAAAGAATGCATTTTTTTTTTAATAATCAAGTAGGATCTTTATTTTTTTCGTAATGTGTTTTTACAATAATCGAGATCTTGTTGAATTTCAATGAGCATATTGATATTTCAAAGAGCACAGTGTAAATGTTAGGACATTCGAAGATTCATGATAGCTGTGCTCTTTGAATTGTTGTGCTCTTTGAATTTTACATTGTCCTCTTTGAATCTTACACTGTGCTATTTGAATTGATGTGCTCTTTGAATTTTACATTGTGCTCTTTGAATTTTACAATGTGCTCTTCTAATTTTACACTGTGCCCTTTGAATTTACACTTTGCACTATGAATTTTACACTTTGCACTTTGAATTGTTGTGCTCTTTGAATTTTACATTGTGCACTTTAAATTGATGTGCTCTTTGAATTTTGCACGAGACACTTTGAATTGCTTTGCTCTTCAGTTGTTGTGCTCTTTGAATTTTACACTGTGCACTTTGAATTGGTGTGCTCTTTGAATTTTATACGAGACACTTTGAATTGCTGTGCTCTCTAAATTGCTGTGCTCTTGCTCTTTGAATTTTACACTATGCACTTTGAATCGTTGTGCTCTTTAAATTTTACACTCTTTAAATTTTATTTTAAAGGTGTACTCTTTAAATTTTACAACGTGCTCTTTGAGTTTTGAAAGATGAACGAGTAATCGTTGAAACTGTAACAAAATTATTGTACTCTTTGAATTTTAAAAGAGTACTATTTAAAATTTGAAAAAGAACTAATTTCATTGTGTTTCTTTGCAGACAATGGCTGCTAGAATCATCGTATGCTCTTATGGTGGGGATTAATATGTGAAAATAATTTATACATGTATAAGGGTGGAAAATCGAAAAGTATTGCTTTGGGTGTCAGCACTACATATGATGATCTTCTATCTAAAATCTACAGGATCATTAAGACTACACTGAATGACCATGATATTAATATAAAAGTAATATACACATGCTCAAACCAATCAATCTTTCCATCTGAAATTGAAGACGATGAAGATGTGCGAGTGTTCTTGGCAGCACAATCGGAGCATCCGAATATAGACATGCCTTTAATAATAGAGACAGTGCGGCACATTAATGAAACCATTCACGAAGACCCTGGTGGTGTTAAACATGATGTCGACATTCAACATGATGCCCTTGCAATGACAAATCTGTGTAAAGAACATGTCGTTAATTGGACAATTGACCTTAGCGTGAAAAGTGAATATATGGTATCACCTTCGCTTACAAAAGTACATGTGACTTCATCGTCATCTTTACCTATAAGCAGAAATGTGCCTTCATCATCACCTTCACTTACAAAAGTGATCGCGTTCAATTTCAACGAGCTCTCTACGAGATCTCTTTAACTTTTATCTGTGCTCGTTTAATCTCAATGATGTGATCGCGTGATTGCGTTGCATTGTCATTTAAAGAACACATGCATCCTCAACATTTCAAGGTAACATTGGCATTTTTACAAATACCGTGTATGCTTAATCAGGCCATAATATTCCCATTTCAACATTTCAAGGTAACATTGGCATTTTTACAAATACCTTGTATGCTTAATCGAGCCATAATATTCCCATTTCAACATTTCAAGGTAACATTGGCATTTCTACAAATACATTGTATGGCTAATCAAGTCATAATATTTCCATTTCAACATTTCAAGGTAATATTGGCATTTCTACAAACACTTTGTATCCCAAGGTTAACGAACAATCTTAAAACGAAAATCACCCCTAAATATTCAAAAGAAAATGTTCCTAAAACATCCCAACAGAAAAACTTAACTCAAAATCAAAAGAGAAAAAAAAAACATATCTTTCCATAGCCTCTTGGACGGAGGAGCCATAATAACCATTGAAAACTGAAGATATATGAATGAAGATGAAGATGAAATGAAAATTATGTGTCTTGTTGAATTTCAACGAGATCGCGGTGAATTTCGAAAGGAACAAGGGCAATTTGATCCGAAAAATAATGAAAGTTTACTTTGGGGAACAAAATTGTTGGAGGTTTAGTTGGGAATAATGGTTAAAAGAGAGGTTTACAGTTGAAAATTTCTCATATATATATATATATATATATATATATATATATATATATATATATATATATATATATATATATATATATATTCCTCAACAGGTTATGGCATATAAACATTACAGTGGGCCATTGGAAGTTTTGAAGGGTGGGTCTTTCATCTCACTGTTCGGTGTGGTGTGGTCTGCCTGAAATTTAGACTTAGCCCATTTTTGGGCTCATGCACTAAATTGACCTGCCGAAGGGAACATATGGAAGCAATATAGGACACATACATCATGGTGGGACCTACAGTGGGCCCCACCCACTGACCTTAATAGCAGCATGCGTATGGCGATGGCACCGTGAGCTGCTGATTTTAATTATTATTTTTTGTTTTATATTTTTATTTATTATATATTTTCTTTTCCTTTTTTCGGCAGGTGAATGGCGGATAATCATTACGGTAGGCCCTAGGAAGTTTTTAATGGTAGGTGCTTAATCCTCATTATCTCCTGCGGTGTGGCCCATGGGAGTCTTGGATCGGCCTGATTTCTTGGCTTATGGCAAAAAAAACAATGATCTGGAAAATTTGATGAATTGGATGGACGTAAGAAGCATACATTGCATACGTTTTAATACCGTACTCCCACTCTTAGGTTGGACATTGCAATTCCTCATTTTTATCATTTCTATATTCTAGCATTTGCATTGGCATACCTCTTCTCATCCTCCATACTACTTTGGTAAATTCAAATGTATACTCTGCGGCTTCTCAATTCTTTGAATTTTATCACATCAAAAACTTAGATTGATTTTTTTTTAAAGTTCAGATTACATCTTTTTGTGGGTAGAAGAGGTGCCTAACACCTTCTTTCTTTGTCACTATGGTCTCTTACTTTGAATCTCAAGTCATATATCATGAGTCATTATAAGATGTAATTTATGAATTCTCTGATTTCTAAGAATTTTGTAGGGTATGGTCGACTGCAGAGATCTGAATTAACTGGCTAGTGATGACACCAAGTCAACTATGGTACCCTAAATCAAATCACATAGCTACCAAGAAAAAGCCTGAAAAGGACCTTAGGGTGCGGTCCCCACAATCCCAACGTTCAACATTGGTCTAATCAAGATGTTTATTTTTAGTATTGGTAGAAGTTGACTATTCATCCCTAATTTTAGCATAATTAAACTGTTGAATTTTAATATAAGCTCAATTTGACCATCAGTCTTTAATTTTGGTCAATTTTGGGTTGATCAAATTGTTCATCTTTGATATTGCTCTAATTGGAATGTTCCCTCTTAGCATCATTTGGATAAGATCAATCTGACCATCAATTTTTAACATTAGCTCAGTTGCACTAATCAACTGTAAAAACTAGATTTGATGTTAGTATCATCTGATCAAAATGACTTTTTTAAGAGTACATGGGCACTTAGTCCATAGTGGGACACATTAGCGTGATCCTTTCAATTGGGCACATTCAATCAATTAAGGATGAGGCTCATATAATGGACACTTTAAATTGACAAATGATGATTTTTATACAATTAATATAAGTCATGGGCACATTGTCCATTGTGGGACACATTAACGTGATCCTTTCAATTAGGCACATTCAATTAAGAACGAGGCTCATATAATGGACACTTTAAACCATCCTTACCATCTAAAAAAAATGGATGGTTCTAGTTCATTGCAGGAAAATGGATCTAACCATCATTCTAGTCCATTTATCACATGGATTCCGTTGTTGGGTCGGTTCCACCTCAAAATGACTAGTCATTGTTGAGGGGCCTCTTCCCAATATATAGCTCAGTAATCTCCCCAGCCTCTAGCCGATGTGGGACAAACCCAACAATCTCCCCCTCCACAGCGGATAGGGGCTCCCGAGCACTGCCCTCCCGAGGCTCTCGGGCACTGCCCCACCCCCCACTCGTGGGCTCTGGGTGTGGGCAGATAGGGGCTCCCGAGCACTGCCCTCCTTGGGCTCTCAGGCACTGCATCCCTCGCTCATGGGATTGGGCGTGGGTGCCACCACATACTGGCTTGGCCATGCCAACTCTGATACCACTTGTTAGGCCAGTGTAACGCCCCAAAATTTAGACTCTCGTGGATGACACGATTGGCCAAATTTTTGAGTGTTTACTCATATATGTTAGGGTTGCGTTTTCACACATTCACCCATAAACACATACATGTGTGGCATTCATATCATAACGACGGAAAATTAATGTTCTTATTCCATAACTTTCTACATCTAGATTCTCAATCAAATGTATGAAAAGAAATCATGTCCAAATCAATGTTTTAGCTAGTGTCCTTCTGAGAGACTTATTACATATAATCAAGGGAAATCAAAACTCTAATTATGAAATAATAAAAAAAAACATCTTCATGCTACTTCGGCTTCGTCGTCTGCCATTTGCTGCCATGAGCCTTCATACTCCTCACCTTGTAAATCGGCCTCATCTACTGGATCGTTACCTGCAATGTCTGGAATGGTGTTTTAAAGACACCGTCCCAGAAGGATGTGAGTTGCTCGCGATCAACTCAGTAAGGGGTCGCCCACCAAGAATAGTACAACAATATTTAAACACAAAGAGCATACCCAATTCAAAACACACATGAAAAATCTTGTTTTAATGCAATGCATGATATGCATGCTCTGGCTAAGACACCCTGACTAATGAGACGGGACTTAATCCAACTCTTCTCACTAGTCACTAGTCACCAGAGTCCACGATGAAGCGGGTAATTCCACAACTTCATGTCAACAAACCCAGCCAATGGAGGTGATAGCAACCCACCACTCTACCATAAGCTAGCGCCGTAGCGTCCGCAGGGCTGATCCACCAAGTCGGGTCCCGTGCATGCATGATTAGTTTCATATTTATTTAAGTAGTTTAACATACAGTCAATTTAATGATGTT
Organism: Liriodendron chinense; assembly: GCA_003013855.2. Classification (NCBI taxonomy): domain Eukaryota; kingdom Viridiplantae; phylum Streptophyta; class Magnoliopsida; order Magnoliales; family Magnoliaceae; genus Liriodendron; species Liriodendron chinense. Next base: position 11,591,586 of record ML058384.1, on the reverse strand, counting down.
TAAGATCAACGGTCGCTCTTTACCCCATCCCACGGTTCATCATAACGTAGAATAGTCGTTTTCCTTCAACGGGGGCCAACCGTGAAAGGACGTACACATCATAGTCAAGACAAAGCACATGGCATGCAAATATCGACAATTTCTTAAGGATTCATCTCAAACATTCACTTTTAGATCCGTTGGCAACTGACCAACAATACATTCATATGGCTTTGCCAAATTGTTTCATTCAACACAATCCTCATGGTTCAATCCTCTTTAACGTACAATTATATTACTTATGGGACAAAGAGCTTCCACTGATTAAACATCTGCATGAGTAATCCCATATCACATAACACTCTATTCATCATACATACCATAAGCATATAAACATCATTTCTTAAGCATGAACTTCACATATATCTCATGTAGGCATGTATAATGTCATGATTTCACTTTCAAAACACACATCACACATTATGGTTCATATCAAATAAAAATTCAGCAAGAGTTTATTAAAGCATTCCATACATCAACTCATGTTCACATGGAAAGATTCAATAATCATAGATCACATATAACAACGTAGCAAAAACTCCCTATATTATGCATAAGATGGTTAAATAAATCAATATTATTGTGGCTATACTTTCAAGGAAATCCTTACCTCTAATATTGGTAGATTCGAGATATTGTTAGAGTCGTGAAAATCCTCCTAAGTTCAACCCTAACATGTTTAACATAGATTACATGGTTAGGATCTCATCTTCACAAATGATCGCCTACGATTAAATCTCCATCTATGGTTAGAGAGTAGGGATAAATCTAGGAAATAGATGTGACTTACCACTTCTCAACAGCAGATCCAGAAAGAAAAGGAATAGCACCGTAGAAGCAACAACAAGAGAACGTGGGTTCTCCTCTCTCTCTCCTCCCACGATCTCTCTCTCTTTACTTTCGATTTCTCTCTCTTTCTCTCTACTGTCGATCTTTCTCTCTCTTTCTTAGGGTTTTCTATAGAGTAGAGGACGTCTGGGGGAGCCATATATGGAACCCCGAGATGCAACGTAAAATGGGGTTGGGAGATGCAACGTAAAATGGGATTGGTTTCCCAACGTAAAATGGGATTGGTTTCCTAATTGGAGAAGGAAAGTAGTGGGTCCTCCTCTAACGACCTATGTCTCATGTAGACCGTCCAAGAGGAAGGTAGGGTCCATAAGAAGTCGTGGTTTCAATCCCAGGCCCTCATGCAAAGGAACGGCCCTGATCTATATCATTTTTGAAAGCAATGGCTTTTAATGGTGAGAGTGTAGCGGGCTGTATGGATCGAGAAAAGTAGCAAAACTTTGGTGGCATAGGTTTTGGTGGGGTACAAAACAAATGAGCGGAATGGATCTGGTTGTGGGGCCCATCCTGGAGGACGGTGTGGGTCACCAATATGGCAGCGGACGGACGTTGTAACAACTTCCGCCGAAGAAGAAGGAAGAGAAGAAGAAAAACCTCTTTACGTAAGTTACGTACGGAACGTGCCTAACGCTCGGGCTTGACAGGTGGGGTCCACTATGATGGATCGAAGTTTTTTTTTGCTCCGTCCAAGAGGTCGGTGAGATGAAAATAACCGTTGACGTCAAATGTGGAACAATTCTGAGTTGAGGTGGGCCATTTATTGGCTATTTTCTGATCGGGACATTTGTACTATGATCTAAGGGCCGAAATTTGACATGTACGGTTATTTTGGGTCTAACAGAGTTCTCCTAAAGTTTCAGCCTAAACGGAACGTGGAAAATTAGTTTACTTAAAACGTGGGGTTTATTTAATGTCAAATAATTAAATAAATATGTAAATAAATTGATAAATAAATAAATTTATACTAAAAATACGGGGTGTTACAGCCAGTCCCTCCTTAAAATTGTTAGTCATTCTTGAGAGATTGTTAGTGCACTTTTCTATGGCATACTAGTGCGCCTTGTTTGTCAATCACTTAGGTTAGTGAGTCTAGTGTCGGTTGAGCTTAATGAAGATGAAGACTGAAGACTCAAGATGGACCAGCTGCATCAAGGATGAAGAAAGAGATGCCTTGGTGTGCCTTGCCTTTAACCTACCCAAAACCCTAACCTCTTAGATGACTTGGACCAACTAGGTATACCCTTAGTCATCATCATTAGTCTTAAAACTCCATGAAAAACATGATAAGTTAGACTAATTAAAGAGGTGGAAGCTGCTGTACATAATTCAGCTCAAATAGCAGTTTCCGATTGATCTCTGATCAATCGGACATTGGCTCTGATAGGACTCCGATCCATCGGACATAAGTTTCAATCAATCGAAAATTGTTCCAGTAAATTTGAAAATCCACTGGACATATTTTCGATCAATCAGACAGTCTTCCGATCCATCGAAAGGGGTTATTCCGATTAATCGGACCATGATTCCGATCAATCGGAATATCTTCCAGAGAATTCACTGGACAGATTTTCGATCAATCGGACATGCCTTCAATCAATCGGACCTTTTTCCGATCAATCGGAGATACACGAATCTGCCCGTTTTTTTACTGTTGAAAGAAAATCTATAAAGGTTGGGGGATTCATTTTTTAGCCAAGAGAGGGGATTTTGAGGAGATAGAAGCTACCATTGTTGAAGATCATTAAGAGCTCTAGTCTTAACCCAAATAAGTGATCTTCCTTGTGATTCATCGCAAGTATGAAACATTCAAAGCTCAAGAAGAAGATGCACTCGTCCCTCTTTTGATCTCTAGAGATTGGATTGATCTTGATAATCATATTCCTATCCAATATTCTATGAAGAAATCTTTATAGGTGAGAGTATCTAGGCTACCCATTCCCATAAGTTGTAGAGATCTCAAACCTACCCTCATATCACCTTGGGCACCTCAAAGGCATCATTCGCAAGGTGGTTGATCAAGTGTAGCTAAGGCATTGGCGACGCAGCAGCAACACAATTGGGGGAGCAAGGGAAGCTGATTGAAGCACGGGAGAGCAGAGATCAAGCAACCCGAACTGGCACTGAACAAGGGGCTCATCTGACAAGTAAGGTTATCATTGTAGAGAGTCCTTTCACTCAATTCCCTGTGTGAGTTGAGTGTAGAGTTTATTTGTCAAACTAGAATTAGGGTTGTTTGCCTATCCTTGGTTTATTGGTTGAGCCTAAAACTTTAGGGACGTTGGCCGTTCCTTGGCATATTTGTCGGCCTTAATAAAGTCTCCAAGGGGGAGCCTCCAACACGGGAGTGAACGTGCGTAATTCTTGTGTAGGACTAGACCTTGCGTAGGTCGAATAGGTTGGGAGGAACCTGTAAACTCCTCGGTTGGGTGGAGCCGATTTAAAATACCTTGGTTGTGAGGAACCAGATTTAAACTCCCCAGTGAATGCCGATGTGCTCAAAGGGGTTGATTACTTGAACAGGGAGTGGAGTATACAAGTAGTCGAACCACTATACATGCTTGTGTTTGTGATTGATTTGAGCACATTGTTATCTTAGCATTGTATGTTTATTTGCTAATTATGAATGCTTGGTAGGAATGTATGCTAGGCACTAGATAGGCACATCCACACACAAGATTTACTTTCACAAGTTGCGTAGACTTGAGCTTATTGATCCATTCTCATAAGTCTACATAGGTTGCATAGATTAGGAGCTTGATTTGTTTAATCAATTGAGTATGTATGCATGCTTAGACTACGTTGCTTATTACTTATACTATATGCTAGTCTTGTGATTGTACCCACTTAAGCTTGGAAGCCTAACTGTTTTTGCTTACTTAGTTTAATTTGTTAAAAATGTTAAGTAGGCGAAAAGAAGTTATCCCATCAAAAGGTCCTAATCCCCCCATAGGACTTAGCCATAATACTAGTTGCTCTCAAAGCTTCCGCACGCATACGCCTTGGTAATCCATAAGGTGCAATTTCAGAGATCTCTTCCCAATATATAGCCCAGTAATCTCCCCAGCCTCTAGCTGATTTGGGACAAACCCAGCACTCATCACAGGCCACGTACTTGTAAACTCTAAAGAATCAGTTTGATTATAGATGCAAACATTTACTCCAATTAATGAGGGTATGAGTTTACGGTAAAAAAGGAATCAAACATTCCAACGTCTAAAACTTTACATAATTTAAAACATAAAAATAAAGCAGAGATTTTTACCGCAAAGTTCCTCATAGAAGTGGATTTTACCAAATAATGCCTCCATGATTAGAAATTACATGGAGGTTATTTATGAGAGATGAAATTACAAAATACCTTTTTTATTTATTTTTTCCTTTAAAAAGTAGTGAAGCTCAAGACTTGTGGGGGCCCGTGGTATGTGCATGGTATCCCCTTGCTGCCAATTTAATCAAACTAGGCCACATGAACGCGGGCCTATATTCAGTTTTCATGTGTGGATAAGATGCACAAGTGTTCCAGAGTCTACTCAACTCAAAGTTTGACTGAATCGTTGGTGTCCTCCTGTGTCGAGCTAGACTGATTGGAGACCGGATACAAGATCTAGTTATACTCTCAACCACCAAATTATGCTCACCATTTAGGGGATTTGTGAAAGGGTAGGGGTTAACCCTTCTGAATGAATTCTTTTAGCCTTGTGGTAATAAAGGTGAGTTTACAGACTTAAAGATTTGTTATTTCCCATATTACTTTAGTTCAACATTTCTCAAAGGAATAAGAATGTATAGATAAATTAATGAAGGCAAAATATGATACTCTTCATGGTATTATTCCGATATACATAAAGATCACAGGATCGATGTTCACCATACAGACCTTATTCAAGGTCTAGCAACGTTACCCCCTCTTGCTCTCTCCGTCTCTCCCCCTCTCTCTCTCTTAAAAATAGACGCCACCGTTTCATTCCACTATAGGATCGAATAATTCCATGATACACGTCTCTAATCGTGGATAGTCAATTCTAGGGTGCGGTGTACATGGTTCGGTAATCCAGACAGTTGTTCGTGCATCTGGGTTAAATGATCAATCGAACAATCCTATCATTTTGGTACTATGTAAGTGTACAAAAACAGTGCGCTGAGAAACTCCACAACGTTATCTGCTGTGATCTGAGTCCTGGATAACTTTTGGAGTAGCCCATCCACTGTGGGACATGGCAGGCCAATGGTCTGGATTATCTTACCATGGGTCTCATTTATTACAGAGTGCTTCTAAAGTATAGTAGGTTTGACCATTTTTTTAACCATCCATTCTTCTTCCCACACGTGGGGTCCATCTGATGACTGGAATAGACTCATTTTCATCTGGCATTACATACGATGTTCGGTCCACCTAATGAACAACTCAATTCTCGTACGGTCGTACCCATGAGATATTGGTATACATGCGTGAGACCCGGACGCTGTTTGGGTACTACCCCTGCCTGTCCCGAGCTCGGGACAAGATGGGACTCTGAGGGGCCACCGTGATGTATGGGTTTTATCTACACTGTTCATCGATTTTTTACCTGCTATTTTAGGTTATAATCATGAAAATGATGTAAATCCAACTCTCAAGTAGGCCACACAATGGGGATTAAATGTGTACTATTGAAAAATTCTTAGGCCACCAAGTTTTAGATCAAGCTGATATTTGTGTTTTCCCTTCATCCAGGCTTATATATGACTTTGTGAACAGGTTGGATGGCAAATAAACATCAAAACAGGCCCTAGGAAGATTTCATTGGTAGGCATCACTAGCAACACTGCTTACTGTGGTGTGGCCCAATTGAACCTTGGTTCTGCCTCATTTTTTTGGCTGATATCCTAGAATGATAGGGTAAAGTAGATGGACGGTGTGGATAAAATCCATGCACTGGTTGACAAGTGCACGAAAGTAGGATCAGCATGCTATCGCAAGAGGCCACCTGGTGAACAGCCCGCAACTCACCAACAGTGCCGGACGTAGGCACGTGTGTGAGAGAGATCCGGGCCATTCATCACGTGGGCCTTACCGTATCAGGTTAGACCATATGGCGAGAGCAGGAGTCAAAATCTCACGGTCTCAAGTGAGCGCTCGTGATTCTCTCCAAACCTTTACGAAGTATCCCACTCAAACCAAACCCACGGATTTCATGCTGCCAACGTGACCTAAAAATCCAAATGCATGCATATTCCAATTCATAACCCTGACTTGAAAGTATATGCCATTCATGTCCCCCACGTTTTTCTCCTCTCACGTGAAGTCCGTGTAATCTCACTCCACGGGCATCCCACCGGCCCCATTCATAAATATTCCCGATTCAACCCTTCCCTCCAACTCGTATTTATAGTGCATGCATCGTCACCTTTTCTAGGTCATCTCTCTCTCTCTCTCTCTCTCTCTCTCTCTCTCAGCCATGAAGAACAACACTTCCACCATCTCTTCTTCCTTCCTCACCCTCCGGTGGGCCGCCCATGATGGGGCCATGATCGGCCTCACTGGGATCCTGCAGAGCCCAACATACCCAACCACTGCACTCCTCATCCTAGCCACCCTATTCTTTTTCCTCCAATACCGATCTGAAACACGTAAAAAAGATTCAATGCAATCCCTTCCCCCTGGTCCAGAGCCTTGGCCCATTGTGGGGTGCATCCCAGAGCTATTGGTCAGGAAACCGGCATTCCGATGGATCCTAAGCCTCATGAAGGAGATGAACACCGACATTGCATGTATTCGTCTAGGGAGTACACACGTTATCCCTGTCACATGCCCAGAGATCGCCCGCGAGTTTCTAAAGAAACAGGATGCGATCTTCGCGTCAAGACCTCTCACCATGGGCACTGAGTACTCTAGCCGTGGATTCCTTTCAGTTGCGGTTGCACCAATGGGCGATCAATGGAAGAAGATGAGGAGGGTGGTGGCCTCTGAAGTTTTGAGCGCTGCAAGACTTCGATGGCTTCATGACAAAAGATCTGAAGAAGCCGATAACCTCGTCCGCTATCTCTATAACCAGTGCATGAGCATTGATAGCAAAGCTGAGGAGGGTGCGGTGGTCAGTGTAAGGACTGCCGTGAGACAATATAGTGGTAATGTCATAAGGAAATTGATGTTCAACAAAAGATACTTTGGGGTTGGTCGCACCGATGGTGGCCCAGGCGTAGAAGAAGAAGAACACGTCGAGGCACTTTTCAATGTGCTCTCTCTTCTCTATGCTTTCTCTGTCTCAGATTACATACCCCGTCTCCGTTGCTTGGATATGGATGGCCATGAGAAGATGATGAAGAAGGCTATCAAGATTGTTAACAAGTATCATGAACCAATAATCGATGATCGGATCAAGAAATGGAGGGATTGTGCAGGTGGGCCCCTCAAAAAGGAGCCTGAGGATTTACTCGACGTTCTGATATCACTCACAGACTCCAATGGACGGCCATTGCTAACAACAGAAGAGATCAAGGCGCAATCAGCGGTATGATTTTAACATCCACAATCATTTTTTTCTACTTTACTTAATTTGCTTCTAAAGTTTGTGCAGTCATGAAATGGGTTATTTTGAATAGAAATGCTCATTCATATGAAACTAAAACATTACCTTTACGGTTCATATGGACATGATAATTCACACTAATTTTTGCTATGATCTTTGCTCTTTTAGCTAATGTGCAACAGCTACACCATACAAATGGCATACATTCATGTTCAGCCAGATAGTCCGAATTGTGGGTCCCCCGCCAATCAATCAATCTGAACTGTCCATTAAGTTTCAAACACATTTCATAGCCTTCCATGCCAAAATCACACTCATCGCGTGATCCAGTCCACTCATGATTTGGCCTTATTTTCTATGGTCATCCTTTTTTAGAGGCCATGGATGGCTGGGATGGCCACGATTGCCTGATAAAAGTGATTCTTTATAATATAAGCAATCCATAACGTCCCCCAACAAATAGATGAATCAAATAGTTGCTTACACCTATTTTGTTTAAACGATCTTGACCGTCCATATTCAATGCCTTTGATCAAAAGGCTAATATTTGTCGTGTTTGCGTGATGTTTTCAAGGTAGCCCGTAAAATGGGCCTTCGACCTAAAAAACAGGGTGGATCAATGGATTGGAGTACTGTCCAGGTGTCCGAAGCAACTAGGAGCACTTTAACTTATAGTGCTCGGAGTGCTTGGAGAGCACCGGAGCATTTACCATGAATAGAGAAGTGGATGATCTGTGGCACGACATGGCCCAAGATCTGTGGGGTCCACCGTGCTGTATGTGTTTTATCCACGCCATCCATCTGTTTCTCCAGCTCATTTTAGGACATGAGCCCAAAATTGATGCAGATTCAACGCTCAAGTGGACCACACCACAGAAAACAGTGGGATTGAATGCCCACTGTTGAAAACTTTCTAGGACCCACCGTAATGTTTTATTTGCCATCCAATATGTTCACGAGATCATAAGAACCTCGATGAAGGGAAAACAGAAATATAAGCTTGATCCAAAACTTTCCTGGCCCTGGAGAAGTTTTCATCGGTGGGCGTTCAATCTCCACCGTTTTCTGTGGTGTGGTCTACTTGAGCTTCGGACTTGCATCCTTTAAGGTACATGCCCTAAAATGAGCTGGGAAAACAGATAAACGGTGTGGATAAAAACACATACATCACAGTGAGCCCCACAGAGCTTCGGCCATGTCCGGCCATAGGGACATCCTGTGGAGGTGAGCGGATTAGGTGAAACCTGGCCTCACTCAAGATGGCGCAGCCCATACCGTGGGGCCTACCTTAATATATCTATTTTGTATCCATGTCGTCCATCTGTTTTTACAGATCATTTTAAGACATTATCCCAAAAATGAAGAAGATCCAAATCTTAGGTGGCCCATACTAAAACAGTGGTGATTGAACGCTCTACCATTAAAAAGTTCTTAGGGAGAATCTTAATGTTTCCGTCGTGCTTATTTGACATCCAATCCGTTGATAGGGTCAAATAAGCCTGGATGAAGGGAAAAAAGCAAATATCAGGCCCATTAATGGTCAATCATCACTGTTTCCTATGGTATGGTCCACCTGATAATTTGATCTGTTCAATTTTTTGGATCATGCACTAAAATGATCTAGAAAAAAAGATGGACGGTGTGGATACAAAATAGATACATCAAGGTGGGCCTCATCGTAGGGGCTGCACCATCTTGGGTGAGGCGGGGTCTCACCTAATCCGCCCCTCCAATGAATAGGATTAATTAGTGGGTTTTTATTTTTAATATGTACCACTATATGGTTGGACCAGTCGATACGTCACCTTGCAACACGTCCCCTAAAGAGATGGCTCTACCAAATTAAGTAATCATGTTTAGTTGTTCTAATAACGTATAAATATGCAAGCCTTTTTATCTGGAGGTAGCAAAATTAGAAAGAAAAAAAATAAATATATCCTTATAATTGTAATTTAATTTTGATCATGCAGGACTTGATCTATGCATCTGTAGACAACCCGTCCAACGCAGTCGAGTGGGCCATGGCAGAGATGCTCAACCAACCAGATCTTCTTAAGAAAGCAGTTGAGGAATTGGATAGAGTAGTGGGGAAGGAGAGACTGGTTGAAGAGTCTGATTTTCCTCAGCTCAGCTACATTAAGGCATGTGCCCGGGAAGCTTTTCGTCTCCATCCAATCGCACCCTTCAACCTCCCACATTTGGCCACCACTGATGCCACGGTGGCGGGCTACTTCATCCCGAAGGGCAGCCACGTTATTCTCAGTCGGACAGGACTTGGGCGGAACCCTAAAGTCTGGGATGACCCACTCAAGTTCAAACCGGAGCGCCACCTGAAGGATGGGTCTGGTGAAGTTGAGCTAACCGAGACAGAACTACGGTTCATCTCATTCAGCACGGGCCGGCGAGGGTGCATGGGGGCCCCACTGGGATCAGCAATGACCGTCATGCTGTTGGCTAGGCTCCTACAAGGGTTCACCTGGAGCGTGCCGCAGGGTGAATCGAGCATCGACTTAACTGAGTCAACCAACGATCTCTTCCTTGCTAAGGCGCTGTATGCGAATGCTACGCCTCGATTGCCAGCGCATGTGTACCCGGCTCACTAATGGGAGGGCCACACATGTGTTTTGGTATTTACATATGTTTGATTAAGTATATAAATGGATTTATCTTTATTATAACAGCTTTCTATATTTAAGGTCTGCAGGAGTTTGATGCACTCTCTACGTGTGTCTGCTTAACGTAAACATAAGAAAGGCAATAGGGGAGCTCATTGTGACTTCTCTTTCCATTTTGTTAATCTTCATTCCATTCGAATAAATCGTGTGTCGAATTTTGTTCTATTCATCTCTCTGTGTGTGTGGAATTATATGATTTGGCTTCTAAGCGTGTGATCTAAAGATGTCGAAGTGGGCCCGAACATGTAAATGCTCTTATTTCACCCAAATCAACAACCCTCTCATTTGACCAGGTCGACTAAAAATCTAAATATGAACATCGGATGGTCAACCTGATCACCCCGGCAAGAGCCGAAACCGGTTCTCCCTAAACCCACGCGTGAGCTACACTAGCTACACCGGTGGTAAAAATGAGCCCACCATGATGTATGTGTTGTATCCACACTGTCCATCCATTTGGGAGAGATCATTTTAGGCCCTGATACCAAAAAATGAGGCAGATCCGAAGATCAAGTGGCGCCCAAGAAGTTTTTAATGGTTCACGTTCAATCCTCACTATTTTCTGTGTTGGGTCCACTTGAGAAGTGGACCTACATCATTTTTGGAATTTCGGGCGCCCGACCATCAGGTCATCGAGCGCCCGACCACTCTTGACCGGGCGCCCGAAATTGCTCGGATTTCTATCCGAATTCTCTAGACGAATTTTTGTTCCATTGAGTGCCCAACCAGTCCTGACCGGGCGCTCGACCATGCGTGAGTCTATTGCGCAGTTTTGTGAAATTTTCAAAACTGAGTTAATTTCTTTCCTAGTTCGTTTAGGATGCTTAATTTACACACATGGGGTTTCTATTACGTGATTTAGTCTTTAAATAGCTTTTAATTTCATTGTAGAAGGATTATTATTCATCTTTTATAAAAGTTCCCTTTGAGTTTTGTTACTCTTGCTTGTGGACTCGAGCAATCCTTCGAGAGATCGATTGAGGATTCCCGATAGCTCCGTGGATTCGGAGTAGTTATCTGAGTGGAGAGACGGTGATCGATCCCTCACCCGTCTATGCTGTGCCAAGTTATTATCAAAGCGAGGAACAACCTCGAGAGGATGGCTTCTAGCGATGGCCGCGACAACCACCCCTCTGACGTTGATCAAGGGTTTCAGTTACTAGCATAGAAAATCGAAAATCTCCAAGAAGCAAATCGAACACAGATGGAGAGGATGATCGCTTCTATAGATTGAATTTTACTGGCTCTACCCCAACCCCAAAAGGCGATGCGCCTCAACCAGCAATTGCAGTATGGAACAATCCTATAGTCCATCAAGCGCCGCTGATGCTCTGCAGAGCCGAGCATGATGACGAGAAAAACAACGACGAAGACATTGAAGACATCATCGTTCGACAAGCCGCACAAGGAGATGCACATGTAGATCACAATGGCAGAGGCTTTCAAGGCAAATGTGATCTTCCCTCTTTCAATGGTTCATTAAGTATTTAAGCATTCATTGATTGGATTGCGGAAGTCGAAAGATTTTTCGATTACGTAGGTGTCCCAGAAGATAAATAAGTCAAGCTTATGGCCTACAAGCTAAAATATGGTGCCTCCGCATGTGGGAACAATTACAAACTTTTCGTATTTGACAAAACAAGTTGCCCATCTGAACATGGCCTAGGATGAAGCGGTTATTGAAATCCAAGTTTTTACCTGGCGACTATGACCAGATATTGTTCCAGCAATATCAGAATTGCAAACAAGGGTCTAGGACCATTGCTGAATATCAGACCGAGTTTGACCGATTGACAGTACGAAATGAATTATCTGAGACAGAATCTCAGAAGACCGCGAGGTTCATTGGTGGCCTACGACCCGCAATCCAGGATTAAATCCATCTTCTTCCGATATGGACTGTTGGGGATGCATCCCGAATGGCTACCTGAGCTAAAACATAACTCACCCGAATTCCTGCACGGACTTATCCGTCGACCCGCGTACCTACGATGGGTCCCATGCAGGATGCGACCATGTCTAAAGGAAAAGAACCAGTTGGTGGGTGCCCACAACCACCTCCGACCGTGAGTCGCGACGCGGGAAGCGGTCCACCTAGGCCACAAAGGAGCCCCTACGATAGTGGGCCCAAACCGAGCCCCGAACCCATATGCTCGACCTAGGCCTGGCAATTGCTTCCGTTGTGGCCAACCAGGTCACTTATCCAATGTTTGCCCTTAGCACCCCACCGCCAACTTAGCCACTAATGAGGGTGATTATAAAGAAGAATATGTGAAGAGGAACCCATAAGTGAAGAATTCAATCAAATTGCCGAAGAAGAGGAAGACGACACAGAATGGTTATCCGAGGACCGAGGTGAATCCTTAGTTGTAAGGCGACTATGTTATACTCCACAACAAGAAATACACCCCTAGCACCACAACATCTTTTGCACCCGTTGCACAATGAATGAGAAAGTATGTGGTGTCATCATCGATGGTGGGAGTAACGAAAACATAGTGTCCAAAGTTATGTTGGACAAGCTCCGTCTTCCAACTACAAAGCATCCAGCCCCATATTCTATTGGGTGGATTAATAAGGTTGGAGACACTAAGGTAACTGAACAATGTCTAATATCCCTTTTAATTGGTAGGAGCTACAAAGATGAAATATTATGTGATATTGTGGACATGGAGGCATGCCATATGCTTCTTGGTCGTTCGTGGCAATCAGACCGAGATGCTACCCATCGAGGGCGTGATAACACTTACACGTTCGTTAAGGATGGAAGGAAAAGGGTTCTAGCTCCTAGGGTGCCGGAGGGCTGACCTGAGGCTCCTAAAGTGGAGGGAAGTTCCCTCCTCGCCCTACGAGAATTCTTAAGAGAATCCAAAAGGGGCGGTGAAATCTTTGCCGTAGTGGTTAAGGGGGAAGCTCAAGAGAAAGCAAATATTCCACCAGCCCTACAACCATTATTGAATGAATTTCGGGAGATTTGGCCCAAAGACCTTCCTCATGGGTTACCTCCAATACGAGATATTCAGCACCACATCGACTTTATCCCTGGTGTTAGTTTACCCAATTGGTTACATTACCGAATGAGCCCAAAGGAGAGCGAGATCCTCCAAAGTCAGGTGAATGAGCTGTTAAACAAGGGTCTACTTAGGGAGAGTATGAGTCCTTGCGCAATCCCAAACTTATTAACGCCAAAGAAGGATGGAAGTTAGTGTATGTGTGTTGATAGTAAGGCTATTAACAAGATCACTATAAAATAAAGATTTCCTATTCCTAGGCTCTATGATATGCTAAATATGCTTGATGGATCAAAGGTGTTTTCAAAACTGAATTTACGCAGCGGGTACCATCAAATTCGTATCCGCCCCAGCGACGAATGGAAAACATCTTTTAAAACTAAAGACGGGTTGTACGAATGGTTGGTGATACCATTTGGACTATCGAATCCCCAAGTACTTTCATGCGCCTTATGGATCAGGCTTTGAAATCATTCATAGGCAAGTTCATCGCAGTGTATTTCGACAACATACTGATATATAGTCTGGGAGAAGCAGAACACTTTGAACAGCTCAAGCAAGTCCTTCACGTGCTACAAGAAAATAAGCTATATCTGAATTTGAAGAAATGTAGCTTCAAGACGGATCATCGACTGTTCTTGGGGTTCGTAGTATCATCCACCGACATTCAGGTCGATGAAGACAAAGTGAAGGCCATCCGTAAGTGGCCTACCCCCGCCAACATCCATGAGGTTCGTAGTTTTCATGGGTTGGCCACTGTCAGGAATTTCAATACGATCGTAGCATCAATCACAAACTGTATGAAGAAAGGACCATTCCAGTGGACAGAAGAAGCTGATCATAGCTTTGCTGAAATAAAACATAAACTATCGTCCACGCTAGTCCTTGTTTTACCAAGCTTTGATAAGGTCTTTGAAGTGGACTATGATGTGTCTTATGTGGGCATTGGCGCAGTTTTATCTCAAGAAGGCAGGCCTGTGGCCTTCTACAGTGAGAAATTCAATGAAGCCCGTAAGAAGTGGTCCACTTATGAAATAGAGATGTACGTAGTGGTACAGGCTCTCCAGCATTGGCGACATTACCTCATCTAGAGGGATTTTGTTCTTTACACTGATCATTAGGCCTTGAAATTTATTAATAGCCAGACTAATGTTAGCCGTGTGCATGCTAGGTGGGTGTCATTTTTACAGGAATTAACATTTATTTTGAAGCATAAGTCCGGCAGCAAAACAAGGTTGCTAACTCATTAAGCCGCCGTGCCGACTTTCTCGTCACCACGAGTACTAAGGTTGTCGGTTTCGACTGCCTCAAGGAACTTTACGCTGAAGACGACGAATTCAAGGACATATGGCTAACAAGCAATGAAGGAAGACCGAGTGATTTCCTCATCCAAGATGGTTTCCTTTTTTATGAAAACCGGTTGTGTATTCCGCAATGCTCCCTCCGGGAGAAAATCATCCTTGAATTGCACGGGGGTGGCCTTGGGGGTCACTTGGGTCGAGACAAGACGAAGGCTCTAGTCGAAGAGCGATACTATTGGCCTCATTTAGGCCATGAGGTTGGTCGGATGGTTCAGCGATGCCACATTTGCCAATCCTCCAAGGGACACACACAAAACACGGGCCTCGACACTCCATTGCCCGTACCGGAAGGCCTTTGAGAGGATATCTCCATGGATTTTGTTTTAGGTCTCCCACGGACACAACGCGGCATGAACTCCGTGTTCGTGGTGGTAGACAAGTTCTCCAAGATGGCTCACTTCATTCCATGCAAGAAGACATACGATGAAACGGGCGTAGCCAATCTCTTCTTCTAAGAAATCGTGCAACTACATGACATTTCCAAGACCATCACCTCTGACAGGGACACAAAGTTCGTGAGTCACTTTTGGCAAACTTTGTGGAGTCGGTTCAATACACAACTTCAGTTCAGTAGCACATACCACCCGCAGACAGATGGGCAGACGGAAGTAGTCAATTATACGCTTGGGAATCTTATCCGATGCATTTCCGAAGATAAGCCAAAGCAATGGGACTTAGCGTTGTCACAAGTTGAGTTCGCGTTCAATAATATGGTGAACAGATCCACGAGGAAGTCACCATTTCAGATCGTTTACGGACGAGTTTCCCGACACACCCTCGACCTAGTTCCGTTACCGAAAATTCTGAGAAAGAGCATAACCGCGGACCACATGGCCGAGCGAATCATTGAGTTGCATGCGGAAGTACGGAATAAACTCGCCAAGTCAAATGAGAATTATGCGAAGAACACCAACAAACATTGATGCGCCAAAGTGTTTGAGGTAGGAGATCAAGTGATGGTCCATTTGCGCAAAGAGCGCTTCCCCACCGGCACCTACAACAAGTTAAACCAGAAGAAGATTGGACCAGTGCCAATTCTCAGAAAGTTAGGTGATAATGCCTATGTAGTGGATCTCCTGGATGAATATGACATTTCACGAACGTTCAACGTGGCGGACTTGTTTGAATACCATGAGCCAGAGACGAGCATCAACTCGGGGTCGAGTTCTTTTCAAGTGGAGGGGATTGATGTAGAGGAGATCACTGAAGATTACATAAAGAAACTGGACCATCGGAAGGAGGCCAAGCGAAGCGACAAAGTGAAGGCCAAAAATCAGAAATTTCAGCACGGCCGGGCGCTCGACCGCACAGCACCGGGCGCCCGGCCATGAGCCTGATTACTCCCGAGATTTTTGGACCAGTTTTTTGGAATTTCGGGCGCCCGGACCTGATCATGTCATCGGGCGCTCGACCCCTCTTGACCGGGAGCCCGAAATTGCTCGAATTTCTGTCCAAACTCTCTGGACTAATTTTTGTTCCATCGGGCGCCCGACCATGCGTGAGTCTGTTGCGCAGTTTTGAGAAAATTTTCAAAACTAAGTTAATTTCTTTCCTAGTTCATTTAGGATGCTTAATTTACGCACCTAGGGTTTCTATTACGTGATTTAGTCTTTAACTACCTTTTAATTTCATTGTAGAAGGATTATTATTCATTTTTTATAAAAGTTCTCTTTGAGTTTTATTACTCTTGCTTGTGGACTCGAGCAATCCTTCGAGAGATCAAAGAAGATCGGTTGAGGATTCCCGATAGCTCTGTGGATTCGGAGTTGTTATCCGAGTGGAGAGACGGTGATCGATCCCTCACCCATCTACGCTACGCCACAAATGGTTGGACGGCGTGGATACAACACATACATCATGATAGGGTCATTGCTACACCCAATGTAGCTAGTGTAGCTAACGCGTGGATGTAGCAATTTTTTTTTTTTTTGAGTTTTTTTTTTTTTTGGGGTCAGTCATGCAACCTACCCACCCACTCAGTCATGCAACGCACCCACTGGTGCTATCAGCAGTGTGGATATTTCACCACTAACGGGTTTCGAACTAGACCCCTTGTTGAAACTCTGCGGAGTCTACAAGAGCCCACACGAACCCAGCGGATTGGATCACAATCTCAGGACATTCAGGGCCCGTTTAGATACAGCCAAATAAGTTACTTTTTAACTTATGTTAAGTAATTAAGTTACCTTTTTCACTTAAGTTAGCTTGGTAAACATCATAGTAAAAGTAACTTCTCTTTTAATTTTAATTCTTGGTATATTTATTCATAAGTTGAACAAGGATGCACATTCGAGCATCCCTAGGCACAAAAACCACCAAGGGAAGCCTATCGTAAGACTCTACAACTCAGTCTGGCCAAAAAGTTTCTCTAATATGGCCAAGGCCCAACCTATCTACAAATAAAAGACCACAGACGGATCTCGGGATCATCGACTCTCTATTAAGCACCTTCGTGATTTAGGACTCACTACCGAGTCTAGCCAACGAATCAACCACCGAATTAACTTCCCTAGGGGCATATGTAATCACCATGTCATTGTTTTTCATGAGATTACAAATATGAGCCCTCCAGTACCATAGCTTCCAGGTAGGAGTGCCCACCAAATTGAACATTTCAACTAAAACTTTGGAGTCGCTTTCAAGAATCACCTTATTGAGGCCAAACTCAACAGAAAGGGACAGCCTATCCACCAGCGCTTTAGCTTCCGCATGTACATTTGAGCCAATCTCGTACCCCTTAGCAAAAGTGGAGATGGCACTACCATTCTAGCATCTACAAACTCCCCAACTGCCTGAGAGACCCGGGTTTCCATGGGAGGAGCCATCCACATTTACTTTCACCCACCTTAACGACGGCCTATCCCATTTTAGGTGGGAGAGGGAGACAATACTAGGCGTAGGTCTTGTCCATAATCCCAGGTCCTGATACATCCATCTAGAGAGCACATTTTTCTTGAGAGGAGGAAGCTTTGGAGTGATGAGTCATAGCCATTTTCTAATCCTTAGGATGACCCTTTCCACTCCTAGCCTAGTATGCTCGAAACGAGCCTCATATCTCGCTCTCCAAAGCTCCCAGAAAATGCACCTGGGGAGGAGGCCCCGAAGTGACAAGAATCCGTCCGCCGCCGATGCCGCATGCCACCATTGTGTAGCACGCCCAAGGGCCGATTGACTCGGAATAAATGACATATCAAAGTACCAACTAAAATAGCGCCATACCTTGGTTGTGAGCTCGCCGTCCACCAAAAGATGATCAAGGGATTCCTGATTTGGATGCTCTATACAACAACGCACTTCGAAGCTAATTGAACACCCCTCTGCCAAACCCTACCCTCAACAGGGACTGCCCTTCATAGTAAAAGTAACTTGTGTGCCAAAAGCTACTTAATAAGTAATTCCTTTTTTTTTTCTTTTTAATTTATGACTTTTCTACTTCTCTCTCGTAATCTATGTAAAGGAGGCTCTCTACCACGGTCTGTATCAAAGGAGGCCCCACATGGTAGACTGTTTACATTGAAGTTGGGTCTCACATGGTAGATGGTCCACATAAAAGGTGGGTCCCACATCATGGATAACTCATATTAATGTGGGCCCACATATGGATGGTCCACATCAAAGGTTAGCCCATAATGATAAAAAGCACATATCCAAAGAGGGATGGTATAATGAATGACATACTTCAAAGGTGGGGTGTTCGCTCGCCTCAAGTGCAAGGCTGCGATGTAGTAATAATTCTCGCTAAGACCGAGGTCGATCCTTAGGGATTGTCATAACAATTATAAACTTTATAACTAGGATGGTCTAAATTCGGATTTGTATTGATGGATGTAAATTGAGAACATAAAATTATCTACTTTAGACTTAAATCAGAAAAATAAACACTAGAGCATCAAGGATCCACTTATAATCATTCACAATGCCAATTCAAATCATTCAAGCTAATAACTCAATTGGAATCGGAGTTCTATCCCTATCCAACCGGAATATAAAGCAATCAAATCATCATAATGCATCTAACATAGATGGATCATCCACTGATATGGTTCTCTCATAAACAATTAAGGCATGGGTGTATTCAATCATACAGCCCAGTCCTTCACAAAACAAGCAAGATCACATTCATGATTCTTCCTCAAATCTTGTCATTAGACTTGATTTAGAAGCATGAATTGAACTTCTATTGAACCAAAATCAATACATAAACACTTATCTCAGATTAATCTCAAAGATAAGAACTTCTTCTAGTTTATTCTAGATAAGCACTTAAGAAACTTAGTTTGTAAAATCCCCTAGCATCCAACATATCATGATGGATCTAAAATCTCTACAACCCAAAATCCTATCAATCAACACCCTCATTAAGCAATCTCAGTAATCAAAACATCCTATGTAAAAGCAATCACAAGAGATAGAAGATTAACTAAGAACACTAACTTTATTTCAAATTAGAACTAAAAGTGTTCTTCATAAAAACAAAAAGTACTTGAACTAATTCGAATTAAACATTGTAAATAACTAAAAGCTTCACCTCTTAGCCCTAGCTAAGAGGTTTAGTAACTATTAACAGATTGAACTAAAACTTAAAAGAAACTACTTTAAAAATATAGAAAAACATAAAAACTCTAGTTGAAAGAGTTGCGAACACTCCACGACGCTCATCTTCACCTCCCACAAACTTTCTAGCCTTCTCTGATGCCTTAGGAAGGGAGTGGAGGTAGTCTTTTATAAGAGAAATCTTACATCGACTTAGAAACTTCGAGAATCTGCTTAAGTATTTCACACTTACGCAGACAGTTCCGATTGATCGAACTTATCTCCAATGGATTGGATCACCCCCTTCCGATGGTTCGGAACTCCTCCAATTGATCAAAAATATGTCCAAAGACTTATGGAGAAATTTGTAATTCTGATGGGTTTCCGATATGACTCCGATGGATCAAAGGTAATTCCGATGGGACTCCGATAGAACTCCAATTGATCAGAATTCTGTCCAGCAGCAACCCAAGGCTATTTTCTGCATTTTACTTTTATGGCCCTATAGCTTTGCATTTTGCTTTTTCAAGACAATTTAGACTTTAACTTGATTCCTTCTAGGCTTTTTCTTCACTTCTTTGGCTCATCAAAGCTTTGTCTTTTAATCACTCCAAATCCTCCAAATTAGCATTAAATCCATGACATCTCTCTCTTTTACCTACAAACACAAAAACAAGCATAAGTCATTAACTTTAATAACTTAAACTATGCAATTGTGCTATGAATTGGGGTTCAAATATATCCAATTCATGGCTGATGGGTGGTCCACATCAAAAGTGGGCTCTACATGATGGGCAGTGGCCAATGAAGCTGGCCCCACATGATGGATGACCAATATTAAAATGGCCCCACATGATGGATGGTCCACATTAAGGTAGGCCCCACATGATGGATGGTCCACATCCATGGTCAGTTCTAATGATGAGTGGCCTATATCCAAGGCGCCTGCATAATGGATAGCCCACATAAGAGGTGGGGCCCACATGATGGACGGTCTACATCAAAGGTGGCCTCTACATGATGGGCAGTGGATATTGAAAGTAGGCTCCACATGATGGACAATAACATTGATGGTGGGCCCACTTGATGGATTATCAACATATATCAAAGGTCGGGCTAACTTCTCTTAGCAGGAAGGTCCCGCGAATGGCTTTAGTAGGCAATCCGTGTCTTACAACCCTGTGCATGTGCCAGTATGGCAGACACGTGTGGTGCCTGACCAAGTGGAACACTCATTCAGATCTTGCACGGGTCACTCGTCGAGCAGACTCAGTTCACTCGAACACCCACCCTCATGAGCAAGGCACGTGGCAATACCACTATCATTTACTGTTTTTTAATGTAATAGAAAAATGTATTACTAGTCAAAAAGCTTCTTAATATAATTATTAAATATGAAGTTGATTTGAGTCGAGTCTGCTGAACATCGAATTTAGGGTTTTGAACTATGGTACACGTATTGGCATTGAAAAAGAAATTTTCTAGAGTACATTCGGCCCGGCACATTCCTATAGAATATGCTGGGACTATCATTGACGGTCCACATTGAACTTGAGCCCCACATGATGGACGGCCTAATCAAAGGTGGCACTGCATGGACTGAAAATTATAGATGGGCTACACATGATTGATGGCCCACAACAAAGCTGGGCCCTGCATGATTGGCAGCCCACATCAAACTTGGGCCCATGTGGGCCTGATGATGCAGTCCACATTGACGGTGGGCCCACACGATGGACAGTCCACATTAAAGGTGGAAGGATAAGATTAGATGGTCCATATAGATGGTGGGCCAAACATGATGGATGGCCCACATCATGGTTGGCTGCATAGATGATGGCCCACATCGAATTTGGGGCCCACACGACAATCCGCATTATGGAAGGGCTAATGGAAGTCCAATCAAGGTGGGTCCCACATAATGGACAGTCCACATCAAATGTAGGCCCCCCACGATGGATGGCGTACATCAAAGTTGTGCCTTGCATGATAGACGATCCACATCAAAGTGCGCCTCACCTAGTGTACTGTCCACATACAAGGTCCCGCATGATGGATGACCCACATCCAAAGCAGGCCCTACATGATGGATGGCCCACAGGGAAGGTGCGCCCCTCATAATGGATTCTTCACACTGAAGGTGTGCTGCACCCAAGCGGTCCACATTGGTGGGGCCAAGGTGGGCTCCACACGATGTACAATTCATATCAAAGGTGGGTGATGGATGGTGGAAATAGAAGGCGGGCCCCACCTTTGGTTTCCATCCCTCTTGATTAGATGACTTTAATTCTTGAAGGATTTAGGAACGGTTCATGAGTCGTGGCTAAGAACGGCGTCGTTAAAGCTTAGAAACGGCTATATACTAGGGATAAACTCTTCGGTATGTGCTCATTGTATACACCTCGAAGAAAATGTAAAAATGACTAGACAACCTCAAAGGAGGTTAAAGCCAAACATGAAACCCGTTCTCTTCGAGAAATTTAGAAATCTAAACTTAAATGGTTAGATTTAGGAACGGTTCATGAGATGGGGTTAAGAGGGGTGTCGTTAAAACTTAGAAACGGTTATAAACCGTTCCTAATTTCAGTTTAGGAACGGATTTTAACCCTTCCTAATTTCCAGCCAACCCTTAAAAAATAGCACCAATGAATAATTTAAAAATATATTTATGTTAACAATATCAAAAACGATTTACAAGATCTTAAAGCCTTCCCAAAAGCCAACGATGGAAAGCCCCACAGGCCCATATCCAACCGTATGTATGTATATAGGATAAATGTGTGCATACACGTGCGCGTGTGTCTACTGTATATAGCATCTGATTGGGTGGGTGGGTGTGTGTGTGTGTGTGTGTGTGTGTGAACTGTATATAGCACTTGTGTATTTTCAGAATGGTATGACGACACTTCACAAAGCAATACTTGGCAACAAGCAGGCTATCACTATCTTTTGAGAGAATCAACAAATCCCTTTGTCAATGATAAAGCGAGTACGAAACAAGGAGTATCCTTCCAAGTGTAGAGTACAAAATCTGGAGTCCAAAATCACCAATCTAGACTATAAAAAAATAAAACAATGAAAGACCCAACAAATGTATGTATTCAACTTCAGAATAAAAGACTCAATTACATTAAAAAAAACACACACAATTTATACTCTGGTTTCTGTTAAAAAAAGTGCATGAATAAGACATCAAGAGCTCAAAAACCCTGAAATTGCATGCATTTAACTCCAGAAAAAAGTATAATTTACACGAAAACCAAAATATCTGCTCTACCTACCTGGACTAAAAAATGAAAGACAAAAACCTATTGCACGTGAGACTTCAAAAAAAAAAGTTCCTATTACTCAATATATGATCTGCATCCCAAAATTATTTCTATACAAAATGCAAAATGCATCAAGGACACATTCAAGTACAATGACCTTCTGTTTACTTCTTTATGGTCAATCATGTACTACAAAACTCACCTGCAAATTTAGTTTAATTCTGAACAATAAGTTATATGTGAGTGCTACAAAACTTAGCTACTGACCTACTGTATGTACAGGCGAGTTATAACAATAAGTTATAGGTGAGTGCTCTTCTTCTCCAAATCAAGAGCTTCCGATGCTAGCCCTTCTAGCCATTGGACAATACAGAGGCATAGTTGAGCTGTATGATCTGCCATAATACACTGGCAAGCCTCGAGATGTGAAGTTGCCAGAGACTGCCAAAAGAAATAGATGAAACTAAGAAGAACTTCTGAAAATCACAAGTGGACAAGAGAAATTATTCGGGATCATGGTTTGAGAAAGACATGTTACCAAAATTAGGTCTTCAGGAAGTTCTTCATTTCCTACAAGGCAAAAAAAAAAAAAAAACACTTTCGGTAAAAAAGAAAGCAAAAGAGAACTTGAATTTTTCCAAGTCTCTCAGAAGGAATGATACTACAAATTAAATGTATCAGTTCTATAAATTCTAGATAACCCCACATCAGCTTAATTCAATAGATGTTTTGAAAAACAGAGGTAGGGAAAAAAAACCTTGCATAAAACAGAGGTAGGGAAACTACGTGAAGTGGTTGTCATTAGAAGCCGCAGAATGGTAGGTTTTACTAAAACCAATGGTGATACATTAAAGAGTTTGAAGAAAGAAAAAACCTTGCATAAAACAGAAAGTGATTGAAGCCTATCATCTTTCATAATTCCTTTCATTTATGAAATCAATGTCCATACAGATGAGGACCGAACGAGCCTCTCCTTGGAGTAGCATATACTTACAAAAATCTAATATAAACGAAAACAAAAGAAATAATTACAAACTGAATTAGGGTAACCAGATGACTACAGAATCCATGACAATTGTTAAACATCCATAGTCCAAAATTAAGCTGCATAGCTAAAGTACTAGTAAATGTCACTAGCATCACCCCTCACACCTTATTTCACATGTTCCAATTAATGTTAGATCTTAATCAGTGAAAAAGAATGACATAAAAAACCAAGACTAGCATTAGGATTTCCCTTGTCCTTGCAGGATCTGATTGCAATTACCAGGGACATCCTTGCATTTCTATTAGCTCGATCGTCTGCAATAGCTATTAGCTTCAACACCAACAATGTGATCAGAGAATGATGAAACCAGCCCCCAAGAATTAGAATGTGAAATATCATGAGAATTCCTAGTATTTGGTGCAACCAAACACATCATTCAGCAAGAACTGGGAAGAAGATATACCTGCCACTCTTGAGTCTCTTTGAATCATGGCTATGACTCACATTACCTCAAGTATACCGAACCCAATGCTTCAACTTTTTCTGACTATAACTGCATTAGAACAATGAGAAATTTATGTGATAATAGAGTAGAAAATAAAGAAAAAGAACATATTAGAGACTCATTTACAATTACATTGCCATTCACAAAGTCTGAGAAACACAGTCTGGTTGAGGAATTTCATCAAACATATAGAAAGCAGGAAATTCAACTAGAAATCAAGTATGTTAAGCAAGTTACCTGTTCTTAGTGACTTCTTCTAATTGTATGAAGAACATCGCCATATTCTTCTTCCTAACCATCTCGAATTAGAAAACGCTGGGATTTTCCTATAAAGCTGATTTTCAGGGCATGGTCCCTCTACGGTGGGAAGCAACATACAAACGTCTAGATTACTGAATCATGGGCCCCATCTGAGCATACTTGGGAAAAGAAATTCCAATAAAGACCACCAATAATGTCCCAATAAATAAAATCTTTAATAAAAAAAAAACCTGAAATTTAAAAAGGAAAAAGAAAGAAAGAAAGAAATCTGACCAAAATTACAGAGAATAAAATGGAAAAATCCTCACCTGCTTCAAAGAAATGGGGAAGGTGAGCTTAGCGCTGATCTCGGGCACCCCGATCAGAAAAAACGATCAGAATTCCAAGTCTGATCGCAGAGAGAGAGAGAGAGAGATGGATAGAAGAATCGAAGAAGGAGCTTATTCTTGGAGGATTCAGGGTTTTTGGATGGAAGCGACAGTGAGTTTGGGCGATCCGATCGCAGAGATAGAGAGTTGGAATCACTGAGATTAGAAGAGAGAGAGAGAGAGAGAGAGAGAGAGAGAGAGAGAGAGAGAGAGAGAGATTGGAAGAAAAATCGCAGAGATTCTGCCGCGGGATTGGAAGAAGTATGCTGGAGAGATTAGAAGAACGAGAGAGAAGAAAGGGCAAGATAAGCAAAACGAGAGGAGAGGGAGAGAGAAATGAGGGGTATGCCCTTACTGGTTTTGTAACCGTACCGTTTCTACCCTTTAAAACGGTTTGAAACCCATTCAAATCAGAAACATCCTAAAGCCCTTTCCAAACCAAAGGCACAGCCGTCCCTAATCCGTAGCGGTCCAGGATTATAACAAAAGTTAGTCATAGATTTGGATTATTCATGAAGAGGGTCCCATCTTTACTTCATCTCATAATCTGGACTCGCATGGTGATCTGCACCACCCAAATTGTGGGTCACGTTTTGGACGAACCCCATCTCTAAAATCATGGCAATCAAGAACTCTTAATAAATGATGTCTATCAAATAAATTGTTAGGAGGAAAATAACGAGTGGTCAAATTCAAAGGGCAAATATCCTGCTCTCAATCAAATTTTTAGATCGTGCTGCATCCCAATTTTAGTATAACTGATAGGCATTGCAGTTGACGAGCGAGACCCCCGCATTTTAATATTTAAGTCATTGGCCATCTGATCTCCTTTTAACATATGTTATGCAGGTTATTCAGAGAGATGTTATTATCTTCCAATTGCAAAGATTTTTTAGGCATCCACCTCGTATCTTGTCATATCAACGGTTTGGATCCCCCAACATGTTCCATATCAAACTGTTATCATCCCCAATAATAATAAGTCGTGTATTCTAATAAACCTCGTAGCATAATTTATTTATTATATTAAAAGAAAGTGACTTCTTGTACAGGTCAGTTGTGTCCTCTCCATCGTTATTTCTTTAGTTTTTCTTTTTATATATATTTCTTGTTGTGGGGATTTCGAGCGGGTCTCTTAGGCAGGAAAAGAAGCAGCCATCACAGTTACGATAAGAAGCTCGAAGGGAAGAAGCTCTTGAACACTAAGATGCAAGGAGCACGAACACTGAGCTCCATAGTGTCTTGAGTAGACCAAGTCGACCACCGCCAGATAGATGGTACGAGCAATCCAAGACAAATTCTACCAAATTCGGACGAAATAATCCATTCAACATATCGGCGATGAGAATTAATTAAGGACTTTCCAAATGTAGCATGGTGGAATTAGAATGTCCAAAACCTTCTCCCACACCATATATATACAACAACAAATCCTAAACCAATGTATGACAATTCTCGCCTCTACATCAATTACACCTAACTTCTGCAAGTCTGACTTAGGCATCGTCTCCCCCCCCCCCCCCCCCCCCCCCCCCCCCCCCCCCCCCCTTTGTTCACTATTGCAGGTCCGGCAAACGGAGGACGAGAACGAGGTTATAAGCCTGAAATTGCACCTAAACTCATACTCACAGGGCGTGCGCTTCACAGAAGCTCAAAGAGCGGAACTTAGAACTATGGCTAAGCCCAGATGGCCTGGCCAAATGGCGATTCCGAATTTTTTAGGATATGTGCAAGCTGCCTTGTATCACAAGGGGCATCTCTTCCTAGATAGGGTGGGGCTGGGCTCTCTTCGTGCTGACTGATTTTTTTCGTTCTTTTTCATTTTTTTGGAGGGTCTTCTCATTTTTATTTTCTCGAAAGGTCCCTCCCGCTCTCATCAAGATTTGGGTTTGTCATTAGGGGGTTTACGATAGGCAGGCTTGGTCTTTTTTGTAGGGCGGGGCCAGCCCGAAGTTGTAAGTAGCCTTTGTTGTGAATAATAGGTTTTCTTTATATATATATATATATATATATATATATATATATATATATATATATATATATATATATATATATATAAAGGCCTTAAGAGGGGGGTGGATTAGAACTTGGGTAGGACTCACTCATTGGCTATCTGAGATGGGGTAGATGATACCCACATCTAGTAGCTTTAACACCTCTCCTTTGACAACCTCTATCATGTTTGGCTTTAACCTCCTTTGAGGTTGTCTAGTCATTTTTGCATTCTCTTCGAGGTGTATACGGTGAGTACATACCGAAGAGTCTATCCCCTTAAGGTCCACTATTGTCCACCCTATGGCTCCCCTATGTTCTTTGAGTAGCTCAATCAACTTGAGCTCTTGGTCTTTTCCTAGGTGAGAGGCAATGACAACCGGGAATGTTTCCTCTTGACCCAAATATACATATTTAAGCTCGGATGGTAATAGTTTAAGGTCAAGCTTCAGTGATTTGATATTAGATGGTAGAGGCTTTGATGTGGTTGGTGACAATTTTTCAAAATGGGGCCTCCACCGACTAGTATCAACTACCGGTTTCTCACTACTCAATGCTTGCACAATATCACCCAAGATGGGATATTTAGAATTTTCAAAGTGTGCCAAGCATGTCTTTAAAATTTCAAGTGGTTCAAGTTGGAGGAGGTCCTCTTCTTCAAAGGATTCGAGCATGTTTACCTTGAAGCGCTCATCATCCTCCTCATTCCTTTGCTTTTTGCACATGTGGAACACGTTCACCTCTAATGTCATGTTTCCAAAGGAAAATTTCATCACCTCATTCTAGCAATTTATAATTATGTTTGATGCAGCCAAGAATGGGTGGCCTAAAATTACCAGTATTTGAGTGC
Source organism: Liriodendron chinense (assembly GCA_003013855.2). NCBI lineage: Eukaryota > Viridiplantae > Streptophyta > Magnoliopsida > Magnoliales > Magnoliaceae > Liriodendron > Liriodendron chinense. The sequence goes on along the minus strand of ML058384.1, from coordinate 11,564,376 downwards.
TAGTATCTATAACCAGTTGCGTGTCCAAGACGATGAAATCCACCAAGTAGTAGAATTTGTCAACTTAGACCAATACATCCTCAACCATCCCTCTCGGTACATGGATGGATCTATCAGCAAGTTGCAATGTGGTTTTAGTGGGTTTTAATTCAGCATGACCCAATTGCTCGTATACCGAGTATGAGATCAAATTTACGCTTGCCCCTAAATCTAGTAATGCACGCTCAATCTGGTAGTCACCAATGATACATGAAATTGTGAGACTACCGGGATCCTTATATTTTGTAAGAGTTTTTTGGGTGAGAATGGCACTCGCTCATTCAAAAAGGCCTTTTGTTGCACATTGTATTTGCGTTTGGTTGTGCATAAGTTCTTTAGAAACTTAGCATAAGAGGGGATTTGTTTAATGGCATCAAGCAATGGAATGTTTATCTTGACTTGTCCGAAAATCTTTAAAATATCATGAGAGTTTGGGAGAGATTTTGGAGCAACCAATCTCGAAGGGAATGGTGTTATGAGCTTGTGAACGCGTTCCGTTTCTTGTGAGTTAAGCTAGGTCCATCCTCATTCTCATGAATTACTGGATCATTAGGCTTATCGGCCTTCACCAGAATAGATTCTTCCACTTGCTTACCACTTCTAAGAGTGGCGATGGATTTTGCTTGCTCCACATGTTGGTTGGGGAGGTTAGGGGTGCTGATTTCATGTTCTTGTTTAGGGTTGGGCTGAGGTTAGGCCGGAAAGGTCCATTTCTTAACATTCAAGCATTTCTTAATCTCATTAACCAATACCTTAAGCTCTTGGAACATTTGCTGATTTGTTTGATTAATTTGCGTTTGCCCTTGCATAAATGCCTTTAAAACGCCTCCATTGAGAATTGAGGTGGGGCCATGTTTTGCATGGGAGGCCCTTCTTGAGAGTTGGTAGGATTGGCTGTGGGACCATTCCTCCAACTAAAATTTGGATGGTTCTTCCAAGTAAAGTTGTACGTGTTACCTACCGATCCATTAAAAGGCTGTTAATAACCATATGCGGCGTTTACTTGCTCTTATAATAACTCTTGAAACGCAGGAATTGTAGGACAATCTTGCGTAGAGTGTACATTAGCAGCATAAATTTCACACACGTTTTCAATAGCTTCAGTGGAGTTGAAAGTTCCGCTCTTACTTAGTTCCATGGCCTCTACCTTCCTTGTGAGGCTAGCTATCTTAGCATTAACATCATCTCCCTCTTTAAGGATGTAGATCCCTCCTTTCTCTTTTGTTGAGGCAACTTGAGGTTACTAGATTTGTTCGAGGTATCCCACGATTGGGCATTATCGGCCAACATGTCTAAGTAACTCCATGCGTCCTCGGGATCTTTGCTCATGAACTCACCGTTACACATCATCTTTACGAATTGGCGCATATTCAAGTTCAATCATTCATAGAAGAAACTAACTATTCATCATATCTCGTAGCCATGATGTGGATAAGCAAGTAGGAGGTCCTTGTATCTCTTCCAACTTTGAAAGAAAGTTTCACTCTCTTTGACAGAAAAATTCATTATGGCTTGTCAAAGGATGTTTGTTTTATGAGCCGGGAAGAATTTTTTCAAAAACTCCCAGGTCATCTTAGTCCATGTCCTAATCGACCTTGGTCTTAGAGAGTGAAGTCATGTTTTGGCTCTTTCCTTCAAAGAGAAAGAGAATAACTTTAATTTCACTACGTCCTTCGTCGCATTGTTATATTGCAATGTAGCTACTACTTTATCAAATTCTTTCAAGTGTAGATATGGGCTCTCGGAATCTAGCCCATGAAACTTCGGTAAAAGTTGAATTAACCTCGGCTTTATATCAATTGTCCCGGCATTGTTTGGGAAAAACATGTACAACGATATGATAGCACGAGCCGGTTATAGATAATCATGTAAAGCTCTCATTGGGGGGGCATTGTGCACCTCATTCTCTCCTACTCCCTCTTGATTTGCGTTTGTAGTGGGAGTGGGACGAGGAGGATCCCTTAACGGTGTTTGATCCATAATCCCCGAACTTTCACAATGTTCTATGTATTTTCTAACTCGTCTTTGGACGGATAATGGTCTAGCTAAACCACCCTTGGTTTGGAGACACTTTGTGTGGTCACATCCCCAACAGGACATAAACCACACAAACAAAAATCTGAACTAAATCCTAGATCCAAAATTTGAAAAAAAAAAAAAAAAAAACTAAAAATCTGTAAAAACTGAAATATAGAAAAAGTTCTAAATTAGAAAGATGTTACCCGATTCGCTTGAACTAGAAGTGATTCCTACAAAATAAAATAATTGATGTTAGTTCTAGAAAATCAGAAATTAGTCCCAAGAAAATAGTAAAACCTAACTAATTCTAATTCTATAGCTACTAAAGCAATTTAGTATCGTTTAACCTAGATTTCCAGGCAGCGGTGCCAAAAACTTGTTTACTCGCCTCAAGTGCAAAGCTTGCGATGTAGTAATAACTCAGTAAGACTGAGGTCAACCCATGGAAAATTAGGGTAAACCAATTCAAACAATTCTAGCAACTTCAAAGTAATTTTAGAATTTAATTAAGAAAAGCTAAGAAAAACAGTAACTTTTAGAAAATTCTGATAATTAATGGAACTAAGGCCTCAAGGATCCACTTGTAGTAGTCCTATGTGAATTCATTCATCCAAGCATAAACACAACTAGATTCGAAGTTCTATCTCTCATCTAGTTGGAAGATTAAGCATTCAAACACAAACAATCCCACTTAAGTCAGAAAATAAGATTCTAGTTCTAATGAAGCACATAGAATTCAAATATGTAGCCTTCGAAGTAACAGTCATGCCAAGGGACTATGGCATGCTCTAGGGTTTCTACAATTTGAATCTAATCAATCCAAACATGGCCATCTCAGAGAATTACAAGGAATTCATGTCCAAAGTATATTAACTCTCATAAAACATCCAAACATATCAACTTTATTCAAACTAGAACTTAAAAATCCAAACTTTAAGTAAAGTACTTGAAACAAACAAATTCTATATGATAATTAGCTACAAGCTTTACCTCTTAGCCTTAGCTAAGAGGTTCTAGCCGAGCATCATCATGCTACAACTAGAATTAAAAGAAAAACTACTTAAAAGCATAAGAAAACTATAAAAACCTTAGTTTGAGGAGTTGCAAATGCTCCACAAAGATCCTCTCCACCTCCCTGGACTTCCAAAGCCTTCTATGATGCCTTAGGAACGACATAGAAGTGTCCTTTTATAGAAAAATTCCGACACTGACTTGGAATCTTTCAGAATTCGAAGAGTCCTTACACAGTTTGGACGCTGGTGGAGCATGCACAGCAACATACCCAAAATCTGAAACTTTAAATTCAAAGGCTGACCTGTCTACCAGCCGGACCATGTTCGCTCGCCTCATGTGTAAGGCTGCGATGTAGTAATAAATCTCGGTAAGACCGAGGTCGATCCATAGGGAAAGAAGTAAACAATTCCAACTACTCTAATAACTAGAATCTAAGAAGTTTAGGAAAATAGTTTTTCACATCAAATAGAAAAATCTGAAATTAAGAAGAACTAGAGCATCAAGGATCCACTTGTCGTAGTTCAATGCCAATCCATTCATCCAAATACAACACAATTAGAATCAAAGTCCTATCTCTCATCTAATTGGAGGATATAACATTCAAGCACAAACAATCCCACTTAAATCTAAAAATCATATTTCTAGTTATAATGAAGCACATAGAACTTGAACTTGTAGCCTTTGGAGTAACAGCCATGCCAAGAGACTATGGCATGCTCAAGGGTTACTACAATTCGAATTCAAACAACCCAATCATGGTAATCTCAGAGGATTACAAGGAACTCATGTCCAGAGTACACAAATTCTCACAGTTCATCTAAAAATCCAAACTTTATTCAAACTAGAAGTTCAAAATCCAAAATTAAGAAAAAGTTACTTGAAATAAAAGAATTAAAGCATTGAAACCAACTACAAATTTCACCTCTAGCTCTAGCTAAAAGGTTAACTAAGAAAAAGCATATTAAAACTAGAACTAGAACTAAGAAAAGGAAGAAAAACTAGCTGTAGGAGGCTAGGTAGCCTCCTAGAACTTGAACTCATTGCTTCCCACGTCCTTGACTGATTTGGAATAGAAGAGAGCACCTCCTTTTATAATACAGCAAGAGTACCGCAACATAACAGATTTTGTTTCGCTTCGTACGGCTTAACCAATGGTCGGATTGCCTTCAAATTTGATTTGTAGCTTCCTTGTAATGTGATCTTCCTCATAGATGATTTAGATTTCCAATATTATCTTCTGAATGGGCCCACCAATCAGATCAGCGACCGCCTCTCAAAATCGCGCAATTCGGGTACCTTCAGAACCAGTCATCTTGCTTTCAACGCTCCAGAGTGTACAGAGGTCGGATTGATCTCAAATTTTGAACATTGGCAGAAAACTTCCTCCTCTACATGATAGATAGATTAGATTGTTCAAAACAATTCCAGAATTAGGTGCAAAAATTAGAACACTCAGGCCTTTTATAAAATCTGCGCAGTTGGATCTTTCTGGATGGTCCATCTTTCTTCAACCGGTACGATTAAACCACACATCCTTTTGATCTGAAACTTTGTGGCTATTCATATATGTATGTGGTCTAGAAGATGGTCAAAGTATATTCTTCATATCATCAATGATGGGTCACCTGGACCGGCCCAGAGTGGAGTAGGCGGAATCTGGAACTTTCTGGACAGTTCGTATTGTTTTGGCCACCACGGTCAATCCGTAGCTCCGATCAACACAAAACTACTTGGATTATTTCGGCGTCGAGCTCCTCTTCGACATGGATATGTTGGATTTCCAAATATCATCAAGACGGCCTCCGAAAACTGGGCCAAAAATCTAAAAACGGGAATAACTTGCTGTCTGAAATCTGAAAATCTGAAATTGCGTGGCCGACCGGTCTTGACCGATTGGACAGGGCTGGCCGACCGGTCTAGCCTGTCTGTTAAGTGTCCAGGGAGTGCATCAGACCGGTCATGACCGGTCGGAACCATTTTCTGCATTCTTTCTTCTTTCTTTTCTTCTCTCCTTCCACTCTCTTTGCTTTCTTCTTTTTTTGGCCCACCTTAGATCTTCATCCAAGGCTCCTAAATGTCTCCTTTTGGTCTCTAATTAGATGAAGTCTACTCTCATTCCTACAATCACAAAACCTGCATTAGATGGGCCTGTTAAACATGCAAACCTTGCATAAAATGTGATGGAATGGCCTATACAATGTATAAATTGGAGGTTCAACAGACCACAGGTCGAACTGTGTAAAAAAATGTCCAGAGTTTTTCTGGTTTCTGGGTGTTTTAGTCGACCTGTCTAGTGCAGTGGCCGACCGGCCAGACAGTCCATGAATTGTGGTCTTTCATAATTCATCTCCTCCATCTTCATTGCATTTCACCTCCACCTCTTGTCCTTTCTTCCTATGATCTTTAAGGCATATAACGTGAATCTTTTAACATCATATATGTGAAGTCTCTCTTGCATTCCTATAAACACAAAAACATGTATTAAATTAGTCTTTAAACATGTAAATCATGCATAAAGTGTAATGAATTGGGGTTAGAATATGCACAATTCAGAGCTCAACAATGGTCCATACCAATGATAATACTAAAACAATAAATAAATTACATGTCAAAGTAAAAGATTACAACTCAAATTACAAACTAAGACATGTAACCCTAACACTGCTTCTCTTCAATTGCTTCCTCATAATCCATCAACCCTTGAAACAAATAGATCCTGCAAAACACGTCTGCAAAGCAGAAACCACTTTATTTTGGTGGGATAGATCATTCTCCCTCCTTTTTGTCAGCAATTGACAAACCAATCTCTCCCCCTTAATGATGCACCAATTAAGTTTAGGGAATGAGAGATTAGAATGTCTCAGGTATAACTATAAGCACATGCTAACACTAAAGGATAACGGTGCATGAACATTAAAAACATGAACCATGCATCTTATGATCACTTAAACAATTATTCCTATCTAAGAATAGGTGTGAAATTTTGTCAGATCGTCTAACACGACACCCTACGCTATACGTGGGAGCTTGACGGAGCTTAAAACTATGGTTAAGTCCTAAAGGGGGGTGATTAGGACCGTTTAATTTTTTAAAAAAAAACCTCCTGCCTAATTAAACTAATTATCAATTATATACTAATTAAGCAAGAACACTTAGCTTTCAAGCTCTAGTGGGTCCAATCATAAAGATTAGCATAAGATAAAGTAATTAAGCTACCTAGTCTAAGTATGCATAGATTATCAAATAATTTAACTAATCAAGCACCTAATCTATGCAACCTATGTAGACTATATGAGAATGAATCATATGAGCTCAAGTCTACACTAATTAGTGAAAGTACATCTTGTACGTGTGTGCCTATCTAGTGCCTACCACACATTCCTATCAAGTATTTATAATTAAGCAATTAAACATACACTGCTAAGATAACAATGTGCTCAAATACATCACAAACACAAGCATGTATAGTGGTTCGACTATGGGTATACTCCACTCTCGGGTCATGTACTCATCCGTTGAGTACACCGACATTCACTAGAGAGTTTAAATCAGGTTCCTCTTAACCTAGGTGTTTAAAATCGGTTCCACCCTACCAGGTTCCTCGCATGTGATGCTCTTGAGATGCCCAAGTCCATCTTCATATAAGCTTTGAATGCTCCATCTTGTGATCAAACACAGGAAAGATGACTTGGAATACTTAGGATTAGAGCTTAATGGTATGGGTAATAAGGGTGGCTTCGAATGCACTAAAATCTCTCTCATTTTCCCCAAAATCAAACCTAGCCTTTATATATGAAAAGCTCCAATGGCTATAAACAGCTGCCAATGGCTCACTGTCAACCGGTCGGGCAACGAGTTGCAACGGGTCTCCGACCGATCAAATATTGGGGACCGACCGGTCGAATTAGAGCCTAGACATGAGATTTGTTACTATCCAAATTTCACCTTCTACAGACCGATCGAAGACAGGTCGAATTAGCCTAGGGACACGCTATCTAAACAGTTTGGTTGATGTCCTATTATGCCTCTGCCGATCGGTCGGACAGACCTGGTGATCGGTCGGACGACCAATCAAATTACCCCAGGGACAAGCTGAATAAGTCAGATTGTTACTGTCATATTTGTGGCCTCTGACAACCGGTCGCCTAGGGGCTGCGACCGGTCGGCAGACACATGCGTTGTGCTATTTGGTTTGGCTTGTTTTACAGCGGCTCATGCAACCTCTTTGTTGAACTTTTAGGACACCTAAGGCCAATCTAAGATGACTACAAGTATGCCTATTGGGTTAGGGTCATCTAGAGGTTTGGGTTTTGGTTTGGTTCAAGGTTCAAGGCTCACTAAGGCATCTCATTTACCTGTTTATTCTTCCTTGATGTAGTAGGTCCACTTGAGTCTTCGATCTTCATCTTCTTTAAGCTCAATCGACATTAGACTCACTGACCTACGTAATTGACAAATAATGTGCACTAGTATGCCACAAAAAAGTGCACTAATGTTCGCTCGCCTCAAGTGCAAGGCTGCGATGTAGTAATAATCTCGGTGAGACCGAGGTTAATCCACAAGGAAAAGGTAAACTAATTTAAACTATTTTAATAATTTGAATTTAGAAGGTTTAAGAAATTTAGTGTTTTCAGAATTAAGTAGAAAACAGAAACTAAATAGGGAAATCTAAGAATTAAAAGAAACTAAAACATCAATAATCCACTTGTAGTAACCCAATGCCAATCTATTCATCCAAGCACAAGCACAATTAAAATCAAAGCCCTATCTCTAATCTAATTGGAAGATATCGCATTCAACACAAACAGTCCCACTTAAATCTGAAAAATCAGATTTCTAGTTCTAATAGATCATAGAGAACTTGAACTTGTGACCTTCGAAGTAACAGCCATACCAAGCGATCATGACATGCTCTAGGGTTACTACAGTTCACTTATAATCAAAGTCCTTTAGCCGACCAGTCATGACCGGTCAGACCCACTTTTTTCTGGTTTCTCTTTCTTTAGTCCTTCTCTTCTCTCTTGCATCTTTCTTTCCCCTCTTGGCACTTGTTCTATTGATCTTCAATGCATGTAAAGTGACCCTTTTAACATCATATTGATGAAGTATTTCTCTTATCCTACAATCATAAAATCATACATTAAATTGGTCTTTAAACATAGAAATCATGCATATTGAGTGATGAAATGGGGTTAGATATGCACAATTAAGAGTTAAAAAACTAATAAGGTAATCATGTAGAAATGATCATTTTAAGATAATTATGAAAGCATAAATTATCAAGGCATAGATTAGCAAGCATTAAGCACATAATTCATAAAAAAGTTATGCCAATCTAAGGAAGATGACAGTTTAGCAAACTAAGGATACCAAAATCAAGCATAAGCTAGATTATCAAGAAGGGGCTAATAAGATGAAATCCTCTAATATGCCCATAAGCATACTAATGAGGCTAAAATCCTCAAATTTACTATGTTCAGAATTAATGAGGATAAAATCCTTTTATTTAACTATTGAGCTCACATAGACCTTCAAATGTCACATATCCCTCTTTACAACCCAATTGAGTGTGAGATTCCTCAGACCCGGACTAAGTTCTTTTAGAGTTCATCCTAAGGGTACGTAATTTTGTTCGCTTCCCCAAGTGTAGGATTGCGATGTAGTAATAATATCGGTAAGACCGAGGTCGATCCACATGGACTTGTGTAGGAACTCACAAAACACTTCCAATGGTCTCTAATTGAGATCTAACTAAACAGAATTTTGGAATTGAATGTAGATAGCAATTTTAAACTAAAAGTAAATATAAATAATATAAAAGAACGCTAGGGGTCCAAGGATCCACTTGTAGCAATCCTTGATGCTTAATTCGTTATGGTTTTCCAAATACATAACTAGAATCGAAATCAAATCCTATCTAGTCAGATGATAGATCGGTTATAACATACAATTTGTCATATGTGTGATTTATGCACATGATTCCCTCAATTCAAGTTAGGACTTGACCACACTCAATTGCATAGGTCAATTCTAATTCCAATAGGTTAAGATCACAATTATAATCATCATTAAACTTTGTTATAAAGCATAACTAGATCATGATTTGAACTCCATTCAAATCACATAGACAATCACACATAATTCAAAATTCCAGACAAATAGAACTTTGGATTGAAGTTCCCACATGAGAATCCAAGTCTAGAGCGTCTTGAATTCGATTCCTCGGAGCATACAGGTCTAGATCTATTCAAAACAATTAAGAACTAAAGTAATTCTTCTAAACATCCATGAGCAATCATAAGATTAAGAAAAAGTACTTAGAACTTCATTCAAACTTCAAACCATTGTTCTTCAATGAAAATTCAACTTGAAACCAACATAAACGAATTAAAACATCTTAAATTCACTACAAGGTTCACCTCTTAGCCCTAGCTAAGAGGTTTAGTCGATCATGATCTAAGGAAATATGAAAGCAACTAAGGAAAATATGAAAACTAGAAGAACAACCTAGGAGGAGTTATAAAACTCCGGATCCGATTTCTGCTGCCTACCACCGTGGTAAATCTCTTCTAGGTTGCCTTAAGAATGAACCCTAGGTCCCCTTTTATAGATTTAGAGCTCCAACAACCCAGAAGGTTTCAGAATTCACAAGTCCTTACGCAATTGCGCCTAAAAAATCGTAGCTTGTTGAGCAAGCATCTGAAAATTCACAAAATACAAGTGGCGACCGGTCATGACTGATCGGACTGAGCTGGCCGACCGATCTTAACCGGTCAGACCCGTCTGGTTGAGGTCCAGAGAGTGCAGAGAGGGGCTGGGGGCTGTGGCCAACCGGTCAAGACCAGTCGGACCTGCTGGGGCTTACTCCAGCGACTTCCAGTAGTTGCTGGAGTGTCTTGTGAAGGGTGGCCGACCGGTCAAGACCGGTCGGACCCTATTTTCTTTCTTCCTCTCTTTCCTCTCCTTGCTTTCTTCTTTCTTTGTCCCACCTTAGGTCTCATCCAAGGCTCCTAAATATGCTTCTTTTAGCTATCGATCGAGTGAACTTTCTCTCATTCCTGCAATCACAAAACTACTCATTAGAATAGTCTTTAAGCTTGAAAATCATGCATAGTTAGTGATGAAATGGGGTTAAAATATACACATTTAAGCACTCCACAAATTTCCTTAACACCCTCATAAAATTCAGCATATGAGGAGGGGTTGGGAGCTCCTTCTCCTAGAAGGGAGAATGGTCGGAATCCCCTCTTAGATTAAAAGGGAGAGAGGTTGTGGTGGAGGCCATTAGAATAGACAATGCTTTTTTGTCTCCATCACTCGAAGAGTAACCATTTTCATATTTGGACCTCTCCGTATCACTCCATGTTGCTACCACAGCCATCTTACCTTTGTCTTTTGGTTTACTTGGACATTTCGTTGAGCTCTTAAATGTGCATATTCTAACCCCATTTCATCACTAACTATGCATGATTTACATGTTTAAAAACATACCTAATGTATGGTTTTGTGATTGTAGGATGAGAGAGGGATTCCACCATTTTGAAGATTAAAGAGCACTTCAAAGGATCATTGAAGATCTAAGAAAGAGAAGAAGAAATCAAGTGAAGAAAGTCTGAAGAGAAAACAGAAAAGATTGAAGAAACAGGCAATTTCGATGGATCCCCGATAGGTCGTCAACTAATCAGAGGACGTTTCGATAGATCTCCGATCAATCGGACCATCCATCGAACACACCTGAAAAACCGAATTATTGAATAACTCTCTAGACAGATTTCTGATGCATTGAAAGATTTCCAACCAATCGACCAAGGGTGTTCCGATCAATCGGAGTGATGTCCGATTAATTGAAAATAGTGATGGAAAATAGCAACTCTCTGGACACTTTTACGATCCATCGTTCGATCAATCAAAGACTATAGTCCAATCAATCGGAGAGGAGCTCCGATCAATCGGACCTGTCTGCGTAACTGCATAAAGAGTTACGCAATTCCAGAAGATTCTAAGTCGGTGGCGGACTTTTGCTATAAAAGGGCACCTCTACTTCGTTCCTAGCACATCTTAGAAGAGATACATTGCATTAGGAGGTGGAGAATGATGAATTTAGAGTTCTACAACTCCCTCTACTTTGTTTTCTAACTAGTTTTTCATGTTTAACTAAGATTTCTTACTTTCGTTTAACATGGTTTGCTAAACCTCTTAATTAGGGCTAAGAGGGGAAGCTTGTAATTGATCTAAGATGTTTTGATTCGTTTTTATGATTTCATGAATTGATTTTAATATTGAATAATGGTTTGTTGAGTTTGAATGAAGTTCTAAATAGTTTTTCTTAATCTTATGATGACTCATGGATGTTTGGAAGGATTTTACTTAGTTCTTAGTTGTTTTGCAAAGATCTAGACATGTACGCTCCAAGGAATTGGATTCAATATACTCTAAAACTTGGATTTTCATGTGGGAACTTCAAACCAAAGTTCTATCTTTTCTATAAAATCTGAAATTTAAGTTACTTGTTCATGTGATTTGAATCAAATTCAAATTATGATATTAGTTAAACCTAGTGACAGGGTTTGATGATTATCATAGTTGTGATCTTAATCTATTAGAACTAGGATTGGCCTATGCAATTGAGTGTGCCCAAGTCCTAACTTGAATTGAAGGAATCGTGTTGATGAACAACACATGTTAGATTATTTTGCTGAATTAATCGCTTTATAATCCGGCTAGATAAGATTTGATTTCGATTCTAGTGTGTAATTGAGAAACGAAAGCAAATTATGCATCAAGGATGGCTACAAGTAGATCCTTGGTACTCTAGTGCTTCTTTTAGATTGTTATACTCATCTTAAAATTACAGATTTCTCATACATATCCTATTTCCATATTTAGTTTTAGTTTGATTTTAATTAGAGAATATTTGAAGAAATTCTGTGAATTCCTGAATTAGTCCCTGAGGACGATCTCGGTCTCTACCTAATTATTACTACATCACGGCCCTATACTTGGGGAAGCGAATAAGTTTTTGGCGCCGTTGCCAGGGACTTGACGGTTTTTACAAGATTTCTGAAAATACTTTTCTATTTAGATTTTTAGGAATTTTTTTAACTTAGTTTGTTTTGTTTTATTTTTACAGGAATTTTTAGAAGTTGAAAAAGTGAGTTGTTTCAAATCAGGTTTTATCTTTCTAACCTTATTCTTCTTATTCTATATTCTTTCCTATTCTTTTCATCTCTTGTAGAGTGGGTGGAGACTCCTATTGGTCGGTCTAACCACCTTGGATCTCTGATAGGTTGGTCTCGAGCCGCCTTGATTCCTATTGGTCGGCACTGCCGTCTTTGATCACCTTGAGCTCAGAGACTTCTCTTCTCAAGCTATTCCTTTGTCTTCTTTTTCTAAACTTTTCTAAAAAATTCAAAGAGTGGGTGGGGAGTTCTCTGAAACCCTATTAACCAGGAGAAATTGGTCTTTATCTTTGCTTCTGGCTCTGCCATTGCAAGACACCTTGTGCTTCAATTCTAGAGAGGGGTTAAGAAAAGAAGGAAGAATTATTTTTCTGTTTTCTTCTTCTTCTTTTTTTTTGAATATGCATGCCCCATTGGGTCCAGGATTCAAACAATCGCTTAATAAGTGAATGGGGGATCGTTGAGGGAATTTATAAGGAACTACGTGCTAAAAAATGTTAAAATGTTTGAATTTTGTCTAAAAGTATGGCTGAAAATCAACCCGATCCAAGGGACAATCAAAATCTGGGCCAAAATCAAACGAAAACGGGAGAGAATGAAGTTGAGAATGCTCCTCGACCAAGGAATCTACGTGATTACTTGCAACCTGCAAGAGCGAGCACTCCCTCATGCATAATTTTTCCATATAATGCAGGGAATATTGATCTCAAATCGGGAGTAATCCAATTACTTCCCAAATTTCATGGATTAGACAGTGAAAGTGCCTATCAACATTTTAAGGAATTTGATGAAGTGATAGCCACGATGCACTTTGCAAATGTATCAGATAACGTTGTCTGACTTAAATTGTTTCCCTTTTCCCTTAAGGAGAAAGCGAAGGCTTGGCTTCATGCATTAAGGCCAAGATTAATTGGCACATGGATTGAAATGACTAGGGAATTCATTAAAAAGTTTTCCCAACTTATAAAACCAAGATGCTAAGGCGCCTAATCATGAATTTCGCCCAAAAAGAGGATGAAACCTTCTTCCAATGTTGGGAGAGGTTTAAGGATTTATTGAATACATGCCCAGGTCATGGCTACAAAAGTTAGCGGGTAATAAGCTTTTTCTATGAAGGACTGACTTCGCCCATGCACCAATTCGTAGAGATGATGTGTAATAGAGAATTCATAAATAAGGAAGCCGTATAAGCATGGGATTACTTTGATGTCTTAGCTGAGAATGTATAATCTTGGAATACATCTAAACCAGTAAATTCCAAGATAAGCCAACAAAGAGAAAAGGGAGGAATTTATGTCCTTTCAGAAGAAGACAATATAAGTGCACGTGTAGCTAGCCTCACAAGAAAAGTTGAGGCCATGGAATTGAGGAAAAGAGAAACGATTAAACCTATAGAAGTTGTTGATAATGCTTGTGGAATTTGTGCTAGTAATCTATATGAAACACAGGATTGTCTTACAATTGCTGTGTTTTAAGAAGTTTTGCAAGAACAATCAAAATGACATAAACAATTATCAACTACCATTTAGTGCTCCAAACTTAAACACGTATAATTCAAGTTGGAAGAACCATCCCAACTTCAGTTGGAGGAATGGACCAACTGCGAATGCAAATAACACCCCTCAAGCTCAACCTTCACTAGGTCCATCCTTAGTAATCACACCAAAAGCTATACTTGAGGAGATGTTGGGTGCGTTCGTGTCGGTTCAAGCTAAATATGACAAGACTAATTCTTTGAAAATTGATGAGTTCATGCAAGAACAACTAAGATTAAACCAAAACACATCTCAAGCCATCATTGATTTGAAAACTTCAATGGCTAGAGTTGAATCTCATCTTAGTGTTAGGGAGAAAGGCACACTTCCTGCCCAACCTCTCCCTAACCCAAGAACCCAATTCGAGATACAAGATCCCAACTCATCCTCCCAACAAATGGAACATGTTAAAGCTATTACCACCTTGAGAAGCGGCAAAACAATTGAAAAATCTAATCCAGTGAAGTCCCCAAAGCCTAATGATCCGAAAATTGCCAACAAAGATGATAGTTCTAGCAACACTCCACATGAGAAAGAACCGGGAAAGCAATACGAGCCGATTGCTCCTTTTCCCCAAAGGTTGATTTCACCCAAACCTCTAGACAAAAATCTAAAAATTTTAGAGATTTTTAAGCAAGTGAAGATCAACATCCCGTTGTTGGATGCTATAAAACAAATACCATCATATGACAAATTTTTTAAGGAACTTTGTACGGTCAAAAGGAAACACAATGTACACAATAAAGTTCTTTTGACTGAGAACTTGAGTACCATCATCAAATAAGAGGTGCCCCAAAAATATAAGGATCCGGGTAGTCCTACCATCTCATGCATCATAGGTGACTATCAGATCGAACAAGCCTTACTTGATTTAGGGGCAAGTGTTAACCTCATCCCATAATTGGTCTACGAACAACTCGGTTTAGGTGAATTAAAACCCACCAAAACCACATTCCAACTTGCTGATCGATCCGTTCGTATACCAAGATGAATGATTGAAGATGTGCTTGTACAAGTCGATAAATTCTACTAGCTAGTGGATTTTATTGTCTTGGATAGACATCCTGTGATTGGTATCGGTGCTCAAATTCCTGTCATACTTGGCCGCCCTTTCTTAGCCACTTCAAATGCAATTATTAATTGTAGAAACGGGCTTGTACAAATGTCCTTCGAAAATATGACACTTGAGCTGAATATTTTTTATTTATGCAGACAACCACGGGATGGTGATGATGAGGTCCACGAAATAAATCTGATTGACTCATTCGTGAAAGATACATCCCTCTTAACATTCTTTTTCGATCACTTAGAAGTATGTTTGGCTCATTCTCATGAGATTGATGATGACATGATACAAGAGATGGATGCCATTTTGGACTCTGTGCCGATACTTGATACTAACCGATGGAAGAACCCATTTGAGCCTTTGCCTTTAACTGAGAACAAGCCTCTTCCTTCTAGTATCAAGGCTCCGAAGCTCGACCTAAAATAATTGCCTACAGATCTCAAATACATACATTTAGGTCGAGATGAAACATATCCGGTGGTGATTTCTTCCCACTTGGATAAGGAACAAGAGAGTAGGTTGATTACTACTCTAAAAGAGCATAAGAATGTTAACGGATGGTTAATTTCGGATCTCAAAGGCATAGACCCCTTGATTTGTACTTATCGCATACACCTTAAGGAGAATGCGAGGATATCTTGGCAGCCACAAAGACTCCTCAATCCAAACATGAAGGAGGCAGTTAAAGCCAAGGTGTTGAAACTATTGGATGTGGGTATCATCTACCCAATATCCGATAGTCAATGAGTGAGCCCAACTCAAGTCGTGCTTAAGAAATTCGGAATAACCATCATAGCCAATGCCAACAATGAACTCGTGCCAACCAAGATCACTACTGGTTAGAGAATGTGCATTGACTACCGGAAGCTAAACACTGTCACAAGGAAAGACCACTTCCATTTACCCTTTGTTAATCAAATCCTAAAAAAGGTTAACAGGTCATTCCCACTTTAGCTTCCTCGATGGATATTCAGAGTACAACCAAATAGAGATCGCCCTAGAGGGCCAAGAGAAGACAATATTCACATGTCCATTTGGCATATTTCCTTATCGAAAGATGCCGTTTGGTCTGCACAATGCCCCTGCCATGTTTCAGCGCCGCATGTTGAGTATCTTCTCAGATATGGTGGGAAAAATTCTCAAAGTCTTCATGGACGACTTCTCGGTATTTGCTTGTGATTTTGATGAGTGCCTCATATACTTAAAAACTGTATTGAAAAGATGTGAAGAGAAGAACCTCGTGTTGAATTAAGAGAAATGTCACTTTATAGTTCAAAAGGGAATAGTCCTTGGTCACACTATCTCAGCAAAAGGAATCGAGGTGGATAAAACTAAAATTGATCTTTTCTCTAACCTCCCATCGCCTAAGAGCGTACGAGATGTGTGGTCCTTCTTAGGACACACTGAATTCTATAGAAGGTTCATCAAGGACTTTAGTACCCTCTCTTGTCCTTTATGTAACCTCCTCCAAAAGGAAAACTCATTCAAGTGGAATGAGGAATGTCAAAATACTTTTATCAAACTTAAATGTATGTTGACATGTGCTAATATAATGCAACCACTTGATTAAAGCCTTCATTTTGAGATTATGTGTGATGCAAGTGATTACGCTATTGGGGCAGTGTTAGTCCAAAGAAAAGAGAAGAAGCCATACGTCATCTACTATGCAAGTAGAACTTGAAACTCGGCTCAAGCAAACTACATGACCACTGAAAAGGAACTCCTAGCCGTTGTATTTGCTTTAGGCAAGTTTAGGTCCTACTTGATCGGATCCAAGATCATCATATTTACTGATCATGTCGCGCTTAAGTACCTTCTCTCTAAGAAGGATGCTAAGCTGTGCTTGTTGCGATTGATCCTCCTACTCTAAGAATTTGACATCGAAATACGAGATAAAAATGGAGTAGAAAATGTAGTGGCTGACCATCTCTCTAAACTTGTCCTCACTGATTCCCTTGTGACGACTACGATCAATGACATGTTCCCTGATGAATAACTTTTGAAAGTCTCCCAATTACCATGGTATGCGGACATTGCTAATTATCTTGCTGCATGTACAATTCCAACACATTGGAAAAAGCAGGATAAGGATAAGTTTTTCAGCGAGGTAAGAAAATTCCTGTGGGACGACCCGTACTTATTTAAGTACTGTCCCGATCAGATTATAAGGAGATGTGTGCCGGATCATGAGCAACACAGTATCATCTCCTTTCGTCACTCTCAAGCATGTGGTGGCCACTTCTCAGTTAAGAAAACCACAGCCAAAATTTTACAATGTGGGTTCTATTGGCCCACCTTATTCAAAGATACTCATGAGTTTTGTAAGGCGTGTGAGCCTTGTTAGAAATTGGGAGGAATATCTCGTCGAAATATGATCCCACTCAATCCTATCTTACCAATCGAAATTTTTTATTGTTGGGGCATCAATTTCATGGTTCCATTCCCATCTCTTTTGAAAATTTGTATATTTTGCTTACCATTGATTATGTTTCAAAATGGGTTGAGGCGATTACATGCCGGAATAATGACCATAAAACAGTCATTCGATTTTTAAAAGAAAACATTCTTTCCCAGTTTGGAACACCTCGAGTCATTATCAGTGATGGAGGGTCTCACTTTTGTAACCGGCCATTTGAAGCATTAATGAAGACATATGGTTTTACTCATAAAGTGAGCACTCTATATCCCCCACAAACAAGTGGACAAGCTGAGATATCCAACAGGGAGATTAAACACATTCTAGATAAAATAATAAACCCTGATCACAAGGATTGGTCGATTCGACTTACCGATGCACTCTGAGCTTACTGTACAACTTTCAAGACCCCCATTGAAATGTCACCCTACAGACTTGTCTATGGGAAATCTTGTCACTTGCCGGTGGAGTTTGAACATAGGGCATATTGGGCAATAAGGAAGATGAATTTCGATTCTGACAAAGCAAGCTCGCTGCACAAGCTTCAATTGCATGAACTTGCAGGACTCCAGAATGAGGCATATGAGAATGTGAGAATTTACAAGGACAAGACAAAGGTGTTCCATGATAAGAACATCCTTCGTAAGACTTTCACGATCAATAAAAAAGTCCTTATATATAATTCTTGGTTACATCTATTTTTGAGAAAATTGAGGTCTTGATGGGCCGGTCCCTTCCTTGTAAAAACTGTTTATCCATATGAGACTGTCGAGTTGTTGAATCTAAGGAACGACAACATCTTTAAAGCTAATGGTCAGCGTTTAAAGCCGTTCTTTGATAACTTTCCTTCAGAAGGTATGTCCATACCTCTGACTGATCCTGTGTATCAGGATACTTGATCTCCTAGTCTGATGGAGGTATAGTGTAGTTTAAGATAAGAATTTTTACTTTTGCGTTAATTGTTTTTCAGTAGATTTGTCAAATGGAGGTAGAATCTCAACTTTTGTTTCTTAGGTACTCTCATTCCTCACTCCCCTTATTTTTGTCATTGCTCTCATGTTATCATTGCATTCATATCTTATTACATTGAGGACAATGTAAGATTTGGTTGGGGGGTGAGAATCATCATCTAGTATTTTGTACATTTCGAGCAATCATATAGGAAATTTTTTGACTCTAAATTTCAAACTCTCTTGGAAAACATTATTTATATACACTGTAGATAATATGAGTATAAAAGGAAGAGAAATGAAGTGCTGTGATTTTAAAATCGTTGAATTGTCTTAAATATAGTAGATTTCTATATGAATTCCCACATTGAATGACTGATAGAAATTTTGAACACTTTGAGTCTAGTTCACATTACACAATTTTCATAATGGAAGGGATTATTAGATTAGTGGATCGATTAGACTGAGATTAAGGTTTTAAGGAACTAAGCCGGGGAACTTTGTTCATCCTTGTTCATGAGGAAATAAGAGAAAAGAATGGAAGATATGGATTTCTAAAAATCCTATTTAATATATATAAAAGAAAAGAAGTTCAGTTATTATTGAATATTTCTTGAGAAATTTCAAAAAGGGCTACCTACTAACTAAATAGGGGAATGTCTACCCGTAACCTAAGCTGGAAATAGGAAGTAGTGTGAAAGCCATCGAAGGAACGGTAAGGCAAATTCTTGTCAAATGCTTGTTGTTGATCTGTACAATTTGGATCTTTAGTTTGATTGATTTATTATGAAGAAGATAATCCTTAAAGTTCGTGAAATGAGCATTCACTTTACACACTAGACCACATTTGTTGTAGATCATCTATTTATCAATCAATTGGTGAAAATTCTATGTGGAACACTTACTGTATTTAGAGAATTTAATATTTCAATTTCTATCATTATCTCTGATACTTATATGTTTTGGAGTTTATAGAAGAAGTTTCCAAGAGAGAATTGGGTTATAGAGGATTGATTTGTTTCACGGATGTTTTGCTCGGGACTAGCAAAATGCTGGTTCGGGGTTGTGTTGAGCTCTTAAATGTGCATATTCTAACTCCATTTCCTCACTAACTATGCATGATTTACATGTTTAAAGACCTACCTAATGCATGGTTTTGTGATTGTAGGATGAGAGAAAGATTCCACCATTTTGAAGATTAAAGAGCACTTCAAATGATCATTGAAGACTTAAGAAAGAGAAGAAGAAATCAAGTGAAGAAAGTCCGAAGAGAAAACAACAAAGATTGAAGAAACATGCAGTTTTGGTGGATCCTTGATAGGTCATCAACCAATCGGAGGACGTTCCGATAGGTCTCTGATCAATCGGACCATCCATCGAACACACCTAAAAAATTAAATTTTTAAATAACTCTCTGAATAGATTTTCGATCCATTGAAGGATTTTCGATCAATCAACCAGGGGTGTTTCGATCAATTTGAGTCATGTTCGATCAATCGAAAACAGTGATGGAAAATAGCAGCTCTCTAGACACTTTTATGATCCATCAACCATCGTTCGATTAATCAAAGACTATAGTCCGATCAATCGGAGAGGAGCTCCAATCAATCAGACCTGTCTGCATAACTGCATAAAGAGTTACGCAATTCCAAAAGATTTCAAGTCAGTGGCGGACTTTTGCTATAAAAGGGCACCTCTACTTCGTTCTTAAGGCATCTTAGAAGAGATCTATTGCGTTGGGAGGTGGAGAAGGACGAATTTGGAGTTCTACAACTCCCGCTACTTTGTTTTCTTTCTAGTTCTTCATGTTTAACTTAGATTTTCTGTTTTCGTTTAGCACAGTGTTAAGCTCTTAAATGTATATATTCTAACCACATTTCATCACTAACTATGCATGGTTTTCAAGCTTAAAGACTATTCTAATGCGTGGTTTTGTGATTGTAGGAATGAGAGAGAGAATTCATCAATTGAAGGCTTAAAGACGCTGTTTACAAGCATTAAAGATCAAAAGACCAAGCATTAAAGGGTGGAAGAAAGCAAGCAAAGGAGAGAAGAAAGAGGTGCAGAAAATTGCATTGAAGACCGGTCGACCATATCCCAGGACTGGTCGTCCGACCAGTCTGAACACTCAATAAGAGGACCCTACTGTCAAACAATGCTGGACCAATCACGACCGGTCGTCCACTACCAGACCGGTTGTCAGACCAGTAGTTGAATTAAAAATTTAGGTTCGAATTTTCAAAAAACTCTCTAGATTGTTTTTGGCCTTTTACAACCGATTATGCGACCGGTTGTCCATGAGCTTAGACCAAACGTCTACGTAACAGAGATTCTTCTACAAGCTCCGAATTCTATTGCGCAAAACACAGTTTTTGCAGATTTTCTCGAAGTTTCTTCACACCTAGAATCACAAACTTATAAAAGGACTCCTCTAGCTCGTTCCTAAGGCATCCTAGAAGAGATTTACCACGGTGGGAGGCGGCGAAAGTCGGATTCGGAGTTCTACAACTCCTCCAAGTTTGTTCTTCTAGTTTTTACGTTTTCCTTAGTTGCTTTCATGTTTCCTTGGATCATGAACGGCTAAACCTCTTAGCTAGGGCTAAGAGGTGAAGCTTGTAGTGAATATAAGATGTTTTAATTCGTTTATTTTGGTTTCAAGTTGGATTATTAGTGAAGAACAATGGTTTGAAGTTTGAATAAATTTTCAGCTAGATAGGATTTGATTTCGATTCTAGTTGAGTGATTGCGAAACCACAGTGAATTGAGCATCAAGGATTGCTATATGTGGATCCTTGAATCCCTAGTGCTCTTTATTATTGATTACATTTAGTTTTAGTTCAAAATATCTATCTACATCCAATTCCAAAATCTTGTTTAGTTAGTTCTCAATTAGAAACCATTAAAAGTGTTCTATGGGTTCCTACACAAGTCCCTGTGGATCGACCTCGGTCTTACCAAGATTATTACTACATCACAACCCTACACTTGGGGAGGTGAACACATGGTTGGCTAAACCTCTTAGTTAGGGCTAAGAGGGGAAGCTTGTAGTTGATCTAAGATGTTTTAATTCATTTTTATGGTTTCATAAATTGGTTTTAATGTTGAACAATGGTTTGTTGAGTTTGAATACAGTTCTAAGTAGTTTTTCTTAATCTTATGATGACTCATAGATGTTTAGAAGGATTTTACTTAGTTCTTAGTTGTTTTACAAAGATCTAGACATGTACACTCCGAGGAATCGGATTCAATAAGCTCTAGAACTTGGATCTTCATGTGGGAACTTCAAACCAAAGTTCTATCTTTTCTGTAAAATCTGAAATATGAGTTGCTTGTTCATGTGATTTAAATCAAGTTCAAATTATGATATTAGTTAAATCTAGTGACAGGGTTTGATGATTATCATAGTTGTGATCTTAATCTATTGGAACTAGGATTGACCTATGCAATTGAGTGTGCCAAGTCTTAACTTGAATTGAGGAAATTTTGTTAATGAACAACACATGTGTCAGATTGTTTTGCTGAATTAACCGCTTTATAATCCAGCTAGATAGGATTTTATTTTGATTTTAGTTGTGTAATTGAGAAACTAAAGCGAATTATGCATCAAGGATAGCTACAAGTGGATCCTTAGCACTTTAGTGCTTCTTTTAAATTGTTATACTCATCTTAAAATTACAGATTGCTCATACATATCCTATTTTCAAATTTAGTTTTAGTTTGATTTCAATTAGAGAATATTTGAAGAAATTCTGTGAATTTCTAAATTAGTCCCTGAGGACGATCTCAGTCTCTACCGAATTATTACTACATCGCGGCCCTATACTTGGGGAAGCGAACACATTCATTGACAACATGACCATATTCATCACAGTTGTAACATTGGACCTTCTTTGATTTAGTTGATTTTCTTTATATTTCTCAACAATTTTGTCCTTCTTATCACAACTCTTCCTTCTATTCATTTTGAGGAATCTCTTAAATTGTCTATTAAACTTTTCTTCATCCTGGGTTGGATGGAACTCGTAAACATCTTGGTTAAGAGATAAACCAATAAAATCTCTGTCATAGGTTGGGAGAAACCTTATCAAACTCTCCGATAAGGTGGAACCGATTTAAAACACCTAGGTTGGGAGGAACCTGATTTAAATTCCCTAGTGAATGCCGGGGTGCTCAAGGGATGAGTACTTAAACTGGGAGTGAAGTAGACTCAAAGTCAAATCACTATACATGCTTGTGTTTGTGATTGTCATTTGAGTCATTTCCTTTTGTGTATTGTCTTTCTATTATGATTATATGAATGCTTAAATGGTTTGCATGCTATGCACTTAATTAGGTAGATTCACACACAAGATGTTTGTTTACTAAGTAGTGTAGACTTGAGCCTTATGATCCATTCTCATGTAGTCTACATGAGTTGCATAGATTAAGTTTTTTATTAGTTTAATCATTTGATTATTTATGCATGCTTAGGTTAGGTTGTTTATATGTTTATCATATGCTACCCTTGTGATTGGACCCACTTAAGCTTAGAAGCTAAATGTTCTTGCCTAATTAGTTTATAATTGTTAATTAGTTTAATTAGGCAAGAGATTTTCAAAAGAAATTTTTAAATGGTCCTAATCACCCCCCTCTGGGACTTAGCCATAGTTCTGAAAGTACGTCGGTAGTCTAACACGACACCTACGTATGTGTGGAAGCTTAAAGAGCAACTAGAATTATGGCTAAACCTATAGGAGGTGGGTGATTAGGACCTTTTAGAAATTCTTTTCGCCTACTTACACAATTCAACAAATTAAACTAAGTAAGCAAGAACACTTCGGCTTCCAAGCCTAAGTGGGTCCAATCACCAGACTAGCATATGGTTAAGCAATAAATAATCCTAGTCTAAGCATGCATAGGTAAATAAATGATTTAACTAATCAAGCTCCTAACCTATGCAATCTATGTAGACTTATGAGAATGGATCAATGAGCTCAAGTCTACACAACTAGTGAAAGTACATCTTGTGCATGTGGAGGTGCATATCAAGCGCCTAGCATACATTCCTAACTAAGCATACATAATTAACAAGTTAAACACAATGCATAAAGAAAAATGAGCTCAAGAACAATCATAAACACAAGGATGTATAGTGGTTCGACTACTTGTCTATTCCACTCCCGGTTTAAGTACTCAACCCCTTTGAGCACACCGGCATTCACTGGGGAGTTTAAATCTGGTTCCTCCCAACCAAGGTATTTTAACTCAGATCCACCCAACCGGGGAGTTTACAGGTTCCTCCTAACCTACACGTTTGCACCCTTGTTGGTGGCTCCCCCTTGAAGACTTTGTTTAGGCCCGACAAACGTGCCAAGGAACGGTTAACGTCCTTAGTTCGAGTTTTTTAAACAAACTCTACACTCAACTCCCACAGGGAATTGAGTGGATGAACTCCTAACAAGACAATCTTACTTGTTGGATTGAGCTCCTTTGTAGCGCCGCTTTGGGTTGCTTCTTCTCACTCTCCCGTGCTTGAATCAGCTCCCCTTGTGCTCCCCCGATCTCTGACGTCGCTGCTTTGCCAAGGCTTCAGCTCCAAGATCAGCTACCTTGCATTTGATGCTCCATTGGAGATGCCTAAGGTGCTAGGGAATGGTGAATCCTCTATAAATGGTAAGAAATAGGTTTCCTAGAGGAATACACCTATTTGGACTCATAGGTAGTGTTTAGACAAGGGATTTAACTATGATCAAGGTGTCTAAACCCTAGGAATCAAGAGGGAACAAGTCTATTCTCAAGATGCCATTGAATGGCCCAAGCTTGTGATGAAAACACAAGGAGAATGGCTTGCTATGGGTTTGGAATAGAGCCTCTGATGGTCTCTAGTAATGGTGGCTGCTATCTCCTCAAAATCCCCTCTCTTCAGCTCAAAATGAATCCCCCATCTTAAATAGATTTTCTTCCAACGGTCAAAAAATGGGCAAATTCACGTATCTCCGATTGATCGGAAAAAGGTCCGATTGATCGGAGACCTGTCCGATTGATTGAAAATCAGTCCAGTGAATTCTTTGGAAGATATTCTGATTGATCGAAAACATGGTCCGATTGATCGGACTAACCCCTTCCGATGGATCGAAAGACTGTCCGATTGATCGAAAATATGTCCAGTGGATTTTCAAGTTTGCTGGGACAATTTTTTATTGATCAGAACTTCGGTCCGATTGATCGGAGTCCTATCGGAGCCAATGTCCGATTGATCGGAGATTAATCGGAAACTGTTGTTTGAGCTGTTTTGATTACAGCAACTTCCACCTCTTTAATTAGTCTAACTTATCATGTTTTTCATGGAGTTCTAAGACTAATAATGATGACTAAGGGTATACCTAGATGGTGCAAGTCATCTAAGAGGTTATGGTTTTAGGTAGGTTCAAGGCAAAGCACACCAAGGCATCTCTTTTACCTGTTTCTTCATCCTTGATGTAGCTGGTCCGACTTGAGTCTTCGGTCCTTGTCTTCATTAAGCTCAACCGACACTAGACTCACTGACCTAAGTGATTGACAAACAAGGTGCACTAGTATGCCACAGAAAAGTACACTAACAAGTCTACAAGCTCCGAAAGCTTGCATATATAAGCGTAGGGTGTCGTGTTAGACTATCGATGCAATTTCATCAGCTACACAACCTTTCACCCGCACGTGAGAGCTTTCTTAGATCGCTGAACCTATAAGAGAGAGATAGAGAAGGTAGAGGGGGAGGTGCTGCTGGATGGTTAGGAACTCTTCGATGCTTAAATTAGGTTCAGGACTAGTTGAATAAGGGGTTTAAGGCTAAGGTGTTTTCGTACTTTGAAGGTGGAGATTCTGATCCTATTTATAGGGCCTAGAGGTAGGTTTTAGAGAATCGGATCCTGCTAGGATATGTCGGTAAAGTCCCAGTTTTAGTAAGATTCTCCCTCCCAATCATGTCAGAGAGGTATTGCTAAGAATGGGGGTAGATCCTGGAATATCTAGATCTCCGCAAATATCTCGGATAGACTTTAGGTGGTCTGATCAATTTCATTTGGGGAGCTCGACGTTTGAGCTCTCTTACTTGAGGTCCGTTTTAAACTGTGGACCCACCTCGGGTGTGACGAGGTCCTCAGTGGTGTGCACCTCTTGGGCGAAGTGTTGTTGATAGTTCCTCGATCCTGGGCCTTAGCCAAGGATTGGACTATGCTTGTGTTTTGCTCATTGTAGTTGTCGAAGTTAGTAGAGGTCATCGTCATATCACCTTGGCTTGTCTCAAACCAAGGACTGATTGTCACGCCCTGAAATTCAGAACCCGAGTATAATAACCCAAAGCCTGAGTTCCAGGGTGTGAATTGAAAATTTGAGCATAGATTCCTTGAAATTCCATTCCACACATCACATAACTAAAATAAATCCCAAATATAAAGTTTCTCTTCCACTAATGTCTTACTACATTGAATTTTACAAAACTAAAACAAATCGATTACATTCGACGCTCGTGTGACCCTCTGAGTACTTTGCTCCGTCTATGTCTTTTTCTTCCTGTGAACCTACAAGAACTGTGGTGATTTTGGTGAGCTAAAAGCCCAGTGAGGTCATTTCCATCACATGTAATATTCCAGTTAATAAGAGATAGGAGGTGAATCATCAACGGATAGAATTGTATGAAATATACAAGGATAAGGTTATGATTGATACACTTTATGATTTATTATAAATGTCACATAATGATCAGGATGTCATGTATGTTATGATAGGTGTGAGAGCAATAAACGTCTAGGAACTCGCTGCCACTGAACATTAGGAACCTGTCGCAAATCAACCATGTTCACCTAACCGGTACAGCGAGGCAGCAAATCAACCATGCACGCCAGTGGGCAAATCAACCATGCACCACTGATCCAACCGAGCAAATCAACCATTCTCAATAAGTGAAACGACCAGAACTCGCTGCCACTGAACATTAGGAACCTGTCGCAAATCAACCATGCTCACCTAATCGGTACAGCGATGCGGCAAATCAATCATGCACGCCAGGAGTCAAATCAACCATGCTCCTGTTCTGTCACAGTGTATAAATGTATGCGCATGTCATGAGTTATGGAAGCACTATTCAAGCATGCAATGCATATTGAATTCAAATCCAATCACACCATGCATGTGATATCATTATTTTAGTAGTTCTTCATTTAAATTTAGGTCGTGGTTGACGAAAAGGTCGTTAGATAAAGTATTAGTGTTTTGATGAATCATTAGGGATATTTCACGGGCGACGTATTGTCTATGATTCAAACCTAAGTTATCTTAAGACCTAAGTTAGGTTCACCTCAAATTATGATACGTGTATTTAAAAAGGTAGAGTAGAGAAAAGAGAAACTAACTTGGAAGAGCAATGGTTAAAAGATGAACGTTTAAGAACAGAAATAATGGATGGATTCCTTACCTAGAATCCATGTTATGCGAAATAATAAAACACAACCCAAAAACCCTAGATGAGGAAGAGATTGAATGACAGACATTTACTTAGGATTCCTTACGTGAATTTCTAAAAAAAATTGAAAATCGAATTCCAAAGAAAATAATCCTATGGAAAAGAAAATCAACCAGAAATTCCAAGATGAATCACTCACTATGACAGGTCCTAAGCTCCAAATTGAGCCTGAGTCGGCTCACTGAGTCGACTTTCTTTCTTCTTTCTTTTTTTCTTCCTTCTATCTCCTTCCTTCTTCTTTCTTCTTTCTTTCTTTCTTCTTCTTCTTTGCTGGAGCAGGGTCCAGCAGTGCAGCGGCGCAGCAACAGCAAAAGAACGGCAGCCGCACCACCACCTTCTCTCGCTCTCTCTCTCTCTCTAACGTCTCACTCTCTCTCTCTCTTTCTCACGGCTTCTCTCTCTCTCTCTCTCTCTCTTTCTCTCTCTCTTACGTTTTCTGAAGTAGGGGAACACGGCCAGGGGAGTCTTATAGCCCTACGGTTAGTTGGGTAGGTGGGTGCGTGGGGAGGAGTTTTAGTTCGAGTTGGAGAAGGAGGCCGACCGAATTTCGGAGGTTCTTTGCACAAGGGATCCGTTGGAAATCTAGGTGGGGGTCCACACGGAGATCTGGAAGAGATCTGGCCCATCCATGGAAGACAGATCAGACGATCTTGGATTTCTTTTGTTTAGACGGCGGCTTGAGGAGGTTTGCACGGTCAACGGATGACCAGAAGCTTTCAAAGGATTGGGGACGGGTAGCGTACCAACATGATGGACGGTTTAGATCGATTAATGGGGCCCACGTGATGGACTGTTGAATTTATGCCAGGCGACAGCGTCGTCCGCTGTTACAGCGGACGACCGAAGAAGACGAAAAAGTTTTTATTTTTTTTATTTTTTTTTTCGCATGAAGAACGTTGGGAAGATAGGTGGGGTCCACACGACCCTAGTACAGCTGTTCTTGTACGCCCATGCAAGGCGGAATGCGAGATCTTGGCGGTTTTTAGCCACCATTGATTGTAAGTCACGGACCGGCGTACACTATAAATGACGTAGAAGATTAAAAAAACTTCAAAGGGGACCTCTTCTGTCGAGAGGAGGTCGGATGGACGGCTTGGATTTCTAGATGGGGTCCACTATGATTGACGGTGTGGACGGACAGAGACGGCAGCGCCGTCCGCTGTTTACACAGCAAGGAAGAAGGATTCGAATGTGATTCTTTTGTTTGTTTTTTTTTTTAACGTGCGTCTCACGTAATATAAATTTTACGCTCCTCTTTTCATGTGGGGTCTACTTGAGGTTGATCTAGACCGTTTGTTCCATCTAAAATGTGGACAATGCAAAATAAATCACTGACAAGAAAAATGAGGCAGATTCGAGTGACGGCGGCCCACTTATTGCCCGATTTCTGATTAGGGTATTTATAGGATGATCAGAGGGTTGAAATTTGACGTGTATGGTTAGATCGTGTCCTAGAACTAGTATATAGAGTTTCACATGAGAATGAGCGTCCGAAATCATGATACTTGAAATGGTTCTATAACTTAAGTTTAACTAAT
Organism: Liriodendron chinense; assembly: GCA_003013855.2. NCBI lineage: Eukaryota > Viridiplantae > Streptophyta > Magnoliopsida > Magnoliales > Magnoliaceae > Liriodendron > Liriodendron chinense. The sequence goes on along the minus strand of ML058384.1, from coordinate 11,536,141 downwards.
GGCATTTTCGAAACTATTGTAGATTTATGAGTTTTGCGAAATCTGACACTTACATGCTATTCTAGGGTTCCTGTTGAGCAATTTTAATGAAGGGGCCATAATATGATTTCTTACGGATTATTTAATACTAATTTATCAACATTAAAGTTATTTAATTTCTTAAATAATTAACTAATTTATAATTTAGATTATTCTAAAATCCTAGGGTGTTACAACCACACCCGAGCAGGTTCATAGGGCCAAGCAATCACTGGTTTAAGGATATGCCTGTGATGGACACGATGTACGGGTCTTATTTATGGACAAACATGTGTACAGGGAAATGTACGGCGGTTTACATTGATTGCGTAATTCGAAATCGAAGTGGACGGTTAGATCTTCTAGTCTAGTAACGACAGATCATTCTAACAGTCGTTTTGTCGAAAAACTAAGTACACTAAGTTTTTCAGAGGCCTGACAAGTTGTCTGGACACGTATAAAATGTATACATGTGTGTATGCGTGTGAACAATACAGCTTAGAATATAATTTCTCACATGTGCACATGCACTCGTGTACTTACTCTGCGCCCAAATTCTTGGGGTATTACACTGATACTTTGGGCCCTTGGGCCAATGGGCTTCTCCACATCTATGGACCAGCTCGGAATCTCCCTATAACACCTTCCAAGATGGTAGAAGTTTTTAATGATTACAACAGCCTATAAAACTTCATCAATCACAATACCTTCGGATGAAACTTCATGAGCTATTTTCTGTAAATCATGCACCTAATCTGCTATAGACTAATTATCTAGTGTCTTCAAATCAATATAGCGACTAATAACATATTTATTAGTTTCAACATCCTCTTTTCTAAACTTCTTTTTAAGATAAGCCTACAATTCTTTAGCTAATGAGTAATGACAGTAGATATCATAGTTATTATTTGTCATCGCATTGAGAATATATTTTCTACACAGATAGGTCATCGTTCTTCCATTTGGATTGTTTAAAGGATGTCGCTAGTTCATTTTACTCAAGAAATGAGGCAAGATCTTTAATAATGAAGATTAGCTTAAGAGTGATGAGATAAAATTTCATTTTCTGTTGTTACCTTTTAAAAGTTTTCTCATAAAAAATCTTGATTCTATGATTCTTAGAAACCGTTGTATGGTAATCGAGATTTTGAAGGAAAAATCTATCTTTAAATGATTGGATGTCATATAAAGATATAGTAGAAAATCGGAATATCAAAAATAAGAAATACTATAAACAATTTATGAAGAACTGATGCACGTTATAGTTGTTGTTTTAAAGACAAATTTGCTCTTATAAAGAAGATCCTTGATGCACTGAATCTCTATATTTTTACTTTCGGGATACAACAACTCTCCTCCATGATGGACGATTTGGATTAGATGCACACACGATCTCAGCTACCCGAACCTAAGCTTACTCTTTCTAATTTTCCTAGAAAAAGATTGCAGAGAGAAAAAATCATAGGAAAAAACCAAGAGAGAAGTAGGAGATGATTTTTTTTCTTCTGTGTAATGAAAAACAAGAAACCTTTATAGAAAGATAAGATGCAGTTGTTGGAGCTCGAGGCACATGGGATCAGTGCAATAATGGCATGTCAGCTCATTTATTATTCTGTTAGTGCATGATGACTCTCTACCCATGCACGCATGCACAAGACATCACCTATTTAGAGAAAAAAAAAGAAGAGGCTAAATCAAAGATACACCTTACCAAGACCATAACCACGGCCGCAACCCATGTGCCTGCGAGGTTACACTCATAGTATACTCTTAGTTCCCAATAAAAACAACAAGTAAATGATTTTAATATAAAGACTTTAGTTTCCCATCTCCTTTTTAATGTGCAACTAAACCGAACACCAAAATAAAAATAATTTTTTTTCTATTTTATAAATTTAATTTTTTCCTAATAAAATGTGCTTTGGTTGCCGCATTCTCTTTGTGATTTTTGTTCTTCCTTCTTGTAGGTAGGACTTCAAAGTATAAGTTCACAAACTAGGAACTCCATTTATTGTATAAGATGAGGGATGACTTCCCCAATCCTCTCCAAGTATTCAAGATGATGTGAATCGGCTGTTTTCGTGGCTAGTTCCAAATTCTCATTTTTTTGGCTAGGATTCCGTAGTGACCCCTCAGTTTGGTTGGTGCTTTGTGGGCCCCACCATAATGTATGTGTTTTATTCACACTGTCCACCTGTTTTGTTAGCTCATTTTAGAGCATGAAACAAAAAATAAGGCACATCCAAATCTCAGGTGGACCACACAAGAAATAGTGGTGATTGAAATCATTAAAAACTTCTTGGCGGCCACAAAATTTTTGAATCAAGCTGATATTTGTGTTTTCCATTCATTCATCCAGGTCCGTGTGACCTAATCAACAAGTTAGATGGCAAATAAACATTACAATGAGCCTTATAAAGCTTTCAATGGTAGGTATTCGATGATCATTGTTTCTTGTGGTGTGGTCCACTTGAGATTGGATCTCCCTCTTTTTTTGGGTTCATTCACTGAAATAAATAGAAAAAAAAAAAAATAGATGGACAACTTAGATAAAATACAAGCATCATGGTGAGTCCACAGAGCACCGACCAACACGAACTTCAGTATTGGAGGTAGGGTTGTCAACGGCTTGGAGTAGGTCTTAGGGCTTGTTTGTTAACACTTAAAGAAACAATGAATACGGAATTAGAGAGTGCTTGGCATTGAGTAGTGTTTGTTAACGCCGAATACTGAAAGTGCTCCATGATTTTTTCACGAATATTTTCGGCCAACAAGGTCTAGCTTAATAGTGAACGCGGAATGCGCTATGTGGATTCTTTATAGAAAAGAAATTTTGCTTAAAAAAATTTCCTATCACACATAGATTTTCTCTCCCAAGTAGATTGGTAATCAACACCCAACTTTAACATGTGGTGATCCTCTAGTCCCACTATGACTTTATGTGTTGGATCCACACCATCCATCAACTTTTCCAAATTATTCAAGAGCATGAGCCCAAAAAATAAGGCACATACAAAGCTCAAGTGGACCACACCACAAAAAGCAATGGGAATTAAACAAATACCATTGAAACCTTCCTAAGGTCCACCGTGAGGTTTATTTGCCATCTAACCTTTTAATAAGGTTACAATGACCTAGATGAAGGGAAAACACAAATGTCAACTTGATCAAAGCCTTTTGTGGCCCCGAGAAGTTTTCAACGATAAGTGCCCAATTCCCACCGTTTACTATAGTGTGGCCCACTTGAGCCTTAAATTTTCTTTATTTTGACTCTAATGCCCGAAATTGGTATGGAAAAACCAAATGGACAGTATGGATAAAAAATATGCATCACGGTGGGCCGCACAAAGCCCCTAACATGTCCGTCTCCAACTAGGCCTGATGGGGTAGTACCCGGATCCCCGACTTCGGTGGATGTTACCCCAACCGTGTGAGGCCCAACTTGATGTATTTGTTTTATATCCACCCATTCAATCTGTTTTTCCAACTCATTTTAGGATGAGATCCCAAACCTTAAAAGGATCCAAATCTTAGGTGGACCATACCACTAGAAATAGTGATAAGTGATCATTAAAAACTTTTTGTGAGCTACAAATTTTTTGTATCAAACTGATCTTTATCTTTCCCTTTATCTAGATCTTATTGACATTATCAACAGGTTGGATGGGAAATAAACATCATGAAAACCTTACCATAGGCCCTTTGGTATTTTTAATGGGTAAGGCACTCAATCACCACTGTTTCCTGTGGCGTGGTCCACCTAAGATTTGGATCTACTTAATCTTTTGAACTGTGTTCTAAAATGGACTGGAGAAATGGTTGGCGAAGTGAATATGTAAGACATCATCAAGGTGGGGCCCACAGTAAAGATAACACCACCAAGGTGTTGCCTGCGTTACACCTACTCTGCTCCCGATCTGAACGCGGATTGCCTATAACGCGGTAGTAGCAAGGTACTGCATAGTGCTCTGTGGACCTGAAAATGAAGTATGTGTTTTATCCACGTCGTCCATTTATTTTTAGAGATAATTTTATGGTATGAGCCCAAAATTAAGAAGATCCAAATCTCAAGTGGACCACACCGCAAGAAAACAGTGGTGATTGAATGCCCACCATTAAAAACCTCTTAAGGCCCACTGTAATGTTTATTTACCATCTAACTTCTTGATTAGGTCACAAAGACCTGGATGAAGGGAAAACACAAATATCATATTCAACCAGAAATTTTGTGGCCCCAAGGTGCTTTTAATGGTGGGTGTTAAATCACCACGATTTTCTTTAGTGTGGTACCCATGAGATTTGGATCTTCCTCATTTTTTGGATCATTCCCTACAGTGAACTGGAAAATTGGATGGACGGTGTGGATAAAACATATACATCATGGTAGGGGCCACACATCACCATTTGGCAACTATTGACATTGTCACCAGGCAATTGACATCCCCGGATCCACCAAGGTGGGTGGAACCCTTGCCCGTGGAGCTCATAATGATCTATGTGCCTTAAATCCACATCGTCCAACCATTTTGACAACTCATTTTAGGTCATGATCCAAAAATGAAGTTGACCCAAATCTTAGGTCGACCACACCACAAAACCGTTGTAATTGAATCTCCACCAGTAAAAACTTTATGGACTTGACCATAGTGTTTATTTGTTGTTCAACTTGTTGGTAAGGTCACAAAGGTCTAGATGAAGAGAACACACAAAAATCATTTTCATCCAAAGCTTTTGTTGCCAAGAAGAAGTTTTAAATGGTCAATTACCACTGTTTCCTGTTTCCTGTTCTATGGTCCATTTGACATCGTCCAACCATCTTGTGAAATCATTTTATGCAATAAGACAAAAAATGATGTGGGTCTAAAGAGGAAATGGATTGCAAAGTAGTGGGAATTGAATGCCAATCATTGAAGTTGGATTTGCGAGAGCAGTATTGGTGGGCATTCAATGACCATCATTTCCTGTGATGTGGTCGAACAGAGATTACGATTTGCTTCATTTTTTAGTCCATGCCTTATTTGAATTAAATAATTCATAAGGTAAAACATCTCTAAACAAGAGACGGGGACAAATGTGTCAAATTAGTAGATTTCAGGCATATAAGATGATTGTCAATAAACAAGTCATTTTAGATTCAATACTTAATTTTCAGACTTCAACAACCATTACTAAACAGTTTTCAAACTTCAAATTCAGACTTTAGATTCAACTTTTAGGTATAAGCTTAAGGCTCAGATTTAACAAACAGGCGCTTAGCTTGGATTTTGAACTGTTTCAAGCAGGGTGTCGGGCTGACCCTATTCAAAATTTTGATTTTTCAAGCTCGAGCTTGGTCCATTGACACCTTTAATTGGAGGGGTCACTATCGAGTCAAGCCTCTTTTCTTTTTCTTTTTTAGGGTGCTGCTACCCCCGTCAAGACCTATCTAGAGAGGACAAGCTTGTAATGGGCTATGTGGGGCCACCATGATGTATGTGTTTTATCCTAGCTGTCCATGAAGTTTTACATATCATTTTAAATACCCCCCCCATCCCCCCCCCCCCCCCCCCCCCCCCCACACACACACACACACACACACACACAGGACTGTCCATCTCTAGCCAGGTCCCACGGGTGTGGTACCCAATAAGCGCCCTTTTATTTTTTTAATTTTACTAAAAAGCCGATAGCGGATGCATGTGCCGCCGAACCCGTGCCTGGGGCTGTGTGGGTCCCACAGATGTCAGTGAAAACTCTACTCCGTCTGTCTGTTTTTAAATACCACGATAGATATGAATCTAAAAATAAGGCATATCCAAAATTCACGTGGGCAATACACCACATGAAACAGTGGGGATTGAACGCCAGGAGGTGGCAAAAGTCTTGTATCAGGATGATATTTGTTCATACAGTTAATCTGCGTGGTAATAACCATATGAACGGTTTGGATGGCATATAACCTTCATGGTCAGCTTCAGGAAGGTTTCAACGGCAGATGTTTCCGTTCCCGCCGTATCGTTTGTAGGGCCCCACCTGAGTTTTGGATATGCCTGAGTTTTAGAATCCTATCCGATCTGTGGTCTTTAAAAACAGATGGACGGAGTGGATTTGTCAGGGACATCTCTGTGGCCCCACACAGCCCCGGGCACAGGTATATCTCTATGCCCAGGGGCACATGCAATCCGCTCTCTAAAAAGCCATGATCAAAAGGAAGTCACACCTGATGAATGGATCTGATCTCGTACGAATCTTCTTCATTGACACGTGTTCAGCGCGAAGCTCTCTCTCCACCTCATTCGCGCGACTCTCATCGGTGGCGTTGGTTGGAATCTTCCCCGTCGCAACATCCATTTGAATTTGAAAAGAGAAAAGCTATGGTAGTATGAGAGATAGCAATGCTTCAAACGCTTTCACACAAGAACATGTGCACGCGTCAGTCAAGTACATAAAATCAAACGATCCAAATAACAGGAATCACAAAATGTGAGTCAAAAGTACAAAAATTACACTAAAATAAAGAATGTAACCGACTGATGGTGAAAACATCTCAGCCCAATAAAAACAACGGTCCAAATTCCGCAAACGAATATTGATATCTTAGAATTCATAGTGATCCACTATATTTTTTGTGAATACAATTCAATTAAGTGGTTCCCACTATATGGACGGTTTGATTCCAGTAAAATATACGCCGTATATACAATTTCCGTGTGCGTGTGCGAACTACCATTGGCATGAAACAACACGGTCGAAGAGATCATCCAGAAGCGAGCGGGAAGTAACTTAATACTCTGGCACAGCGTCTCAGTTTCTACATATGCACTAAGAAATCGTAAATCTACCACCTAAAAAAAACTCAAATCAAACCGTTCAAACAGTGGGAAAAAAGCATATTTTTTTTATAAAATAAAAATAATATTTATTGGACTATTCTAACCTTTGATTAATGTAACTTTATTTGTTAGGATCCGGACCCCTGCATACTTACATCTAGACCGCCCGTTACGTAGTTATCATTTTTCGATTTAAAATATTATTTTTTTAATCTATCTATAGAATTTACCACGATTTCAACAGTTTTGATTAAATTAAATATATGCAAAAGTATAAAAAATCTGAGTGCATTTGTACAAAATATTCTATGCTGCCAGAGTATCAAGTTATTTCGAGAGCTAAATAAGCAGAAAAAACGCCTCGCGGGCTCACCTCTTTTAAAATCTCAAATCTCTCTCATTTGCTTATCTCTCAAACCCTAGATCTACATCCGAACCTCCTCTGCAGATCATTCAATTTCGACCATGTAATGGAAGGAACCGATTCTGGATCTTTCTTAGATCAGCTGGTCAGGGGCTCTAGATCTCCTTCCAAGGTTAGTTGCATTCATCGCTTTCTATTTTTACAATTCTTCGTGAAGAATTCTGTAATTTTGGTGATTTTCTTTCTTATTCTGTCCCTTTTCCTGAATTTCTTTTTTGTGTAATGTAGGCGGTGGGCGGAAAACGTAGTCCGGATTGTGATGGCAGATCGGAAATTGCTTGTAAGCGAGTCAAGATGCGGGATCTGGATTCGGTGCTCCGCAGTTCTGAAGGTGATTGTTTCTGTTTTTGCATTTGGTGTTTGGATTGTATGATTTGGATTTTGTAAGCTTACTATTTATTAATTGGAGTAATGCTTGGCCCGAGTTATTGACAAGTGCATCGTGCTGGTGGGGCCCATCTTTCAGGGAAACAGATTGTTCTTCTGGTTGTCCCCACTGTGTTTTGCAATTGGATGGATGTGTTCTCCATTGGATCATCCCTGCTGTCCGATTGGTAGACTGTTGCCTGTTGCTTGTGAACTCTGTTCCTTGGGTTTTCTTTTTGACCATGCATCGAACGCTTAGGGCTCGTTTGGCATCTCTACTCTAATCCAATAAGATTTTTTCAAATAATAGCTACTCTAATAAGCTCTTATTGTTCTAGCCTTGTTTTACATTAAGTTCGTTTAGTAAAATCACTTTTTCAAAACCGAAACTCTTATTTGCAATAAGCACGTTTGTTAAAATGTTTAAATAAGAGCTTTTTTAGGGGTTGTTTTTTAAAAATACAACAACTCCATTATAAGAGCAATCCATTCTAGACCGTTGTCTTGGTGGTTCTCACCATATATGGACCGTTGCCCAAAGGGCAAAAGAATGGATGGCTACAATCTTCATGTTTTAAGACATTTGGGCCGCTCATCATGTCGGACATTGGATGTGGATCGTCCATCATATGGAGCCCACCTTTGATGTGGACCATCCATCGTGCAGGCCAAACCCTCAAAGTGGGCCATCCGTTATGTGAGGCCCATCTTGGATGTGGACCATTCATCATTAGGGGCTGACCTTTGATGTGGACAGTCCATTATGTGGGCCCCATGGCCCCCACCTTTATGTATGTCATCCATCATGTGGGCCCACCATCAATGCTAATTGTCCTTTATGCGGGGCCCTTCAATGTTAACTACGCACCTAGTGGAGTCAACATTTAATGTGTCCATCGTGTGGGCCCTAGCTTTGAAGTGGGTTGTCCATCATTTGTGGACTACTTTTGATGTCCACCATCATTAGTGTGGGGCACACCTTCTATGTGGATCATCCATCATGTTGGGCCACTTTGGATATGGGCCGTCCATCATGCTTGACCTTAGATGTGGACCATCCATTAGGTGGGGCCCACTTGATGTGGATTGTCTTTCATGAGGGGTCACACTTTGACGTGGGCTATCCATCATGTGAGGCCCACAACATCATTACGTGGGCCCAAATTGATGTGGACCATTCATTATGTGGGGTCCCACCTTCAATATAGGTTGTTCATCATGTGGGCCAACCTTTGATGTCAACCGTCCATCATGCCGGCCCACCTTCAATGTCCACCGTCCATTATGTGGGTCCCACCGTTGGTGTGAACCATCCGTCATATGGGGCCCACCTTTGATGTGAACTATGAATTGCGAGCCCACCTTGATGTGAACCATTCATCATGTGAGGCCCCACCTTCAATATGGGTTGTTCATCATGCGAGCCCACCTTTTACGTCCACCATCCATCATGTGGGTCCCACTTGATGTGGATAGTCCATCATGCCGGGCCACATTTTGATGTGGGCCATCCATCTTGTGGGACCCACATTAGATATGAACCATGCATTATGTGGATCCACCTTGATGTGGACCATTCATCATATGGGGGCCAACCTTAAATATGGGTCGTTCATCATATGGGCCCACCTTTGATGTCAACCTTACATCATGTGGCTCCCACCTTTGATGTGGATCATCCATCAGGTGGGGCCAACTTGATGTGGATCGTCACAGTTGTGTTTGGATTGGAGTAAATGAAATACATTTGAAATCAAAATATTCTATTTGGATGGGAGTAAATGAGAGGAATTGGAATGCATTTGAATTTTTAAATATATTCATAGGAGTACATGTGATATCCCAAATTAGCTTTAATTTCCCAACTTAGTGTACATATGCAATATTTAATAGAATTATTGTAATAAGCCCATTGAAATATATTTTAGCAAAAAATGAGGAAATTTTGAGCCTTGGGTAGGTCACAAATGTAAAGATCACAAACAAGCAACTTGCGAACGTTTTTTAATCATCCGTTTAGATGGCCATCCTTTGGATGGTTTGGATCATTCTTTTGGTGTGATTTTAGTGATGTGACCAATATTTAGATTGTTGGGGAGTATCATTAGCGTGACATGTGTATGGTGGACATGTGCATAGAGGCACCTTTGTTTACACGTGCGACTCTTCAAGGGAGCTCAAAAAGGCATTTCACCCCATTTACTTCCAAATCCTCTCTCGTAGGGAGGATTTCATTTAGATGTATATTTACTCACATTTCATTTCATTTCCCTGCATTTACTTCCATCCAAACACTCCCCAAATAGCATTTACCTCCATTTACTACCAATTCCACCCATTTACCTTCATTTACTCCCCATCCAAATGGCCCCTTATGTATTTTACACTCTCTTATGTTCTGTATTGTGGGGTCAATTGTTTTTAGCCCTTCTTGTACAATCAAGTTTAATATGTGGGCACAATACTTAACCTGAAATATTTTTCCCTCAAAAAATAAATTTCCAGTTGCCTTGAACTGGTTATGCAAGAATGAAATTACATTGTCATTTGCTGAAGCATTATCTAAAGTTATTGAAGAGAGTTTATTTTCAATGCCCCAGTCTCATAGACAACTGTAGATGCATTTTGAAATAACCAAAGCAATATAAGGAAGAAGATGGTGGTGGAAGTTCAAAATTCACTTGAAGAGTTTCCAATCTTCATTAACATAGTGTGCAGTTAATGAAATGTATCGCCTTTTTTGATTGGACGCCGTCCACAAATTAGGGGTCAAACTTATTCTGGGGACTATGCCAAATCTACTTTCAGTTTTATCTTCTCGTTTGCGTATGTCTTCATGCACTCTCTCTTCACAGTGATGCGGGAGGCCTTCTCGATGTGAGGGTTAAGAAATTTACAGAAATACATGAAAACTTTGCTCTTTATCATTCTAAATGGTCTTTCTTCAACGATCACTAATTTTGCATGTCATTCTTTCAACTTCTTTTTGTCAAACTTATGAGTAAAAAGTTTAACTTGAAAGTCGTCCCTTTTAGACTTGGTAAATGAAAACAACTGTTGACCTGGAATTGAGATTCATGGTCTCTTTGAACAACATTGTCTATGTCTATTTAAATGAGTAGTTGACCCCTCATGATTCTTAGTGTATAATGATTTGTAATGCATACATTTAATCTTCACCACACCATTAACTACGATTTCTTCAAAGTCATCCCACACTGCGATCTTTTCTTTCTTTTGGTTGAAGTCGAAGACACCTATCCCTCCACAATAAGAGGAGATGTGGCCGATGCACTGTCATCAGGGTTAGTTGGGACTTCCTCACTAGCCATCTATAAATATAAAGATAAGAAACTAACTTTTAGGTATTTATTAACACAAAGTAGTGTTTCCTTAAATGCTCCTCCAAATTTTTTAAAATGCTTAACTGTATAATTCATTCACCCATTCAAGGTTGAATAGATTGTAATGTTTTCATTTTCTAGTTTAAATGCCACGCTAAAATTTCGGTAGCATCTCTCCTTATCTCTCCAAAAATATTAATCCTACATTTGATTCCTACTTCAAGTATCCACACAAAGTGTGGATATTTGACGATGGAAATAAATGCAACAAATATATCCAGAGAGAAATGGAGAGATGAACCGGAACAAGTGTGTATGCATTTAAATTAGAATAAATGAAAACATTCAAATTTATCTAACATTGAACTATAAAAAAATGGGACAATTCGAGTATTTCTATGCCTCTAAAAACACATTGTATCTATGCCTGGTAACATAGAAATCCTTAAACGGGCAATTTGATTATCTACAATTTTTACAATAACAATAATAATTTAACAATAACAATCAAACAATAAAAATCTAATCTACAACCTAATAAACAATAAGAATCTAATAATAAAAATCAAATCTACAACCTAATAATAATAATGCCAATTTAAAAATAATAATCTAACAATAAAAATCTAATATACAACCTAACAATAACAATAACAATCTAACAATAAAAATCTAATTGACGCCGTATGGATGCATTGACCCTCATTTTTTTAGATTAGGAGGGTTGAATGCAAGCTAAAAGAAATTTACAGATTTCAAGAAATTCCTAACTAAGCAAAAAAAAAAAAAAAAAAAAAAAAAAAGGGCCACAAAGGTGACAGCTCAAATCAGCGGCCTAGAGGCATCTACCAACATTGTGGTCCTTTAAAATCACTTAAATTAATTTTTTCAAGGGAGGATAAAACCTTCCAGTTGCGTAGGATTCACCCAAACTCAATTTTGGAAAATCGAAGTCTAGCCTGCCGGAGGGCCAACACCTTTGGAATGAGATATCTCCCAAAAGGTATGGAGATTTGCAAAATGGCTCGAAAGAAGTTCCCAAAATAGAGAAAGGTTGCAAGAACAAGCAACGGGAAGAAAAACGGCCCACGTGTGTGAGCGTGGCAGTCCAAACGTGTGGTTGTACGGTCGCACGTGTGGGCTGACACGTGTACAGACGTGCAGTCGACGTCGGGTTGGATGGATGATTGCCTTGGGAGAGGTATTGGGGTGATTTGAGAGGGTTTTAGGTGATGGGGTTGAACGAAGAAAGATTTGTAAGCTTACCGAAAACTTGAGAATATCACACCATAATTCCAATGCACTTGAAATGAGAGAAAGAGAAGGAGAGATGAAGGAAGGATATGGTTTCCACCTCTCCTGCTTCAATCTCAAGCCCTAGGCTTCACACCAAGGAAGAAGGAAGAAAACCTTTCTTTTTCTTTTATTTCTTTGCTCAAAATAGCTCCCCTGGACGTCCCTCTCTCATTGGCTTTATAAGCCTTAGGGTGGATGTACAATTACATAAATACCCTCATTAAAAGCAAAATACCATCTATGTCTTAGATATCCAAAATACCTCTAAATACTAAATAAAGATATACACTAGTTGTCCTCAATATAAATAATAAGAAATAAAATCCTAGACTAACAATGGACCACCGAATGGTGTCCCGTGCGTGATCTGACCATTGGATGTACTCCAAGATGAGGTACCAAGATGATCCAACGGTTAGATGATCACAGAATGACCATCTACTGGTCATGATGGAATTATCATGTCGCCATGTTCCAATGCAGCCCATACGGACATAAGTGTGCCATCTGTGCGCGCATGATGCATGTGTGGGGTCTTCAATCTCCCAACCATAGGGAGGTCGGTGTTGTCATCGATCTCCTCCGTTGTCTCTGAAGGTCCGGAACCTGATGTCCTCATCAATTCCCCCGGGGTGCGGAGAACTCGACTTTGGCAAGATAAAGCTATGGTATCTCTAGAAGATCGGGATCTAGTCGTTGTAGCTTGGTCTCCGTAATCCATGTATTGTCTGAACTCGGTTGATTCTTCCATTTGACTAGGAACTTTTGATATCCGCCATGTCGAGTGGAAACCACCTGCTCATCCAAGATAGTCTCCATCTACTCTTGCTTCTCAGGTGCAGATGGAATCGGTGGTGGGGTATGGGACTGGGAATCAAAAGCTGGCCAAGAATCATAAGGTGGATACGGGGTAAGGAGGGGATCGATGTGGGGACTAGAAGGATCCGAGTACAAGACAAGATCTTCCACATTGAATGATGAGCTGATACCTATATCTAGTGGAAGATCTATCACATAAGTATTGGGGCCAATTCTTTTGAGGATTTTATAGGGTCTTGCGCTGCGTGCATGTAACTTTTTAACGGTCCTAGCAGGTAACCTCTTAGGCCTTAGCCGGATCATAACATAATCACCCTCACAAAACTCTCTCTGCCTACGATGTGAATCAACACGTAATTTGTAATTTTCATTACTTGCACTTATCCTATGTCTAATCTCAGCATGTAACTCATGGATGCAATGCGCAAATGAAGATGCTGACTCAGATGGACGACGGGACATTGGCATGGGAATGAGATCTACAGGTTTCCTAGGCTGATAACCATGGACTGCCTCAAATGGACTCATACCTATAGACCTATTGATGGATGAATTATATGCGAACTCAGCTATGGGCAGGACTACATCCCATGTCCTAGTATGCTCACTGACTAGACACATTAGAAGATTACCTAAACTATGGTTCAAGCGTTTTATTTTGCTTTGTTTTGTTGTTTTTTATTTTTTTATTATGATATTTATATATATAATATATAAAATATAAATAATAATTTAAAAATATATATGTTAAGTAAAATTTTTGAGCCGAGTTGGGCCACAGACCGAATCGAGTCGAGCTCAGGCCAGCTCGGACTTAGCTCGAAAATTTTTTGAGTTAAAAGAAAAACTCGGCTCAGCCCGAACCCAGCTTTTGAGTTGAGTCGAGTTGAGCTTATCCAAACTGAATCGAGTGAGTCAACCGAGCTAGCTCGGTTTGTGTCCAGCTCTAAGTGAGTTCAAGAACATACCCAAGTGTTTGTCTTCCTACCATTCTTCTGAGGTGTGTACTTATGCACACGATTGAAATCCTTTTCCTAGAAAAGGAAGATTTTGATCCTATTCTTGCTAATTTGAATTTTCTTTGCTTCATTTTGTATTCTTATTTATTTCTAGCTTGTACTAATTCAATCTTGCAGGCTTCCTCTAGTGATTATAGTGGTAATTCACATTTTTTTTTTTGATTTCAATTTCAGATAAGGTCATCATCGCTTAAATCACTTTTTTCTTTTCTTATTCTACATACTAGGTGCAGGGCACGTGGAGAGAGAGAGAGAGAGAGAGAGAGAGAGAGAGAGAGAGGAATCGTGGGTCCCATAGATGGTCCCAACCACAAAATTCAAGCTCAGATCAAATTCTCCAAACAACCCTAAACAATTAAAACAAATAAAACAATTTTCAAAAGAAAAGAAAAAGAAAATTAAAAAAGAAAAGGAAAAAAATTAGGTCTTACATCCAAACCGAGGGTCCCATAGATGATCCGAACCAGAGAATCCAAAATCAAATCATTAAATGCTCCAAACAGCTTAAAACAATTAAAACTGAAAATTAAAAAAAAAAAGGAAAATAAAGTGTAGCAAAGGAATTTTTTTACCAATTTTCTCTTCTTGTTCTACTTTTTCTAGGAGCTAAAGAGAAAGGGAGTGTGAGACCCGAGACCCCAAATGTCAGTTCGTACACCGAATAGCCACTGACTGTAGGTCCATTGGCCCCGAGAACCCTGTGACTTGACCGTAGTATTGTTCCGTTATCGAGCGACAAGCCGCATTTCAACTTGATGTCCGAATTTTAATATACGGACTTAAAATCAAACAATCCGACAAATGACAACTATGTCCTTTTTTTATCTGGAGGTGGGCCATCGCCTGAAATTGCAAATTCGTTAGGTCCGAGAGCCTAGTTGTTGCGATCGTAGTCGAGTTACGGAGCTATGAAAATGAGACGTCAATACAACACCCTGATTGTAAGTTACGAATGGAAACGCGTATGCATATTTTGACAAAATCCATGAAATGACTTAGATGACCTCGACTTTTTCTAAATTATTGGAATACCTTCACTTTAAATCACCTAACTAACCTTTTTCTATTACCACCATACCCTTAAATTTCTCAAAAATATTACAAAATACCCTTCCAACCCTTCTTTCTAGATAAAAGCTCATTTTAAAACTCTTTTCAAGTCCAGAGACATAAAACCCTTAATCAACAACTCATTTCCGATACTTTTCTTTCAGCCCTTTCCTTTCTAAACCCTTTCTTAAATAGAGATGTCTTTATTTGTCTCATAGAAATCTCAAAATCTGGCCATGCACTTATATCTTTGCGTCATAAGAAGCCTAAGGTGAGAAGAGGCTAAGAAGTAAGCTTAAATTTGAAATTGTAGGAAGAAGTGAACGAAAAAAGAGGGAGAAGAAAAGATAGTAGAAGCCAATGTTGGAATCAAATCTTCTATTTATTACAGGTGAGTGCATAGATTATGGACACGCATATAGGTGTGAGTGATTACTTGAAAGCCCTATAGAAGAATAAATTTTCTTGTTTTGGTTTTATTTGAATTTGTAGGGGTTTCCATTTTTATTCCTTACAAAGACCGTTTACTACCTGTTTGATAAAATGTCTGAAATAGTTGTGTATTTTTTTAGTAGCATGTCCTTCGTCCTTTCGTTGTAGGTAGTAGGCTAGTAGCTAACTCTTGAGTAAAAGCATGCTTGTGGCATTGAGTCTTATACCGGAATGAATCCCGGATTGGATATGAATTGACTGAGTCGTGTGCATATCATACGCATGGTGCATAGCTTGTTGCATCATTGTATGATTGAGAGTAAATGATTCATATCATGGTATAATGATCATATAAACTTGTGTTGTGACACGTGGTGTGTTTATGAATAGTATGTGGATTGTCTAGATACAGGATGCATTACATGAGACCCCTATGAGGGACTGATATCAATGTTGTCGAATCGCATATGCGATCATGTGCGATTGCATATGCCTGTGCGCATATGTGATCGCACAATCACATATATGACCGCATATTTTTTTTTGAAAAATTAAAAAAATATATATCTATAGGGAAAAATATAGAAAAATGAAAAAAAAAAGAAAATAGGGGGAGCTTTTCTAACACCTAAGTTAATAGATAATATTACAAAATAAAATATAAACAAGTAATAACTAATTATACTATACATGCTTAATTAATAATTATACACTTAGTAAGTACTACACTACTACTAGTACTGCTGTACAGTCTGTACTAGTCTACTACTTATTAAAAACTATGAATATGCGATCGCACATGAGTCATGACAAAAATGACTGATATTCATGAGGACACCACGTGCGGTGAGTTGTCTCGTGCTTGCTTTAAAATATGACATTGTGTGATTGTGTGTGAACATATGCATGATGGTATCATGATTGATGTAGATTATGGCACCCAATAATATTAAGGGTTGTGGTGATTGTAACTACAATGAAATATATATTGATATGACTTGAGTTGGACACCACACCGAAAATGCATATTTCGACAGGACATGATTAATGTTAGTGCACTTTTCTATGGTATACTAGTGCTCCTTGTATGTCAATTACTTAGGTTAGTGAGTCTAGTGTCGGTTGAGCTTAAAGAAGACGAAGACCGACGATTCAAGCGGACCTGCCACATCAAGGAAGAAGTATAGGTAAAAGAGATGCCTTGGTGAAACCTTGACCTTGAATCAAACTAAAACCCATAACCTCTAGATGACCTTGAACCATTAGGCATACCCTTAGTCATTTTAGATTGGCCTTAGGTGTCTCAAAAGATCACCAAAAGGATGGCCAAGAGGTTACATGTACTGCTATAAAACACAACTGAAAAAAAAAGTAGAAAAACATGTTTTAGACCGGTCGTCCAACCGGTTGGCAGATGACCTAAATGGGACAGCGAACAAACCTGAAAAATCAATGTCTCTGGGCTTAATTCGACCGGTTGTCCGACCGGTCGGTTGATCTGTCCGACCAGTCATCCAACCGGTCGGCGATCGACCAAAATGGGACAACAAGCCTTTTTAGTCCTAGGCCAATATTCGACCGGTCGAGGGCCTCAGTCTGACCGGTGGGTGAGAGGTCCGACCGGTCGGAATCTAGCCGTTTTATGTCTGTTGGGGGTTTGTTTATATAAAGGCTAGGCTCGATTTTTGGGGTAAGAAGAGGGATTTTGAGGAGATTGAAGCCACCATTGTTGGAGACCATTAGAGACTCAAATCCTAACTCTAGCGAGGCATCTTTCTTGTGATTCAACACAAGAATGGAGCATTCCAAGCTCAAAGAAGAAGATGCTCTTGCCCCTCTTTGATCTCTAAAGTTTGGATCAAACTTGATAGTTATGTCCTTATCCAAAGCTCTAAGATGAGATCCTTGTAGGTGAGATATTCTAGGCAACCCATTTCCATTAGTTGTAGAGATCTCAAATTTACCCTCCTATCACTTTGGGTATCTCAAAAGTATCACATGCAAGGTGATTGATCAAGTGTAGCTGAGGCATTGGCAACGTAGCGGCAACATGATCGGGGGAGTAAAGGGAAGCTGATCGAAGCACGAGAGAGCAGATATCAAGCAACCCGAAGCGGCGCTGAACAAGGAGCTCATCCGACAAGTAAGGTTGTCATTTGTTGAAAGTCCATCTAGAGTTTGTTTGTCAAACTCGATCTAGGGTCGTTTGTCAATCCTTGACACGTTTGTCGGGCCGAAACAAGTCTCCAAGGGGGAGCCTCCAACACGGGATTGAATGTGCGTCAAGTTGAGAGTTAGCTTATGTCCAAAACTCCGTTAAGGTTGAGAGGTGAACTGGTAAAACCTCCGTGTAAAGGTTGAGAGGTGAACTTGATTTAAAACCTCCATATAGTAAATGCTGGTATGCTCAATGGGGTTGAGTACTAGAACTGGGAGTAGAGTAGACTCAAAGTCGAACCACTATACGTGCTTATGTTTGTGGTTGAATTGAGCATATTGTTATCTTAGCATTGTATGTTTAATTGTTTAATTATGAATGCTTGATAGGAATGTATGTTAGGCACTAGATAGGCACATCCACACACAAGATGTATTTCACTAACTTAAAGTAGACTTGATCCTTATATGATCCACTCTCATATAGTCTAATTAGATTACATAGATTAGGAGCTTGATTAGTATAATCATTTGATAATCTATGCTTGCTTAGATTAGGTAGCTTATTGCTTAAACCATATGCTAGTCTTGTGATTGGACCCACTTAGGCTTGCAAGCCGAAGTGTTCTTGCTTGCTTAGTTTAATTTGATAAAACTATTAAGTAGGCGAAAAGATTTTAAAAGGTCCTAACCCCCCCCCAGGACGTAGCCATAATTCTAGTTGCTCCTCAAGCTTCTGCACGCATACGCCTCTGCAAGTGTGTTGATTCAAAATGCGTAATTTCAATTAGAAGGTCCCTGGGTGAAAGCCCCTAAACCCCGATTGGTACCATTGGGAGTGGCCAATGCGTAGACCGGGTGGGTGAACAGAGCATTGGAATGCCGAAATACCAAAGTAGGCGGCGACTTCCACCGGTGAGTGTCGATTGGTTGAGAGGTTTGACCTGACCTGTTTATGGGTAAGCAAAGATAGGTTGTGTGGCAAGCTCATAAATCGTCCACTATCGTTTTGCTATGTGACTTATGACTTCTCGCTGTTAGGAAGATAGTGATGTTCAATGCAAGTGGGTTAGACTAGTTCGACCCATGAACTATGTAGTCCAACCTTTGTAGTTGACCATGGTGGTAAGGCCTGTACAAGTAGGTAGCAATCATATGCGAGTCCTACCTCTGTACCAGACCTCGGTGATCCAGATGGAAAATGTGGAAAGTTGTGGAAACGTTGAAAGATTGTTCACATTACAAGTAGGTAGTAGTCCCACCTCTGTAATGGGAATTGGTGTGATTGGAAATGACATGGAAAGTTGCACAATACATTACATTTTTATTTTACTGTTTTTTGGCATCGTAGGCCTATGCATTATATGAGCATGACATGAAACATATGCATTTTCATTGCACCCACGCACTCATTGGGCTTAGTAGCTCCATTCTTATTATTTTTTTTTATAGGTGAGAGTAGAGAGTTGTAGGAGTAGAGGTTCCAGACTCCAGTTATCCTTTTTATTTTGTACATATCAATGTATATATTTTTTTTTGCAGTACCCTGTATATGTATGTCGGGTATAGTAGATATAGCATGATTTATGTTTTGGCTTTCCTTGGCTATGCTCAGTTGTACATAGTTATACATGTTTTATATGATGCAAGTTTTGAAAAATGATAAATGTTTGTCGTTTTTACTTTCATAAATCCTCCTTGTGGAGCCCTGCTTATGGGACTTAGCATGTGACAGCTAGCAGTCCCAAACTTGGAGTTCTACGGAGGTTGTCAATATAAATTTGGTGTACAGTAACAATAGGTCATCGACACTAGATTTAGGGGCGTGACAGAAGTTGGTATTAGAGCATGATTTGGGAAATACCTGCATAAGTCATATATTATATTTACTATGCGTTGTTGAGTTAGAGTTGTTAGGTTCATGCTTTGTGAAGTAGAGGAGTTGTATGGTTATTTAGTATTGTGTATATTGTATAGGTTTGTTTGTTCTTTTCACGCTAATTGGATGTTTTGTCTATAGGATGCCACCTAGAAAGAATCCTATTTGGGCTCCTCTAGTGCAGCCCAGGTCTAAGTCAAAATCTACCTCAAAATCTGTTCCAGATCTAGTTATACCTATTCCTGCAGCACCACTTCGACAAATGTTGCAGACTATGTCAACTATAACAACTAATCAAAAGTAATGATCTAGTTATATTCCTGAGACGTCAGCGCAGGAGCGGGCCAACGCTTTTTTTATGGATTTTAGACGTCTAGATCCAGCTTGTTTTTCTGGCAAGCAAAATCTTATGGCAGCCGAGTTATGGAAGTTAGAATTAGAGAAACTTTTTTGCGTTATGAGTTGTGTTACCTTAGTGTAGCTACGATGATATTTTCGAGTTATGGAAGTCAGAATTAGAGAAACAAAATTATAAAGATATTCTCTAGTGTTTTGAATAGTGCTTGTAGCGTAGCTATGATACTACGTAGCGTTAGAAAATAGCGTAAATCCCCTGTAGCTTCATAGCGTATGTAGCATACGTGTAGTGTATATATCGTGCACATAGTGTATGTAGTGTACACTATGCTTTTTTTGGTAAATGATAATTGTGTTTTGTATCTTGTACTTAATAGTTAATACTCTCAACCTGTGGGATTTTAATTTCTTTTCATACTTATGACTTTAGGTTTCAATTAGACATTATTAATTAAAGTGGTTTGCTTAGAAAGTTATTCATGTGATAATGATTTGATTTGGTTTATATATGTGGATTGTCTTTTGATAAATGATAATTAATAACTTGTTTGAACATCCTTATACTTCAAAAAATGAGTCATCTTTCATGCATTTTTATATATATATTTTTTGTTTTTTCTTACTATTTATCATATTTTTCCTATTTTTAAATTAAAAAAATAGAAGTATCGTGTAGCTTACGCTACATGCCACACTAATGTTACACGCTACAGAGGGCTGAATGCTACACCACATGCTACCGCTATTTAAAACACTGATATTTCCTAGTATTCATAATAAGTAGCCCTCAAATTGTAATTCCATTCCTTTCAAGTTCAACTTCAAAGAAATGTTATTGCAATTTGGACTATCCTTAGTCTTGAACAAGGATACTTGGCAAGTTAATCACAATTTGGTCATTTTCACATTATTGAACTGATTACGGCTGTCAATTTCAATTGGGTGTCCAAAAACAACCTTAATTTCAAGGATTTTAAAACTCTCCACTCAATATGTCCCATGTTTTCATGTGTTGTTATGTGGCATTCATGGTGGCTAGGTTTATGCCCATAATTGTTATGTGAAACTCTAACCTAAACTCCTATTTGTATGGCGCTCTGCTACCCTTGTTTTCTCACAGAATCAGTTACAATGGAAAGCATGCCACAGATTTCCATTGATGTTATGTCAATCTCCTAGTTTTTTTTTTTTTTTTCCACTTATTCTTTGCAATGTCTCTAGTTTCAATTTCAGCCCAAAAATCTAGGTCTAAGTTAAGCTTTCTGCTGCAGGGATCAGAAACCATCATTTGGAGCTGCCTATAGTTAAGGAAGCGGCAGTTCATACTCACCTCAATAACAAAGAGAAGACTTCCCGCGTTACGGAAGCTCTTGCATCGATGCATTCAGAAAAACTCCAAAAAGTAACAATAGCCTCAAATGCTCTATCTCATTTGCAGACTGCTGCTTGTTTGAGTACGGGTCATGTTGACTGCAGCCACAGCCCTATGAATCTTTACACCGATGTTTGTCTTGTAAGAGGATCTACCTGCAGTGCAACATCAGCAATTGTCAGCGATACTAGCACGGAATTACCTGAGGACAAGATATCAGACAAAGACCTTAACCTCAATACTACCACCCCATTGGGCCTTGGTTTGGATCTTAATGCAGAAGATGGCTATCACATTGCAGACCGAAACCCATTTTATCCTTATAAAAGCTTGGGTCACGTGAAACCTGCAGAGCCTTCGGAGTGTGGAAGCTCGATTGGCCCTTTGAAGGAGACTGAATCCTTGAGAAGGTGGAAAGCAATGAAACAAAACGGTTTCCTTTCATCTTTACATGGAGGCATACCAATGCCGAAGCAGCGGGGCCCATCAAGGAAGAGCAAGGCTCATGCACTCAAGAAGAAAATGGACCTTGCGAGGAAAGAGCAGGTTGACAGGTTCACAAAGATTGCAGAACCGAGTGGACTGCTTGCGGGATTGAATCCTGGGATCATAAACCATGTGAGAAACAGCAAGCAAGTCCACTCTATAATTGAGGCATTAGTGAGATCGGAAAAGCTCGACAACCAAGCTCAAAATAGATCTATGCCTCTGAATAGATCATATATTCATTCATGCTCAGAGCGCAAGTGCGAAGATATTGAATCAGATGTAGCTGAGAGAAAGGTCCAATGTGAGCCATTCGTTGCTTCACACTTTGCATCAGAATGCGAAGATGATAGGCTTACACTGAAACTGCCATCAGCAATAACTATGGCATCGGAGAACACCAGCTCCGTATCAAATGAGGAATTCTCTGTGAACCAGGACAGCATTACTTCGCTTTCTTTAAAAGGTCATTATCTTTCTGTTTGTTGCCTTGTTGATGTAGTTTTTCTCTGCACCATTGCATATAGCTCTAACAGTACAATAAGAGAAGGCATCCAAAGGAATCATAGGACCAAGCACCAAATGGAGGAAGTTTATCAAGTACGAGCGAGCAATTTGTTGAGACCAACAAACAGTAATATGGGGCCACCTTTTGGTGATCCAAATCATTCATACGGTGATCTGCCATCTTTTATGCATCTCGTCTGATTGGGCCCCATTAAATGTCGACCACTGGATATGCCTGTCCATTTCAAGCTACCAATCGGATGGATAAGATCATCCAATATAAAAGATTTTGGGGCATGGCCCATCTTATGGTTGGCCACACCATATGAATGGCTCAGATTACCAGAAGCTAGGTCCATCCATATCATCCCTCAGTCAAACAAAAATTGCTGTTTCTTATGCTTGAATGTCATATAAAATCTCCTCAAAAATTTTAGAAGGGACAATTGATAATCTTATACACCATCTTTTTTGTAGATGAATCCGAAGATGCCTTGAACTGATTTAGATTTTTTCTTTCCAGCTGCAACTGTTGCTTCTCAGTGGTTGGAACTTCTTCATCAGGACATCAGAGGACGTCTCGCTGGTAAGGATCAGCTAATCTTGAAAGTTGAAACACATAACAGGGGGTGGGAAGAGTAGGGAGAATCCGTTTACACTGTTCATATGTTTACTCTGTTTTGTGCAGCACTGCAACGAAGTAAGAAAAGAGTACGAGCTGTGATTCAAACAGAAATTCCTTCTCTTATGTCAAGAGAATTCTCATTGAACCAAGAGAATGAACCAAACTTTGGGCAATCCTCTGGTGCTGAATGTTGCAATGCACATCTAGACGTGCATCATGTTGAAAGGTGGTGGTCCCTATTCAATCAGATGGACAAAGCACTTTCAGAAGAGGCGAATCATCTTGTGAGTCTGATATGTACAAAGTTGAAGTTCTGTTGCTCTAATTTCTAATTCATATCTACTTGTGTGATTTTCATGGTTGTCACTGGCTGCTTTGCTGACCTGATGTTGGTGGAAAACATTCATTGATTCCAGCCGAACAAGTAGTAACGGTTTCAGTTCATCCAAGTTGCACTCGAAAGCCAATATTTAAAACAAGGATTGGATTACTCAAAACTTTTGAGACCATATTAAATTCTTTGTTCTGCTACTTGCATACCATCATCCTTTTCTAAATGTTAAAGCTAGGGTTTGGAAGTCCATCAAAATTGAGGAGTCACTGTGTTTTGAACATACGAAGAGTGTTTGAGGTAGCAGAGAAAGAAAATCCTGTCACATGAGTTATCAGGTTTCCAACCCCCCTCCCTCCCCCTCTTCCCAAATTAACAGGTTGTTTCATCTCAAGTACTTTTAAAAACACAAATGAAAGAATAATTTGGGTAAAAAAGCATTCTGCCTATCCTTGAATCCTTTGGTACTTCGAAACATATCGTTAAAGTTTTCTACTCATTTCAGTTGATTTTCTGCTCCTTTTGATAATTCTCTTGACTCTTGAGGTTATATTAACTCTCAGTTATGGGACTTTGATTCAGGAAACCTGGTTGAGACAAGTGAAAGAAATGCAATCGCACTGTGAACGGGGCCTGCAGTATGTTAACTTTACAGGAAAAGATGGTCTCCAAAATCTAGGCTTATTGGGAAAGGACTCCAGGTGAGATGCTTTTTGTGCAAGATGAAACTTGATGAGTGGTTCTCAGTGGATGTTATTTTATAAGAAACAGTCTGGTTGTGCAGGTACACACATGGGCAACCCCACAATCGGTCTGGCTGCTCATTAGGTCCAGGCCGCACTTCATGGGCCATGATGCAAAAATTACACTAATCGAAAGATCCTATCCATCTGAAAGTTGGCAGTTGTTTTTGTAGCAATTCGTTTTTTCAACCCATGGATGGGATGATTAAGATAGTCTTAACAAAAGTGATTCTTAAGGGCCAGAATCAATCCATGATTGCTCCCACAAAGTGAATGGTTCAGATTGTTTACTAGGTGTATTTTTCCATACAATCCTGTCCTTCAAAAAAAAAAAAAAAAAAAAGAACTTTTCGTTGTGGATGGTTAGCTTCTACTCTACCCAAATAAGAAGACAGATACAGGTGCAGATACAAAAATGAAGTTTTGACTCTTCATCTACCAATAATTCAGGACACATATACCAGCATCTCATCTGTAACATGATATACATGTTTTGTTAAAAGATGAAATACTTGAACCATTCCTTTAACTTTTAGTTCTATTTAACAAGGTGTTAATTTTTTTTTCTTTTAATCTTTTGAACATGCTTAGTTTATTGAAATCGTTAATATTGCAATTTTTACAGTTCCCATTATGGCAAGAATGTGAGAAACAACTTGTTAGAATTTCGCGACTATAATACAATAGGGTTCAGTACTTCAGTTGGAATATTTTTGTACAAATATCCTAGAGTATCTAATACTAGTATTGGTACCATGTCATGTCTAGCATGTTATATTGATCATGTGTTGTTTAAATTTGGTTATCATAGTTTAAATCTTCCGATTGGTGTGATTTTTGCATCGTTGCCCATGGATGTGTGAGCTGGACCGACCTGACATCTCTGATCAATTGATTGGAGTATCCATGCTTCTCTATGCAACTAGTACCATAGTGCTCAGGGAGGAGTAGGCTGTTTCTCATCTTTTGGTGCTGTTGTTTTCATGGTTGCCTCTGTATAATTTTTATTAAAAGATTTTATCATAGAAGAGTCTTTAGCTTGAAAGCCAAAGATATAAATTAAAGTCATTCATCTACTGAAGCGTGTAGTTTGTAACACAACGACGTAGACCATTTTACATCTGACATCGAATGAGAAATGCTACTGCTCACCACAATGCAGTGGCAAACATGTATGGTTATCATGACCTTTGATCTGGTTAGCCATCATATGTATGACCAACATATCAAAATTTGCAGCGACTAGATGATCCCAACCTCCAGTTGTTGTGAGTTTTACCCTCCTAATGTTGACTGCTGTTTGTTTTTTTTAGCTCAACTCCTGAGTTAACAGTCCTAATCACATGCACATGGTGACCCACCAAATCAGCAATTGTGGCATGTCTACAGAGATGTTGCTGCACGCATTTCATGTAAATCCACAAAGCATGTTCGTAGATGGATGACTGTAACATTTCTTCCTAAACCATGTATTTCTTTATCTGAACAGATCAAAGAAAGCAGAGATGTTAGAGAGGGAATGTGCGGTGCGGGCTGCAGCGGCTTCAATCTACTCTACGTGCAATCTGGTGATGACAGCAGAAAACGTATCCTGCTTTTGACCTCAGCATCCACTAAATGGGGGTGTGCATGCATTCTATCTTTACTAATTTATTAACCATCTTTGCCAATCCACCTCCTAATCTGTATGTTGTGCATTAATTGACTTGTGATTGTGTAGTTTTTGCCTGATTTAAATGTACACTTTTAATTATAGACAATGTGTTCTCATTTTAGTTTATTCAATGTTAGCTTTTCAGATTATGAGCTGAGATTGTCTGAATTTTTAGTTCCAAGTACATTACAGAAACTGTCCTCAGGATATTCAATTGAAATGGGAGTCTGACCGTCGTTTGAAATTTCAGGAAATGTAAATAGCTAGTTGGTCTTAATTTCGAGGCATATTCATACGCAGCATAGAGAGGCCCACCTTACAGTAATCCAGACCGTCAATCTGGTGGGCACCAGCATTGGATGGGCCATGATTTGTAAACTACCCCAAAAATTGGATTATCCTAGGTAACCAATGATTGACCTGTATATGGATGGTTAGGAAATGCAGCCAATGGTGCATATGCAACAAGAGGCGTCCACCATGGGATGGCCAGGATTGTTCATTCTTTTGTTCCATTACCATTTAAAAAATGTTTACATGGTGGTGACTTCTTCATACAACATACTTGTACGTCAATCCAAACAAGCCAAATCGATGGGTCCCTTGCGGATGGTAGGCCACTCGCTTTCGCCGGTATGCTTTGCTTTGACGTAGTTGTGTAACATTCCAGACTGTCCAAATAGCCGGCTAGCCGGCTCAGGTGTGGACGATGAGCCACTTGGTTTCAATTGTACACATATCAAGGTTGTACTACAATCCAGACTGTCCAAATTACTTGCTGAACTTTGGGATGGTGGGCCACCTGGTTTCAGCTATACACATGGCATAGTTGCAGGACAATCCAGACTGTCCAAATCTCTGGCTCAACTGCTGATGTGGGCCACTTGCTTTCAACCGTACTCATGGCATGGTCGTACCACAATCCAGACCGTCCAAATTGCTGACTCAACCGTGGGATGGTGGGTGACCAGGTTTCAACCACGCACATGGCATGGTTAGACGACAATCGACTCAATTGTTGATGTTGGGCTACCTGGTTTCAACTGTACACATTGCATAGTTGTAGGGTAATCGAGATGTATAAATCATTGACTCAACTGTGTATATTGGGGGCGGATTAGCCCAAAAGGAGGCAGATTGAAAGCTCAAGTGGACCACACCACATGAAGCAGTGGGGATTCAATTCCTACCGTTGAAAACTTTATAGTGTCCACCTTGATGTTTATTTGCCACCCAACCTGCTCTTACGGTCACATAGACGTGGATGGAGGGAAAGCATAAATATAAGCTTGAAAAAAAAACTTTTGGTTTATTTGCTATCCAACCTATTCTTAAGGTCGCATAGACCTGGATGGATGAAGGAAAAACATAAATATCAGCTTGATCCAAAACTTCTGTGGCCCCCAAGAAGTTTTCATTGGCAGGATTTCAATCCACCAAGAATATACAAAAATGATCTGTCAAAATGGGTGGAGGATGTGGATAAAACATATACATCTCAGTGGGCCACACAGAACCCCTGACAGGACCGTCCGTTTCTAGCTAGGTTCTGGTAGGGGGGGTATCCAATCCACGCCCGTGTTTATGACATGTTAATGGGTGTCATCCAAACAAAAGATAGCACTGTGAGCAAAGGCTTATACCAATAAACAACACATACCTATTTCATGACAACTTCAATTGCCGTAAAATCACAGTGACGCTAGCCACAATGTCCTCTGCAGCCCGCCAAATGGACCCCTAAGGATCTCAACTAGTACTGTAAAAGCTTAAGGAGTTGTTTGGATGCAAAACATTCAGGTGAAACCGTCGAGTCTAGCAGAAAAGTCGGTTGCTTGCTACAGCTCGTCATGACCGTGATCTGGACCAAGTTACTTATCCAGTCGCAGTCGTCTTTTGATTTTTGTTAGAAAGAAATATACCACCACCGAGGTTTGAGCTTCAGATTTTTAGGCAACCAGCTTTACCTGTGCACCATGAGCTTCAATCTTTTTTTATTTGGGCAATTCCATCTGCTTTCTAATGTTTTTAACATATATAACTACTATATGTTTTTATAATTTAACTATTGAGCCAAGGAAAGACTCGGTTGAGTCTTCCTGACCACCCAATCCTGTTACAAAACAAGTTGGGTTTTCGGGTTTTTTAACTATAGTTGTGATTATGCCTTTAGGGATAACTGAAAGCCAGTACCTGGTCCCATGTCACATGATTCTTATCTCAAGCCACTTTCGGCCCTTGGAATTGAAGGATCCATGACTTGCACTAAAATTTTTTTCATTTCGTGGGGACCAACGTTTGATGATCCAAGCTGTTCGACTGTTGGTTCACACTGGACCGTATACAAAAAAATCTTCTGTGCAGGTCAATCTTAGCCTTTCAATTTATACCCAACAAATAGATGGTTAAGAGGAGATACAACCTTGGTCCACATTCAACTTAAAAATTCCTAAGATTGTAATGTAGAGCGGGTTGCCGACTATTTCACTGCTTAGATGGACCAGAGGAAGACCGGTCGGGGTCAGAAGTGATCCAGACCATAAAACAGTTACATCTTGTAATTTGGAATGAGTTTCTGGATATATAATATATGATTTTGGGGGTAGCTCGAGCTACTTAAGCCAACCAACTCGCTACATTAGGTTTTCTAAGCCGGAATTGCGAGATTCGATCCGATTGTCGGTCATTAGCCTAGTTTTAGTTTGATTTTATTATAAATAATAAGTTTTATTTCGAGCATATCTTTTGATCCGTAGGGTTTTAGAAGTTATGCCCAACATGTAAAGGGCTTAGAAAAGTGTGTAGAACTATGACGTTGGGCCGGTTTGAAAACTTTCTATTTTTGGCCGAAATCCATGAGTTCTAGTAAGAATGAAAGACATCTATAAATAGTAAGTTGGGGTTTTCTAGGAGTTTGAGTTTGAGTTGAAGTCTGATACTTCTCACTAGTATTTAGTTTATTATTTTAAGCATTGTAGTGATGAATTTATTCATTCAATTAATTATTCAATATTTTCTAGAATTATTTCCTTTTATCTTCTCGTGATTACAAAGAACACTTTGTTTATCCAAGGTACCTACTGGGTGAGAAAGATGGTGATCGATCTCCCACGTGCTCCCTGCGTCAGTAGTATCAGAGAGAGGTTTATTCCTTAGGACGATGACATCTAACGAATGGTCGGATCTGAGTAATGCATACAAAACCTCTCGCCATGTCAAAATCTTGAACCCGACATTGGAAACACTAAATCATTTTCCAACAATGAGGATGAGGCTATCCAAGCCCAACCCTATTCCGATTTGATGACTAAACTTTTAGGGGATGTAGATCTCAGTGATCCTAACATTACCATCGATTATGGTGAATCAACTATCTCTTTTAGTTATTTCGATTTGAATGATGAAGAGATTTCAAGGATGGTTGACGAACTCGAGGAATCTACAAAATCTGAAAGTGATAGCTTGATTAACCACAATGAGGGTTTAATGGATGATTGTGAGTTCATGATTTCTTTTTTCGAAGGGCCGAATGCTTATGAGTCGCTGAAAGATATTTTTGCTAGAGAGATGGCCGAAGTGGATCTCTTTGAGTCCTCCCACCAACATAACATGACCAATTCTATTGTGGAAGATCTCCCTTTGACTCAAAATTCTATTTCTTTGGATGATGTGGTGGCATAATCTGAAATTTTAGATCAACTAATGTTAGATGAAGTGCTTACCACTGAATCTGAAATTTTTTCTTTGAAAGACCTCCCCTCTATAGAGGAGGAATTCCTTGCCATTGAAACAGACTTTCCTTAATCACTTAGGGAGAATGAGGACTCATCATCCGACTCTCTCGATTTCTTAGAGGAATGTATGACCCACTCCTATGATCTGGATGATGAGATGATTATGGAGCTGGACATTTTGTTAGACATGGTGTCGGTGCTTGAAGAACACCATTCTACTAATTTACACTCTTTACCATTATTTGTGGAAACACCTTGCAATTCTGAATTTGCGGAGGAGACAACCCAAACTAAAGAATACTTAATGAATGTCTCTCCACCATTATGGGTTCTTCAACCCATTGAAAATTTTGATTGGGGGGACCCCTTTTTAATCAATTACAACCCAATTCAGAATTTGAGGAGATATCTTTTTGCTGCTCTTATCTCCTCCTTTCATGCATGCGGTGCACACTATGATTGGATCTTAATGAAGAAACGCACCCATGTGTACTGTCGAGTAGGACTTTGGATGGTCCTCATGAGAAACCTATTGAAATTCATGAAAATCCTGCTCAAATTTGATCATGTAGTCGATCGGACTAATCAAAGGTAGGTAGGTAGGTTAGGATTTCTTTTCTGCATTTAGGATTGAATAAGTCTCATCGAGACAATGGAATATGCTAGAATTGATTAACTTGCTACCTCAGGTACTCTCGTTCTCACTCTCCTTTCTTTTATGTCATTGCTCTCGTGTCATACATATTGCATATCTTATTACATTGAGGAAATGTAAGATTTTGGTTAGGGGTGAGATTCCTTCGATGAATCTACTAGCTTTTGTGACATTTTGAGCAATTATGTAGAAATTTTTTTATTGTTATGAAAATTCAAAATTCTTTTGGAAAACTTTGTTTCTATGCACTTGGGATGTCATAAGTACGAAAGGATGAGAAACGAATTGATACGATTTTAAAACTCTTAAAGGACTTATAATATGTTAGTTTTCTATTTGAATTCCTCTATTGATGTGATCGATAGAATTTTTGAACACTTGTGCACCTAGTTCACGTTACACGATTCTCATGATTTGAAGGGATTATGTAGATTTGTGGATTGGCTGGGCTTAGATTTGAGGTGTTGAGAACCCAAGCCGGGATAGTTTGTCCATCCTTGTCCATGGGAAAAGAACGAAAGATATGGATTTCTAAAAATCCTATCTAATGTATATGAAAAGGAAAGGAAGGATGAAAATATGGGAATGATTGAATATATGGTGGAAAATTTTGAAAAGGGCTACCTATTACCAAACGGGAGATGGTCTACCAGTAACCAAAGCCGGGAATGGGAAGTAGTGTGAAAGCCGTCGGAAGGACGGTAAGGCAAATTCCTGTCATAGGCTTGTTGTTGATTTGTACACCTTTAGATCCCTAATCTAGCTGATTCATGAAGAAGCTAATTCAAAAAATTCATGAGATTAACATTCACTATGCACACTAGGTTAAATTTCTTTGGATTCTTCTATTTATCAATCAATTAGCGAGAATTCTATATGAACACTTGTTATGTTTTTGGAAGTTTAAGGTCTCAACTTCTATCACTCAGTTTTGCTGATTTTTGTACTTGCATGTCTTGGAATATATAGAAGTGTAGTTTCTGAAGGAGAGTTGGGTTTTGGAGGATGGAACTTATTTTGCTTGGGACTAGCAAAATGCTCGGGGGGGGGGGGGGGGGGGGGGGGGGGGGGGGGGTGTTGAGCTCTGAATTGTGCATATTCTAACCGCAATTCATCACACATTATGCATGATTTTTATAGTTTAAAGACTAATCTAATGCATAGTTTTGTGGTTGTATGAATGAGAGAGAGACTTCTTCATTATGATGTTTAGATTCCTTTCTTACATGCCTTGAAGATCAAAGAAATAAAGGATAAAAGATGGAGGAAAGATGCAATGCAATAGAGGAAGAAAAATTAGAAAAATCACATTTTCATGCTCATCGGCTGGCCGGCCAAACCCTCCAGAAACATAAAATTCTCTGGACTAATTTTATGAAGGCCAACCTATAGTCTGGCCTGCCAGCCAGTCGGTCGGCTGACAGGTTGGCCATGCACTTTCAGAAGTTAGATTTCAAAACAAGCAGTCTCGTTTTTGGTTTCCTGGCCCAATTTATGGGGCCCATCGTGATGATATTTGGAAATCTAACTAATCCATATCTAAGAGGAGCTTGACGCCGAAATAACCCAAGTGGTTTCATGTCGATTGGAGCTACGGATTGACCGTGGCAACCAAAACAATATGAACTGTCCAGAAAGTTTCCAGATTCCGCCTACTTAACTCTGGGCCGGTCCAGGTGACTCATCATTGATGATGTGAAGAATCTACTTTGACTATCTTCTAGACCACATCTATATATGAATAAACACAAAGTTTCAGGTCAAAATGATGATGTGTGGTTAGATCGTACCGGTTGAAGAAAGATGGACCATCTAGAGAGATTCCAACTGCGCAGATTTTATAAAAAGCTCTAAATGTTCTAATTTTCGGACCATATTATGGAATTGTTTTGGACAATATAATCCGTTTATCATGTAGAGGAGGAAGTTTTCTACCAATGTTCAAAATTTGAGATCAATCTGACCTCTGTACACTCCGTAACGTTGAAAGCAAGATGACTGGTTCTGAAGGTA
Organism: Liriodendron chinense; assembly: GCA_003013855.2. Lineage (NCBI taxonomy): Eukaryota > Viridiplantae > Streptophyta > Magnoliopsida > Magnoliales > Magnoliaceae > Liriodendron > Liriodendron chinense. The sequence continues at coordinate 11,504,048 of ML058384.1, read as the reverse complement.
CCCGAATTGCACGATTTTGAGAGGCAGTCACTGATCTGATTGGTGGGCCCATTCAAAAGATAATCTTAAAAATGTAAATCATCTATGAGGAATTCATATTACAAGGAAGCTACAAATCAAATTTAAAGGCAATCCGATCATTGGTTTAGCCGCACCAAGCGAAACAAAATCTGCTATGTTGCTATACTATTGCTGCATTATAAAAGGAGGTGCTCTCTTCTCTTCCAAATCAAGCAAGGACGTGGGGAGCAAGGAGTTCAAGTCATAGGAGGCTTCCTAGCCTCCTCCAGCTAGTTTTTCTTCCTTTTCTTAGTTCTAGTTCTAGTTTTTAATATGCTTTTCATTAGCTAATCTCTTAGCTAGAGCTAAGAGGTGAACCTTATAGTTTTTTTAGATTGTTTAATTCATTTTTAATGGTTTCAAGTTTGAATTTAATGTTAAATAATGGTTTTGCTTAAGTTTGAATAAAGTTCTAAGTAGTTTTTTTTAATCTTATGATGACTCATGGATGTTTGGAAGAATTACATTGGATTTTTACTTATATTGCAAAGATCTAGACCTGTGTGCTCCGAGGAATCGAATTCAAGACGCTCTAGAGCTTGGATCTTCATGTGGGAACTTCAAACCACAGTTCTATCTTTTCTAGAAATTCTGAAACATGTATTGTTTGTTTATGTGATTTGAATCAAGTTCAAACCTTGGTACTAGTTAAGCTTTGTGACAAGGTTTGATGATTATTATGGTTATGATCTTAATCTATTAGAACTAGGATTGACCTATGTAATTGAGTGTGCTTAAGTCCTAACTTGAATTGAGGGAATCATGTTGATGAACAACATATGTGTTGGATCGCTTTAATAATATAACCGCTCTATAATCCGGCTAGATAGGATTTGATTTCGATTCTAGTTGAGTAATTGAGAAACCTAAACGAATTATATATCAAGGAGAGCTATAAGTGGATCCTTGATGCTCTAGTTATTCCTTATTATCATATTTTGCTATTTCATGTTTAAAACTGATTTCATAAACTCCTCATAAGATTCTACTTATTAGGATAGTTTGAATTGTTTACCTCCTTCACCGTGGATTGACCTCGGTCTTACAGAGATTATTACTACATCGCAGCCTTGCACTTGAGGCGAGCGAACAAAATGGATGAACGATGTGGATAAAATATGTTCATCATAGTGGGCCCCACAGAATCCCTGACAAGACCGTCCGTTTCTAGCTAGGTTCTGGTAGGGGGGGTATCCAATCCGCGCCCGTGTTTATGACATGTTAATGGGTGTCATCCAAACAAAAGATAGCACTGTGAGTAAAGGCTTATACCAATAAACAACACATACCTATTTCATGACAACTTCAATTGCCGTAAAATCACAGTGACGCTAGCCACAATGTCCTCTGCAGCCCGCCAAATGGACCCCTAAGGATCTCAACTAGTACTGTAAAAGCTTAAGGAGTTGTTTGGATGCAAAACATTCAGGTGAAACCGTCGAGTCTAGCAGAAAAGTCGGTTGCTTGCTACAGCTCGTCATGACCGTGATCTGGACCGAGTTACTTGTCCAGTCCTAGTCATCTTTTGATTTTTGTTAGAAAGAAATATACCACCACTGAGTTTTGAGCTTCGGATTTTTAGGCAACAAGATTTACCTGTGCACCTTGAGCTTCAATCTTTATTTTTTTTTATTTGGGCAATTCCATCTACTTTCTAACGTTTTTAACATATATAACCACTATATATTTTTATAATTTAACTATTGAGCCAAGGAAAGACTCGGTCGAGTCTTCTTGACCACACAATGTTCTTGGAAAACAAGTTGGGGTGTTATGGGTAAATCTCACAAGATCTCTGATGCTGATGTGGAAGATGTGCAGCTGCCGATATGTGGCCCACCAAGGCTAGCTAATCACACGTGTCAGTAAAGAATCGAAGATGGTCAAGGCGAGAAGCACTTTCACTTATCTTTAGCAACAAACAAGGTATGAGGCCTCAGATATCAGATCAGTTCCTAATTACTCTGATGTAGAGGGGGTCACTGAAGATTACATGAAGAAATTGGACCATCAGAAGGAGGCCAAGCTGAACGACAAATTGACGGCCCAAATTTAGAAATTCCAACCTAGCCGGGGGCCTGACTGCACATCACCGGGCGCTCAACCATGAGCCTGATTATTCCAGGGAGTCACTGGACCAATTTTCGAATTTCGGGCGCCCAACCATTAGGTCATCGGGTGCCCGACCATATCATCGGGCGCCCGACCAACCTTGATCGGGTGACCGAAATTGGACGATTTTCTGTCCAAACTCCTTGAACAGTTTTAAGTTCCATCAGCACCCGACCAATCCTGACCGTGCGCCCAACCATGCGCGATCCTATTGCGCAGTTTTGCGGGAACTTTCCAATTTAAGTTATTTTCTTTCCTAGTTTGTTTGTGATTCTTAATTTTGCGCACCTAGGGTTTCTATTGCGTAATTTAGCCTTTAAATACTCTTTTAATTCATGGTAGAAGGATTATTATTCATCTTTTATAAAATACTCTTTGAGTTTTGGTTTCTTTGCTTGTGGAATCCAGCAATCCTTCGAGAGATCGAAGAAGATCGGTTGAGGATTCCCGATAGCTCCGTGGATTCAAAGTAGTTATCTGAGTGGAGAGACAGTGATCGATCCCTCACCCATCTACGCTGCGCCACACTTAGCCTCAGATTGAAACTAAAGACCATTTCTTGGGATACCAAGAGCCACAGAGAAGAGGAAACACATTCCTTGCCATCACCAGATCCCAAATTATACGGAACAGAGGCCTCGGCCTCAATCCCTTGGCCCCAGTCAGAGTAGAGTCCCGTACCACCAACTAACTGTAAAACAACTCAATGGAGGATGCTCGGTGTCCTTGGATCTAAGCACAATACGCACCGCCATACGAAGATAACAATTAATCCCGAGATACGCAGGATCTAAATGTAATAAGGTAGATCTCTCCCAATCCGAAAATACATACTAGACGATAAATTATCCAGATACGTCTCTTAAAACAGGATCAACTGATCCACTGCCAAGAATCATGAATCATTACCCTCTATAAAAGTACCCTACCGTATGACTTTAAGGTACGTCATTTTTACACAATCAAATATGCTACTCAAAGCTCTTATGCTCCTTTTTTGACTTAAGCATCGAAGGATCCTCCGCTGGCACGACCGGCACCCCCTCACGATTTTTCTATTTGTGATCTTAAGTCCCACCATCTTGAGCGTCCATCTTAATCTCACTAGCGATCGATGAAGATCTAAAGTTTGTTCCTGATCAACATCTGTTACCTAGTTTTTGGCGTTAACATTGAGTTTTCAGGTTTTTTTTTTTTTTTTTTTTTAAACCATGGTTGTGATTATGCCTTTATGGATAACTAAAAGCCAATACCTGGTCCAATATCACATGATTCTTATCTTAAGCCACTTTCAGCCCTTGGAATTGAAGGATCCATGACTTGCATTAATTTTTTTTTTTTTTTTTTTCATTTCTGAGACATGGGGACCAATGTTTGATGATCCAAGTTGTTCATCAGTTGGTTCACACTGGACCGTGTCCAAAAAATCTTTTGTACAGGTCAATCTTAGCCTTTAAATTTATACCCAACAAATAGATGGTTAAGAGGAGATACAACCATGGTCCACATTCAACTTAAAAATTCCTAAGATTGTCTATGCGAGGTCATTTAATTTGGAGATTTTGGTGCGTAGCTACCATAAATATTGTGGTGACTTAATTTACCCGTACAGTTGTACATGCGTTTGTGCACTCAAACATGCATGCACATATATGTTAGTGCATTTTTCTGTGGCATACTAGTGCACCTTATTTGTCAATTACTTAGGTCAGTGAGTCTAGTGTCAGTTGAGCTTAAAGAAGACGAAGACCAAAGACTTAAAGCTGACCTGCTGCATCAAGGAAGAAGGAATAGGTAAAAGAGATGCCTTGGTGAGCCTTGGACCTTGAACTTTAACCAAAACCCAAACCTCTAGATGAACTTGAACCATTTAGGCATACTTGTAGTCATCTTAGATTGGCCCTAGGTGTCCCAAAAGACCACCCGAAGAATGGCCAAAGATGTTGCCCTGCTACTGCAAAACACGACTTAAGATAGCAAGCGAAATGGGTTGCCGACCGGTCCTGACCCCTGACCAACCGGTCGTCAGACCCCAAGAAGGGACATCAAGCTGCTAGACTCCCTGGCCTAAAAATGACCGGTCACAACTGGTTGGCTGGGCAGGTTCGATCGGTCGTGACTGACTTAGAGTGCACAACAAGCAAAAGTGTTTGTCCATGCCTTATTCGACCGGTCACTTGACCGGTTGTGTTGAGGGCCGACTGGTTGGCTACCAACTGTTTTAAGCCATTTTTTTTATCCATTGTAACTTCATCTATAAAACAGTTTGGCTCGATTTTTGGGGTAAGGAGAGAGATATTAGTGCATTAGAAGCCACCTTGATTGCCGGCACCATTAGGCTCTAATTCTAAGCACTCAAAGCCATCTTCTTTATGTTTAATCACAAGATGAAGCATTCAAAGCTCATGTGAAAATGTCCTTGCTCTCTCTTGATCTTTAGATATTTTAGGCACATTGACCATAGGTAAATCATTTGTCTAAGCCTCTCTAAAGATCCTATTAGGTGAAATTTTTCTAGGAAACTAACTCCTACTAGTTGTAGAGAATTCACACAATCTCCTATCACCTTGGGCATCTTAAGAGCATCACATGCAATGTGATTGATTAAGTGGAGCTGAGGCATTGGTGACGTAGCGGCAACATGATCGGGGGAGCATTCGGGGAGCTGATTGAAGCACGGGAGAGCGGAGATCAAGCAACCCAAAAAAGGCGCTGAACAAGGGGCTCATTCGACAAGTAAGTTGTCAATTTTAGAGTCCGGTTGCACTCCTTCCTTGTGGAGGATTAAGTATGAGAGTTTGGATTTACAAACTCAAACATATCTCCAAGGGGAGCCTCTAGCGGGAGTATATGCTAGGTTCTAGGATTAGAACTGAAGGGTAGGGAGGATCCTTGTCAAACGTCAGGGTTGGATCGAATCTGTAAACATCTAAGTTGAGAGATGAACCTTAAAATCTCCGTCATAGGTTGTGAGGAATCTTGTTAAACTCCCCTGTAGGGTGGAACCATTTAAACACCTAGGTTGGGAGGAACTTGATTTAAACTTTCTAGTGAATGCCGGTGTGCTCATAATGGTAAGTACTTGAACCGGGAGTGGAGTAGACCCAAAGTCAAACCACTATACATTCTTGTGTTTGTGATCGACTTGAGCACATTGTTAATTTAGCTTTGTATGGTTTAATTGCTTAATTATTCATGCTTAATTAGAATGTATGCTAGGCATGAGATATGCACATTCACACACAAGATGTCTTTTACTAAGTAGTGTAGACTTGAGCCTTATGATCCATTCTCATATAGTTTACATAGGTTGCATAGATTAGGTGCTTGATTAGCTTAATCATTTTGATTATCTATGCATGCTTATGCTAGATTGTTTAATTGTTAATTATATGCTAGCCTTGTGATTAGACCCACTTAAGCTTGGAAGCTAAGTTTTCTTGTTTAATTAGTTAAATTAGGCAAGAAGTTTTCAAAATGAATTTTTGAAACGGTCCTAATCACCCCCTTCTAGGACTTAGCCATAGTTCTATAAAGCTCCGCAAGCTTCGGCACGTAAAGCGTAGGGTGTCGTGTTAGACTACTGACACAATTTCAATATACACACATATATACACATCAGTTCACAATACACACGTATGCACATTTACTCACTTACAAAACTACACGTGTGTGCCACACACACTCTCACACACGCATGTCTCCCCACACATGCACACACACGTGTCATAACAGCCCCTAAACCCCCCCCCCCCCCCCCCCCTCATTTCCATCCCATTATCATTCCCTCATAACATACACCCCAATCACCTCCACATCTCCTGCTATTCCATTATCATCCCCCGACACCCCCCCCCCCCCCCCCCCCCCTCATTTCCATCCCATTATCATTCCCTCATAACATACACCCCAATCACCTCCACATCTCCTGCTATTCCATTATCATCCCCCGACACCCCCACCCCCCCCCCCCCCCTATTGCCATAAAAGCCCCACACACGTCCTCTCATTCCTCTCATTGACATCACACGCTTAAAAAAGAAAAAGTGAGAGAGAGAAAGGTGACAACGTGCCCAATTTATGCGAGTGTATTTCATGTGCGTGCACTTTTACTCCCGTGCATCACATTCGTTTTATTTCACATATTTTACAGTTCATTTTTCTTCAGCATTATTTGCACAGAAATTGCAAAAAATTCTGAACTCTAATTCATCATTTTGATTTTCAAATTAAAAAATTTGTTTACCCATCGAAAAAAGAAAAAAAGAAAAATATGAATTCTAATTCATCATTTTGATTTTCAAATTTAAAATTTTGTTCATGCATCGCAAAAAATTTGAACTCTGATTCATCATTTTGATTTTCAGATTTAAAAATTTATTCATGCATCGTAAAAATTTGAACTCTGATTTAAAAAATCTATTCATATAATAATTGAACTCTTTACAATCTTTAAGCAGAAGTTCAGATTTAATTTTCCATATTTACTTATGTTTAGCAATCGTACAACTTGAACTATAATTCTGCGTACAAATGTTTAGCAATAGTACAATTTGAACTAAAATTCTGCGTACAAAATTTTCAAATCTGAAATTCATCTTGTTGATGCAAGAACTCCACAATCTGCACTTCGTTCGCTTGTGCAGATTTTCAGTTTCAGTTTTTACATATGCTCAAGTGCAGCAACTATACAATCTAATTTCTGTATAATTTATATAATTTATGTGCAATCTGAATTCTATACAATTTGAATTTCATATAATCTGGTTTTTATGCAAATTCGAACTTTGTGTAATCTAAGTTATGTCCAATCTGATTTATGTGTAATCTGAACCTTGTTTGTGCGTGTAAAATTTCAGATTTATTTCTATAATTTCACATGTACAACAACTGCATAAACTGAACTTTTCTTTTTGCATGTATAAATTTAGATTTGTTTATGTACTTTCCATTGTACAAAGTTTAGATTAATTTCCACATTTGTATTTGTGTAGAAAAGTGTACAACCCAAATTGTATTTTCATTGTGCAAGAAATTGCATGACCTGAGTTATGTTACATTGTAAAAAAAAAAAAAAATGATTTAATTTCCATTGTCCTAATTGTACAGAAACCACACAATTTGAACTATATTTTCATTATGTACAAATCGCACAATCTGCAATTTGACTCATCTCTCAGATTTTTCATACTTTTATTTTATACTTATTTAAAATTCTGATTGCTTTTGTACATGACATCATTTTGTAAAATTCTTAGATTTCACTTGTTTCTATATACTTATGTTTCCCTGGATTATAATAGTAGTATGATACTTGTAATATTTTGCAATGATCGTGAATCATGGCTAGGTAATCTTTACACATTTTATATACTATGAATTTTGATTTTGTTGATTAAAATGAAATTAATCACAAAATGTTTTGAAAATGACGATTTGAGATAAATCATATATTAATTCATGAAAATTAAAAGCCATGGTGGAATGCTAAAAAATAGGTAGGGTGATTGAGTCACAAGGGTTGAAAATACCTGAAGTGTAAATATATGGGGCGATTGAGAACTTTGGGTCGAGAGTTCTATAAGCTCAATTGGTATCATTTGGAACATTCATTGAAGGTGGATGTAACAGACCGCTTATGCAAGTCAGGTGGAGTAATTGTTTCACTCGCTAACGTACGAATGGGTCACCCACTGATCGATGCTAGGTGGGTGGGTTGGTGAGGGCGTTGGCCAACCAGTGTTAAAATGGCTTTGGTGTTCAAAAAGTTTAACTTTATTGATTATTGTACTTATCTTCTATATAAATTGTATATATTTTATTCATCATGATGTTCCATATAAAAATGCACTGAATTATATCACCGATATACTATTTAAGTCATGAATGTGGCTTTCCACTGATTTTTGTTAGATGAGGTTTACTTGGATTGGACATGTTTTTATTTCGAAAAGTTGCGTTGAGATGTACTCACTAGGTTTTATTTTAGGAATAGACCTCATTGAAATAATTGATGATTGGATTGCTTGCAGATGTTATTTTATGTTTAGTTTCTTTCAAAAAGACTTGGGATAAAATTGGATGGTGATACTTTAGTATATGGATGGAGTCGATGTTTATTTCTTTATTCCAAAGGAATTTTATTTTCATGGATAGATAGTAGTAGTTATATGATTGAATTATGGGTTGTAAACACATAAATTTTGAGCTGCACCCTCGGGTGCAGAATTAGGGTTGAGCGAATTTGGGTACGGGGCTCAGGGCTTGAGGCATGATATGGTGCATAGTCCATTTACAGGTAAATGAAAATAGATCAATGATCTTTCTCCATTGAATGTGGCTTGTTGGTGCATTTCTTCTTAGCTAGGTATGACGCAGGGAGGGAAGTGATGATCTCGATCATTGTCTTCCTTACAGGATAACTACTCCAAATCCACGGAGCTCTTTGGCTTCTCAATAGAGCTTCCTCGAATTCACAAGGGAAAATCTTGAATCCACGAGATGAAGAGCAACAAGTCAAAATTTTGATTAATAATAATGAAGGCCAACCCTCAAATGAGTTTAACAAGTGTTTAAATACTCTAAACAAATCCTAATGTGTAATTAGAAAGAGTCCTATCAAAAAAGAAAACAAAACAGAAAAAATGATGCAAGTTTGCGCAAAAGTGAGAAGGCTGTCGATCGATCGAACTGATCGGTCAATCGATCGAATAGGTCTGAAATTGTCTAGAGAATTCCAGAGACCAAACTGTGAATTGTGGAAAATTTTCGATCGATCGATCGACAATAGCAAAATTTGTCCAGTGAACTCTCTGGATTATTTCTTGGATTCTTGATTGATTGATTGATCAATGATGCTGACTGTTGTCTTTGCTTGGGCTGCTTCTGGTCCAGACGAATCATGTAAGTGTCTGAGATCCATTCTACATCAATCCCCACTGCTTCAAAAGAACTTAACCTTGAGTTCTTGTTCAACTTCGGCTCATGATACTCGTATGAGTCCGCAATGTTGAAAGTACGTGAAATTTCCATGTCATCCGAAAGATCAATAACGTAAGCATTATCATTGATCTTACGAAGGATCGATACCGATCTAAACTTCTTGTTCGTCAACTTGTTGTACGTCTCGGTTGGATATCGCTCCTTGCGTAGGTGAACCATGACATTGTAGCCCACTTTAAACACCTTCGAACACCAATGCTTGTCGGCCTCCTCCTTGTACTTGTCGTTTGAAGCTTGTAATTTGGTGTGGACATCTGCATGAATGCCCATAATTTGGTCTGCCATATGTTTTGTTATAATACTCATGCTCGGGAGCTTGTGCAAAGGGACCAAATCAAGTGTGGTGGGGCACTCGTCCATAAACAATCTGAAATTGAGATTTTCCTGTCGAGTGGTTCACCATATTATTGAATGCAAACTCTGCTTGAGACAAGACCAAATCCCATTACTTTAGCTTGTCACCTAAAACACATCAGATTAGGTTTACTAACGTGCGATTCACAACTTCAGTCTGCTCATCTGTCTGCGGGTGGTAGGCACTACTGAACTGAAGTCGCGTACCAAACCGATTCCACAAAATCCTCCAGAAGTGGCTGATGAACTTTGTGTCACGGTCAGAAGTAATGAGCTTAGGGACCTCGTGTAGCTGCATGACCTCTTTGAAGAATAGGTTCGCTGCATGTGTTGCATCGAGGGTCTTCTTACATGGAATAAAGTGAGCCATCTTGGAGAAATGATCTACCACCATGAACATCGAGTCCATTTCGCATTGTGTTCATAGGAGACTAAGCACAAAGTCCATAGATAATTCCTCCCAAGGGGCATTAGGCATAGGCAATAGGGTGTAAAGACCCGTAGTATGAGATTGTCCCTTGGAGCTCTGACAAACGTGACAACGCTCCACTGCCTTTCCCACGCCACGTACCAAATGCGGCTAGTAGTACCGCTCCTCCACTAAAGCTCTCATCTTGTCCCGTCCAAGGTGTCCACCGAGGCCACCTCCATGTAGCTCTTGTACAATCTGCTCCCTCAAAGAACTTTGAGGAATGCACAATTGATTTCCATTGAAGAGGAAGCTGTCTTGCATATGTAGGTCACTAGGATGACCCTCTTGGCACCTCATCCATGCATCCTTAAAGTCCTCATCCTCCGCATACAGTTCCTTGAGGTAGTTGAAGCTAACAACCTCATTGCTCATCGCGACTAATAACGATGCTCGTCGACTAAGGGCGTCAACCACCTTGTTCTGCTTTCCATCTTTATGTTTCAGGGTGAATGTGATCACTGATACAAAAATGAAATCCATGTGGCATGCACACGATTCACGTTAGCTTGACTATTGATAAATTTCAATGCTTGATGGTCTGTGTATAGGACAAATTTTCGCCGAATAAGGTAGTGGCGCCAATGACACAGTGCTTGGACCACTGCATACAAATCAAGCTCATATGTAAACAACTTCTTCCATGTGTCGCTGAGCTTCTCACTATAGAAGGCTACCAACCTGCCTTCGTGAGATAAAACTCCCCCAATCCCGACATAAGAGGCGTCACACTCAACCTCAAACAGTTTCTCGAAACTGGGAAGTACTAGAACTGACATTGTGGACAATCGATGCTTGATTTCAATGAAACTTCGGTTAGCCTCATTGGTCCACTGAAATGGTCCTTTCTTCATGTAATCGGTGATTGACGCAATAATGGTGCTAAAATTTCGCACAAATTGACGATAGAACGTCGTTAGCCATAAAAACTTCTCACCTCATAAATGTTTGTCGGGGTTGGCCAATCTCAGATAGCCCGGACCTTCTCGTCATCCACATGGATGCCTGTGGACATCACGAAAACCCTAAGAATAGTAGGCGTTCAGTTAATAAGCTGCATTTTTTTAGATTCAAGTATAACTTATTATTTGCTAAGAACGGTAGCACTTGCCTGAGATGCCCCATGTGATCTGCTTCATTTTGGCTATAAATTAGTATATTATCAAAATAAACCACCACAGACCGCCCAATGAACGGTTTCAACACTTGATTCATCAGACGTATAAAAGTGCTTGGTATGTTCAATAGACCGAAGGGCATAATCAACCACTCGTATAACCCTTCCTTGGTCTTAAATGCCGTTTTCAACTCATCACCTGGCCTGATGCTTATTTGATGGTAACCGCTCCTAAAATCTACTTTGAGAACAACTTGGCATACTCTAGCATATCTAGCATGTCGTCCAACTGCAATATTGGGAACTGATATTTGATAGTAATCTTGTTAATCGCTTAACTGTTGACACACATACACTAACTCCTGTCCTTCTTCAAGGTTAATAATGTCGACACTACGCATGGAATCATGATTTCTCTCAAAAGACCTTTACGGATCAGTTACTCCACTTGTCCCTGGAGAATCTCACACTCCATCAAACTCATCCGATAGTGAGGAAGGTTAGGCAAACTAGCCCTTGGGACAAGGTCAATGTGGTGTTGGATGTCTTGCATGGGAGGCAATCCACCAGGAAGTTATTCAGGCCAGATATCCTTAACTCGTTCAATAAAGGCCTTAAAGTGGAAAGAATGTTTGACGGCTCCGATTCCTCGTCCTTCACTACCACGGCGTACACCTTGCCAGTTTTCTTCGATTCTTTTACGAAGTTTCAAATAGTTAGGAGAGAGCTCCCTGTTAGTGTAGTTTTCTGTGGCATACTAGTGCACCTTATTTGTTAATCACATGCGTCCATGTATTGTAATGTCGGTTGAACCTTGACAAGCTGAAGACATAAGATTCAGGTGGACAAGAAGCATTAAGGAAGAACAAAATAGGTATATTGGTGACCCTAACCCTTAGAATTAAAATAAACCTAAACCTCTAGATGAGTTAGACCCAATTAGGTAAACATTTAGTCATCTTAGAATGATATTAGGTGTCCCAAAAGACCACTCTTAATAAGGCCTAAAAGGTTCATGAGCTGCTGTAAAAATAAACCCCAAACGACAAAACTCATTGTGATGTTGGCTGATCAGTCGACCAACTAACAGCCAGTTCAACTGGTTGATAGATCTGGTTGGCAGGTCGTGAAGGACCAAAAGTGGACAACAACTGAACAACTATCCCTGGCCTAATTCGACCAACCGATAGTCAAAATCGATCGACCGACAGGCTGACAGGTAGGGTTGACTAGCCCATTCGACTGACCGACGTCCAAAATTGATCGACCAACGGCCCATATCGATCGATCGACAACTTAGGTCGATCTACCGACAATTAGCTATTAAAACCCATGTTTTGACTGTTGGAGCTTTATCTATATAAGAATAGGGCTCAACTCTTGGGCTTGATAGAGGGATTTTAGTGCATTAGAAGTCACCCACATTGCCATTATCAGTAGGCTCTAATCTTAAGCTATCCAAGTCATCTTCCTTGTGATTCATTATAAGTTAGAGCATTTAAAGCTCAAATGAAGATGAACTTGTTCCCTCTTGATCTCCAGATGTTTAGGCACTTACACCACAGGTAAAACCTTTGTCTGAACCTTTCTAGAGATCCAATTAGGTGAATCCTTTTAGGCTTGCAATATACAACCACTTGTAGAAGATTCAACCTATCTCCTATCACCTTGGGCATCTCAAAGGAGCACTAAATGCAAGATGATTGATCGTTGGAGCTGAAGCCTTGAAAAAGTAGTGACAACAAGATCGGGGGAGCATAAGGGGAGCTAATTTGAACATGAGAGAGTGAGAAGAAGCAACCTGAAGAGGTGCTACAAAAGGGGCTCAATCTTACAAGTAAGTATCAATTGTAAGAGTTCGGGGCATGCTCATTTCTCTTGGAGGATTGAGTATGAGAGTTTGATTACAAACTCGACCAAGTCTCCAAGGGGAGCCACCGACACTAGTGTGTACATGTAGGTTATTGGTTAGCTTGAGAAACAATCGTAGGTTTCTGGATTAGAACCGAAGGTTTGGGGGAAACCTTCATATTCCCGAGTTAGGTGGAACCTGTTAAACACCTTGATTGGGTGGAACTGATTAAAACACCTAGGTTGAGAAGTGAACCTATAAAACTTCCATTCAGGTTGAGAGGTGAACTTGCGTGTAAAACCTTTGGTAAAAAACTTGAGAGGTGAACCTGATTTAAAACCTCCGTTATAGTGAAATTCGATGTTCTCATGGGTTGGGAACGACAACTGAGAGTGGAGTAGATAAATAATCGAACCACTATATATGCTTGTGTTTGGGATTGATTTGAGTACATTGTTATTCTAGCATTGTTAATTTAATTGTCAATTATATGAATGCTTCAATGAAATGTATGCTATTCATGATATGTAGATTCTCATACACAACATGTAGTTTTACTCTATAGATTATTTTCTTGATAGTTATATCATTTGTAGTCTATATTATTCACATAGATTAGTTGCTCTATTAGGCATATCATTTATAATCTGTGTTTAGACTAATTGCTTAATGGCTTAATATTTTCTAGTTTATGTGATTGGACACACTTAAGCTTGGAAGCTAAGTGTTACTTGCTTAATTAGTTTATAATTGCTAATTAGTTTAATTAGGCAATGGATTTTTAAAAGTTTCTGTTCACTCCCACATCTAGGACTTAGCCATAGTTCTAGTAGTTGGTCCAAGCTTCCACGCATAGCATATATTATCTTGTTAGACGATCTAACACAATTTCACTCCCCTCCATTTTAGAAGCTATGGGGTGGTTCTTCGATGCTATAGGGGATAGGATTGTCTTGCGACTGTCTTTGATGAAAATATAAATATTGTCTTATCCTCGGTGGGTTGCATCACGATTCGATTTCCATGGTCGACCAAGCAACATATGGCACGCTTCCATGTCGATCGACCTCATCACATACCATTTGTTCCTTATAACTTCTACCAATTGAAAATGAGATAGTGCATTGTTCAGTTACCTTAGTTTCATTCACCTTTTTTATTCAGCCAATCGAGCAAGGTGAAGGATGCTTTGTCCTTGATACCCACAATTTGTCCCCCATCTCGTTAGAGATAATATTCTCGCTGCTACCACTATCTATAATTACGTCATAGACCTTTCCGTTCACAATGCACTATGTGCAGAAGATATTGTGCTGCCGCGGGTGCACCTCCTTCCTTGGAGTATACAAAATCACCTCACGACTAAGGATTTGCCATGACCCTTGGCCACCCAATTCTCATCACCGACTTCTTCTTCGACTGCTTGTTCATTGTCATTAAATCCTGGGTCTCCTTCTGCTGCCTCATCTTTAGCGCCCCCTTCATTGATGGCTATGTGGGTTGTGAGGCATTGAGGGCAAGAATTAGAGAAGTGACCTGGTTGGCCAAACTGAAAATAATGGTTCGGCCTCAACCGACCATAAGGGTTCGGGATCTTGCTCAGGCCTGGCGCCATTGGAGCAGTGCATTGGGGCATAGAGGGTCCGCTTCTCATCTCATGGTTTGTAGTTGTAGGAGGTTGAGGACGCCCTCCTACAGGCTCTTTCCCCTTGGCCAACGCAGTGTCTTGTGTAGGGCTGGCCGTGGGAGCCCGTGTTGTAGGATATGTCTGGATAGTGCCCCTTGCAAGCTGCGTTTCGACCCTGCTAGCCAATTAGACTGCCTCATCCATTGTCTAGACCAGATACATCTGAACCAGATTGTAGATTGTTAGTAGTAAGTCTCTAATAAATTGCATGACCTTCTAACATTAGGTCTCTGTTAAGTTGTTTTGTGGTGATAATCTTAGGAACTCTTCGGTGTAATCCGACATCGACTAATTCCCTTATTTACAATTTTGGTATTGCTGGAACAATACCTGGCCGTAGTTGTTGAGCTCTTAATTGTGCATATTCTAACCCCAATTCATCACTCATTATGCACGGTTTACATGTTTAAAGGACTACTCTAACGCATGATTTGTGATTGTAGGAACAAGATGGATATTTCACTGATTCAAGGCTAAATAGAGCTCCTTACAAGCATTGAAGACCAAAAGAGGCTAGTAAGAGCCATTTGATGAAGGTTGAAGGAGGACCAAAGAAAGACAAAGCAAGGAGAGAAGAGAGAAGAAGAAACAAAGAAAGAAATGAAGAGAAAAAGGGCCTAGACCGGTCGTGCGACCGGTCGGCCAAGGAAGCCTGACTGGTCGGCCACATCAGTGGAACCTGCTGGAGGATTAACTATAAGGTCTGACCGGTCGTGACCGGTCGGCCAAACCAGTCCGACCGGTCAAGACCGGTCGGCTAACCGGTCGGCCCCTTTAATGTACTTGCTGGACTGATCCAATCAACAGGTACGACCAATCGTGACCGGTCGGCCAGGCCTGTCCGACCGGTCGTGCGACCGGTCGGCCATGCGTAAACAACAGTTTCTAAATCGGGCGCCGAACTTCTCTGCGCAAGTGCGTAATTCCTTGCGCAATTTGGAAGTTTCTTACGCAATGGACACCTCCAAGCTATAAAAGGACTTCTTCCCTTCATACCAGGGCATGCTAGGACGTGGGGATTGCTTGGGAGACGGATTCTACCTCAAGTTTTCTTAGTTTTCTTCCTGTTTTAGTAGTTTTTATGTTTTTGAGGCTTCTAGTTCAAAGATGTTGGAGATGAACTAAAACCTCTTAGCTAGGGCTAAGAGGTGAAGCTTTTGATTCGTTTTTGATGGATTAATGCAACCTAAGTTTCCTTTTTATGATTTAATTGATGAATTTTAGTTAATGTGAGTTTGAATCAAGTACTAGTTGGGTTTTTACTTTGATCTCTTGATGACTCCGGGCTCATGTGATTCTTAGTGATCCTAACTTAGTAATTTAGCTTCTGAGCATTATTTATGCTTGTGTAATTTATTGATCTATCATCGACTCCGGGCATGGTAGATTCTTTGATTGCCTTGTATGCAATGGCCTGATTTTCATGTGGGAACGCATTCAACTAAAGTTCTTATCTTTTGTAGTAATCTGAAATAGTTGTTTGTTGATTGGTTTTGATTTAATTAGAGTTCTAATCATTAGTTGTAATCAAGTCTAGTGACAGGATGTGATGAAGGCTATGGTTGTGAGTCTCAACTAGATTGAAGAGAGGTTTGGCTTACACAATTGAGTGTGCCCAAGGCCTGAGTATGGTTGTGGGAATCAAATCAATGAATAAACACTTGTTTTGGATAATTGCTGATTGAACCGCTCTATATTCCAATCGGATAGAGATATGAATTCGATTCCAATTGAGTTATGAGAGACCTAGTTGTGTTGATGCATTGAAACTTATCAAAAGTGGATCCTTGGCGCTCTAGTGCCTTTTTAGATTGATATTACCTTACGCATTCATTGTTTAAACCCAAATCACTATTTTCTAGATTTAGTTCTTAATAGGATCTTAATTACTAGTTGTTTCAGACAAAATCTGAGAATACCTATTCATAAATCTCTGTGGGAACGATACTCGGTTTTTTCCGAATTATTACTACTTCGCAACCCTATACTTGGGGAGTGAACAAGTTTTTGGCGCCGCTGCCGGGGATTTCTATGCGGTATTTTTAGAATTTTTTGAATTAACTTTTAGTTGAGATTGTGTTAAGATAGGTTTAGGATTTGTTTTGCTTTCTAGGGTAGGTTTTCTTCTAAATACTAACTTACTTTGTTTTGATTTTGCAGGATTCTAACATAGGTTTAATTCAGGGATTTTTAGGAAGTTGAAGAAGAAGTAGGCATCTTAAGTCACAAATCAGGTTTTATCGTTCTAACCTTACTCTTCTTCTTCTCCTACTCATTCCTACCATATTCATCTCTTGTAGAGTGGGTGGAGACTCCTTTTGGATCTCTGATAGGTTGGCCTTGTGCCATCTTGATTCCTATTGGTCGGCACTGCCGTCTTGGATCACCTTGTGCTCAGAGATTTCTCTTCTCAAACCTATTCCTCTTTCTTCTTTTTCTGCACTTTTCTCAAAAGACTCAAAGAGTGGGTGGGGAGTTCTCTGAACCCCTATTGACTAGGAGAAATCGGTCTCTATCCTTGCTTCTGGCTTAGCCATTGCAAGACACCTTGTGCTTCGGTCTTAGAGAAGAGTAAAGAAAGGAAGGAGGAATTCTTTTTCCTTTTTTTGTTTCATTCTTTTTTTGATTTGCATGCCACATTGGGCTTGGGATTCTAATAACTGACTCAATCGTGATGGAGTAATTGTTAAAGGGATTGATAGAGAGCCTCGTGCTAGAAAACGTCAAAATTTTCCTGAAATTACTAGAGAGATGACTGAAAATCAACTAAATCAAGGGGCTAATCAACATCAAAATCAAGCCCCAAACCTTACTGAATTGGATGAGAATGAAGTGGGGGACATACCTCAACCTAGAACTTTACGTGACTATTTACAACCAGCTAGGATGAGTACTCCCTCTTGCATAATTTTCCCTCACAATGTGGGAAATATTGATTTTAAACTGGGGTTGATCCAACTTCTTCCTAGATTCCATGGACTCGACTCTGAAAGCGCTTATTTACATGTTAAGGAATTTGAAGAGGTTATTGCCAAAATAAACTATGACAATGTAACCAAGGATACTATAAAACTTAAATTATTCCCTTTTTCCTTGAAAGAGAAGGCCAAATCATGGCTACATTCCTTAAGGCCAAGGTCTATTGGGACGTGGGCTGAGATGACTAGGGAATTTCTAAATTTTTTTTCCCTACTCATCGAACCAATGCACTAAGAAGGGTCATAATGAACTTCGCCCAAAAAGAAGAAGAAGCCTTTTTCCAATGTTGGGAAAGGTATAATGAGTTATTAAACGCATGCCCACATCATGGCTATGAACGGTGGAGGTTGATTAGTTTCTTCTATGATGGATTAAACTCAACCATGCGCCAATTTGTGGAGATGATGTGCAATGGGGAGTTCAGGAACAAGGAAACGGAGGAAGCTTGGGATTATTTTGACATGTTGGCTGAAAACACACAAGCATGGGATACATCTAAGCCAACAAGTTCAAAACAACCCCAAGCCAAGGAAAAGGGAGAAATTTATGTTTTAAATGAGCAAGATGATCTGGGTTCTAGAGTGGCTAAACTCACACGAAAGGTCGAGGAGATGGAACTAAAGAAAGTGGACACAACCCAACAAAGGGGGGCTGTTGAAACTATTTGTGGTATTTGTGCTTCCAATGTGCATCAAACGCCAGATTGTCCAACAATCTATGCGTTTCAAGAACTTTTATTTGAACAATCGAATGCTTTGAATAGTTATCAACGACCTTTTAGTACTCCAAATTCAAACACGAACAATTCTAGTTGGAGAAACAACCCTAACTTCAATTGGGCGAATGGAAACACGGCTAATCAAAATAATCCTCAAAGGGGGCCCCCAATGCAAATTCCTATGGCCCCACCTCAAATGCCTATAGAGGATACATTGAAAGCATTCATGGAAGGTCAAGCTCAAATAAATCAATCCAACCATACGATAATGCTTGAGCTTAAAAATTCGGTGGAGGAAATCAAGGCTTGCTTAAACGCAAGGGAACGGATTCTTCCAGCCCAACCCATACCAAATCCGAAACCTCAATGCGAAATAAGGGTGCCTAGTTCCTCTAACCAACACATGGAACATGCTAAGGCCATCACCACTCTTAGAAGTGGTAAAATGATTGAAAAATCTGACCCGGTGAAGGCCTCAACGCCTAATGATCCGGTATCTTCCAAAGAGGATGATGGACCTAGCACCGCCATAAATGAAAAAGAGCCATTGAAAGAATATAGGCCCGTTGTTTCATTCCCCCAACGCTTGATTTCAGCCAAACCTCAAGATAAATATCAGGAATTTTTTGAGGTTTTCAAGCAAGTCAAAATCAATATCCCGTTGTTGGATGCAATTAAACAAATACGGTCATATGCTAAATTTTTAAATGACCTTTACACGGTTAAAAGAAAAATACATGTGCAAAAGAAGAAATTTTTGACAAAGAATGTAAGTGCCATTATCAACCACGGGATGCCCAAGAAATACAAAGATCCCGGTTTTCCGACAATATCATGTGTGATTGGAGACTACCGGGTGAAACATGCTCTACTTGATCTGGGGGCAAGTATAAAATTAATTCCCTTTTCGGTCGATGAACAATTGGGTTTAGGTGAATTAAAACCCACCAAAACCACATTACAACTTGCTGACCGATCGATTCGTATTCCGAGAGGGGTGATTGAGGACGTACTTTTCTAAGTTGACAAAGTCTACTACCCGGTGGACTTTATTGTCTTGGACACACAACCCATGGTTAATATTGGCCCTCAAATTCCTGTCATACTTGGCCGCCCATTCCTAGCTACATCAAACGCTATCATAAATTGTAGGAGTGGGGTCATACAAATGTTTTTTGGCAATATGACAATTGAGTTGAATGCTTTCAATATTGACAACCAACATGAGGATGAAGATGGGGAGGTCCACGAAATAAACATGATCAATTCTATTGTGGAAGATGAGTCCCTCTCACCTTTTTACTCCAGTCACTTAGACGAAGACGTGACTTACTCCCTTGATAAGAACGATGATATGATAAGGGATATGGTCACACTTTTAGAGTCGGTATCGGCATATGACGCTAGCCGAGAGAAGGATGTGGAAATAACACCTAGTTGTGCTGAGAACTCAATTCATATCTCCACACCTTTGTGGATCATGCATACCGAACTCCACCAACCTTGGGATGATCCATATTTGCAATACTAATGCCCAGGAAAATCTGAATGGAGACATATTTTTTCTGATAAATATGATGATGTCTCCTCTTATACATGTGGTGAAAATATTAAGGAACCCGCTGAAATTCCTTTTTGGGATTTTCCATCTAACGATTTTGTTTGACTTTATGTTTTTGGATGAGTTGTTGGGATTAACCTCCTAGTCTAACGGATGATGATTTTCTAGAATGCTTTCCCATTAGGATTTGCCTTGATAGTTAAATTAGTTGTGAAGTAATCCATCTCCAAAAGCTAATCTTGCCATGAAATATACGCTTCAGATGATATCTCTCTTTCTCACTCTCTTTTTGTTTTGGCATTGCTCCCATGTGTTGCATTCATTGTATACATTCTTACATTGAGGACAATGTAAAGTTTTGGTTGGGGGGTGAGAGAAATTCCTTAGATGAATCTACTAGTTTTTGTGACATTTCGAGCAATGATGTAGAAAATTTTCAATTTTTCAAAAATTCAAAACTCTTTTGGAAAACTTTGATTCTATGCATTCGAGATAGCATGAGTACAAGAAGAGGAGATACGAAGTGAGGGATGTTGCAAGCTTTGAACTTCTCTCACTATAATGATTTTATATGTGAATTCACCTATTTTTATGATTAATAGAAAATTTGAACACCTTTTGCACCTAGTTCACATTACACAATTGCACCTAGTTCACATTACACAATTTTCATGATTTGAAAGGATTATGTGATTTGTGGATTAACTAAACTTTGATTTAAGGTATTGAGAAACCAAGCCGGGGTACTTTGTCCATCCTTGTCCATGGGAAAATAACAAAAGATATGGATTTCTAAAAACCCTATCTAATGTAAAAGAAAAAGGAAAAGGAAGGATGAAATTGAGAATGATAGAAAAATGGTGGAAATTCCGATTAGGGCTACCTACTACCAACCGGGGGATGGTCTACCCGTAACCAAAGCCGGAAATGGGACGTAGTGTGAAAGCCGTCGGAAGGACGGTAAGGCAAATTCCTGTCATAAGCTTGTTGTTGCTCTATACACCTTGAGATCTATAGTTTAGTTGATCTATGAAGAAGATAATCCCGGAAACTCATGAGATGAACTTTCACTATGCACACTAGGTTGAATTTGTTCAAGTTCTTCTATTTATCAATCAATCAGCGGGAGCTTCATATAAACACTTATTATGTTCTGTGAGTTTAAGGTTTTCAACCTTTATCACCTAATTTCTCTGATTTTTACGCTTATGTGTCTTGGAATGTATAGAAGAATAGTTTCTAGAGGAGAGTTGGGTTTTGGAGAATGAAACTTGTTTCACACATGTTTTGCTCGGGACTAGCAAAATGCTGGTTGGGGGGTGTGTTGAGCTCTTAATTGTGCATATTCTAACCCCAATTCATCACTCATTATGCACGATTTACTTGTTTAAAGGACTACACTAACGCATGATTTGTGATTGTAGGAACAAGATGGAGATTTCACTGATTCAAGGCTAAATAGAGCTCCTTACAAGCATTGAAGACCAAAAGAGGCTAGTTAGAGCCATTGGATGAAGGTTGAAGAAAGACCAAAGAAAGATAAAGCAAGGAGAGAAGAGAGAAGAAGAAACAAAGAAAGAAATGAAGAGAAAAAGGGCCTAAACCGGTCGTGCGACCGGTCGGCCAAGGAAGCCCGACCGGTCAAGACCGGTCGGCCACATCAGTGGAACTTGCTGGTAGGGCTGTAAATGGTCGGGTTCGGGGCGGGTTTAGCCAAAACCAGACCCGCCCATTTACTAAACGGGTCTGGGTCCAAATTTTAGACCCAGACCCTTTTATTAAATGGGTGGGTCCGGGTCGGGTCCGAGTCAACCCATCAGACCCATTTATAAATGGGTCCGGGTCTGGTAGAGGGAGATCCACCCAGACCCATTTATAAATGGGTCGGGTCTAATGGGTCTGGGTCTGGATCGAGTATGTAGGCATTTTACAAGGCTTAAAACCGGGTTTGGACGGGTCCGGGCTGGACGGGTCCCTTGAAACATAGACCAAACCCGCCCACTTACTAAATGGGTTCGGGTCGGGTCGGGTCGGGCCTAATATAAAGGAAACCAGACCCAGACCCGTTTAACAAATGGGTCTGTTCTTGAACCCAGACCCGTACCATTTAACAAATGGGTCGGGTTTGGGTCGGGTCTAAATGGGTTGGGTCCGGGTACCCCATCGGGTCCACTGACCCATTTACAGCCCTACCTGCTGGAGGATTAACTACAAGGTCCGACCGGTCGGCCAAACCAGTTCGACCGGTCAAGACCGGTCGGCCAACCGGTCGGCCCCTTTAACGTACTCACTGGACTGATCCAATCAACAGGTCTGACCGGTCGTGATCGGTGGGCCAGGCCAGTCCGACCGGTCGTGCGACTGGTCGGCCATGCGTAAACAGCAGTTTCTAAATCGGGCGCCGAAATTCTCTGCGCAAGTGCGTAAGTCCTTGCGCAATCTGGAAGTTTCTTACGCAATGGACACCTCCAAGCTATAAAAGGACTTCTTCCCTTCATACCAGGGCATGCTAGGATGTGGGGATTGCTTGGGAGACGGATTCTACTTCAAGTTTTCTTATTTTTTTTCCTGTTTTAGTAGTTTTTATGTTTTTGAGGCTTCTAGTTCAAGGATGTTGGAGATGAACTAAAACCTCTTAGCTCGGGCTAAGAGGTGAAGCTTTTGATTCATTTTTGATGGATTAATGCAACCTAGGTTTCCTTTTTATGATTTAATTGATGAATTTTAGTTAATGTGAGTTTGAATCAAGTACTAGTTGGGTTTTTTACTTTGATCTCTTGATGACTCCGGGCTCATGTGATTCTTAGTGATCCTAACTTAGTAATTTAGCTTCTGAGCATTATTTATGCTTGTGTAATTTATTGATCTATCATCGACTCCGGGCATGGTAGATTCTTTGATTGCCTTGTATGCAATGGCCTGATTTTCATGTGGGAACTCATTCAACTAAAGTTCTTATCTTTTGTGGTAATCTGAAATAGTTGTTTGTTGATTGGTTTTGATTTAATTAGAGTTCTAATCATTAGTTGTAATCAAGTCTAGTGACAGGATGTGATGAAGGCTATGGTTGTGAGTCTCAACCAGATTGAAGAGAGGTTTAGCTTACACAATTGAGTGTGCCCAAGGCCTGAGTATGGTTGTGGGAATCAAATCAATGAATATACACTTGTTTTGGATAATTGCTGATTGAACCGCTCTAAATTCCAATCGGATAGAGATATAAATTCGATTCCGATTGAGTTATAAGAGACCTAGTTTTGTTGATGCATTGAAATTTATCAAAAGTGGATCCTTGGCGCTCTAGTGCCTTTTTAGATTGATATTACCTTACACATTCACTGTTTAAACCCAAATCACTATTTTCTAGCTTTAGTTCTTAATAGGATCTTAATTACTAGTTGTTTCAGACAAAATCTGAGAATACCCATTCATAAATCTTTGTGGGAACGATACTCGGTCTTTCCGAATTATTACTACTTCGCAACCCTACACTTGGGGAGTGAACAGTAGTCGCTAGAGAGGAACCGTGAACATAAAAGATGCTTCATCCATGACCATGATCGGTTGGGAGCTTTCATTTATCGGGTATGAGTAAGTCACAATTGGTCCCACGATGCAGAAGCACCGCCATTTAACTTGTAGGCAACCAACTTAACCTTCTTCTTATCCAGCACTTCCATGTAGTCGATGAATCGCTCGATCTCCGCAAGCCAGTCCATAAATTCCTCTATGGGCAACTGACCGTTGAAACCTGGAAGATTGGCCTTACTTCGGTATTCCCTATCTGCCCGATCTACATGATCCCTTTCATGGGTAGGTCATCGAGAAGCGGCATTGTCAAATTCCTCCTTGCTGGAGCTTGATTCATTGGGTGTAGCCCTATGATTCAACACTGAAGCGCTGGGTTGTGTTATACAGAGATCACGAGAGGCTGAGTGTCGCCTTGGGCTTGGAGCGGAATTATTGCATCCACTTGTCAGTTAAGGGTTGCCAGCAGCCCTTGCATAGCTAACCAACTCTCCCGATGCAGAGCTTCATTCTCTCTACAAGATAAAGGATTCCTCGATCACTGCCCACAGGATTGTTGTCCATTCCTTTGTTAGTTGCCATCGGCCCAAAGGAAGTCCTCGCTCTGATACCACTTGATGTAGGGAGGGACATGGTGAGGTTGATCACCATCTTCCTTAGCGGATAACTACTCCGAATCCATAGAGCTCTCTAGACTCCTTAACAGAGCTTCCTTGAATCCACGAGGAAAAATCTCAAATTCACGAGATAAAGAATGACAAAAGTTAAAATTTTGATCAATAATAATGAAGGCTAATCCTCAAATGAGCGTAACAAGTGTTTAAATACTCCAAACAAACCCTAATGCGTAATTAGAAAGAGTCCTAACGAAAAGGAAACAAAATAGAAAAAAATGATACAAGTTCGTGCAATACTGAGAGGGCTGTTGATTGATCGAACCGATTAGTTGATCGATCAATATAATAGATCAAAATTGTCCAAAGAAGTCCAGAGACCAAACTGTGATTTTTTAGGAAATTTTTGATTGATCGACAATAGAAAAATTTGTCCGGTGAACTCTGGACTATTTCTTAAGTTTTTTATCAATTGATTGGGACGGTAGATCAATTGATGATGCTGACTGTTGTCTTTGATTAGGCTCCTTCTGGTCAAGAAGAATCATGTAAATGTCCACAACTCGTTCTACATCAATGTATGTGAATGCCGGAATACGAAGGATTAGAGTTGACCAACTAAAGATATTTTTTAGCATGGTCCATGTATGATGATGCCATCAAATCAATGCATTAGATAACCAACAATGGCCCGCAAATTTAAAAAACTTGGTTCATAGTAGGGAGTAGGGCTGTAAATGGGTCAACGAACCCGATGGGGTACCCAGACCCAACCCATTTAGACCTGACCTAGACACGATCCATTTGTTAAATGGAACGAGTCTGGGTCCAAGAACAGACCCAATTGCTAAACAGGTCTGGGCCTGGTTTCCTTTATATTAGGCCCGACCCGAACTCATTTAGTAAGTGGGAGGGTTTGGGCTATGTTTCAAGGGACCCATCCAACCTAGACCCGTCCAGACCCGGTTTTAAGCCTTATAAAAATGCTTGCATACTATATCCAGACCCAGACCCATTAGACCCGACCCATTTATAAATGGGTCTGGGTGGATCTCCCTTTACCATACCCAGACCCATTTATAAATGGGTTTGATGGGTTGACTCGGGCTCAACCCAGACCCGCTCATTTAGTAAAATGGTCTGGGTCTACATTTAGTAAATGGGCGGGTTTC
This sequence comes from Liriodendron chinense, assembly GCA_003013855.2. Lineage (NCBI taxonomy): Eukaryota > Viridiplantae > Streptophyta > Magnoliopsida > Magnoliales > Magnoliaceae > Liriodendron > Liriodendron chinense. The sequence continues at coordinate 11,478,823 of ML058384.1, read as the reverse complement.
GTTTTGGCTAAACCCGCCCCAGACCCGACCATTTACAGCCCTAGTAGGGAGGCTCTCTCTCTCTCTCTCTCTCTATATATATATATATATATATATATATATATATATATATATATATATATATATATATATATATTACTAAGGCCCTATTAAGACAATGGATTTGATAAATCTATGGACTTGTGGAATTTATGGATTTGCATTGGATTTGGATTATGCAAATCCTGAAGTCCCCTATTTGGGAATCAAGTTACAAATTGATGGATTTGGGAGTATTTGTTACCTTACATTTTAGTAGTAGGTTGCGTCCTACCCTCGCTTGGACGATAATTCGCCTAAGTAGGGTTCTATAGGGCCTATCGTGGTATACAAGTTTTATCCACACTGGCCATCCATTTTTCTAGATCATTTGAGGGTATGAGCCCAAAAATGAGGTAGATCCAAGGCTCAAGTGGACCATGAATTGGTGATTGAACGCCCACGATTAAAAAACTTTTTGGGAGCCAGAAAAGTTTTAGATCAAGTTTATATTTAAGTTTTCCCTTCATTCGGGTTTGTGTGACCTTATTAACAGGTTGGATGGCAAATAAACATCATGGTGGGGCTTAGAATAGTTTCAATGGTAAGCTTCATTGTCCTCATTGCTTCATGCGGTGTGGTCCACTTCAGCTTTCAATCTGCTTGATTTTTGGGGTCATAGCATAAAATGATTTGAAAAGATGGATGGACGGAGTGGATAAAACCATACATCACAGTGGGACACACAAAGTCCTTGCTTAGATGGATTATCGTCTATGCAGGGCAGGACACAATCCACTTCCTTTCATTTTGTGGATGTTCAAAATGTTGCCCAAAAAAACAAATCCGTTCACAACCTATCTTCCATGTTTGTTTTTTATTTTTATTTTTTTATTGTGGATTTAAATTTAACAAATCCTCAATAAAAAAACAAACATGGAAGATTTGAAATATGAGAATTTCACAAATCGTTGCCCAAAATCTCTCATGTAATAGTGGTAAAACTTGACCCCACCTTCTAATCCAAGCCAGACCCATTTAGGAATTTTGGGGGTTAGGTTAGCCTATTTCCCACATGGGATGGGGTCGGGCTGTGCTTTGCCAATTCAAAGTTAAATGGGTAGGGTATGTTAGGTTGGGCCGTGAATATGCTTTGCCTTTGCCTCCTCAGTAAAATCTAGTTATAGGAAGGGTTTAATTTTACATTATATAAAATCTAGTTATAGGAAGGGCTTAATTTTACATTAATTAACATATTTAAATATTTAGTTTATATTTTTATGTTTTTTTACAAAATGATAATTTTTTTATTTTATATTTTTAATTAAATAGGATAGGTGGGTTTGATTTTAGTTGACCAATTTATAGATGGGTTAGATTAGGGTTGAGATTTTCAACTCGTTTAACAAATAAGTTGGGTTTAGATTGGACTCATCTTCATTATGACATTTACCAAACTTAACCCAACCAATTGCCACACCCACCCTCACCCCAAATAGACCCTAAGGAAATATTCATTTAAGAAACATATGAAAATGAGAGAAAGAAGGATCCAAATTAAAAATATTTACAATATATGTTGGTGGTGAGCCTCACGGTTGCAATAAGATGTTCTTTTTTCTCGTTCCATAACAAACAAGGAACTAGGCCTTTTGCATACTTCATCTGGTGAGTGAGTTGGATGGCATATTGTTTATGCCTGAACTGATTGCGTCAAATCTATCGAATCAATTAATGATGCCATGAGGCAACGAAATCTAAACAAGAGGCAAATAAAAGATCTTTTTGGTTGCCCTAATGACTGAATGTGATCAGAATTTGAAAAACCAGGAGTAGCCCAAAAAGTGTAAGTCTAGCTAGCTACTGTCATGGATATATGTCTCATATCTCACTCATGTAGCAAAGCTAACTTCTCTCCATAATGACCTCGTGACCGAATATGGGTATCGACTGAAATACAGTCACAACAAGTGATGGATTCAGCCGATACACCATAACATTGCAAGGGAGAAGTTCTTACGATCAAAACCACTTAAGAAGCAAAGTAACAACAATGCCAAGTTGATCGAGTTTAATAGCACATTACACATGTTTGTGCATAAAAGGAGATAATGATCACCAACACGTGGCATCACAAGAAGAATTCTCACCCACATAGTAGGGGTAAGATGTGCGCACAACCACTGACCAGCCCACGTCAAATGAATAACATACATGACGTTACATGATAAGCCACAACTGTCGTAGGCTTAGACAATTATTTTCACATCAACAGATGTGAGGAGTGGTTATGAAGATATCTCTCCAGTTATCACCTTAAAGTCCTATAAATAGGAGAAAAATTGAAGAGTTCCATGCCCTTGCCAACCCAACCCAACACAAACTATAGTGTAACATTGCTTAACTTATCTTAGTTTATACTAGCTTGGAGTAGTGTAATCCAACCCGTCTACGTTGCTGCGTTGGACTGATTTTAATTGAGGAAGTGTAATCCAATCCATCGACATTGCTATGCTGGACCGACTTAGCTTATGAGTAGTGTAATTCCCTTCTGTTGAGCATTGAATTATACATATTTTAACCCCAAGTCATCATTCATTTACATATTTCAAATTGTTAAAAGTAGCCATCTTATGCATAAATTTGTGATTGCAGGAATTGAGAAAGATTTCATGAATCGAATGCTAAACACGACAAATTAGAATGATGAGGAATCAAGTTTTGAACATGCCAAAGCAAGGGAGAAAGAATCGGCGAAGACTAGAACTCAATTGAACCTGAAAAATGCAGAAAATAGGGAGTTCGGGCCCCCTACACTCAGGGTCGGGCAACCGACCTCCCTTGAAATCCAACAGAAAACTCACTGGACATTTTTTGGCATATTTGGGCACCATGATCGGGCGCTTGATGAAATTTCGGGCGCCAGGATCGGGAGCCCGACCTCCCTCGAAAATCAACAGAAACTCTCTAGACGTTTTTTGCCATCTTCGAGGGCCAGTTCAGGTGCCCAACGTAGGGAGTTCCGGTGCTCGATGACAAGCTCGGGGGCCTGACATTGTAGGCGCTAAAATCTGTTTTGCATGTAATAGAGGTGGTGGTTTAATTTTTCCTATAAAAGTACTCCTCCATTCTTGTCCTTCATCATGCGGGAAGAGCCCTAGATGTGTTGGAGGTGGTGTATCTCAACGTGGAGCATCTCCAACTTGGTATTCTTAGTTTTCTTTATAGTTTTTATGATTTTGAGATTTTTAGTTCAATGATGTTAGAGATGAAGTAAAACCTCTTAGCTAGAGCTAAGAGGTGAAGCTTTTGGTTTATTATTAATGGATTGATGCAACTTAAGTTTTGTTTTGATGATTTAATGTTGAACAATGGTTTGATTTTGTAACGCCCAAAAATTTAGACTCTCGTGGATGACACGATTGGCCAAAATTTTGAGTGTTTACTCATATATGTTAGGGTTGCGTTTTCACACATTCATCCATAAACACATACATGTGTGGCATTCATACCATAACGACGGAAAATTAATGTTCTTATTCCATAACTTTCTACTCTAGATTCTCAATCAAATGTATGAAAAGAAATCATGTCCAAATCAATGTTTTAGCTAGTGTCCCTCTGAGAGACTTATTACATAATCAAGGGAAATCAAAACTCTAATTATGAAATAAAAAAAAACATCTTCATGCTACTTCGGCTTCGTCGTCTGCCATTTGCTGCCACGAGCCTTCATACTCCTCACCTTGTAAATCGGCCTCATCTACTAGATCGTTACCTGCAATGTCTGGAATGGTGTTTTAAAAACACCGTCCCAGAAGGACGTGAGTTGCTCGCGATCAACTCAGTAAGGGACACCCACCGAAGAATAGTATAACAATATTTAAACACAAAGAGCATACCCAATTCAAAACACACATGAGAAATCTTGTTTTAGTGCAATGCATGATATGCATGCTCTGGCTAAGGCACCCTGACTAATGAGACGGGACTTAATCCAACTCTTCTCACTAGTCACTAGTCACCAGAGTCTACGATGAAGCGGGTAATTTCACAACTTCATGTCAACAAACCCAGCCAATGGAGGTGATAGCAACCCACCACACTACCATAAGCTAGCGCCGTAGCGCCCGCAGGGCTGACCCACCAAGTCGGGTCCCTTGCATGTATGATTAGTTCCATATTTATTTAAGTAGTTTAACATACAGTCAATTTAATGATGTTTAAGATCAACGGTCGCTCTTTACCCCATCCCACGGTTCACCATAACGTAAAATAGTCGTTTCCCTTCAACGGGGGCCAACCGTGAAAGGACATATACATCATAGTCAAGACAAAGCACATGGCATGCAAATATCGACAATTTCTTAAGGATTCATCTCAAACATTCACTTTTAGATCCGTTGGCAACTCACCAACAATACATTTATATGGCTTTGCCAAATTATTCCATTCAACACAGTCCTCTTGGTTCAATCCTCTTTAACATACAATTATATTACTTATGGGGTAAAGGGCTTCTACTGATTAAACATCCGCATGAGTAATCCCGTATCACATAACACTCTATTCATCATACATACCATAAGCATATAAACATCATTTCTTAAGTATAAACTTCACATATATCTCATGTAGGCATGTATAATGTCATGATTTCATTTTCAAAACACACATCACACATTATGGTTCATATCAAATAAAAATTCAGCAAGAGTTTATTACAGTATTCCAAACATCAACTCATGTTCGTATGGAAAAAAAATTCAATAATCATAAATCATATATAACAACGTAGCAAAAACTCCCTATATTATGCATAAGATGGTTAAATATTATTGTGGTTATACTTTGAAGGAAATCCTTACCTCTAATATTGGTAGATTCGAGATATTGTTAGAGTCGTGAAAACCCTCCTAAGTTCAACCCTAACATATTTAACATAGATTACATGGTTAGGATCTGATCTTCACAATGATCGCCTACGATTAGATCTCCATCTATGGTTAGAGAGTAGGGATAAATCTAGGAAATAGATGTGACTTACCACTTCTCAACAGCAGATCCAGAAAGAAAAGGAATAGCAACGTAGAAGCAACAACAAGAGAACGTGGGTTCTCCTCTCTCTCTCCTCCCACGATCTCTCTCTCTTTACTTTCGATTTCTCTCTCTTTCTCTCTACTGTCGATCTTTCTCTCTCTTTCTTAGGGTTTTCTATAGAGTAGAGGACGTCTAGGGGAGCCATATATGGAGCCCCGAGATGCAACGTAAAATGGGATTAGTTTCCCAACGTAAAATGGGATTGGTTTCCTAATTGGAGAAGGAAAGTAGTGGGTCCTCCTCTAACGACCTATGTCTCATGTAGACCGTCCAAGAGGAAGGTAGGGTCCATAAGAAGTCGTGGTTTCAATCCCAGGCCCTCATGCAAAGGAACGGCCCCGATCTATATCATTTTTAAAAGCAATGGCTTTTAATGGTGAGAGTGTAGCGGGTCGTATGGATCGAGAAAAGTAGCAAAACTTTGGGGGCATGGGTTTTGGTGGAGTACAAAACCAATGAGCGGAATGGATCTAGTTGTGGGGCCCATCCTGGAGGACGGTGTGGGTCACCAATATGGCAGCGGACGGACGCTGTAACAACGTCCGCCGAAGAAGAAGGAAGAGAAAAAAAAAACTTTTTACGTAACATTTAACGTACGGAACGTGCCTAACGCTCGGGCTTGACAGGTGGGGTCCACTATGATGGATCGGAGTTTTTTGCTCCGTCCAATAGGTCGGTGAGATGAAAATAACCGTTGACGTCAAATGTGGAACAATTCTGAGAGAGGTGGGCCACTTATTGACCATTTTCTGATCGGGACATTTGTACTATGATCTAAGGGCCGAAAATTGACATGTTCGGTTATTTTGGGCCTAATAGAGTTCTCCTAAAGTTTCAGCCTAAACGGAACGTGGAAAATTAGTTTACTTAAAACGTGGAGTTTATTTAGTGTCAAATAATTAAATAAGTACGTAAATAAATTGATAAATAAATAAATTTATACTAAAAATACGGGGTGTTGCACTCCACCCCACTTAAAAATGAACTTCTTCCTCGAAGTTTACCTAGAATGAGTCTGTGAATAGTTGGGGGTATTCCTTCTTCATCTCCTCTTCGCTTTCCCACGTCGCTTCTTCTTCTCCATGGAATGACCAGAGAACTTTAACTAGAACGATGACTTTAGTGCGAAGGACATGCTCTTTTCGGTCTAGAATGCGTACTGGCTCTTCGACGTACGATGCGTCATCTCGAACCTCAATCTTCTCCCACTCAATCACATGGGAATCGTCTCGCTCATACTTTCTTAACATTGAGACATGGAAGACGTCATGCACGTTCGACAATTGGGGTGGCAGGGCAAGACATATGCTACATCTCCCACACGCTGCAAGATTACAAATGGGCCGATAAAACGCGGTGCTCACTTACCTTTCTTCCCAAATCGTAGCATTCCCCTCATTGGTTATACTTTTAGGAACACGAAATCACCTTCTTTAAACTCGAGCTCCCGACGTCTGGTATCTGCATAACTCTTCTGTCTACTTTGTGCTGTCTGTAACCGCTTGCGAATAATTTCTATTTTCTCTGAAGTGAGCTGCACAATCTCTGGCCCGATCAAACTACGCTCTCCAACTTCTGCCCAACAATGTGGCGCACGACACGGGCGACCATACAAAGCTTCAAAAGGTGCCATAGCTATACTTGATTGGTAACTGTTATTGTAAGCAAATTCCGCAAGGGGTAAGTAATCTTCCCACTTTCCTTTAAAATCAAGCGCACAGGCTCTCAGCATATCTTCTAATATTTGATTAACTCGTTCGGTCTGACCATCGGTTTGGGGGTGAAAAGCTGTACTATACTTGAGAGAGGTACCCATTGCCTGTTGCATCCTTGACCACAACGAGGATGTATAACGTGAATCCCTATCCGAAATGATGGATACTGGCACACCATGCAACCGTACTATTTCTTTCACATACAACTCTGCAAATTCTGATACGGGGGCTGATACACGGGTCGGGATAAAGTGTGCTGACTTAGTAAGGCGATCCACAATAACCCATATGGCATCATGCTTCTTAATCGACCTCGGGAGTCCTGTAATGAAGTCCATTAAGACATGCTCCCATTTCCAGGTAGGAATTTCTGGTTGGTTTAATAATCCGCCTGGCTTCTTGTGCTCAGCTTTCACTTGCTGGCATGTGAGACACCTTGACACAAATTCTGCAATTTCACGCTTCATATTGTTCCACCAGTATTGCCTTTTCATATCTTGGTACATCTTCGTACTTCCAGGGTGGATCGTTAATTTAGACCTATGCGCATCATCCATTATTTCACGTTTCAATTCTGGGTCGTTCGGTACACACAGGCGATTGCGAAAACGTATTCCTCCATCAGAGCCTACTCGCCAATCCTTGCTACTTTCTGAATCCCTTTCTTTGGTTATTTCTTCTTGAAGTTCCTCATCTTGACATTGAGCATTGATAATTTTTCGAATCAACATTGGTTCTAACACGACATTGCTCAACCATGCCTTACGCCCACCTAAGCTCAACTTGACATCGAAGTCCTGAATAAAGTTTAACATTTCCACTTCTTAATCGCACAAGACATTGCCTTCTCATGGGTTTTCTTCCTACTGAGTGCATCGGCTACTGCATTAACCTTGCCCGGATTGTAGCACAATTCGATCTGAAAATCCTTCAATGTTTCCATCCAGCGGCGCTGTCGCATATGTAGGTCTTTCTGCTGAAACAGGTACTTCAAACTCTTGTGATCCGTATTCAATTTAAACTGCTCGCCATACAAGTAGTGCCTCCATATTTTGAGTGCAAAAATCACAGCAGCTAACTCCAGGTCATGTGTAGGGTAATTTTGTTCGTGTGTCTTCAATTGTCGGGAGGCATATGCTATCACTTTATCTTTCTGCATTAACACACATCCTAATCCGGATCTTGATGTATCAGTATGCACCACATATTCGACTCCCTCTTCTGGTAGGGTGAGAACTGGAGCTGTTGTTAATAATCCCTTCAGAGTTTGAAATGCTTTTTCTGCCTTGTCGCCCCATTCAAATCGCACACTTTTTCTAGTCAGTTCTGTTAGAGGGCGAGTGATTTTAGAGAACTCTTTGATGAATCTCCTGTAATATCTGGCTAGACCAAGGAAACTTCGAACCTCTGTAACTGTAGTCGGTTGGCTCCAGTGTCGAACAACATCAACCTTGGACTGATCCACTGCTATACCCTCGCGTGTCACCACATGACCAAGAAATTTCACTTCTTCCTTCCAGAAGTCACACTTTTTAAGCTTGGCATATAATTGGTTGTTCTTTAGAGTCCTCAGGGCTACCTTCAGATGCTCGGTGTGCTCTTCCTCACTCTTGGAATAAATTAAGATGTCATCGATAAATACAATCACAAACTTGTCTAAATAGGGATTGAACACGCGATTCATCAAATCCATGAACACTGCAGGGGCATTAGTTAACCCAAAGGGCATAACTAAAAATTCATAGTGACCATATCTTGTCCTGAAGGCAGTCTTCGGGATATCTTCCTTCTTAACCCGCAACTGATGGTACCCGGACCTTAAATCAATCTTAGAAAAGAATTTCGTTCCTCTCAACTGGTCGAACAGATAATCTATGCACGGTAAGGGGTATTTATTCTTGATGGTGGCCCGGTTCAACCTCCTGTAATCTATGCACAGTCGAAGTGAACCGTCCTTTTTTCGCACAAATAGAAAGGAGCAGCCCAGGGTGAAACACTTGGGCGAATGAATCCTTGGTCTAGGAGTTCTTCTAACTGTACCTTCAGTTCTTGCAATTCTACTGGTGCCATCCGGTATACAAGTAAAGCTATTGGAGACGTGCCAGGCATGAGATCAATAGCGAAGTCTACCTCACGCTCAGGAGGCAACTCGGGAATATTCTGAAAAACTTCTGAAAACTCTGCCACTACAGGAATTCGATCAACAGTTAACTCGGGTTGCTCTTCTTCTATTATGCTCATCAAACGTTCAATCACTTCCTTCCTCTTCTTGCCCTGGAAGACTAATGGGTCTCGGCCAGGGAGAGCTAGAGAGATAGTCTTAGCGTGGCAATCCAAGCTCACAAAATGTTTAGAAAGCGAGTCCATACCTAAAATCACATCAAATGCTCTCATATTCGTCACCACTAGATCGGCTTTGAAAGTGACCCCGTCGATAGTCAAAGGACATTCTCGACATACCTTTCTTAATTCCACAATTCGACCTATGGGTGTAGCTACTACAACTGATTCGTCTAAGCGATCAATCCGAAGGTTTAATTGTGTTAGCATAGATGCAGAGATAAAGCTAATAGATGCGCCACTATCGAATAAAATCACAACAGGAACGTCATGAATGTAAATTGTACCTTCGACGGCTCGAGGTTCTTCTTCCACATCGTTTGGTGGTGCCATGGCAAAAAGATGGCCCTGATTCCTCTGATTCGAGCCCGATGTCTCTTTTCTCTGCGCTGGAGGACGAGCAAGTTGTGTTGGGTTTGGTGTTTGTGGAGGTCGTTGAGTTCGGTTATCCCCACGCGAAGCTGCCTTCTTTTCATCTGCTATCTTCTTATAACAGTCCGCGATCTGATGTCCTAGCTTCCCACAATAGAAGCAACCTCTCTTCTCTTGAGTCTGACGTTGTTCAGGCACATTGTTCTGATGATTAGATGGCTTGAGTCTCTTCTCAGGAATAGGTGGGATACTTGGTGGTACCCTGTTCTTTAGTGTTGCTGGCCTGACTTGATTACGATGTTGTAAGTAACGTTCAGTGTCCTTCTCTGCTATCATAGCACGGTCCACAATTTCTTCGTACGAATGGAGTTTCAGTATACTAATCTTGGACCGGATGCTTGGCCTTAATCCCTCTTGAAATTTATGGATCTTATATTTTGGATCTTCCACTGCTTTAGGCATATAACTTGCCAATTCTGCAAACTTGTCTTCGTATTGGGCTATAGTCATGCTTCCTTGCTCTAACTTAAAGAATTCCGTCATCTTTTACTTTCGATAGGCTTTGGGGAAGTACTTATCATGAAATTTGACACGAAAGGTCTCCCATGTCCACTGATAATCTGCTGGGGCCCATCTCTTAGTCGCTTCCCACCATACGTGAGCAGGTCCTTCTAACATGTAGGCAGCTAACGTGACTCTTTGATGGAGGGGGCATGCCATGGTGTCTAGCTTCTTTGCCATCTGTTTAATCCAATAGGCTGCTTTGGTCGGTTCAGGGCTACCAACAAATGGCTCTGGACGCAGCTTCATAAACTTTTCTATCAATATAGTTTCTTCTGGTAGGGCAAATCTAGGCTGCATCACAGGTGGCGCTTGATTGGGTGCTGGGGGTGGTGTTCGGGCCTCTGGGCGATCCTGAGGTATAGGTGGTGCTTGATTGGGTGTTACAGGTGGCACTTGGACCTCTGGCTGGTTCCGAGGTGTAGGTGGCACTTGAGTCGAGGTTTGGCCCGGTGTCATTAAAGTCACGAGTCTTTCCAAAAGGAACTGGTGTCTAGCTTGTTGCTCTTGCCGTTGTATTCGCTGTTGGTGCATCATGCCTGTTTGCTGGTCGAAAGCTCCAAATATGGCTTCCCAAGGTTGTGGGCCGGTTGGAGGAGGTGAGGCATCGTCCTTAGATGGTGGTTCCTGTCGGAAAGTAGTTGTGGGGATAGACTTTACACCCTTCTTCTTTTTTGGAGCCATCACCAACTGAAAAATAATCATTTATAAAGTTAGGTAAGGGTTCTGGAGTGGTATTCAGTATCTACGAACTAAGATGAGGAGGTTTCAGGGCTCACCTATGGTAAGGTTCATGAATCTGATGTGCAACACCTGATTGCACTCCCAGAATTTTATCTTTCGACCTAGGTGTCCGTTTCCTCTGAAATTTGAAACATAGATAGTATATTAGGTGAGGAACATCCCAAATTTTTTCAGATTAAAATTCAGAATGTAAACTAGAGTTCTGACCCCTGTTACCTCAAAAATTGCTGCAGATCAGCACTGATTTTTGCAGGATCTCGCCCATTAACGGAATTTTCCTGATTTTTGTGTTCGTCCAACTGATCGAAAATTTTACAGAGGTATTATAGGTTGAGTTATAAGTCTAAAAATAAAATTTTAAATTTTTATAATCTCTGGATGTCCGTCTATAACTGTAGCATTACATATAGGTCGAACAATCTGTCCTAAGGGCGAAAATCATGGAAAAATTAGAAACTTGTGTTTTACGATAGAGTTACACTATTCTACTCAGCGGGTGTGCTGAGATAGGTATGGGGAATGAATAAGAGCTCCAAAAATAAATGGTAGGTGGGAGTTCTCCTCACAAGACCCTAAACTCACATCTCTACGTCCAACGGCTACTCTATTGATTCCAAGGGAAACCTAGGTGTGGGTTTCTAAGTTTGATCACTTCATACAACCATTCGTGGCCGTTCCTAGATTTAATTTATCACTAGTTTCAGGGGCTTAATTCCTAAGGTGAATTCATTATGCGATGGGTTGGGTCATGCCCAAGGTCCCGTTTTATGCTCTGATACCAACTTGTAACGCCCTAAAATTTAGACTTTTGTGGATGACACGATTGGCCAAATTTTTGAGTGTTTACTCATATACGTTAGGGTTGCGTTTTCACACATTCACCCATAAACACATACATTTGTGGCATTCATATCATAACGACGGAAAATTAATGTTCTTATTCCATAACTTTCTACTCTAGATTCTCAATCAAATGTATGAAAAGAAATCATGTCCAAATCAATGTTTTACCTAGTGTCCCTCTGAGAGACTTATTACATAATCAAGGGAAATCAAAACTCTAATTACGAAATAAAAAAAAACATCTTCATGCTACTTCGGCTTCGTCGTCTGCCATTTGCTCCCACGAGCCTTCATACTCCTCACCTTGTAAATCGGCCTCATCTACTGGATCGTTACCTGCAATGTCTGGAATGGTGTTTTAAAAACACTGTCCCAGAAGGACGTGAGTTGCTCGCGATAAACTCAGTAAGGGTCACCCACCAAAGAATAGTACAACAATATTTAAACACAAAGAGCATACCCAATTCAAAACACACATGAGAAATCTTGTTTGCATGATATGCATGCTCTGGCTAAGGCACCCTGACTAATGAGACGGGACTTAATCCAACTCTTCTCACTAGTCACTAGTCACCAGAGTCCACGATGAAGCGGGTAATTCCACAACTTCATGTCAACAAACCCAGCCAATGGAGGTGATAGCAACCCACCACACTACCATAAGCTAGCGCCGTAGCGCCCGCAGGGCTGACCCACCAAGTCGGGTCCCGTGCATGTATGATTAGTTCCATATTTATTTAAGTGGTTTAACATACAGTCAATTTAATGATGTTTAAGATCAACGGTCGCTCTTTACCCCATCCCACGGTTCATCATAACGTAGAATAGTCGTTTCCCTTCAACGGGGGCCAACCGTGAAATGACATACACATCATGGTCAAGACAAAACACATGGCATGCAAATATCGACAATTTCTTAAGGATTCATCTCAAACATTCACTTTTAGATCCGTTGGAAACTCACCAACAATACATTTATATGGCTTTGCCAAATTATTCCATTCAACACAGTCCTCTTGGTTCAATCCTCTTTAACATACAATTATATTACTTATGGGGCAAAGGGCTTCCACTGATTAAACATCCGCATGAGTAATCCCGTATCACATAACACTCTATTCATCATACATACCATAAGCATATAAACATCATTTCTTAAGTATAAACTTCACATATATCTCATGTAGGCATGTATAATGTCATGATTTCATTTTCAAAACACACATCACACATTATGGTTCATATCAAATAAAAATTCAGCGAGAGTTTATTACAGTATTCCAAACATCAACTCATGTTCGCATGGAAAAAAAATTCAATAATCATAAATCATATATAACAACGTAGCAAAAACTCCCTATATTATGCATAAGATGGTTAAATATTATTGTGGTTATACTTTGAAGGAAATCCTTACCTCTAATATTGGTAGATTCGAGATATTGTTAGAGTCGTGAAAACCCTCCTAAGTTCAACCCTAACATATTTAACATAGATTACATGGTTAGGATCTGATCTTCACAATGATCGCCTACGATTAGATCTCCATCTATGGTTAGAGAGTAGGGATAAATCTAGGAAATAGATGTGACTTACCACTTCTCAACAGCAGATCCAGAAAGAAAAGGAATAGCAACGTAGAAGCAACAACAAGAGAACGTGGGTTCTCCTCTCTCTCTCCTCCCACGATCTCTCTCTCTTTACTTTCGATTTCTCTCTCTTTCTCTCTACTGTCGATCTTTCTCTCTCTTTCTTAGGGTTTTCTATAGAGTAGAGGACGTCTAGGGGAGCCATATATGGAGCCCCGAGATGCAACGTAAAATGGGATTAGTTTCCCAACGTAAAATGGGATTGGTTTCCTAATTGGAGAAGGAAAGTAGTGGGTCCTCCTCTAACGACCTATGTCTCATGTAGACCGTCCAAGAGGAAGGTAGGGTCCATAAGAAGTCATGGTTTCAATCCCAGGCCCTCATGCAAAGGAACGGCCCCGATCTATATCATTTTTAAAAGCAATGGCTTTTAATGGTGAGAGTGTAGCGGGTCGTATGGATCGAGAAAAGTAGCAAAACTTTGGGGGCATGGGTTTTGGTGGAGTACAAAACCAATGAGCGGAATGGATCTAGTTGTGGGGCCCATCCTGGAGGACGGTGTGGGTCACCAATATGGCAGCGGACGGACGCTGTAACAACGTCCGCCGAAGAAGAAGGAAGAGAAAAAAAAAACTTTTTACGTAACATTTAACGTACGGAACGTGCCTAACGCTCGGGCTTGACAGGTGGGGTCCACTATGATGGATCGGAGTTTTTTGCTCCGTCCAATAGGTCGGTGAGATGAAAATAACCGTTGACGTCAAATGTGGAACAATTCTGAGATGAGGTGGGCCACTTATTGACCATTTTCTGATCGGGACATTTGTACTATGATCTAAGGGCCGAAAATTGACATGTTCGGTTATTTTGGGCCTAATAGAGTTCTCCTAAAGTTTCAGCCTAAACGGAACGTGGAAAATTAGTTTACTTAAAACGTGGAGTTTATTTAGTGTCAAATAATTAAATAAATACGTAAATAAATAAATTTATACTAAAAATACGGGGTGTTACAGATTTATGTTTGAATGAAGTTCAAGTTTAAGTTTATTTTAGATCTTTTGATGACTCCAGGCTCATGGGATGCTTAGTGAATTTAAATTTAGTAACTTACCTATTTGCATTATTTAGACTAGTGCAATTCATTGATCTATCATAGACTTCGGCCATGATAGATGCTTTGATTGTCATGTGTTCAGCGGTGTGATCCTAATGTGGGAACTACATCAAACCAGAGTTCTAATCTCTTGAGTTGATCTAAGATAGAAGTTTTTGTAATTGATTTTGGTTTAATTGAAGTTAAAATCATTGGTTCTAGTCAAGTCTAGTGACAGGATTTGATGAAAGCCATGATTATGAACTTAACTAGATTGGAAAAAGGATTGGCCTATACAATTGGGTGTGCCCAATACTTGAGTATCATTATGAGAACCTAGTCAATGATCAAGCATCTATTTTAGGCTGTTATGTGATTTAACCGCTTTATTTTCTGGCCGAATAGAGATAGGACTTCGATTTTTGTTGAGTAGTTGAGAAACCTAGTTGAGTTGAGACATTAGAAATAACAAAAAGTGGATCCTTGAATGCTCTAGTGTGTTTCAATTTTTGAGTTTATTGTTCATAAAATTCTATTTTTTGTTGTATTTAAATCTCACCTGCAATTCTAAACTAGTTGAAGCCAATTGGAATTGGGTTAACCACCCTCCCTGTGGAACGATCTCGGTCTCACGATCGAATTATTACTACATCGCAGCCTTGCACTTGGGGCTAGCGAACAAGTTTTTGGCATCGCTGCCGGGGAGTGGTGTGATTTAATTGGGTTCCAATAGTTGTAGTTTTTGGACTAGTTAGGATTTCTAGATTTTCTAAGTATAGGTTTTCTAATTTTTTTCAGAACTAACAGTGTTTGTATTTTGTTTTCTAGGATTTTGACCAACCTTAGTTCATCAATTCGGGTAATATATTTCTAACTTAGTACTAGTTTTTTTATTTTTATTTTTAGAATTTAAATTTCCTTTAGTTTGAGAAGTTTGACTGGTTTATGTCCCGTTGGGAACGTGACCACACAAACTGTCTCCAAACTGAAGGAGGTCTAGTTGAGGGCTTCTTAGTTCATAAACAAGTTCGAAAATATCTAGAAGTAGTTGAAAGTGCGAGTTCAAGTAGTATGGCTGCTAACCGAAAACTCCGTTGATGAATCCTCCCCATACTCCTCCTCCTAACCCAAATTAGACTTATAAAGAACAAGGAGAGAATGAGGTGCAAAATGAACCACCGATTAGGACTTTTCACGATTACCTGTAACCGAAAAGGTCTACTGCACCTTCATATATGGCTTTCCCCCATAATGCTGGAACAATCGATTTTAAGCCGGGGGTAATCCAACTATTGCCTAAGTTTCATGGACTAGATTCTGAAAGCCCATATCTACATTTGAAAGAATTCGATGAGGTGGTGGCTACTCTTCAATACGCAAATGTCACCGAGGATGTAATTAAACTTAAACTATTCCTATTCTCTTTGAAAGAAAAAGCCAATGCATGACTTCACTCTCTAAGGCCATGGTCTATTGCTATGTGGAATGAAATGACTAGGGAGTTCTTCCCAGCCCATAAAACAAATACCATTAGTCGAGCTATCATGAATTTTTTGGTAAAAAAGGGTGAGACTTTCTTTCAAAGTTGAGAATAGTTTAAAGACCTTCTACTCACATGTCCACATCATGGCTACGAGATTTGGCGAATCATAAGTTTCTTCTATGATGGGCTGAATTCAAATATGCGCCAATTCGTAGAAATGATGTGCAATAGCAAGTTCATAAGTAAAGATCCTGAGGATGCGTGGAGTTACTTAGACATGTTGGCTGATAAAACCCAATCATGAGACACTATCGACAAGTCTAGTAATCTCAGGCACCCTCAACAACAAAAAGAAAAAGGTGGGATCTGCATCTTTAGGGAAGATGAGGATGTTAATGCGAAGATAACTAACCTCACAAGGAAGATAGAGGCCATGGAACTTAGAAAAGGTGGGCCTTCTAAATCCATTGAAAATGCTGAAAGCATATGTGGAATTTGCACTGCTAATGAACACTCCACACAAGATTGTCCAACTACACCCGCATTCAAGGATGTGTTAGAAGAGTAAGCAAACACCGCATACAGTTATCAATGACCTTTGAATGGATCGATGGGTAACACGTACAATCCTAATTGGAGAAATCATCCAAATTTCAGTTGAAAGAATGGCCATACGGCCAATCCTACCAATATTAAAAAAGGGCCACCGATTCAAAACGCAATACCAAACATGACCCCTCCTCAAATGAGTGGATGGTACTTTGAATGTGTTTATGCAAGGGTAGACACAAATAAATCAAACTAATCAGCAAATGTTCCATGAACTTAAAGTTTTCGTTGAAGAACTTAAGGGGCGTTTAAACGCTAGGGAAGGGATGCTTTCGGCCCAACCGCAGCCGAACTCTAGAGCAATGAATGAGATAAGCGCCCCTAATCTCTCCAACCAACATGTGGAGCAAGCAAAATCCATCACTACCCTCAGAAGTGGAAAATAAATCGATAAATCTATTCTAGTAAAGGTCCACAAGCCTAATGATCCGGTAAGTTTTGAGAATGAGAATGGATCTAGCTCAGCCCCACAGGAAAATGAAAGTGAGTACAAGCCCGTTGCAACGTTTCTATCAAGGTTGGTTTCACCCAAAACGCTTACCAACTCTCATGATATTTTGGAAGTTCTTAAACAAGTGAAAATCAACATCCCATTGCTTGATGCAATCAAGTAGATTCCTTCTTTTGCCAAGTTCCTAAAAGACCTATGCACAACCAAACCTAAATACAATGTGCAGCAAAAGGCCTTCATTAACGAGCAATCGAGCGCCATCCTCACACATAAAACTCCTCCAAAATATAAGGATCCCGGTAGTCCCACAATTTCTTGCATCATTAGAGACTACAAGATTGAACGAGCTTTGTTAGACTTGGGGGTAAGCGTAAATTTGATCCCATTTTCGGTATATGAGCAATTGGGTTTTGGTGAGCTAAAACCTACCAAAACCACATTACAACTCGCTGATAGATCCATCCGTATACCGAGAAGGATGGTGGAGGATGTGCTGGTCCAAGTCGATAAATTCTACTATCCCATAGACTTTATCGTCTTAGATACTCAACCGGTCATAGATACTAGCACTCAAATACCGATTATCTTAGGCCGCCCATTCTTGGCCACATCAAATGTAATTAACAATTGCCAGAATGGGGTGATGAAACTCTCCATTGGGAACATGACATTAGAAGTGAATGTGTTCCACATGTGTAGGAAGCAACGAGATGAAGATGATGAACCCTCTGAATTAAACATAATTGAATCTTTTGAGGAAGATGAGATCCTCCAACTAGAACCACCTGAAAGTTTGGAGGCATGCTTGGCACATTTTAAGGACTCTAATGACCCCATGATATGCGAAATTGTGCAAGCAATTGAAGAAAAAAGGCTGGCAGTGGATACTAGCCAGTGGAGGCCTCACTTTGAAAAATTGTCACTAACCACAACAAAGCCTCTACCGTCTAATATCCATCCACCAAAGCTTGACCTAAAATCATTGCCATCCGAGCTAAAGTATGCTTATTTAAGTCAAGAGGAGACATTTTCAGTTGTTATAGCTTTCCACTTAGGAAAGGATCAAGAGCTCAAGTAAATTGAGACGCTCAAAGAACATAGGGGAGCCATAGGATGGAACATAGCGGACCTCAAAGGGATAGACCCTTCGGTATGTACTCACTGCATCTACCTCGAAGAGAATGCCAAAACCACTAGATAACCCCAAAGGTGGTTAAATCTAAACATGATGAAGGTTGTCAAAGTCGAGGTGCTTAAGCTATTAGATGTGTGTATCATCTACCCCATCTCGGATAGCCAATGGGTGAGTCCGATCCAAGTTGTCCCTAAGAAGTCCGATATTACCATTATAGAAAATGCCAACAATGAGCTTATATTGACAAAAATTACAACCAGTTGGCGCATGTGTATTGATTACTGGAAGCTAAACATGGTCACTAGGAAAGACCACTTTCCTCTCCCATTCATGAACCAATTTTTGGAGAGGTTAGTAGGCCATTCCTACTATTGCTTCCTTGATGGCTACTCTAAGTATAACCAAATTGAAATCACCTCGGAAGACCAAGAGAAAACTACATTTACATGCTCGTTTGGTACCTTTTCTTACCGAAGAATGTCATTCGATCTATGTAATGCGCCTGCCACTTTCCAGAGATGCATGTTGAGCATATTTTCCGACATGGTAGGCTGCTTTCTTGAGGTTTTCATGGACGACTCTCAATTTTTGGTTGTATGATCAATGAGTGTCTTGACCACTTGAAGTTGGTCTTGACCTGATGTGAAGAAAAAAATCTTATGTTAAACTGGGAGAAGTGCCTTTTCATGGTACAAAAGGGGATAGTCCTTAGACATATCATATCATCTAATGAAATTGAGGTGGATAAGGCAAAAATTGAAATCATTGCTAATCTACCACCTCCCAATAGCATACTGAAAGTACGTCGGTAGTCTAACACGACACCCACATATGTGCGGAAGCTTAAAGAGCAACTAGAATTATGGCTAAACCTATGGGAGGGGGGTGATTAGGACCTTTTTTGAAATTCTTTTCGCCTACTTATATAATTCAACAAATTAAACTAAGTAAGCAAGAACACCTCGGCTTCCAAGCCTAAGTAGGTCCAATCACAAGACTAGCATATGATTAAGCAATAAACAGCCTAGTCTAAAGCATGCATAGGTAAACAAAAGATTTAACTAATCAAGCTCCTAACCTATGCAACCTAAGTAGACTTATGAGAATGGATCAATGAGCTCAAGTCACACAACTAGTGAAAGTACATCTTGTGTGTGGATGTGCCTAATTAGTGCCTAGCATACATTCCTATCAAGCATTCATAATTAGACAATTAAACTAACAATGCTAAGATATTAATGTGCTCAATTCAATCACAAACACAAGCATGTATAGTGGTTCGACTTTGGGTCTACTCCACTCCCAGTTCAAGTACTCAACTCCTTTGAGCACACCGGCATTCACAATCGGATGTTTTAAATGAGGTTCACTTCTTAACCTTTACACAGGAGCTTTTACCGGTTCACCTCTCAACCATAACTGGAGTTTTGGACAAAGGGGTAACTCTCAACGCAAACGGAGTTTTGGACATAGGCTAACTCTCAACCCGACTCATGTTCACTCCCGTGACGGAGGCTCCCCCTTGGAGACTTAGTTTAGGCCCGGCAAACTGGCCAAGGAACGGCTAACGTCCCTAGATCGAGTTTGACAAACAAACTCTAAATGGACTCTAAAAAAGGACAACCTTACTTGTCGGATGAGCCCCTTGTTTAGTGCCGGTTTGGGTTGCTTGATCTCCGCTCTCCCGTGATTCAATCAGCTTCCCTTGCTCCCACGATCATGTTGCTGTTGCGTCGCCAATGCCTCAGCCACACTTGATCAAACACCTTGCATGTGATGCCTTTGAGATGCCCAAGGTGATAGGAGGGTAGGTTTGAGAACTCTACAACTAATGGGAATGGGTTTCCTAGAGGTTCTTTCTTACAACGATCTCATCTTAGAGTTTTGGACAAGGATTTGCCAATCATGTGATGCCTTTGAGATGCCCAAGGTGATAGGAGGGTAGGTTTGAGAACTCTACAACTAATGGGAATGGGTTTCCTAGAGGTTCTTTCTTACAACGATCTCATCTTAGAGTTTTGGACAAGGATTTGCCAATCAAGAAGGTTCCAAACTCTAGAGATCAAGAGGGGATGAAGGTCATCTTCTTCATGGGCTTGGAATGCTCTAATCTTGTGTAAAAGCACAAGGAAGATGCCTTGCATAGGTTGGAAATGAGCCTCAAATGGTCTCTAACAATGGTGGCTTCACTCCTCTCGAAATCCCTCTCCTTGCCCCTCAAAACAAGCCAAGCCCTTATATAGAACAATGTGCAACGGATACAAAACGGGCAGAAAATGGATAGTGCCGACCGGTCGGCTAAGGGCCACGACCGGTCGTCCAGGGTCCACGACCGGTCGGCCATAGGCCAATGTAGAGACAGAAGTTGCTGTCTTGAGGTGGAATTCTCTGCATGACCGGTCAAGACTGGTCAGCCAGGGGTCCACGACCGGTCGTCCAGGGTCCACAACCGGTTGGCCCTATGGCCTGAATACACCAGTAGCTGCTGTCCACTCTGGACTGTCTGTCCGACCGGTCCTCGACCGGTCGGCCTAGGGGTCCACTGACCGGTCATGACTGGTTGGACAGGCCTGGGTTCAGCCTGGTTGTTCGCTGACCCATGCAATCTTCAACCCACTCACTTAGGCCAAGATTTAGGTGATGTTTTGGGACACCTAGGGCCAATCTATGATGACTAAAGGTTCCCTAATATGGTCAAGGTCATCAAAGAGGTTAAGGGGTTGGGTTTTGGTTCAGGTTAAGGCACATCAAGGTATCACTTTTACCTGTATCTTCTTCCTTGATGCAGCAGGGCCACTTGAGTCTTCGGTCTTCGTCTTCATTAGGCTCAACTGACACTAGACTCACTGACGTAAGTGATTGACAAACAAGGTGCACTAGTATGCCACAGAAAAGTGCACTAACACATACGTGATGTGCGGTCCTTAGAACACGCTGGCTTTTATAGGCGATTCATTAGGGACTTTAGTCATATCTCTCGTCCTTTATGCAATCTCCTTCAAAAGGACAACCAATTCGAGTGGAATGCCGATGTCAAGTAGTTTTTTTTAAAGCTAAAAGGCATGTTGACAACCGCACCCATCATTCAACTACCAGATTGGTCGCTTCCTTTTGAGTTGATGTGTGATGCAAGTGATTATACTATTAGGACGGTGTTAGGCAAAGAAAGGATAAGAAGCCCCATGATATCTACTATGCGAGTAGGACTTTGAATCTAGTCAAAGTTAATTACTCAACTACGGAGAAAGAGCTCCTAACCGTAGCTTTTGCCTTGGACAAATCAGGCCCTACTTAATAGGATCCAAGATCATCATATACACGGATCATTCGGCGCTAAAGTACCTTCTCTCTAAAAAGAATGCTAAGCTCTGCTTGCTTAGATGGATCCTACTCCTTCAAGAATTCAACTTAGAGATTAAAGACAAGAAGAGAGTAGAGAATGTGGTGGCCGATCATCTATCCCGCCTAGTCGTGCCCAATTCCATTAATGAGTCACCCATCAAGGACTTATTCCTTGATGAGCAACTCTTTGTTGTTATTCATCCACCACGGTACACTGATAGAGTAAATTATCTTTCTATAGGTGCGATGCCGAATCATTGGACTGCGCAAGTCAAACGAAAATTTCTAAAGGAAGTGCGTAGATATTTCTGGGATGAACCATTACTTTTTAAATATTGCCCAAAACAAATCATGAGGAGATGTGTACCTGATAATGAGCAACAAAGTGTCATCTCCTTTTGTTATAGTCAAGCGTGTAGAGGTCATTTTTCCGCCAAGAAAATCACTACAAAAATTCTGCAGTGTGGTTTTTATTGGCCTACCATGTTTAGAGACACTCACAAGTTTTGTAAAGCATGCGAGCACTGTCAAAAGCTATGAGGATTGTCCAGTAGGAATATGATGCCTCTCAACCTAATTCAACATATTGAAGTATTTGACTGTTGAGGCATCGATTTCATGGGACCATTCCCCTCATCATTTGGATATGTCTACATATTGCTTGTAGTAGATTATGTGTCCAAGTGGGTAGAGGCCAATGATCATTGCACTGGTTCTACGGTTTCTTAAATAAAACATATTATCTAAATTTACAATGCCTAGAGCCATCATAAATGATGGTGGCTCTCACTTTTGCAAACTTAATGAGGAAATATGACATATCGCATAAAGTGAGTACCCCATACCACCCACATACAACTGGGCAAACTGAAATTTCCAATTGGAAAATTAAACAAAATTTGGAGAAGACGGTGAGGCTGGATCGCAAAGATTGGTCATTGAGGTTCGTCCTTGCACTTTGGGCTCACCGTACTGCTTACAAGTCCCCGATTGGAATGTCTCCTTATAGACTTGTCTATGGGAAAGCTTGCCACTTGCTCGTGGAACTTGAACACAAAGCCTATTGGGCAATTTGGGCATTGAACTTTAACGTTGACAAAGCTAGCTTGTTTCACAAATCCCAATTGAATGAGCTTGACGAGATCTAAAATGATGCGTATGAGAGCTTGAGAATTTACAAGAGTAGGGTGAAAGCCTTCCATGATAAATAGATTTTGAGAAAACGTTTCCATGAAGGAAAAAAAGTACTCTTATATAATTCCCGACTTCATCTTTTTCGAGAAAATTAAGATCTCGATGGACCGGCCCATACATTTTCAAAGAAGTTTTTTCTCATGGGGCTGTTGAGATAGAGAATGCAGCGAATGGTAACTGTTTTAAAGTAAATGGACAATGCTTAAAACCATTTGTTGAGAGATTTGATTCGGAGGACATGTCCATCCCTCTGAACGATCCTGTGTATCAGGATGTTTGATCTCCTAGTCTAATGGAGATTCTCTTTCTAAAAGTACTTTTGTTGTTTTGAGAAATTAGGTTTAGTTTGTTTTCTCTTTTAGTTTATTGTTTTCATCAGGGTTAGTTGTTGGAGGTTGATTTCCAATTTTGACTCTCTCAAACTTCTCTCATTCTCACTCTCCTATTATTGTAGCATTGCTCTCATGTTGCATGCATAGCATATCTTCTTACATTGAGGACGATGTCGCATTTAGGTTAGGGGGTGAGATTCCTGCTGAATCTAACATTTTTGTAATAATTCGAGCACTAATCGAAAATTTTCAATTTTTTTGCTTTTAAAAATTCTCTTAGAATATTGATTTCTCTAAATTCAAGTATATGATTATGAATTGATGAGATAAATAGCTGGATTTTACATAGTCATATTCTTTTTGTTTAGTAGTAACTATCGAGTCCCTTCTATTTATCGACCGATAGAAGGTTTTGAACATCAATGAACTAGTTCACATTACATGCTTGATTCTCATGCTTTAGGTATGAAATTGGATATTATGATGTTTTGGTTAGAATAAAATTTAGAAGTGTTGAGGAACCAAGCCGAGAAGTTTGTCCATCACGTTCAAGAGAAATATTTTGAAAAGAAAAAGAACAAGAACAAGAATTGAAAAAAACAAGGATTAAAAAAAAACAAAAAGAAAAAAAGGAAATGAAAAGACAAACTTTTTGTGAAAGAAAGTGAACTATCGAAAAAGGGCTACCTACAACTACACAGGGGTGGGTCCAACATAACCCAAGCTGGCCATGGGAGTAGTGTGAAAGCCAGTGATAGGAACTGTAAGGCAAATCTTTCGTCATTGGCTTGTTTTCATTTGTGCACTATCTAGATCTTCACTCTAATTAGACATCTAATAGAAGGTTGACTACTAAGACTGAAGAATCCAGATTTCACCGAGCACATTAGGTCGTGGTTGCTTAAATTCTTTCTGTTTATGTAACACCCCAAGATTTCGGCTCCCGTGTACATCACGACGGCCGAATTCCCAAAGTTATTTGGAATGTGTGAGGGTTATACCCCTTACATAATATTCACACAAACATGTACATTTCATACTATTTGGGAAATCATGAGCAAGACGGTGAAACCAAACTCATATATTATTTCATTAACTAAACTAAATCATCAAACCATGTAACCATCATTCAATCAAACACCATGTTCATAACTACGTCCTCCCATTGGGACTTATTACAATTTCAAATACTAAATAAATGCTAGAACTATGAATGATTATGCGGTCTCGTCTTCCACCATCTGCTCCCACGAGCCATCATAATCGTCTCCTTGAGGCTCGGGCTCCTGAGGATCGTTACCTACATGTTCTAAATTATTTCCACAAAACACCGTCAAAAGTGGCATAATGAAGAACTACTTTAAGGTTAGAAATAATAATTGCATAAAAATCATAACAAAACATCCATTACTCTTTCTTAATGCAATGCATGATAATGCATGACCCAGCGTAGAAATCCTTAGACATGCCGCCAGGGGTTTTAGGACACGCAAGCCCATAATTTTGCCCGACCACGTGAGAAACGGGACGCTCATAGCCCAAATCCACACGTGACAGTGTATGGGAGAAGTAGGACGCTCTAGCCTATTCTCAATTCCATACACCCACATGGAGCCACGTGCATGCATGAATTAGCCATTCTTTATTATTATTACCAATTTACACCAAGCCACTTATTGTCTAACCAACCTTTGGTACCACCACATCCTTCCTTATAGTTCATCACTCATCAAAATAGTCGTAACCGACGCATCACATCCCAGGATGGCGGCCCGTACTACTAAGCTTCATAACAACCATATTCAACTATCGTCTTATGGAGATCCTTAACAACTTTAGGAATAATAATAATAATAGTAAATATAGTAGTAGTAATAAATGGATTTAACAACCACTTAATTGGGCGATCTTGATACCACCACCACAGATCACGGTGGCCACTTAACCGGACAAGCTAAAAGCATTGTCTTAGGTTAGGGCAACCTCTTAACCGGGTGTTCCGATATTCATCACCACAGATCAGGGTCCATCCATATATATAAAAGGAATATATATAGCAATATAAGAATCTCCATTAGACAATCGCAACTATTCTTTATACAGTATAGAAAGAAAGGTGGTCCCTTTAAAGATGGTTACACAAATCTCATATGTGTAACAAACATAATTCTATTCCTTACTAGTTCTCTAAGTCCAATGAATATCTTCATCACCATGAGATGGAAAAAAAGTATTTAAAAGCATTCATATATAGCTAACTAAGGAGAAAATAAATAAACACATGTAAACAAAAAAAAATACATAAGAATTATCAACCTACAAAACATGAAATTATTAATCCAATCTTTAAGGAGTTCTCACCTTATGATCTTCGACTTATTAGAGATATAAAATGATGAAATAATAGCAAGATGGTACTCCTCTCTCTTACCTTCCTCTCTCTCTCTCTCTCTCTCTCTCTCTCTCTCTCTCTCTCTTTCTCTTTCTCTCTCTTTCTCTCTCTCCCTCTCTCAAATTCATGGGTGGGGGTCACCTTTGGCTAAGAGGGGCCCTATATATAGAGGTAGGGTTGGAATTAGAGTTTGGAGGTGCGTAGTAGAAATATGGAGAGGGATGTGCACGCGAGGTCTTGTGTAACAACCTGTCGAGGTGGGTTTCTCAAATCTTAATATTCGGATGATCTTTGATCAATTACAATCCTTTCATCTTATCAAGCTCGAAGAGTAGAGTCAGAATACGTAAATTTCTTGATGATCCACATTCTAGATTGGCCGATCCTTAAAAATGGCCTAACGGGTGCTAAAATGGGCTATATCTCAATTAACGGTCTACGCTTGATGATCAGGGCCCAAATTTTAGAAAAATATGTAGTCATGATAGGCAAACAATTGTACAAAGTTTAGTGGTTGATTGATGGTGAGGAATGCCTAGATCTGAAATTCCAACTTTTGGCGGAAAAGGAAGGGGCTGGCTTTGTGGTTCAACGGTGTAGGATTGTAGATCGGGGTCCAAATTTTGTGTAAACTCGTAGTCATATGATTATAATGGGTGGTCCAAATTTGAGAAGCGATTGATGGTGAGAAGTGGGTAAATTGAAATGTTCAAATTTGAGAAGAGTTGGTAACTCATTAATTTCTAGAACGGGATAACTTCGCGCATAAGAAAGAGGCTTATCAATGTGGGGCAATCAAATCAAACTATTGGTCCATGATAAAGCGATCCAAGTCACTCATATGAAGAGAAATATTCGACTACGACTAACCATCTACTTTTCTCACTCGATGGACATGAAAATCAAGGGTTAAGGGTTGATTTGACAATTGGACCACTTCTACTATGATTTAAGGGCTGAAATTTGATGTGTATGGTTAATATGTGCCCAAAAGCTCAAATCCAGGATTTTGCGTGAAAGTGATCCTCAGAAACTATAATACTTAAAAATGGCATCTTAACTTAAGTTTAACTAATGGCATTTTTGTAATTTTTGCAAATATTCGAGTTTAACGAAATCTAACTCTTCTACATTGTTAATGAGGTCATTCTAAGCAACTTTAATAAAGGGTACTCTATATGATCTCCCAGGGATGTCCCGTTATTTGAATTTTAATATCAATGGCCTGTATTTAATATAAAAAAATAGAAATAAATTTCAGAAAATTTTAAAATAATTACGATAAATTCGGGGCATTACAACTCCCCCCACCTTAAAACTAAATTTCGTCCTCGAAGTTACCTGAATGTACAGCGAAAAGGTGTGGATAAGCTTTCTTCATTTCTTCTTCGGTCTCCCAAGTTGCTTCCTCTTATCCGTGAAACGACCATACAACTTTTACTAGTGGAATGATTTTACTTCGCAGTACGTGCTTTTTTCGGTCCACGATATGCAGTGGTTCTTCGATGTATGACCCGTCACTACGTACTTTAATCTTTTCCCATTCGATCACGTGAGCGTCGTCTCTGTTGTACTTCCTCAACATCGATACATGAAAAACGTTATGGACGTTTGCTAGCTGCGGGGACAAGGCCAGGCGATAGGCTACTTCACCAACTCGTTGGAGAATCTGGAATGGCCCGATGAAATGCAGAGCTAACTTTCCCTTCTGTCCGAACCTCAGCATTCCTTTCATAGGCGATATCTTTAAAAATACATGATCCCCTTCTTGGAACTCCAAATTCCGTCGTCGGTTATCTGCATAACTCTTTTGCCTACTTTGAGCTACTTTTAGGTGCTTTCGAATGATGTCAATCTTTTCTGAGGTAATTTGAACAATTTTTGGCCCAATCAAGCTTCGATCTCCTACTTCGGCCCAACATCGAGGCGTGCGACAAGGGCGACCATACAGTGCTTCAAATGGTGCCATACCTATACTTGCCTGAAAGCTATTGTTATAAGCAAACTCTGCCAGAGGTAGGTAACCTTCCCAACTTTTCTTAAAGTCCAACACACATGCTCGCAACATATCTTCCAGAATCTGGTTCACACGTTCTGTCTGACCATCCGTCTGTGGGTGGTAAGCTGTACTATACTTGAGCGATGTTCCCATAGCTTGTTGCATCTTTGACCATAATGATGACGTATAACGGGAATCTCTATCTGATATAATGACAACTTCTTTCACATACAACTCCGCCAATTCTGATACCTTCGCCGACACTCGGGTCGCGACAAAGTGAGCTGATTTGGTGAGGCGATCTACTATCACCCAAATGGCGTCATGATTCTTTCTCGACTTGGGTAAACCTGTGATGAAGTCCATAGTAATGTGCTCCCACTTCCACGTAGGGATCTCCGGTTGTTTCAACAATCCTCCTGGCTTTTTGTGCTCGGCTTTTACCTGTTGACACGTGAGGCACTTAGATATGTATTCTGCGATCTCTCACTTCATGTTGTTCCACCAGTACTGCCTCTTCATGTCCTGATACATCTTCGTGCTCCCCGGATGAATCGTTAACTTCGAGCGATGTGCTTCGTCCATCACTTCCTTCTTCAAACTTAGTTTATTTGGCACACAAAGACGGTCACGAAAACGTATGCCTCCATCTGATCCAATTCGCCAATCTACATTTCTTTCATCGGCTATAAATTTTGTCATTATTTCCTGCAATTCGTCGTCTTGGTTCTGAGCATCAATGATTTTACGCATCAAGGTCGGTTCTAGTACAATATTATTCACTTTCACTACTTGGCTCCCAAAGTTTAATTTTACATCAAAATCTTTTATAAAATTTAGCATTTCCCACTTCTTGAGGATGCAAGACATTGTTATCTCATGCACCTTCTTCCTACTAAGGGCATTAGCCACTGCATTAGCTTTCCCAGGCTTGTAGCACAACTCTATCTGAAAATCCTTAAGTGTCTCCATCCACCTTCGTTGACGCATATTCAGATCTTTCTGCTGAAATAAGTACTTCAGGCTCTTGTGGTCGGTGTTTAACTTGAATTGCTCCCCATACAAATAATGTCTCCAAATCTTCAAGGCAAAGATCACAGCTGCTAATTCTAGGTCGTGTGTGGGATAGTTCTGCTTGTGTGGTCTTAATTGGCGAGAGGCGTAAGCTATTACTTTATCTGCCTGCATCAATACACAACCCAGGCCTGCTCGTGAGGCATCGGTATGGACCACAAATTCTACTCCTTCTTCGGGCAATACTAGAACTAGGGCTGTTGTTAACAATTCTTTCAGTCTTTGAAAAGCTTCTTCTGCCTTCGTGCTCCAGACAAAGCGAGTATTTTTCCTAGTTAACTCGGTCAAGGGGCGAGCGATCTTTGAGAATTCTTTGATGAAACGATGATAGTATCCTGCAAGCCCTAGGAAACTTCGCACTTCGGTGACTAAGGTAGGTTGGATCCATTGGCGGACCGCCTCGACTTTGGACTGGTCGACTGCTATCCCATCGCGAGTGATTACATGACCAAGGAACTTCACTTCTTCTTCCTAGAAATCACATTTCTTTAACTTAGCATACAATTGGTTATCCTTCAGTGTCTGCAGAGCTATTCTTAGATGCTCGGCGTGCTCTTCCTTACTCTTCGAGTATATGAGGATATCATCGATGAAAACAATAACGGATTTATCTAGGTAGGGCTTGCATACACGGTTCATTAGGTCCATGAATACTGCTGGGGCATTTGTCAGTCCGAAGGGCATGACAACAAACTCATAATGTCCATACCTCGTTCTGAATGCCGTTTTGGAAATATCTGCATCTCTCACTCTTAGCTGATGGTACCCAGACCTTAAATCAATCTTCGAAAAGAACTGGGCTCCTCTTAACTGGTCGAAAAGATCATCTATGTGCGGAAGATGATACTTGTTCTTAATAGTGGCTTGGTTCAACTTTCTATAATCAATACACAGGCAAAGCGAACCATCCTTTTTCTGTACAAAGAGGACAGGCGCGGCCCAGGGAGATACGCTGGGGCGAATAAATCCTTGCTCTAGGAGTTCTTCTAACTGTTTCTTCAATTCTTGCAATTTTACAGGAGCCATACGGTACACTGCCAATGCTATAGGTGCTGTACCGGGCACGAGATCAATGGCAAAATCTACTTCACGCTTCGGGGGTAGACCAGGAATATCTTGGAATACTTCAGGGAATTCAGCTACTATGGGGATTTGGTCAATAGATAGCTCAACCGATTCTCCGACGCGCATCAACCGTTTGATTACTTCCTTCCTCTTCTTACCTTGGAACACTACCGGGTCATGGCTCGGGAGAGACAATGATATGGTCTTGGCATGGCAATCTAAATTCACCCGGTGCTTAGAGAGCCAGTCCATTCCCAAGATCACGTCGAAGTTCTTCATGTTCAATACAACTAGATTTGCTTCGAATTTAACTCTGCCAATGGTTAAAGGACACCTTCGACATTCCTTTCTTAGTTCTACAATTCGACCGATAGGTGTTGCTATGACCACAGATTCACCTAAGCATTCTACCTTTAAGTTTAATCAAGCTACAACTGATGCAGCAATAAAAGAAATGGAGGCACCGCTATCAAATAAGACAATTACTGGATCATCGTCGATAAAGATAGTACCTTCGATGGCGCGGGCGTCTTCTTCCACATTATCTGGTGGAGCCATAGCATAAAGACGTCCTTGTTGCTTTTGGTTTGGATTTGGTGCTTCTCTCTTCTGCATTTGAGGACGGGCTGCTGCAGGTGGTCTGGGTGCTTGATTCTACTGTTGTGGTTGACTCCCCTTAGGCTGGGAGGCATTCTTCTCATCTGCAGCCTTCTTGAAACAATTGATGGCCTTGTGTCCTAGCTTTCCGCAGTAGTGACAGTTGAAGGGGTCCCGGTTCTGTTGCTGATTGGTTGGTGCAAGTCTTGGCCTCTTATCAGGAATGGAAGGTGGGTTTGGTACTGCTCTGCTTTTCTGGCCTACTTGTCTTGTTTGATTTCGTTGCTGGATATAGTGTTCAGTGTCTTTCTCAGCGATCATTGCTCGATCTATGATCTATTCATAAGTACGCAGCTTCAATATGCTAATCTTTGACCGAATACTAGGTCTCAAGCCTTCTTGGAACTTGTGGATCTTGTAGTCCAGGTCTTCTACTGCTGAGGGTAGGTAACTTGACAACTCAGCGAATTTGTCTTCATATTGGGCTACGGTGAGGTTACCTTGCTCTAGTTTCAGGAATTCAGACATCTTCTCTTTCCTATATGCTTTAGGGAAAAACTTGTCACAGAACTTGGCATGGAAAGTGTCCCACGTCCACTGGAATCCTTCTGGGACTCTTCTTTTTGCTGCCTGCCACCAAACGTAGGCCGCCCCCTCTAATAGGTATGTAGCTAGGGTCACTTGGTGTTGCATGGGGCAAGCCAGGGTGTCCAGTGCCTTAGCCACTTGCTTGAGCCAATAATCCGCCTTAGTAGGGTCAGGGTTTCCATGGAACTTCTCAGGATGTAGCTTCAGGAAATTTCTCAATCAGGATGGTTTCTTTAGGAAGCATGAACCGAGGTTGATTTAGCGGAGGAGCCTGTCTAGGTGCTAGGGGTACTTGAAATGTTT
Source organism: Liriodendron chinense (assembly GCA_003013855.2). Classification (NCBI taxonomy): domain Eukaryota; kingdom Viridiplantae; phylum Streptophyta; class Magnoliopsida; order Magnoliales; family Magnoliaceae; genus Liriodendron; species Liriodendron chinense. The sequence goes on along the minus strand of ML058384.1, from coordinate 11,447,884 downwards.
CAGGTTGATTTTGGGGTGTTGGTGTGGTTGTCTGAGTTTCCACTGGAGGCGAAGGTGCGGTTTGAGTAGAGGTTGGAATCGGAGTTTGGCCAGGGGTCACTATCGTTATCAATTGTTCGAGGGTGGCCTGGTGTCGGGTTTGTTGCTCATGCTGTTGGGCCTGTTGTTGTTGAATGATACCGGTGAGACGATCGAGTGCGCCTAACATAGCTTCCCAAGGTTGTAGAGCATTAGAGTTTCCTCCCACTGAAGTCATTGGTGGATTTGTATTAGGACTCGCGCAGTGTTAGCCATGGGTGGTGACTCAGGTTGGGGTGAGGCCGCGGAAACGTTTCTTGAAGATTTTCTCTTAGGGGCCATCAAGCTGAAAATAAGTGTTCTATAGGTTAGAGGGCACTTCTAAGGTGAAAACTAATGAACTCAAATCAGAAAGTTAGAGTTAGAGGTTCACCTAGCTCGTAGTTTGGGAATCTGATACCCAGGACCTGATCGCGCTCTCGAATTTTTTTCTCTCAAACCGAAAGTTCTTTTCCTCTGAAATTTGGAGGGTAGATAGATGATTAGGTGGGAAATACCTCAAATTTTTCTAAGAATAAAAATCTCATCATAAAGTATAGTTCTGACCCCCACAAGTCTGAAAAACTTAACAGATCAGCAGACTTTTACACAACATATGTGCTATTGACAGAATTTTCCTGATTTAATTACACATCAGATTGATCTGAAATATTATACAGGTACTGGGGACTGAGTTAGGAATCTTTAGAAAAATTTATAAAATTTTCTGAGATCTAAAAATACATTTTCTAATGTCGGAATTACAGATGGGTCTAAAAATTTGCCCTAATTGAAATAATTAGAAATAAAATAGTTACTCCAAATTATTTATGGAGAAAATTCACAAGATTCAATGAATCAATGATTCAAATATAGGGGAATAGATGAGAGCCCCAAATATTTTAAAAAAAATTGAAATTTCTTTCCAAAAAATTCTAAAATGTTGAGATTTCTAAGTTCCACGACTACTCTAGTAAATCTCAAGGAACCTAAGTGTGGGTCTCTAAGTTCATAACATTACATACAATTAATAGGATTGAATCTAAATTATTTGTCTCTAGTCATTGGGGACCTAAGCCCTAAGATGAGTTAATTATGATATGGATTTAGGCTTCTCGCCCAGAGGTCCCATTTTGCTCTGATACCAACTTGTAACACCCCAAGATTTCGGCTCCCGTGTACATCACGACGGCCGAATTCCTAAGATTATTTGGAATGTGTGAGGGTTATACCCCTTACATAATATTCACACAAACATGTACATTTCATACTATTTGGGAAATCATGAGCAAGACGGTGAAACCAAACTCATATATTATTTCATTAACTAAACTAAATCATCAAACCATGTAACCATCATTCAATCAAACACCATGTTCATAACTACGTCCTCCCATTGGGACTTATTACAATTTCAAATACTAAATAAATGCTAGAACTATGAATGATTATGCGGTCTCGTCTTCCACCATCTGCTCCCACGAGCCATCATAATCGTCTCCTTGAGGCTCGGGCTCCTGAGGATCGTTACCTACATGTTCTAAATTATTTCCACAAAACACCGTCAAAAGCGGTATAGTGAAGAACTACTTTAAGGTTAGAAATAATAATCGCATAAAAATCATAATAAAACATCCATTACTCTTTCTTAATGCAATGCATGATAATGCATGACCCAGCGTAGGAATCCTTAGACATGCCGCCAGGGGTTTTAGGACACGCAAGCCCATAATTTTGTCCGACCACGTGAGAAACGGGACGCTCATAGCCCAAATCCACACGTGACAGTGTATGGGAGAAGTAGGACGCTCTAGTCTATTCTCAATTCCATACACCCACATGGAGCCACGTGCATATATGAATTAGCCATTCTTTATTATTATTACCAATTTACACCAAGCCACTTATTGTCTAACCAACCTTTGGTACCACCACATCCTTCCTTATGGTTCATCACTCATCAAAATAGTCGTAACCGACGCATCACATCCTAGGATGGCGGCCCGTACTACTAAGCTTCATAACAACCATACTCAACTATCGTCTTATGGAGATCCTTAACAACTTTAGGAATAATAATAATAATAGTAAATATAGTAGTAGTAATAAATGGATTTAACAACCACTTAATCGGGTGATCTTGATACCACCACCACAGATCAGGGTGGCCACTTAGCCGGATAAGCTAAAAGCATCGTCTTAGGTTAGGGCAACCTCTTAACCGGGTGTTTCGATATTCATCACCACAGATCAGGGTCCATCCATATATATAAAAGGAATATATATAGCAATATAAGAATCTCCATTAGACAATCGCAACTATTCTTTATACAGTATAGAAAGAAAGGTGGTCCCTTTAAAGATGGTTACACAAATCTCATATGTGCAACAAACATAATTCTATTCCTTACTAGTTCTCTAAGTCCAATGAATATCCTCATCACCATGAGATGGAAAAAAAGTATCTAAAAGCATTCATATATAGCTAACTAAGGAGAAAATAAGTAAACACATGTAAACAAAAAAAAAAAAACACATAAGAATTATCAACCTACAAAATATGAAATTATTAATCCAATCTTAAAGGAGTTCTCACCTTATGATCTTCGACTTATTAGAGATATAAAATGATGAAATAATAGCAAGATGGTACTCCTTCTCTCTCTTACCTTCCCCTCTCTCTCTCTCTCTCTCTCTCTCTCTCTCTCTCTCTCTTTCTCTTTCTCTCTCTTTCTCTCTCTCCCTCTCTCAAATTCGTGGGTGGGGGTCACCTTTGGCTAGGAGGGGCCCTATATATAGAGGTAGGGTTGGAATTAGGGTTTGGAGGTACGTAGTAGAAATATGGAGAGGGATGTGCACGCGAGGTCTTGTGTAACAACCTGTCGAGGTGGGTTTCTCAAATCTTAATATTCGGATGATCTTTGATCAATTCCAATCCTTTCATCTTATCAAGCTCGAAGAGTAGAGTCAGAATACATAAATTTCTTGATGATCCACATTTTAGATTGGCCGATCCTTAAAAATGGCCTAACGGGTGCTAAAATGGGCTATATTTCAATTAACGGTCTACGCTTGATGATCAGGGCCCAAATTTTGGAAAAATATGTAGTCATGATAGGCAAACAATTGTACAAAGTTTAGTGGTTAATTGATGGTGAGGAATGCCTAGATCTGAAATTCCAACTTTTGACAGAAAAGGAAGGGGCTGGCTTTGTGGTTCAACGGTGTAGGATTGTAGATCGGGGTCCAAATTTGTGTAAACTCGTAGTCATATGAGTGTAATGGGTGGTCCAAATTTGAGAAGCGATTGATGGTAAGAAGTGGGTAAATTGAAAGGTTCAAATTTGAGAAGAGTTGGTAACTCATTAATTTCTAGAACGGGATAACTTCGCGCATAAGAAAGAGGCTTATCAATGTGGGGCAATCAAATCACACTATTGGTCCATGATAAAGACGATCCAAGTCACTCATATGAAGAGAAATATTCGACTACGACTAACCATCTACTTTTCTCACTCGATGGACATGAAAATCAAGGGTTAAGGGCTGATTTGACAATTGGACCACTTCTACTATGATTTAAGGGCTGAAATTTGATGTGTATGGTTAATATGTGCCCAAAAGCTCAAATCCAGGATTTTGCGTGAAAGTGATCGTCAGAAACTATAATACTTAAAAATGGCATCTTAACTTAAGTTTAAATAATGGCATTTTTGTAATTTTTGCAAATATTCGAGTTTAACGAAATTTAACTCTTCTACATTGTTAACGAGGTCATTCTAAGCAACTTTAATAAAGGGTACTCTATATGATCTCCTACGGATGTCCCGTTATTTGAATTTTAATATCAATGGCCGGTATTTAATATAAAAAAAATAGAAATAAATTTCAGAAAATTTTAAAATAATTACGATAAATTCGGGGCGTTACAATTTATCACTCACATAGTTGGAACTCATGTTAGTCACTCACTCAATCATTGGAAGATGGGCATGTCAACATCCTATTGTTATGTATCTTTGCTCTTCTTGTTTACATCACTTGAATAGCATAAAAGTTAGTTTTCTGAGAGAAGGTTTAAAGATAGGGAATTTGACTTATTTTACGCATGTTTTGGCTTAGGACTAGCAAAATGCTAGTTGGGGGAGTGTGTTAACCATTGAATTATGCATATTTTAACCCCAAGTCATCATGCATTTACATATTTTAAACTATTAAAAGTATCCATCTTATGCATAAATTTGTGATTGTAGGAATTGAGAGAGATTTCCTGAATCGAATGCCAAACACAATGAATTAGAATGATGAGGAATCAAGTTTTGAACATGCCAAAGCAAGGGAGAAAGAATCGGCGAAGACCGGAACTCGATTGAACTTGAAAAATGTAGAAAATAGGGAGTTCGGGCGCCCTACAGTCAGGGTTGGGAGACCGACCTCCCCTGAAATCCAACAGAAAACTCACTGGACATTTTTGGGCATCTTCAGGCACCATGATCGGGCTCCCAACACAATTTTGGGCCCTAGGATTTGGGCGCTCGACCTCCCCCGAAAATCAACAGAAACTCTCTAGACATTTTTTGCCATCTTCAGGAGCCAGTTCGGGTGCCCGACGACTAGCTCGGGCGTCCAACATTGTAGGTGCCGAAATCCATTTTGCACGTAATAGAGGCAATGGTCCAATTTTTCCTATAAAAGGACTCCTCCATTCTCGTCCTTCATCATGCGGGAAGAGCCCTGGATGTGCTGGAGGTGGTGGATCTCAACAAGGAGCATCTCTAACTCGATTTTCTTAGTTTTCTTTATAGTTTTTATGTTGTTTTTGAGAATTTTAGTTCAAGGATGTTAAAGATGAACTAAAACCTCTTAGCTAGAGCTAAGAGGTGAAGCTTTTGGTTTATTATTAATAGATTGATGCAACCTAGGTTTTGTTTTGATGATTTAATGTTGAACAATGATTTGATTTATGTTTGAATGAAGTTCAAGTTTATCTTAGATCTTTTGATGACTCCGGGCTCATGGGATGCTTAATGAATTCAAATCTAGTAACTTACCTATTTGTATTGTTTAGAGTAGTGCAATTCATTGATCTATCATAAAATTCGGCCATGATAGATACTTTGATTGCCATGTGTTCAACGGTGTGATCCTAACGTGGGAACTATATCAAACCAGAGTTCTAATCTCTGAGTTAATCTAAGATAGAAGTTTTGTTAATTAATTTTGGTTTAATTGAAGTTAAAATCATTGGTTCTAGTCAAGTCTAGTGACAGGATTTGATGAAAGCCATGATTATGAACTTAACTAGATTGGAAAAAGGATTGGCCTATACAATTGGGTGTGCCCAATACCTGAGTATTATTGTGAGAACCTAGTCAATGAGCAAGCATTTGTTTTAGACTGTTATGAAATTTAACCGCTTTATTTTTCGGCCGAATAGAGATAGGACTTCGATTTTGGTTGAGTAGTTGAGAAACCTAGTTGGGTTGAGACATTAGAAATAACGAAAAGTGGATCCTTGAATGCTCTAGTGTGTTTCAACTTCTACGTTTACTATTCATAAAATTCTGTTTTCTGTAATATTTAAATCTCACCTGTAATTCTAAACTAGTTAAAGCCAATTGGAATTGGGTTAACCACCCTCCCTGTGGAACGATCTTAGTCTCACAATCGAATTATTACTACATCGCAGCCTTGCACTTGGAGCTGGCGAACACCTTTCATCTACGAGAAGCGTTCGATTGCAAGGATGACATTTTTCTTTTCTTTTCAGTAGTGTAATTCTGTTCTTCTACGTCTAAGTTGCTAGACCAAGGAAGACTTAGCTTTATGATCCACCATCTGTGCCATAAACACTAGATCTCTGATGCTTATCTTTATAATGTTTATTTTTTCATTTACATTAATATAATTGAGCTCTGTTACGAATAGGTTTATCTCTGCTATCTTGGTAGGAAAAAGACATTTCGACTGTAAGGTAAAAGGAACTCATTAAAATGATGAACCATCTCCTTTGTAAATAGGTTGGTTTCCTTTTACAGGTGGCTGAATAGATGGCCGAACTGCTTCTATTGTTAGTCATACACCGCTCATGGTCTCTTTGTCTATCTCAACGCTTGGGGTCATAGGCATTTGGTTTAGATCGAGCTGTCATAGGCTCTAGCATACTTGACATCATACATAGGTATTAGGCATGGAAGCGACCTCAAGACAAATGAAACACGTAATATAGCAAGAAAAATTCGAGCAATATAGAAAGAATAATTCGAGCATGCATAGAGACCATAGAGATTTTTACATGGAAAACCCTTCCGAGAAAAAAGCCACAGAACAAAGTGATGATCAATCCACTATATCAGAAAGTTATAAGAGATGAAAAACTTACAGAATATGAAAAACCTAGCTTTCTCCCTTACAAAACCTTAGAAATTGTGTAGGCTCTCTTTGTTCTACCCTAATCATGCTTAGAGAAGTACTTATATATGAAATTGCACCTTAGGTTCTCACACTTAGGTGCTATCTGTGCGGAAGCTTATAGTGGAGCTACTAGAATCATGGCTAAGTCCGAGAGGGGGGGGGGGGGGGGGGGGGGGGGGGGGGGGGGGGTGGGGGTGAATAAGACTCTTCAAAGTTCATGTTTATTTAAAACTAATTAATCAATTAACACTTGGGCTTTTAAGCTAAGTCGGTCCAATCACAAACACTACAAATGATTAAACATTTAAATAACTAGTCAATAAGTGAAAATACAAGTTGTGTAAGAATTTACCTATTAAGTGTCTAGCATTCAATCTATTCAATCAGACATATAATTCATCAATAAAACTCACACTATACGAATAAAAATGTGCTCAAATACAATCACAAAAATAATGATGTATAGTGGTTTAGTTTCCTTATTCCATTCCCAGCGTCCACACTCTTCCCTCGAGTGCACCAGATTTCATTATAGGTGTTTCAATAGGTTTCACCCAACCTAGGAGTTTTAACTATGTTCCTCCTAACCTTTACAATCCAACACAAGGACCGGGTCCTACACAAGAACTTACATGTATGCACCTGTGTTGGTGGACCACATACTCACCCATGTCGGTGGCTTTTGCGAAGATTAAGCTGGGTTTCTATCGGCTAACCAACAATCACTAATGGTCCTAGTCTAAGGCCCTACGATTACTCACGTCGGAGGCTCCCCTTGGAGACTAACACATAGACACCCGTGTCTAGTGGCCCCCCTTGGAGACTTTGATTTAGACCTTACACAAGGGTCAAGGTCTTACACAAGAACCCAATTCGGGTTTGGGAATACAAACTCTACACTTGATCCTACACAAGGAAGGAGTGCGACTTTTACTCTTAAAATGACAACTCATTGTCAGATTGAGCCCCGTTGTTGTGCTGTCTTCGAGTTGTGTCTTCAATGCTCTCCCACGCTTGAATATGCTACTCATTGTGCTCCCCCGATCTTTGATGTCGAATGCTTCAACTCCCTTGATCGGCTACCTTACATATGATGCTCATTTGAGGTGACCAAGGTAATGGGAGGGTGATTAATCTTTTATAAAGGATGAGAAGTAGGTTTTCTAGAAGAATTCGTCTAAGAGGATCTCTTGAAGGTTTTAGACAATGATATACATTTAGGTTTGGGGTTTAAACCTCTAGAGATTAAGTGGGAACAAGTTCATCTTCATTTGATCTTCAAATGTTCCATCATGTGATGAATCACAAGGAAGATGGCTTGATTAGGTTAGGATTAGAGCCTCTAATGGTTTAGAATGATGTTAGCCTCCAATACACTAAAAACCCCTCTCTTTTAACCAAGGAAACTAGCCATTTAATATAGAGAATGAAGTTCCAATGACTAGTTAACGGCTAGAAAACGACATTGACAGATGGACTTAAGACAAGTTCGGATGGTCCCTTAGAACGATGGAAAGACTGTGCATCATCTGAGCATTGTTGGACGGTTTGACTCCTCTGTCGGATGGTCTGACCAGTCAGTTGGATGATCCGACTGGAGGGTCAAACGGTCCAACTGTGGTCCATTTCCTGCTGGACATTTTTGTACATTTTCCTGTGAGACAATCGATTAAGCATGCTGTTAGATAGTTCCTTTTACAACAGCTAGGGGCTTCTAAAGCCTTAGATATTATGGGTCTTTTGAAACTCCTAAGGCTAGTGGAAGATGATTAAAGGTTTTTCTAGGTTTAAGTCATTAAGAGGCTAAGGGTTGTTTTGGGTCATGGGTTAGGGTCACCAAGGCACCTCATTTACCTATTTCTTCATATTTGATTCTTATGTCTTCGTGTGTCTTCGGTCTTTAGCTTCTAAGGGCTTAATCGACTCACTGACACATAGAATCATGTGATTGATAGAAAAGATGGATAAATAAGTGCACTAACAATCTCCCTCTTTTTAATTACGTGATAAAAACCTAACTTACGAAAAGAATACAAAATTACATGTTCAAGAGTAGAAAAAAATAAACATAAGATTATAGGACTCGAGACATGTATCACTTGCACTGCTGCTCTTCAATTTCTCCCCCCATACATCAACATATCCCTGTAAAAGACAACATGTAAAGTAGATTTCATTTTTTTTGATGAGATATATTTCTCTCCCTTTTTGTCAGCAATTGACAAACTACTTTCTCCCTCATAATGATACACCAATTAAGGGATGGAGAAGTTAGAATGTCTACATTTTAACTATAAGCACATGCTAACAAGAAGAATATGAGGGTGCATGAACATTAAACAGGAAGCATGCATTACATGATCGTGAAACAAATATCCTATCTACACATAGGCGATCATGCATAATATAATCATTAAAATAAATACCTATAAAAGCACAAATGACCAAGGCCTAGATTAGCAAAACATGTAATACAACATTTATCATTTTAAGTTAAACTAGGCAAGAAGAAATTTTAGCAAAAGATACCAAAATACAAGCTCAAGTTAAAGTATTAAAAAGGCTAATGAGGCGAATTTCTGAGATTTTCCTATAAGCTTACCTATGAGGCTAGATTCCTTTGATTTTTCTCTAAGCTCAATTATGAGGCTAAAACCCTAAGATTTAACTATAAGCTCACATAGCCCACATGGTTTAACAAAACATGTATTATGCAATAAGATAAGTTAAACCATGCAAGAAAGAAAATAGGCAGAATTCCTCAAATTTAGCTATTATGCCCAAATAGACCTCTAAGGGTCACCTATCCTTTCTCACAACATCCTTAGGTGTGAATTTTCTAGGACTCAGACTATGTTTAGGAGGGAAATAGATTTTTCTAGATTCATCTCCCTTATGTGCACTCCTAGTTAGAAATCTATTATCGGTAGGTGATTTAACTATGTGTGTCATACCTAGATTATTATTGCCCAAACTTAGAATTTTCTTCGTTTTCTCATTTATGATGGTAATCTTCTTTGTTAACTCCCTCATATGATTTGTCATTTTTTGAGGGGTTGGAATCTTGTTCTTCTTTTTCGGTCAATTAGTAGGAAGACTCTTCATGCATTGTGTCATTCTCCCGGTCGCAACATATTTAACTATACGGTTTGAGACTGATGTGGATTAAGGCCTTTTTTAGTTTAAGCATTCAAATTTAGAGTGCCCCACATCTCCACATGAGTGGTGCACAAAAGAAGATTTAGATTTACTCCCAAGGCACTAAGTTTATATTGGTCACTAGAAGGGCCGAGGTTGAAGAAAAAATGTTACTATCAAGTTCATGACCTCAATTGACACCAAAGATTATTTACCTATATTTAATGATTTACCTATTAAAGTATATTGAGCATCACTCACTACTCTTGGGTAGACATGATCCTAAAAGTTCATTTAGATCAACTCTAGGCAATTACACCCTTCAAGAGAAACTCACACTTGCTCTATCAAAGTAATCTATGCTCTGATACGAATTGAAACTGCATCTTAAGTTCTCACACTTAGGTGCTATGCATATGGAAGCTTATAATGGGGTTACTAGAATCACGACTAAGTCCCAGAGGGGGGTGAATAGGACCACTTCAAAATTCATGGCTAATTAAAACTAGTTAATCAATTAAACTTAAATAAACAATTAACATTTAAGCTTCGAAGCCAAGTGGGTCTAATTACAAAGACTACAAATGATTAAACATTTAATCAACTAGTATATAAGTGAAAATGCAAGTTGTGTGTGAGTTTGCCTATCAAGAGTCTAACATTCAATCCATTCAAGCATACATATAATTCATTAATTAAACTCACAATGCATGAATAGAAATGTGCTAAAATATAATCACAAACACAATGATGTATAGTGGTTTGTTTTCCTTACTCCACTCTCAGCATCCACACTCTTCCCTTGAGTGCACCAAATTTCATTATAGGTGTTTCAATAGGTTCCACCCAACGTAGGTGTTTTAACTAGGTTCCTCACAACCTTTACAATCCTACCCAAGGATCGGGTCCTACACAAGAACCTACATGTATGCACTCGTGTTGGTGGATGTTGAGCTCTTAATTGTGCATATTCTAACTCCAATTCATCACTCATTATGCATGGTTTTCATGATTTAAAGACTAATCTAATGCATGGATTTGTGATTGTAGGAATGAGAGGGAGACTTTACTAATTCATAGTTAAAAGAGTCACTTTGTATGCATTGAAGATCAATAGAATAAGTGCCAAAAGGTGGAAGAAAGAAGTAAGAAAGAAAGAGAAGAGATAAAGAAGAAAATCAGAATTTTTGTTCTTAGACTTGTCTGTAGACCGGTCGCCAGACAGGTCGACAGACAGGTCTACAGTGTATTTTTTGGACCGTTTTTCTCCTCTTAGACCGGTCGCCAGACAGGTCTACAGTGTATTTTTTGGACCGTTTTTCTCCTCTTAGGTCGAGAGTAGTCCAGAAACACAAAACGCACTGAACTGTTTTTGAGGTTTTGAGACTGGTCGTGCGACCGGTCGTCCATGAGCTCAGACTGGTCGTGCGACCGGTCGTCAGCGTAACAGAGCTTGTGCGTGAAGCTCCGATTTTCTCTGCGCAATTGCTGTAATTCCTTGCGCAATCTGGAATCTTCCACGCCAATCTATAAAAGGGACTTCTCCTCTTCATACCAGGGCATGCTAGGACATGGGGATCATCAAGGAGGTTTAGGAGAAGGATTCTACTTTCAAGTTTTCCTAGTTTTTCTTCCTGTTTTAGTTGTTTTTATGTTTTTAAGGCTTCTAGTTCAAAGATGTTAGAGATGAACTAAAACCTCTTAGTTAGGGCTACGAGGTGAAGCTTTTGATTTGTTTTTGATGGATTGATGCAACCTAGGTTTCCTTTTTATGATTTAATTGAAGAAATTAGTTCAATATGAGTTTGAATCAAGTACTAGTTCAGTTTTACTTTGATCTCTCCGAGCTCATGTGATTCTTAGTGATTCTAAACTTAGTAGCTTATCTTCTGAGCATTGGTTATGCTTGTGTAGTTCATTGATCTATCATCGACTCCGGGCATGGTAGACCCTTTGATTGCCTTGTGTAAAATGGCTTGATCTTCATGTGGGAACTCATTCAGCTAAAGTTCTTATCTTTTGTTATAATCTGAATTAGTTGTTTGCTAATTGATTTTGATTTAATTAGAGTTCTAATCATTGGTTATAATCAATTCTAGTGACAAGATTTGATGAAAGCTATGGTTGTGAATCTCAACTAGATTGAAAAGAGGCTTGGCCTACACAATTGAGTGTGCCCAAGGCCTGAGCATTGTTGTGGGAATCGAATCAATGAATGAGCAACTGTTTTAGATAATTGTTGATTGAACCGCTCTATATTCCGATCGAATAGAGATATGAATTCGATTCCGATTGAGTTATGTGAGATCTAGTTGTGTTGATGCATTGAAACTTTTCAAAAGTGGATCCTTGGCGCTCTAGTGCCTTTTTAGATTGATATTACCTTACACATTCACTGTTTAAACCCAAATCATTATTTTTCAGCTTTAGTTCTTAATAGGATCTTAATTATTAGTTATTTTAGACAAATTCTGAGAATACCCATTCATAAATCTCTGTGGGAACGATACTCAATCTTTTCGAATTATTACTACTTCACAACCTTACACTTGGGGAGTGAACAAGTTTTTGGCGCCGTTGCCGGGGATTCTATGCGGTATTTTTAGAATTTCCTGCGATAGCTTTTAGTTGAGATTGGGTTAAGATAGATTTAGGATTTGTTTTGCTTTCTAGGGTAGGTTTTCTTCTAAAATCACAATACTAACTTACTTTGTTTTGATTTTGCAGGATTCTAACATAGATGTACAATTCAGGGATTTTTTTTAGGAAGTTGAAGAAGAAGTAGGCATCTTAAGTTTTCAAATCAAGTTTTATCCTTCTAACCTTACTCTTCTTCTTCTCCTACTCATTCCTATCATATTCATCTCTTATAGAGTGGGTGGAGACTCCTTTTGGATCTCTGATAGGTTGCCCTTGTGCCGCCTTGATTCCTATTGGTCGGCACTGCCGTCTTGGATCACCATGCTCAGAGATTTCTCTTCTCAACCCTATTCCTCTTCCTTCTTTTTCTGCACTTTTCTTAGAAGACTCAAAGAGTGGGTGGGGAGTTCTCTGAACCCCTATTGACCAGGAGAAATCGGTCTCTATCCTTGCTTCTAGCTTAGCCATTGCAAGACACCTTGTGCTTAGGTCTTAGAGAGGAGTAAAGGAAGGAAGGAAGAGTTCTTTTTTTTTTTTTTATTCTTTTAGGATTTGCATGCCACATTGGGTTCGAGATTCTAATAATCGAGTCATTAGTGACGGAGTAATTGTTGAAGGGATTGATAGAGAGCCTCGTGCTAGAAAACGTCAAAATTTTCTTGAAATTACTAGAGAGATGGCTGAAAATCAACCAAATCAAGGGGTTAATCAACATCAAAATCAAGCCCAAAACTTTACTGAATTGGATGACATGAAGTGGGGGATGTACCTCAACCTAGAACTTTACGTGACTATTTACAACCAGCTAGGACGAGTACTCCCTCTTGCATAATTGTCCCTCACAATGTGGGAAATTGATTTTAAACCGGGGTTGATCCAATTTCTTCCTAGATTCCATGGACTCGACTCCGAAAGCGCTTCTCTACACATTAAGGAGTTTGAAGAGGTTATTGTTGTTAGTGTACTTTTCTGTGGCATACTAGTGCACCTTGTTTGTTAATCACTTACGTCAGTGAGTCTAGTGTTGGTTGAGCCCAATGAAGACGAAGACCTGAAGACTCAGATGGCCCCGCTGCATCAAGGAAGAAGAATCAGGTAAAAGTGATGCCTTGATGTGCCTTAACCTTGACCAAAATCCAACCCCTTAACCTCTTTGATGACCTTGACTATATTAGGGAACCTTTAGTCAGCATAGATTGGCCCTAGGTGTCCCAAAACATCACCTAAATCTTGGCCTAAGTGAGTGGGTTGAAGATTGCATGGGTCAGCGAACAACCAGGCTGAACCCAGGCCTGTCCGACCGGTCAAGACCGGTCGGACAGACAAGTCCAGAGTGGACAGTAGATACTGGTGTGAGCAGGCCATAGGGCCGACCGGTCGTGGACCCTGGCCGACCGGTCGTGGACCCCTGGCTGATCGGTCTTGACCGGTCGTGTAGAGCATTCCACCTCAAGACAGCAACTTCTGTCTCTGCACTGGCCTATGGCCGACCGGTCGTGGACCCTGGACGACCGGTCGTGGACCCTGGTCGACCGGTCGTGCGACCTGTTGGCACTAGCCATTTTCTGCCCATTTTGTATCCATTGCACCTTCTTTTATAAATGGGCTTGGCTTGTTTTGAGGGGCAAGGAGAGGGATTTCGAGAGGAGTGAAGCCACCATTGTTGGAGACCATTTGAGGCTCATTCCCAACCTATGCAAGGCATCTTCCTTGTGCTTTAACACAAGATTAGAGCATTCCAAGCTCATGAAGAAGATGACCTTCATCCCCTCTTGATCTCTAGATTTTGGAACCTTCTTGATTGGCAAATCCTTGTCCAAGACTCTAAGATGAGATCATTGTAGGAGAGAACCTCTAGGCAACCCATTCCCATTAGTTGTAGAGTTCTCAAACCTACCCTCCTAGCATCTTGGGCATCTCAAAGGCATCACATGCAAGGTGTTTGATCAAGTGTGGCTGAGGCATTGGCGACGCAAAGGCAACACGATCGTGGGAGCAAGGGAAGCTGATTGAAGCACGGGAGAGCGGAGATCAAGCAACCCAAACCGGCGCTAAATAAGGGGCTCATCCGGTAAGGTTGTCCTTTTTGAGAGTCCATTTAGAGTTTGTTTGTCAAACTCGATCTAGGGATGTTAGTCGTTCCTTGGTCCGTTTGTCGGGCCTAAACTAAGTCTCCAAGGGGGAGCCTCCGTCACGGGAGTGAACGTGAGTTGGGTTGAGAGTTAGCCTATGTCCAAAACTCCGTTTGGGTTGAGAGTGAGCCCTTTGTCCAAAACTCCAGTTATGGTTGAGAGGTGAACCGGTAAAACCTCCGTGTAAAGGTTGAGAGGTGAACCTCATTTAAAACCTCCGATAGTGAATGTTGGTGTGCTCAAAGGAGTTGAGTACTTGAATCAGGAGTGGAGTAGACCCAAAGTCGAACCACTATACATGCTTATGTTTGTGATTAAATTGAGCACATTGATATCGTAGCATTGTTAGTTTAATTATCTAATTATGAATGCTGGATAGGAATGTATGCTAGGCACTAATTAGGCACATCCACACACTAGATGTACTTTCACTAGTTGTGTAGACTTGAGCTCATTGATCCATTCTCATAAGTCTACTTAGGTTGCATAGGTTAGGAGCTTGATTAGTTAAATCTTTTGATTACCTATGCATGCTTTAGACTAGGTTGTTTATTGCTTAATCATATGCTAGTCTTGTGATTGGACCCACTTAGGCTTGGAAGCCGAAGTGTTCTTGCTTACTTGGTTTGATTTGTTGAATTATATAAGTAGGCGAAAAGAATTTCAAAAAAGGTCCTAATCACCCCCTCCTATAGGTTTATCCATAATTCTAGTTTCTCTTTAAGCTTCCGCACATACGTGGGTGTCGTGTTAGACTACCCGACGTACTTTCAATTGCCACAATAAACTTTGACAATGTAACCAAGGACATTGTAAAACTCAAATTATTCCCTTTTTCCTTGAAAGAAAAGGCTAAATCATGGCTACATTCCTTAAGGCCAAGGTCTATTGGGACATGGGCTGAGATAACTCGGGAGTTTCTTAAAAAATTCTTCCCTACTCATCGAACCAATGCACTAAGAAGGGCCATAATGAACTTTGCTAAAAAAGAAGATGAAACCTTTTTCCAATGTTGGGAAAGGAATAATGAGCTATTAAACGCATGCCCACATCATGGCTATGAACGGTGGAGGTTGATTAGTTTCTTCTATGATGGATTAAACTCAACCATGCACCAATTTGTGGAGATGATGTGCAATGGGGAGTTCATGAATAAGGAAACGGAGAAATCTTGGGACTATTTTGACATGTTGGCTGAAAACACACAATCATGGGATACATCTAAGCCGACAAGTTTAAAACAACCCCAAGTCAAGGAAAATGGAGAAATTTACGTTTTAAATGAGAAAGATGATCTAGGGTCTAGAGTGGCTAATCTCACATGAAAGGTCGAGGAGATGGAATTAAGGAAAGTGGATACAACCCAACAAAGGGGACTGTTGAAACTATTTGTGGTATTTGTGCTTCCAATGTACATCAAACGCCAGATTGTCCAACAATCTATGCGTTTCGAGAACTTTTATATGAACAATCGAATGCTTTGAATAGTTATCAACGACCTTTTAGTACTCCAAATCCAAACACGAACAATTCTAGTTGGAGGAACAACCCTAACTTCAATTGGGCGAATGGAACCAACCAAAGTAATCCTCAAAAGGGGCCCCCAATGCAATTTCCTATGGCCCCACCTCAAATGCCTATAAAGGATACATTGAAAGCATTCATGGAAGGTCAAGCTCAAATAAATCAATCAAACCATACGATAATGCTTGAGCTTAAAAATTCGGTGGAGGAAATCAAGGCTCGCTTAAATGCAAGGGAAGGGATTCTTCCGGCCCAACCCCTACCTAATCCGAAATCACAATGCGAAATAAGCAGTGCCTAGTTCCTCTAACCAAAACATGGAACATGGTAAGGCCATCACCACTCTTAGAAGTGGTAAAACTATTGAAAAATTCGACCCGGTGAAGGCTTCAACCCCTAATGATCCGGTATCTTCTAAAAAGGATGATGGACCTAGCACCGCCATGAATGAAAAAGATCCATTGGAAGAATATAGGCCCGTTGCTCCATTCCCTCAATGCTTGATT
The DNA here is from genome assembly GCA_003013855.2 of Liriodendron chinense. Taxonomy (NCBI): domain Eukaryota; kingdom Viridiplantae; phylum Streptophyta; class Magnoliopsida; order Magnoliales; family Magnoliaceae; genus Liriodendron; species Liriodendron chinense. The sequence goes on along the minus strand of ML058384.1, from coordinate 11,431,473 downwards.
TCAGCCAAACCTCAAGATAAATATTAGGAAATTTAGAGGTTTTTAAGCAAGTCAAAATCAACATCCCATTATTGGATGCAATTAAACAAATACCATCATATGCTAAATTTTTAAAAGACCTTTGCACGGTGAAAAGAAAAATACATGTGCAAAAGAAGGCATTTTTGACAGAGAATGTAAGTGCCATTGTCAATCACGGGATGCCCAAGAAATACAAAGATCCCGGTAGTCCGACGATATAATGCGTAATTGGAGACTACCAGGTGAAACATGCTTTACTCGATCTAAGGGCAAGTGTGAAGTTAATTCCCTTTTCGGTCTATGAACAATTGAGTTTAGGTGAATTAAAACCCACCAAAACCACATTACAACTCGCTGACCGATCGATTCGTATTCCAAGAGGGGTGATTGAGGACGTTCTTGTCCAAGTTGACAAGGTCTACTACCCGGTGGACTTTATTGTCTTGGACACACGACCCATGGTTAATATTGGCCCTCAAATTCCTGTCATACTTGGCCGCCCATTCCTAGTTACATCTAACACTATCATAAATTGTAGGAGTGGGGTCATACAAATGTCTTTTGAAAATATGACGACTGAGTTGAATGCTTTCAATATTGACAACCAACAAGAGGATGAAGATGAGGAGGTCCAAGAAATAAACATGATCAATTCTATTGTGGAAGATGAGTCCCTCTCACCTTTCTACTCCGGTCACTTAGACGAAGACGTGACGTACTCCCTTGATAAGAACGATAATGTGATATGGGATGTAGTCGCACTTTTGGAGTCGGTATCGACATATGACGTTAGCCAAGAGAAGGATGTGGAAACAACACTTTGTTGTGCTGAGAAATCAATTCATACTTCCTCACCTCTATGGATCATGCATACCGAACTCTACCAACCCTGGGATGATCCATACTTGCAATATCAATGCCTAGGAAAATCTAAATGGCGACATTTTTTTTAACAAATATGATGTTGTCTCCTCTTATACATGTGGTGAAAACATTAAGGAACCCGCTAAAATTCCTTTTTGGGATTTTTAGTGGCTTATTTGGATCACTCACACACATGTATATTGTAAAACAGGATATTGGATGACTTTATTGCAAAACCTTTTGATCCATCTAATGATTCTGCTTGACTTTATGCTTTTGGACGAGTTGTTGGGATTAACCTCCTAGTCTGACAGAGGATGATTTTAAATAGTTTTCCTAGAATGATATCCCATTAGGATTTGCTTTGATCAGTCGATTTAGTTGTGAACTAATCCATCTCCAAAAGCTAATATTGCCATGAAATATATTCCTCAGGTGATATCTCTCTTAATCACTCCCTTTATTTTGTCATTGCTCTCATGTGTTGCATTCATTGTATATTTTCTTACAGTGAGGACAATGTAAAGTTTTGGTTGGGGGGTGAGAGATTTCTTAGATGAATCTACTAGCTTTTGTGACATTTCAAGCAATAATGTAGAAATTTTTTGATTTTTCTAAAATTCAAAACTCTTTTGGAAAACTTTAATTCTATGCATTCGAGATGATATGAGTATAAGAAAAGGAGATACGAAGTGAGTGATGGTGCAAGCTTTGAACTTCTCTTAATATAATGGTTTTATATGTGAATTCTCCTATTTATGTGAGTGATAGAAAATTTGAACACTTTTACACCTAGTTCACATTACACGATTTTCATGATTTGAAAGGATTATGTGATTTGTGGGTTATCTAGACTTTGATTTGAGGTGTTGAGAAACCAAGCCGGGGTACTTTGTCCATCCTTGTCCATGGGAAAATAACGAAAGATATGGATTTCTAAAAATCCTATCTAATGTAAAAGAAAAAGGAAAGAAAGGATGAAATTAGGAATGATGGAAAAATGGTGGAAAATTCTGAAAAGGGCTACCTATTACCAACCTGGGGGATGGTCTACCCATAACCAAAGCCGGAAATGGAACGTAGTGTGAAAGCCGCCAGAAGGACGGTAAGGTAAATTCCTGTCATAGGCTTGTGGTTGCTCTATACACCTTGAGATTTATAGTTTAGTTGATCTATGAAGAAGGTAAGCCCAGAAACTAATGAGATGAATTTCACTATGCACACTAGGTTGAATTTGTTCGAGTTCTTCTATTCATCAATCAATCAGCGAGAATTTAATATGGACACTTATTATGTTTTGAGAGTTTAAAGTTTCAACTTCTATCACCTAATTTTTCTAGATTTTACACTTGTACGTCTCGGAATGGATAGAAGCATAGTTTCTGAAGGAGAGTTGGTTTTTGGAGAATTGATCTTGTTTTACGCATGTTTTGCTCGGGACTAGCAAAATGCATGTTGGGGGTGTGTTGAGCTCTTACTTGTGCATATTCTAACCCCAATTCATCACTCATTATGCATGGTTTTCATGATTTAAAGACTAATCTAATGCATGGATTTGTGATTGTAGGAATGAGAGGGAGACTTCACTAATTCATAGTTAAAAGAGTCACTTTGTATGCATTGAAGATCAATAGAACAAGTACCAAAAGGTGGAAGAAAGAAGCAAGAAAGAAAGAGAAGAGATAAAGAAGAAAATCTGAATTTTTGTTCTTAGACCTGTTTGTAGACCGGTCGCCAGACAGGTCTACAGTGTATTTTTTGGACTTTTTTTCTCCTCTTAAACTGGTCGCCAGACAGGTCGAGAGTAGTCCAGAAACACAAAACGCACTGGACTGTTTTTGAGGTTTTGAGACCGGTCGTGCAACCGGTCATCAGCGTAACAGAGCTTGTGTGTGAAGCTCCGATTTTCTTTGCGCAATTGTGTAATTCCTTGCGTAATCTGAAATCTTCCGCGCCAATCTATAAAAGGAACTTCTTTTCTTCATACCAGGGCATGCTAGGACGTGGGGATCATCAAGGAGGTTTAGGAGAAGGATTCTATTTCAAGTTTTCCTAGTTTTTCTTCCTGTTTTAGTTGTTTTTATGTTTTTAAGGCTTCTAGTTCAAGGATGTTAGAGATGAACTAAAACCTCTTAGTTAGGGCTAAGAGGTGAAGCTTTTGATTTGTTTTTGATGGATTGATGCAACCTAGGTTTCCTTTTTATGATTTAATTGAAGAAATTAGTTCAATATGAGTTTGAATCAAGTACTAGTTCAGTTTTACTTTGATCTCTTGATGACTCTGGGCTCATGTGATTCTTAGTGATTCTAAACTTAGTAGCTTATTTTTTAGCATTGGTTATGCTTGTGTAGTTCATTGATCTATCATCGACTCCGGGCATGGTAGACCCTTTGATTGCCTTGTGTACAATGGCTTGATTTTCATGTGGGAACTCATTCAACTAAAGTTCTTATCTTTTGTTATAATCTGAATTAGTTGTTTGCTAATTGATTTTGATTTAATTAGAGTTCTAATCATTGGTTATAATCAAGTCTAATGACAAGATTTGATGAAAGCTATGGTTGTGAATCTCAACTAGATTGAAAAGAGGCTTGGCCTACACAATTGAGTGTGCCCAAGGCATGAGCATTGTTGTGGGAATCGAATCAATGAATGAGCAACTGTTTTAGATAATTGTTGATTGAACCGCTCTATATTCTGATCAGATAGAGATATGAATTCGATTCCGATTGAGTTATGTGAGATCTAGTTGTGTTGATGCATTAGGAACTTATTAAAAGTGGATCCTTGGCGCTCTAGTGCCTTTTTAGATTGATAGTACCTTACACATTCACTGTTTAAACCCAAATCATTATTTTCCAGCTTTAGTTCTTAATAAGATCTTAGTTATTAGTTATTTTAGACAAATTCTGAGAATACCCATTCATAAATCTCTGTGGGAACGATACTCGGTCTTTCCGAATTATTACTACTTCACAACCCTACACTTGAGGAGTGAACAGTGGACCACATACTCACCTGTGACGGTGGTTCCCTTGAAGACTAAGTTGGTTTTCTATCGGCTAACTAACAATCACTAGCGGTCCTAGTCTAAGGCCTTACGATTACTATCGTCGGATGCTTCCCTTGGAGACTAACAAGTACACACCCATATCCGGTGGCTCCCCTTGGAGACTAATTACATGTATACACCTATGTCCGGTGGCTCCCCTCGGAGAATTTGATTTAGACCCTACACAAGGGTCAAGGTCCTACACAATAACCCAATTCAAGTTTGGGAATACAAACTATACACTTGATTTTACACAAGGAAGGAGTGCGACTTAGACTCTTAAACTGACAACTCACTTATTTGATTGAGCGCTGTTGTTGCGCCGTCTTGTAGTTGTGTCTTCAATGCTCTCCTGTGCTTGAATCCGCTACTTGTTGTGCTCCCCCAATCCTTGATGACGAATGCTTCAACTCCCTTGATCTGCTACCTTACTTGTGATGCTCAAGGTAATGGGAGGGTGATGACTCTTCTACAAAGATGGGAAGTGGGTTTCCTAAAAGAATTCATCTAAGAGGATCTCTTGAACGTTTTAGACATGGAAACACTAATAGGTTTGGGGTTTAAACCTTTAAAGATCAAGGGAGAATAAGTTAATCTTCATTTGAGCTTCGAATGCTCTATTATGTGATGATTCATAAGGAAGATGGCTCGACTAGGTTAAGATTTGAGCCTTTAATAGTTTGAAATGTTGGTGGCCTCTGACACACTAAAAACCCATCTCTTTTGCCCAAGAAAATCAATCACATCTACAGAGAATGTGTAACAACCCAAAGTTTTGGGTGCGAGTTTACCGATACATGAGAATCTATGATTGCACTTAATCAACTGTCCACATATAGATCCATTAAATTTTAACTATAAATATGTAATCTAGCTTAAATCAAAACCATATGGAGTAATTTTTACCCATAAATTTAGTCATTCAACCATTAATTGTTAGGATGAACTACCAATATCTTAATGTTCTCACTCAATTAATAAAAACCAATTGTAGAAATATCATATCACCATCAGATGAAGATATCTGCCCATCCATTTTGAATTTAGACCACCCGATCATAGCAAACAAACTGCCCAATCTCCACATCCGTTTGTACACATTACAGATTTAAAACATGATTCATTTATCTCGTTCGTAACCTAGATATAAACTTGACCTACCATCGAAATATTATTCTAGGAAAGTTTTTATACCTAAACATGTCACTAAAAGTGAATAATGTACATTCTTAACATAGGCCACATTTAAAAGCTATGATTTTGTTTGTGAAATTGGCCGTATAATAACCTGTAAACATTATTAGGATTATAACACTTTAATTTTAGGACACTATATGACCATCCGTCATAGTTGTATCTGTCAAATGGGCCACCTAATTGATAAAATAAATCAATCATTAACAAGATCGTAGGGTATATATCTAAACTACCGGTTAATTTTCACATAGGATGCTAATAAGCATTTATTTGAATTATGGTTAGACATAAGCCATTAAAGAGCCATCTTGGTCACCTATAAGAGACTAGGGCTAAAACTTGGTCCATTGATAGAGCACGACAAATAACATATCTGGGTTAAATTATAGCCCATTCAGATGGTAAATTTAGGAATTATGGATGGTAGAAGTCCGAGCAATAGAAAAGGGCAAAATTGTAATTAGTATATGTTATATACATAACATCCAAGTATAGGGAAAGCTTCTAACGGTGTATAGTTAGTAGCTATGGTACGACCCACCTAGTTACCAGATCTGTCTCATTTTTTGTCCAATGCCCTAACATGGACTTGCAAAACTAATGGATGGAACCGATCTCCCCACAACTAGCTCAAGTAGGGCCCATAAGTCACAAACATCTTTGTGACGGTTTTGTAATTATAAGGAAGAGAACCACACATACATTCATATGTACAACTTTACATCCATCACCCCATCTTTCAAGATATGCTAATTGGTTCATAAAATGGTCTGCACACTAACCTCTCCATGCATAAGCGAACTCCATTAACCACTACTTTCACATTTTTAACATTTCTAAGCCGTTCATTTTAAAAACAAACTTTTCTGATCACCATTCCCTCATAATACTTATGTATGATCTTTCTTTTGTAATTCTAAATTATCCATATGGGAGATTATTCGAATATATGCCTTATGAGTGGAGTATATCATCTCAACCAGACCCAATAGATATGTAAATGACATTAGGCTACAAAGTGTAATGTACTCACGTGAGGTAGTAAGCATGTAAGTTTTAGGAAGTGAAGCCAGCACATCACTTGTTAGAGAGAGTCCCGCAGCATACCGTGAACTTCCACCTTCAATGAATCGTCCACCTTTCAAACTATATAAAGTGTTCATATTTCATGGATCTAAATCGTCCAATCTTCTGACCACAGAAGAGTGTTGCACTAATAGAGAGTAGACCTAAGCCGTCCATCAACAAGGGATTTCAGGAGGTTTTAATGACAAGCATTTCTCTTTCCACTGGTTTCGATCATGCGACCCATCTGAAACTCGGATCTGTTCCATTTTCAAACCATTGCCTAAACATGATTTAGAGAACCTGATGTACGATTTTGATTGTTTCAAAAATTTCGATGGACCCCATCTAGACTTCCGACCTAGGCCATATAAACTTTGCAACTAAAAGGGGTAAAAGAATTTAATTTGAATTAATTAATAAAATAAAGTGGTAGACCAATTGGTTAGGGATCTCTTGGTTGAGAGAGTAGCTCAGGGATCAAATCTTGTCACAAGCAGAATTATAATTTTTATTTTTGTCTATAGATTTAAAATTTGAATTTATATATAAGATAAAAGTAGGAACCTAAGAAAATCTTAAGGAGAGGAGATAAGAGAGAGAGTGAGAAGAGGAGATAAGAGAGAGAGAGAGAGAGAGAGAGAGAGAGAGAGAGAGAGAAGGAAAGTTGTTTATTATGGGCTTAGATCTGGTAAGCCCTGACCATTCTTTTATTTTGGTTTTAGCATAATTTCTCCTAATCCGGCCAATGAACGGAACCGATCGGTCATCCGTCCATTGTACACATCTGTGGACCGATCTCAAATTTAGATCATTGTAATGACGGATGAGATTGATGGGGGTCATATGAGTAGGCCATATCTGATCTGGACGGATCCAATAGATCTTAAGGCCAAATCATATCAGGGCTAGAAATCTCAGATCAATTTGATCTAAAGGTGGGCCACATTAATCCGATCTAGGATTATAAGTTGATCTTTATTTGGACCATATGGTGAATCTGATCCGTCTTATTAATCTGAATGGTGGAAAGTATTGTATGAATCAGATTGTCCAGTGGGCCATCGAGATGATCGTTATATAAAGTTTGTTAGAACTAGAAAAATCGTGCTTAATGCAGTTTTTTCCGTGTTTCATTATTCAGGGAGAATTCTGAGTATGGAGACATTCATAGACAATCATAAGCAATCACCAAGTGTACGCAAGAGAGATATCGCAAGGCGAATTTTATTCCAAAGATTTCGAGATCTTTTACATTCCAGGCTATGATATTTGTCACGAGCCCTTAATTACATCAATGGTTGACCACCCTTGATTAAATGGCAAAAGTAAATGAATGCATACATTATAGATAGATTAAATAAAGCAAATGAGGAAATATCAATGTAAATCATGCACACCACAGAGAACATAGGGATTTTTTTTACGTGGAAACCCTTGCGGGAGAAAACCACGGCACAAAGCGATAAAGCTCCACTATGAATAATGTTTGTACAATAGATGGAGTATTCGAGACAAAGCCCGGATAGATCGAGTAGGTGACTAAGTCATCGGGGACTATCGTCTTTGAGTTCATGGTCATAGAGACCTATTTATTTTCTTGTTATGGACTGAGCCATGTTTCTTAGACAAGCCGGATGTCTATGTCCCATTTTCTTTCGGATTGTCCAGGTTGAGAGACTGTCAGAATTCGAGTGGTGCAACTCTAGGCCCGCGCCTGTTACTGTGAACAGGTGACTGCTAGAATACACGATCTGTGAATGTTGGTCGGCATAACCCAAGGCCTGCGCCCGTACTTTTATGACGGGTGACCTTAGGAGAGCACTCCGCAACGTTCCCGAATGAGGTTTTTAATTGAGTGGTGCAACTCTGGGCCCGCGCCTGTTACTGTGAACAGGTGACCGCTGGAATACACGAACATCGAAATGTTGGTCGGCATAACCTAAAGCCCGCGCCTGCTACTGTGAACAGGTGACCTTAGGAAAACAGTCCTCAACTGCCTCATCAACTCAACCGACGGACCCGTTGTCGATGGGAAGGGCATCGACTGTCTTTTTCATATTGGCAATCTATAGCAGGATGTTTCAAGCTTAGTTAAAACTCTTTTGTTTGTGGTTTCTTGTGATAACTATAGTCCCTTTTGGTTAGTCTTGAGCCTCAATCCGAGCTGAATCCTAATTGTGCAATGAACATAATCCATACAAAGTTCCTATAATCAGTTGTCGAGTAAGGTTGGAGTCTGTCGACTTGTCTTCAGAAGTGATCTCGACCTCGCACCTTCGTTGATAGTTAATACGCAACGAGAGACACGAAAAGAACCTGCTCACACGTGCATAAATGTGTAGGGCATTGTAACGAGATAAGGGATTTTCAATGTACAATGAATGTAATTGAATGTATATCATATGAGATTGATTGTATTTGATGAATACAACAGAAGGTATGTCATATGAGAATGAATGTATATGAGAACACAATAGTATATATGCCATGTGAAGTTGAGTACATGTCGAGTTAGATAAATGCTAGATTAAGCAAAGATGAGTGCTAGATTAAGCAGAGACGAGTGCTGGATTAAGCAACTAGATTAAGCGTGAATGAATGCTAGATTAAGCAAGATAGGTGTTAATGCATGAAGTAATCAATATTATCTAGTCATAACTCCATTTCTGTACAAATTTGCATTAAAACGATATTCTGGTCATTTCGCTGCCTGAAAATTCTAAGTAAAAATCTGGATTTTTGATATATCCACAGATCGACCATAAAATATCATGGATATTTCACCGGACTTTGATGTTTTAGCATAATTAGGGTATTTCAGATTTTTTGGACGGTTTAGATTTGAAGAAAACCCCTCCAATCAAAAGGCGAACTTTTTGGGGAGTGCCAAAAAGTTGCGATTTGTACTTCGGATGGAAAATCAAAATCTCCATTGTTGGGAATTTATTTTTTTAGTATTTTTTATTGAATCCAAATGGGGGGTACTTCCTTATTTACATAAATAACTTAAAGTAAATGGAAACATTTACTTAAACATTTTTATGTAAATAAGGTGTGCAGTGTGTAGTGCAAGTGCAGGCAGTGCAGAGAGATGTGCAGTGCAGTGCAGAGAGATGTGCAGTGTAGTTTCGGTGTGACCAGTTCAGGCGCATGTTGGAAGAGGGCTGGCGCATGTCTATGAGAGTGAGCGCATGTAGTAGGGTGGTGGGCGCATGTGAAATGGAGTGGGCGCACGTGACCAACATACAAGACGAGAGAGAGAGACGATTTCTTCCGGGAGCATGTGGCTCTGCACATGCGCCTGGTGGGTGGAAATGGGCGCATGTGGCTTCACCACTTATGCGTTTTTTCCATCTTTTCTGCTCAAAACGGTGGGTGCATGTCCCCTTTTTTGTAGTTGGATAGTGGGCGCATGTGTCTCTCCTTAGAAGGACGGGTGCATGTGTCCTCCATTGGGGAATGCATCCAAGCGCATGTCTCCCACCTTGGAATGATGGGCGCATGTCTCCCACCTTGGAATGATGGGTGTATGTATCCAGGCGCATGTCTCCCACCTCAAAAGGGTGGGTGCATGTGAAAAACTCCCAATCTCATCCTCTCCTCCTCTCTCCTCTTCTCTCTCCTTTTCTCTTCTTCTTGAATGCCACTCACGCAACCCCTTTATATAGTTGTTGGTTTGGGAATTGTAACGGTTCATATATATCCTATTATTGTGTGGTCCACTTGAAACTTAGATCAGGTTAATCTTGTGTACTCTGGCACGTGTGGACCACACTGATCCTGTGAACAGGTCAGATTATCCAAATCACTCAGATGGTGGGCTCTTAGAGGCGCTGGACGTTGGTTGATGTTGATAATACGTATGTACCATGAGTTTGCAGGGTTTCGTAAGTGGGTCTCCTTTGTAGTTTGTGGGCCCCATATCTGAGCGGTTCATTAGTTCAGGGTCGTCATTCTAGGAGGTGGCCTCAAGTTTCACCTAAATCCGAGTTCCAGGTGGGCCATACGAGAGGAAACAGTTCCACCATTCAATCACCGTTGAAGACTCATGTGGAGCCATAGAAGTATCAGATCAAGCTAGTTTTCATGCATATGACACGTGTGGGCCTTTGTGACTCCATGAACGGTTCGGATGGTCCAAAGGGCACCATGGTGGCCCCACACATGTTTTCAATCAATAACCCATTTTCAACAATGCTTGGGCGCATGTCTTTACTATAGTGACTTTTTCCATGTTTGCATGCTTCCACGTGTTTGACAAACTTTTAAGTGGGTCCCATTTATAGTCTATGGGTCTAGGATCAAAGCCGTCCATTGGCTCGGGAGTGTTATTCTAGGGGGTGGGCCCGAGTTTAAGGCAAATCAGATGTTCACTGTGGGCCATACCACAGGAAATAGTGTCACCGTTGTTTTGCCGTTGAATGATATTTGGGGGCCACACAGATATTGGGTCGAGCAACCATTTAAATGTTCCATTTGTGTGAACCCCCTAGGATACTCTGGTCGGTCCAGATCTTGGAAAACAATATTGTGGTGGGCTACTAGAGAGGTTTAACTGGTGATCACTCATTTTGGGAGTTATAATGGTGAGCGTTGATCTTCCTGTGGTGTGTCCCACCTGAGCTTCAGATATGCCTCATACTTAGTCCCAATGGTTAAAATAAGCTATCGAGATGTTTGGGAGGTTTGGATTTCCCTTATGCATCACGATGGGGGCCCCACAACATTAAGCTCATAAAGTTGTGTTTTTTCACAGGAAGCTTAAAGTGTGAGTTTCACATACTTTATGTATGTTGCCAACTTCCAACCATGAAAAATTCTTCCTCCACTATTTCTCCTGGTGTGGTCTCTCTAGGACTCATATCTTTTTTCTTTTTGTCCCAAGGGGTAAAATGGGTTGGTGAAACAGATGATCGGCTTAGATCAAGTATATACTCCATGGTAGGGTATAGAGAACAACGTCTGGTGGGAACGTTACCATGGGCAATGTGAACGTACGTACATATTATGGTTTTACGTGTGCACATGATATGTTGGTGGTGTTCAGGCCGTGCATGCATTGCATATGTATGTGAACATGTAGTTTGTGGCGTTTATGCATTTGTTGCATGGATGACACGTGTGTTTCATACATGAGTCTTAAGCATGGTCCATGGTTTATATGTGTTATGCATGCATGTATGAATGGGTTACATGAGAATAGTGTTCTTACATGGTGTGAATGTATGTATGTTTGAGATATATGCATGGGCATAGATGAGAGTTACATTTATACTCAGTACCTTCATGGGCTTCATACATGGGTAGCACGCATGGGCTGTATAGGTTGCATTCATGGCATGCAAAACAAGGTACATGTGTGTGGCATGTGTGGTTATGCATAGTATGCATGAGTTGGTTGCATGCACGTGATGGCTTAGCTTACGATTGCATGTGCTCATGCGGGCTTTAGGTATGTATAGCCATATGCACTATTATCTTGCATGAGTTCTATGTGTATTACATGTATGGAAGGTGTTCTATCGCTTTTATGGCTATTTTTCGGGTCTTGAACCGATCCAAACCATTCATTTTGAGCCATCATTCACCCTTCTATCATGGGTGAAATTTTGAGCCCCAACAAAAGTTTATCACGTAAATCGAGGTATAAGGTGATCATCACGGCTTAGATTTATGATTATGGACCCATCTTAAGATCTGAAGTGTATGAACGGTCCATATCTGAACCATGATGACCACAAACCCGTTAAAATCAAAGAAATTGAAGAGAATAAACAACTTTAATGAACTAGAGGGTGTAATTTTAAAAGAGGAATGAGGAGATTAATTGTTATGAATGAATGAAGTTTATTTGCATATGATATGTATTTAGGCACTTGTTATTAACTTAGAATTTAGAGAACTTGTGGAAATCATATCATCAATTAGAGGTGAGTGATTCCCAACATGTTTTCTCTCCATCATAGTTAAGATAGTGTTTACGTCGTATTTGGTAACATGATCCTCCAGACGTTCACCTTCCTTAAAGCCAACTTCCCTCCAAACCTGAAAGAACACAAGAGAAAACTAAGGGTGGCCGGCGTCCAGCCGTTGGCCCTCCGAAGCTTAAGTCAGATGGGACATGGTTGTAAAGCAAATAGCTGAATATGAGCTTAGAGATTGTGTACCTTTTATCCTCTGTGGAGTCATCCATTTATACAGATCTGAGTGATCCAGTCTGTTATGAAAGACCTTAAGATTACTGTTGATTTTTGGGGATGAGGTGTTTATCCAATTAATCGTTAAATAATGGGATGGCTTAATCCAATTAGACATCTAATTGATTACGTTCCCTGATGGTGCTCCCCTGAGGTTCGGAGCCATGAACAGAGATAAGCCCAAGACCGGCCTATACGGGCTGCTGGTACTAGTAAAGCGGAGGATGCTTGGGCTCGGGGGTAATTGCTCGCATGTTGAGATGCGACCCCTTTCAACGACCACGAGCCGAACTGCTCACATGCTGAGATGCGACCCCTTTCAACGACCACGAGCCGAGCTGCTCGCTTTCGATCGGATGGCATTGTCGGAGATATGAGATGATCTATAAACGAAGAGGGCTCGCGGTTGGACAGACTGACAGGGACTTCTCTTAATCACTTTCTGATCGCATCTTTCGACGACCAACTTTATCCTACAACAGATAGATTGTATGTTTTCTATGCTTTGATTGATGGTTGATGGATGATTGCTTCTGAATTACCTGTGATTTACATGAGTATTGATGTGCATGAATTGACTATCATTAATACCTATTTGAGAAATGAAGAGAAAAGAGAAGTTATCTCTCATATGCTGAACGAATCTGTATTACATTGATGACCTCTCATGTGGAGAGACGAGCTATCTGTGTGGTTTATCTCTAATATAGAGATACGAGATTATGCGATGATTCTTGGACATATGCATTACTTGCATCCATTTACACGCATCATGATGTGTACCTGGAGGACCCCTCTGGATGACCTATCGTACTTAAGTACAGGGTGGCTCAGGGACCATCTTAGATGCCCATGCAATAGTGGAAGCCTACCTAAGGGGTAGATGCCGGCCTTAGGAGTGTTGATGCGGGTTAATGGAATCCAACTCAAGCAAGTGGAAGAACTTCCCACTTGGATCATGCATCATTTATTATTGCATAACATTTCATTAGTAATTTGCATTACTATCTTATGTGCCATGTGCACGAACCATGATGGGTCACTCATTGAGCCTAGCCAGCTGACGGTTGCGGATTAAAAATGTAAATAGGTGAAGTTACAGTTCATCCACTAGAGATGAATCTTGAAAATGATGTCAACCTGGTGGAGGAACCCCAAGGGGACTAGCTATACTTGATTGAAGAAGAGCTTATGGCTCAAAGATAAGATGCTTAGTTTATAATTATTTTGTTATCTTTTATTATGTTCTCGATTATTAATAATTTTGGAACTTTGATTAAATGATGATACATTTAAATAGACTCCCGAATGGAAGGACTTAGTCAGATGGATTGGAAATTTATAGACGTATGGATGATCATAATAAATTGTTTGCGAATAATGATGTGTGATGTGATGAGAATCTAGCTTAAACAAGTTGTGCCTCCAATTAATTGTGTGACTTATGGTTAAAGTACTCTAGGGAATACAAGTCATACCCTGTAACCGAGGCCTGAGGGTGCACACTTTATGTCCGAATTTTGGGGTGTGACAGAATGAAGTTCAGACGGCTAGTTAATGGTTAGAAAACGACCTTGTCAGATGGTCCGAAGACAGGTTCGAATGGTCCCTTAGAACGTTGGAAAGATTGCATCGTTTGAGCGTTATCGAACGGTCCAACTGAAGGGTTGGATGGTCTGATGGTGGTCCATTTTCCTGCTGGACAATTTTGTCCATTTTCCTGTGGGCCAATCGATCAAGCATGCTGTTGGACAGTTTCTTTTACAATAGGTAGGTGACTCTAAATTCATACATATTATGGGTCTTTTGGGACTCCTAAGCCTAGTGGAAGATGACTAAAGGTTTGCCTAGTGGGACTCCTAAGCCTAGTGGAAGATGACTAAAGGCTAATGGTTGCTTTTGGATCTATGGTTAGGGTCACAATGCAACTCATTTACGTGTTTCTTCATCCTTGATGCTTCATGTTCTTGTGTGTTATCGGTCTTCAGCTTCCAAGGCCTCAACTGACTCACTGACACATAGACTCACGTGATTGACAAACAAGATGCACAAATAAGCGCACTAACAATATATGCCAGACAAAATTAGAATCATAAGCCGCGCTTTCTAAAAAACTTACACATCCCATTCGGTCGACCCAACTGAATCTTCAATCGACCAGGATATCAACAGAGTTTTTCGAATCAACCGAAACAAACCTCAGTTGATTGGGAACATCACAACGTGCTTCAGTCGACGCAACTGACCTTCAGTGGACCAAACTGTACTGCACCGGATTAAAGGCACTCAATTAACAACACGTACCAACAACCAATTTTGAGCCAAACATATGTATAAACTCTGAACACCTATATAAACTCCGTGATGACCCAACACACAATCTAGAATTTTTTTGTGGTGGCTTCACACCCTCCCCATTGTTCCATGTGGTGTGCCCCACAATTGTCCTCTTGTGTATCTGTTCAGAATATGAGTTACAAGTTTGGATTTGTGGAATTCTACAGGGAGAAGATTAACCCTCTTTTTAGGACTACCTGTACATTGAGTCAGACTATGGCTGCCATGAAATTAAGGTGTGGCCTGCACACTTAATAGACCGACCTGGTTTTCACGGTGGGTGATCTTTATGTTATTTTCCACGTTTTCGATGGCTTAGATACTCTAAACATATGACATACGTGAGAACTGCTAACTTGCTATCTATATGGCAGAGACCACTATTGTTGTCTGATTGGGGTGGTGATGTAGGACGAGGATTAAGAACCTTTCTATCACACATGGACCGAATCTGTAGAAAATTGCAGAAATTTCTGAATTCCTATTTTGATTAGGACTCTTTTGATTTGTTTCTAGGGTTTTGTTTAGAGTATTTTATATCTCTTAAACTTGTTTTTAGGGTTAACTTTCATATTATTCAATCAAAATATGACTTTTGTCATTTTCTTTGTGTGGATTCGAGAATTCTCATGTGGATTCAAGAGTGCCTTATGGAATCATGGTATTTATCCTTCGAGGAAGACAATGATTGGGCTCATCACATCCTTCCTTGCATCAAGTCGAATCAAAGCGATGACTTTTCCTCGGATTGATGGCTTCTAATGACGGGTTGGGCAACGATCCCATGGATGGTGCGCCCAGGAACTATCCTTCATCAGTGGCTATTTTCGTGGTGACTTTCAAGTCGGCAGTGGGAGAATCGACTAGCCATGCAATGGATGTAGGTTACCCTGACCGTGTAGCAAAAGCCTTATTACCACCCTGTATTCGTGACGATGATTTGCATCTAATGGGCACTGGAATTCGAGATCAGGTGGATTGGACGGATCAAGCCTTCAGGAGGAAGGTTGATCTTCCTAGCTTTAATGCCGAGCTTAACATCGAAGATTGGCTTTTTGAAGTTGAGCACTTCTTTGACTACGTGGAAATCCCTGAGGAGAAGAAGGTTAAGTTCATGGCTTACAACTTGAAGGGCGACGCTTCATCTTAGTGAGAGCAACTTTAGTGCGAGTGGATGCGACAGATGAAGGCATCAATCCGCATGTGGTAGCGGATGAAGCATTTGATATAGGCACAATTTTTAAACAATGATGTACTCTTCTAGCAGTCCCAAATTTTTTGACATAATAGTCGATCGATGAGAGGGTATGTAGAGAAATCCTATTATTTTTCAGTGAGGGATGATCGATGAGGGTTGGAGACAAAGTCATGACAGGATGTCAGATTCATCAGTGGCATATATGTGGTCCCGGTGGAAATGGAGAACCAACCTAATACTCTTAAAGTGGAGGGGCAACCTCCGTAACTGTTCGATCTGTCATTGAAGAATTTGATGGGATGGATGAGATTAATGAATTAAAAAAAGGAAACGAAAAACCTACCAACATCTCAGAGATTTTTCAAAATTCTGAGAAGGTAGAGGAAATCAACACCTAATTTGTAAAGGAAAAAGAGGAAGAGTCTATAGCATCTCAGAAATTATAAAGCCAGTGTTGTAGGAGTCTGTGAACATCCCAAAAGATGTTGAGCCAGTGTTACAAGAATTCGAGGCAATTGTGTTTGCCAAAATTCCTGACAACTTGTCCCCTATGCAGGAGATTTGTCTTTCTCAGGTTGAGCCTGTCTTCAACAGCACGAAGAATCCATCTACTTGCAATGTACTAGAAAGAGACTAAGAACGCATATCGCGAACCAAGTCTGTCAAAGAAGTTGAACGCGTATCGTGGCCCAAGTCCAAAGAAGAACTCGAGGACAATTTTTTTTTTTTTTTTTTTCAAGTGGAGGGGTCTAATGTAGGATGAGGATCAAGCACATTTCTATCACACATGGACTGAAAAAAGATCAAAGAAAAGTAGACAAAACTCAGCAAAGTTAGACCGGTCGACTAGTTGAATCGAACGATCAAAATTCTTGTAGAAATTTCGGTTTGGTTGATGGACAGATTCTGCTAGTTTAGACAGGTCGAAATTGAGCTTTGACAGGTCAAAATCCATTTTGACAGGTCGAAGATCGGGTCGACGGATCTGTGGGAAATTGCAATTTTTTTTGAACTTGCGTGATTTCTTTCTTGTTTTGATTAGGGCTCTTTCAATTCATTTCTAGGGTTTTGTTTAGAGTATTTAATGTCTCTTAAACTCATTTTTAGGGTTAACTCTCATATTATTCAATCAAAATCCGACTTTGTCGTTTTCTTCTCGTGGATTAGATAATTCTCTTATGGATTCAAGAGTGCCTTATGGATTCAAGGTATTTATCCTCTGAGGAAGACGGTGATTGACCTCATCATGTCCTTCCTTGCGTCAGGTGGGTCCCACCATCATCTGTTGATGACATCCACTCTGATCCATTTGATGGGTCACCCCATTTTAGACCCATGGATCCAAAAATCAGGCTGATTAATGATTGAGGTGGGCCACAATAAGACGAAAACAGTTTGGAGGGAATGTCCGTCCTTTGATTCAACTGTGCTCCACTGGATGTGTAAGATTGCCTCTCTTCTTTTTTTTTTTTGCATGGGCTTAACAGTCCATGTTCGACATACACATGCAACACAGTGCGCCCTGTACAGGGTTGGCGTCCCCTCTCCCAACTATTTCCTATTGTGTGGACCACCTGAATTAGCTTCATTATTGGGGCCACACTAGGCCTAAACATGTGACACATCAGATGGTCGGAGTGACTTGTGCTGCGGGTGATCTGTTTGGTACCAGTAAGGCTTACAAAGTAAGACAAACAGGGCTCGACCCCTGGATCACTCACGCATGCTACACTGTCTTTACCAGCTCTAAGAACAAGGTGGAGGTAACCGCAGGCGATCTTTTCTCTGAAAAAAAATTGGCAGAAAAGATGAGGCTAGTACGTGAAAGTTCACATGCAGCAGCTGTGTAACAATGGTAGTTAATACCAATGCTTTTAGTGATTTCTACAAAGCCAACTTAAGTCAACTAAACTATCTTAAGCTTAAATTAATGACGATCATTCCCTAATCTTGTCGGCTTCTCCCTATCCAGTGAGGATGACAAGAAAACGCGTAATTTCTTCCGTTTTCACCCATGCACCTGGAACAGACATTTGGCATTTTGGGGCTGTCTCGAGTTCCATGGAGTGACGGACTGCTAAAGTTAACTCGTGGGTTGCTCGTTGGGCCATATTTACAGATGATCAAGACCGTTCAAGAGATAGGTCCCACCATGAATAGGCCATGGCCATAGTATGATATAATCTATTTTACTAATTGTTGGGAAAATTTTCGGTAAAAAAAAGGACGGTTGGATTGTACACATGTAGAATATCCGGGCCATTCATCAAGTAGGCAAGATTTTTTTTTTTTTTTTTTAAAGCACATCTACACCCAATGGGTAACTCCAATAATGACTTCAGTGTTGAAATGCACTGTCCATCACTGAGTGATGGGTTTGAACCCCATCAAGTAGGCCAGATTGTGAACATGCCCTGGATAATAAATTATGTTGGCCTGCTGATCAGGCAGGTCAAAAGGATTGAAACGTCTGCGTGCCGGCATAGGTACCAGGCCGGTCACTTTCTCTAACGTGGAAAATGATTTAACAATCAAGAAATCCACCATTTCCATTAGGTGCATCACTTATTGTTTAGCCCTGAACCCAAAATTCAACACTCTGGTGGGCCATCCTAAATTATGCCTAAAACCTCTAAATTTTCTTAATATGGCCGGCTTGAGTTTTGGATTACCGTGGTAGTTGGGTAATTCTTTCATCCTGGCGAGGCACACTAGATGAATGGATTTGATGTCACATAAACACCGTGGTGGGCCCTACACAAAACAAATGATGGGCATCTCATCCAACTTTTTCCTAGGACATGGCTTACCTAACTTTTGGATGGTCATGATTTTCTTTTTCTTTTTCTTTTTTCTTAAATTTTAGAAATGCAAGTGAGCAATAAATCTTGAAATGATACAACAAACGGGGCAAACCCCAAGAAAAGAGAAAGAAAAAGAAGCAAGCCACACCCCAAGTGCAAGGGAGAAGAGAAAAGCTAAAATGAAAGAAATGCGTGGGGGAAAGAGAGGGAAAAGAGGAAGAAGACCACAAGGGGAGGGAGAAGGCCCATAACCCGGGCTAGACGTCTGTTAGGGTTCAAATTCACACCCATGATAAAACAACATATAGCGGTCCATCTGCGACGATCTGGATTAATTCCAGGGTCGAAAAATACCCGAAAAACGCTAACCCTAGGCGACCTATGCAATCATAATCGAAACCTATGAATGCCATTTCGGGGTGGAACTAGACATGTGTATTGCCGCCAAATGATCCAGGAGGTCTGAAAACCCTTAACTACTAAGTTTGAATGCTGCGCGGCGTGTATTTTTACCTAAACACTTCAAAATGTGTTTTGCCCTTGTTTAGAGCTGATCAAAAGGGTCTGAAAGCCCACAAATGTTATTTCGAAAGGGAACTGGATATGTGTATTGCTTCCAAATTATCCGGAATGCCCCAAAACCCCCGACTAGCAAGTTTGCTTGCGATGTATATTTTCGTGTGCGCGCTTCCAGGAGAAAAGTTCCTATACGAAGAATCGGCCCAGAGGGTCTAAACTAGTAAACAACTACCGAAATTTGCAGCAGTTGATCATCTGTACCCCATCTCGTTTATTCAATAGCCTGACGAGAGGCTTAAAGTGCTCTGGCGTCAGTAACTTTGGCCTCCGAAAAAGTACCTGTCCTTTGAGTGCGGACAGTTGGAGCCTGAAATATGAAAACAATCTAAGTCTGGAAACATGCGGAGAGCACATGGGGAGAGTATATGCGGAGGCAACATGCGGAGGCAACATATAGAGGCATTTCTTCCCGGAAAGCTTATGGAAAACTTCAAGTTGGAGACATGCGCCCGGCCTAGAAGCACTGCGCTAGCCACAGTCGCCAGCAACAGTCACCCGGAAATCCTCTTGGAAACACATGCGCTCACAGTATCCATTTTCTTGGACTCGGACCCGATTAGACTACTATAAATAGTAGGTCGACCTGATGACTAAGAGAGACATCACTCACGGATGACCTCAGAGCGACGTAAGAGGTAACATGTGCCCGCTCTGTCTTCCCGCACCAGATCCCCTTGTTGAAGAGGGATTTCCTCACTGGAATCCCTCGCTGGAAAAGTATTTCTTCTGCCGGAGTAAAAGTGCAGAGAGGAGGGAAAATCCATAAAATAATATAAGTCTGGAACATGCAAAGACCACATGTGGAGGCCACATGCGCTCGAGACCCCGTTTGCACAAATACATGTGCTAACTCCCTTGGTAACTTGGAAATTTTCAAAATTGACTAAGTGTCATAACCACATGCGCCCACTGCCTCAGGCTAGGCACATGTGCCATGTCACATGCGCCCGAGAGGGGGAACTCTCTCCCTCTCCTTTCGATTTTGAGACATGCGCCTGGGGGGTTTGGGGGACACATGCGCCCAACCCTAGGGCACATGCGCCCACCACTAGCCCCACATGCTCTCGGACGGTCATTTTGACTTGTGGAATTCCATAATGTGGCCCGCTTCTCCATCGCACTATCGCTCCTAGACACACATCGCCATGCTTTATCCATCCCTTGGACCTGATCTTTCAACAGTCAATGTTAAAAGGCCCAAATCAGTGATTTAATCAAAAGTGACCAATATTGAGCTAAATTTGCAAATATGAAAATCCTTCTAAAAGAGCATAAAACAACCGAAATCAAGAAGAATCAAGTGAACTTTGACTGACTCCAAGAGGGAGACTTAGTTTCTCCATGATATGAAACACCATAATAATGCATCGCAACAAGGTTATCCGCCTTCATGATCCTCGAATACCCTAATTAAGCGGTAAACAGGCCCAGTACTTAGTCATTTTCGGCCCTAGGAAGTGCCCTATTGGCTCGAAAATTGACTGACGCTAAGTAGAATTAAATGCGATCGCACTGACGTTAAAGTGGATCTAGCATCATTGCGATCCTAGTGGACATATTCCATCACCGTACGAGGATAATCGTCGCTAATATTCACCGAATACCCTGATTAGGCGGCAAACAGGCCTAGTACTTAGTCATATTTAGCCCTGGGAAATGCCATGTTGGCTCGAAGATCTATTAATGCCAAATAAAACTAAATGCAATCTCACCGACGTCAAGGCAAACTTAACGTTTTCATGCTACAAAGTATTTATCCCTATCATTTATCAGATATTGGCATAAACGAGCATCTAATAGACCCGTTACTTAGCCACTTGCAAGTCTCAAAAGTATGCGATCTATTCTGTTGGACTTGGATCCTCGAAGGAACCTGGCTCAATATAACTTACTGGACCCCGTATCAATAATTAGAAGACGTACAAAAGAAAGAATGTTCCCGAAGACAAGTCGCTGGACTGCAAGATTGAACATATTTACTTTACATTCATTCATGTACTGTACAAGCTCTATTCATCCCGGATAAAGGTCTGAGGCTAAACCCAATGGATTATGGTTACCACGATAAATCGAAATCACCAGAGTTTTAACAACACTCGAAATGTCCTACTATGGACTGCCATTATAAAAACTAGTCGATGCCCTACAACCACAACGGGATCCGTTGGTTGAGCTGATTAGGCAGTTGCGATGTGTCTCCTCACAGTCACCTGTCATAAAAATACGAGAAGAGGGCTCTAAGTCATACCATCTCGAGGTCACTCATCATAAAAATACGGGAAGAGGGATTCGAGTCTTGCCTTCTCTAGGTTACCCGTCATAAAAATACGGGAAGAGGGCCTTGGGTCGTGCCGACCAAAAGTTGATGTTTGTGTACTGCAGTGGTTACCTATCATAAAAATTCGGGAAGAGGGCCCAGCTTTGCACCACTCGATTAAAAATCCTGACAGTCCTTCAACTTGGACAATCTGAAAGAAAATAGGACATAGACATCCGACTTGTCTAAAAATATGGTTCAGTCCATAACAAGAAAACAAATAGGTCTCTATGACCATGAACTCAAGACCATAATCCCTGATGGGTTAGTCTTTTGCCTTTTAATCAAGGGTGATTAACCATTAATGTAATTAAGGGCTCGTGATAAATATCACAACCTGTAATGTAAAAGATATCAGAATCTCTGGAATAATATTTGCCTTGCGATATCTCTTCTCATGTATACTTTGTGAATGCTTATAATTGTCTATGAATGTATCTATATTCAGAAATTTCCCAGAACAACAAAATACAAGAAAATTGCCTTGCGCATTTTCTAGTTTTAACAAACTGGCGACTTTGTTGGGGAATCGAACATACCAGAATCTCTAGTTATCTTTGAGTAAAGAAACATTCTAAGATAAATCATTTGCAGACACGGATGTATACATGAGAAAGGTTACCGCATGGAGAAATGTTCAGTGCCTTGCTGGGCGCCAAACTGGCAACTCTCAACGGGAACGTTCTTCCCATCATCTTTAAGGCAAAAGAATTTTAAATTAAATTATGAAATTTTTTCTAAAAGTATTTCAAAAAGAATAATAAAAACTGCTCGTAGCATGCATATGGTTCATACTTGTACATTCTGTTCATCATTGATCTATATCGCGATTGGTAAGGTCGCACCTTTTCTCCTTTCCGAAGGCACGTAATACTCTAATGTGTGTATGACTGTGTAGAGAGAGAGAGAGAGAGAGAGAGAGAGAGAGAGAGAGAGAGAGAGAGAGAGAGAGAACCTTAGCAAAAGAATCAACCATCAAAGCTACACGAATGACAACTATGATGATCTTCTTGGCATCTGAAGGGTTTTTCTTCCCTCACCTTGCAACAGTAGGAGCTAGTGACCGCGGAAGCCAGCTAGCAATTCGTTTAGAAGCGCCGATCACCAACGAAGATCGAGGATAGAAAAATAGCTTCAGTTGGAATGAAGATGGTTAAGGCATAGACTAGCACCAAGAAACATTGGAGGCTAGTCTGCATGAACGAGGTTCATAATGTCAGCAAAGCCACCGCATCATCCAGGTCAGAGCTCTCTTTCGTCGCTACCGACTTCCCGACCCTGCTGAAGACAGCACAACTAACTAAGATACTGTACAGATCCGTTGTCCGGGAATCTACCAAGACAACGATGAAGACATTCTCTGCTGAAACTACCATGACCAAATCAAGGTTACAGCGAGTATAGGCCACGATGGTACATGTCATTGAAGGGGAGATGAGCGAGTGAGACGCATACCTGCCACCAATCCAAGAACAGATAGAAGAGGTAATTCAGGTCCAGGAGGATATGGCCAGAGAAGTGAGAGAGATGAAGGAAGCATTGTTGGCTTTAGTCGCCCAGGGGGTAACCAAAAGCACAGCCATCCCCACTCGACAGTCGATGGAGGAATCTCAGGGGGCAGTGGAAGAGCCAATATATAGCTACCAAACCACAGACTTGCCCGAGAAGTGTCACGTTCGAGCACGTACCATCACAATCGTCTCATGTTACGAGGGAAGAGTTATCCCAGACAGTCTCGAACCTGATGCGTCAAGAGAGAGAGAAGGAGAAGAGAGGTAAGTATGTTTATTGGGTGCCGTGTTTTCCCGAAGTTGATGACATTCTATTTCTCCACAACTTTAAGCGTCCGAATTTTCTCCGATTTGACGACAGATGGTTGCCATAGGAGCATATGACTCAGTTCATGACAATGTTGGGCAACTTGTTGACAATCCCCCGGTATTGTCTTAGGTTGTTTGGTCTAACACTCATGAGCAAGGCGTTCCAGTGGTATATGTTGCTGCTCGCAGGGTCCGTCAAGTCTTGGGATCAGATGCAAGAGCTGTTCATTTCTAAATTTTTCTCTACTGAACGAGAAGTCTCACTGACAGATTTAGCCTTGGCTCGTCAGAGGCTAGGGGAGTTAGTTGAGAAGTTTATTGATAGATGGAGAACCATAGTAGCACAATGTCGAGAATTGCCTAGTGAGCCCGAGCAAGTCAAGATGTGTATGTAGGCCATGGATGCTATGATTTCGTTTGACTTATCTGGGAACAATTTCTCGACATTTCAAGACTTGTCCACGAAGGCCCACCTGGTAGAAGGAGCCACGTTTAGAGAGCAGTTCAAGGCAGAGAAGCCCAGAAGAGAAGCTGGAAGGATAATAGCGTCCAACTACATTGATAAGGGGAAGGGTTCAAAGGACCGAAAACATCCAAATATGGAACACAAGGTTGAAGCCAAGCCAGTAACAACGACATAAGACAAAGGCAAGAGCTTTTAGTGACCGCGATACATGACAATAGAAGAACGCAATCTAGTGAACGGACCCTATACCTTCGACATGGAAGATCTGGTCCTGATCATGGAACAGCTGGTTGAAGAGAGGTTGATAAGGTTGTCGGAATCCAAGTGTCTGAAGGAAGCAAAAATGGTCGACCATCCCAACTACTAAAAATATCATCGCGTGACCAGCCACAAGATTGAAGATTGCTTCGTCTTAAAAGGTAGGATTCAGCGGATGATCAATGATGACATCATCAACATGAAGACATAAGAAATAAGCCGGAACATAGCGGCAGTAGTGTCCGCTATCCCTACACCGGTTTAGGTCCGAACAATGAGTCAGTTCCCAGAATTAGAAGAGCCGTGGACACTTGTGAGCAGCATGAAGAGATTACAGAACAGGAGAAGACTCCTAGAAAGAGAGAAGAAGATGAAGAATAGAAGAAGAAGAAATTTTAACCAGGAACAACCAGTGTGTACCGCCCATTCGATGCACCATGATCTCTGTGACAACCCAGTAGGAGACTGGTAACAAAGACCAAGTTACAGGAGAGAGAAGAAGTCAATGTAGTGGCCCTACGATTCAGAAAGAAGGTCATACAGAGGGAATTTTCGAGATGACCAGATCCTAGAAGGACGAATGTGGTCATAGGAGAATCGTCGGAAGCACCTCAAGGAAGAGCGAAAGCAGAAGTAGTCAACAAGTCAGCAGCCAACCAGCAAGACCACGTTCGAGAGAAGGCACCAGTGATTTATGATGTGGTGTCTCATTTGAAGAAGGTCACGGCCCGGCTCAGCATCTATGATGCCTTATGTCTTTCGAAGAAATATCGGGAAATGTTGCTTAACGCATTGCTTGATCAAGAAGCCCGTGAAGTTATGATGGGAGAAATCGAGTCGGAAATGGAAGAACTGAAGATAACAGGAACAGAGAATCCACCTGTGGAATAGGTCATGCAGATTGATCGATCGTCCATGATCACATTTTCCGAAGAAGACTGAACGACTAGTTTAATATCACAACCACCCGTTGATGGTGACAGGTCTCATTCGAGACATAGAGATCAGAAGATGCATGCTAGACGACGGATCTGCTATGAACATTCTGCCTCTAAAGACATTACAACAGCTAGGCTTCAGGTAGACAGCACTTCGTCCAAGTGCCATTATTATTCAAGGGTTCAATCAGGACAGCCAACGTGCCTTGGGATCCATCACTTTCATGTTGAAAATAAAAGAGCTAAGGACTAAAATCACTTGTTAGGTGATCAATATGATGACGACATACAATCTCTTGTTGGGACGACCATGGCTTCATCAGTACGACATTATCCCTTCGACGTACCATCAATGCTTCAAATATAACAAGGATGGAATCCAGTATAGGGTGGCAGCAGACCCGAGGCCACACTCCGTTACCGAATCTTTCTTAGTAGACACATAATATTATCAAGAGAATGATGGATTTGAAGCAGTCGGGAAATTTAGTGAGCCAACAGAGGCAACATAGGGGCAAAGTCCTAAGGTGAAAGTCTAAGACAAGAAGATGGAGCTCCGTAATTGACTGCCGAAGTGACGCTTGGTTCGCAAAGAAGATTTATCACGTCGAAAAAAGTTCTATCTGGTCCCAAAACACCTCCGAAAATAGGACAATTAGTGTTGGAGTTGATGACAAGCCAACAGATGAGTGTATTGCAGTCCAGCTTCAATATGCCGGAACCGAAGGTTGAGAGGATTCATCCATTCCCTAAGGCTCGAGCTAGTTCTATGTACCGTCGATGACGGGAGCCAGTCATGAGATAAGATTTCAGGCAAGACCCCACAACCCGTCACAGCTTGAAGAGAACGCCAAGAGAATGTCAGTGGGGACACAACCCATTGAAGAAGAAAGATATAGTAAGGCCAGCAGGCATATCATGAGGAACATGGGCTTCGTTTGTTTAGAGCCGACAGCTCGAAAAGGTATACTAACACCCTTTGAAGAGAAGACGAGAGTATACAGAGGAAAGGAAGCCCTGGGGGCAAGATTTGAAATCAGTCATGTTAACATGGTGACAATCAGTCCCGTGGAAGAAGCGAGGCCAGTCGGGCTAAGTTTAGTGGTACAACCCAGTGTAGCGCTAGAGAAAATTGAAGATGGAGGTCAGCCCATGGAAGTTAATCTAGGGACCCTTGAAGAGCCAAAGAACACTTACATCAGCAAGAACATTCCAGAAGAAGAGAGGGAGAGCTACATTCAACTTCTGAAAGAGAACCAAGATGTGTTCGCATGGACCTATTTCGAGATGCCAGGGCTGAACCTGGCAATCACAATGTACAAGTTATATTTCGTGAAAGAGAACAGGTTGGTTAAACAGCCACAGAAGCGCTTCCATCCCGACATCGTCCCAAAGATAGAAGAGGAGGTGAAGAAGCTGCTTCAAGCAGGATTTATCAGGGAAGTTCAGTATCCTAAATGGATCTCGAACATAGTGACGTGAAGAAGAAGAACGGCCAGATCCGGGTATGCGTCGACTTTCGCAATTTGAACGAAGCCTGTGCTAAGGACAACTTTCCTTTACCCATCCTGGAGCTTCTGATTGACAACACGTCAGCATACACGATGATGTCCTTCATGGATGGCTACTCGGGGTATAACCAGATCCGGATGGCTCTAGAAGACGAAGAATCCACGTCCTTCCACACCTCGCTCGGAATATTTTGCTATCGCGTAATGCCATTTGGGCTAAAGAACGAGTGTGCCACACATAAGAGAGCCATGCAAGTAATTTTTCAAGACATGATGCACAAGCAAGAGGAGTGCTACGTTGAAGATCTAGTGGTGAGGTCTGAAGGACATCAACAATATTGCGAACATCTAAAACAGGTATTTCGGAGGTTAAGGAAGAAGAACCTCCACATGACCCCCTAAAAGTACACCTTTGGAGTATCCTCCAAGGAATTTCTAGGTTTTGTGATCAGGCATCGGGGCATTGAAATCGACCCTGTGAAGATTAAATTGATACGAGAGTTGCCTCCTCCGAAGAACTTGAAAGAGCTAAAAAGCTTCCAAGGAAGAGTTGCTTACCTGCGGCGGTTCATCTCAAACCTATCGGGCCGTTGCAATCCCTTCTCTCGTCTGAACTAGAAAGATATCCGCTTTGAATAGGATGAAGCATGCCAGAAAGCTTTTGAGTCTCTCAAAGAGATACTCAAGAAATCTCCAGTTCTCGTGGCACAGATTGAAGGGAAGCCCTTAAAATAATATGTAACAGTGGAAGGGAATTCATTGGGGGCACTACTTGCCCAAAAGAATGAAGAAGGGAAAGAAAATGCTCTTTATTACCTGAGCTGTACGTTCGTTGGTGCTGAGTTTAATTACTCACCGATAGAGAAGATATGTCTGGCTTTAATATTTACTGTGAAGAAGTTGAGACATTATTTTCTATCACACTAGATCACACTGATCTCCAGAACGGATCCCATCAAGTTCCTGATGAATTGGCCCATGTTGTCCAGGCGATTAGCCAAATGGGCTCTACTATTATCCGAGTTCGACATTCCGTATCTGTCGTCTCAGGCTATCAAAGGACAAGCCATAGCTGACTTCCTAGTAGCTCATCCAGTACCAAATAATAAGGAGATGGAGTGTGACCTTCCCAACGACCAAGCAATGACGATAGGGATCACGAAGCCGTGGCATATTACTTTGATGGAGCCTCCAGAGCCACAGGATTAGGGGCCGATGTAATCTTCATCAGTCCCCAAAGTAATCTATTGCCCTACTCAGCCGTCATGCACAAACAACAAAGCTGATATCACGCCCTCATCGTCGGGCTACAACTGGCACAAGACATGCAAATCTGATTATTACAAGTATACGACGGTTCACGGTTGGTTGTGAGACAACTTATGACGGAATATGAAGTCCGCAATCCAGAGCTATCACCTCTTTACCATCGGGCCCGAGCCCTATTTGATCATTTCTGGGATAGTACATTGTCGCATGTCCCGAGAGCTAAAAATTCGCAAGCGGATGAGTTGGCCAACTTTGCTGCAGCTCTAGGCCACCCAGGGGGCAGCCCACTTCAAGTTACCATAGAAGAAAGGAGAATATTGCCGTCCCTCCGCAGTAGCTGAAAATATCGAGAACACAAGCCTAGTTTGTTGCTTTGAGATCATGGAAGAAGAAGATTGACGGAGATCGTTCGCAAATTACATGAAATACGGGTTCTTGCCTGAAGACCAGTAAATGCGCACCCAAGTCAGAAGACGCGTTGGCTCGTTCGTCCTTCTAGAAGAAGTTTTGTATCGACGTTCAAATGATGGAACATTGTCGAGATGCTTGGCTCAGGAGGAAGTGCGCGACATGCTAAGAGAAGCGCACGGAGAAGAATGTGGTGCTCAACAAGGCGGCTAGAACTTGAATGATCGAGTGCAGCACATGGGCTATTATTAGGCCACTATGGTGAAAGATGCAATGGAATATGTGAGAAGATGCCATCAGTGTCAGATTCATGCCAACATCATACACGTTCCTCCTGAGGAGCTATTAGTCGGTAATGTCATGGCCTTTCGTAGCCTAGGGTATGGACATGATAGGTCCCATCAGCCCTTCCTCTTCTCAAGGACATCAATATATACTGGTGGCAACTGATTATTTCTCTAAGTGGGCGAAGCCATGGCCCTGAAGAATGTGAAAGCCAAGCAAGTGGAAGGTTTCATCCGGAACGCCATCTTATATAAACACAACATCCCTGAGCAGATCATCATGGATAATGGCACACCCTTCCGAAATGTCATGATTGATAAGTTGTACGCTAAATTCAAGATTAAGCATTGTTACTCGACGTCTTACTATCCTCTTGTGAATGGGCTTGCCGAAGCGTTCAACAAAACCATCGTGAAATTTTTAAAGAAAACGGTGGCAGAGAATAAGAAGGATTGGGATAAATGATTGTCCGAAGCACTATGGGTGTATCGCACCATGCATCGCACAGCAACATGGCCCACTCTACATTCATTAGTATACGACACAAAAGCTGTCATCCCAATGGAAGTCCAGGTTGAGTCCCTGCAAGTGGCACTCCAGAACTCCTTAACAGATGAGCGTAATGCCGAACTTAGGATGGCCGAGCTCGATGCCTTGGACGAGAAAAGGCTCACAACGCAACAATGATTAGAGATGTATCATAAATAAATCTCAGCAGCATATGATAAGCAAGTCAGGGGTAGATCCTTGATGAAGGGTGACTTGGTACTCGTAATGAAACGCTCGACACCCGTGCACACCATGAGGAGCAAGTTCGATCCTAAGTGGGACCCGATATGTATTATAGAAGAAGTCTACTCCAACGAGGCCTACTGCTTAGTAAATTTCGACGGTAGTGGAGCTGGGTTTTCAGTTAATGGCCAATTTCTGAAGAGATATCATCCCAACAGTTAGCCTTCTACTTTTATATTTACATAAGTAAAACAAGTGTAAACACCCCTGAGAGAGGCAATGTAATAAACAAGATAGAAACAGAGAATGGAATGAAGTAGAGTACGGTAAGTGAACTCGTAATTGCAAAAGCTAATTGGTTACTTTGTATTTTTGCAGGTCTTTCATGCCCTTACTATGAAGGAATGACCAAAAGAAACCACTTGTCTATGACACGAGCATATCTCGAATTTGGAAACCTAGGATGTTCCTGAAATTGACGACAAAGGGAAGTATCACTCTCTTCATTTCGTTCTGCATTCATTATCACAAATATTTATTATCATCATTCATTACGATTATGATTTCTATTAAATTATATTGCAAAGCATTCTAACACCCATCACACAATGTCACACAATAGAAAAGTAATTGCCATTGTCATTTCATTAACAAAAGTACGGTTAACATTTTTCAACACCGTATACATGAATAGTCAGAAGGTAAGTATCCCTTACATTAATTACAACGATTCCAAAATTCGGTCAAGGGTAAAATCCTATGATCATTTCTATACGTTAAGGGTTACAAGAAGTGCGTCGAAAGTAAAAGATCAAAGCTCTCCAAACATCTTGATATCAGCCTGGTCATAGTTACCCTGGTAGCTTCCATCACGACTTCGCCTCAGACAACACTAACGCAGGATCGGGAACATGTTGAAGCTCGGTGGTCAAATTTCTAGTCGCTCGCGCACCACTTCACTCTCACTTTCAAGCCTTATAATAATTATTTGATCCTGAGTAACTACTTACTCAAGATGAGTGGCCTCAAAGCTTACGGCTATCTTCTCTGCCTACAAATGGTCGATCTCGATGATGATTTCAAGCTAGACGATCTAGACACCCCTTATGTTGTGCTTTATTATTCTGTAAAGACACTCGTGTATCTGTTGTCGAGCGCACATGATGTTCTACTATAGGTCTTAGAGAATCCTCAATCTTCCATTTCTCTTCAACAATAGGGTCTGGCTTAGCACGTTCAGTAGCCGTTACCCTCGTGATGGAGCTTTCAAATGAAGAAATATGATCGACGATTACGAGTGCATTAGGTCCTACCACCCCGACACAAGTTTTTAGTGCTTTCATTCTAACACCCAACATATGTCATTCGCGTGGATCAGTTAATGCCTTCGCAATGCTAAACAATAGGCCTTTCAACACGCCTCTGCCCAAAACAATCCAAGTAATTGAAAGTAGGGATGTCCAATATTGTAGCGACAACAACGCCGGAACCGACAATAACTACAAGAAGAAAAGACAAGATAAATAAGTGATACATTAACAAACATGAAAGTAAAACCACAAGATATAATTCAATATGAGTTATGAAGAAGTCATACCAGGGACCGCGGGAAGATCTATAGCAGGCCCCGAAGGCCCAGCAACGCATGTCCCAGCATCAACAATTGGTTCTAAAGCTTGGCCTGGCAGTTCAACAATCGCAACCAGAGATGATGCGGCGGAAGCTATAGGAGCAGACATCGATTTGACAGCATCTACAAAAATAAAATGAAAAGAATATGGTTAGCATAATCACACAAGAATCAAAGCGATGAAGTACGATGAAACACAATTGCGATTGCGGTTCTTACCTTGCGATTGAAGGATGTCAGATTTGACTTCTACCACAATATAAGGTGGCGTGTCCACAACCCCTAAGACAATAGAACAATCTACTTGTGTTGGACAGCTCGTTGCGATGACCAAAAGAGGTTCAATATCCTCCTCACATATCTTAGGCCCGGGAGCGGACTCCTCAGCATCATCAGTACGAACAGGTGAACATGGATGTACGCTCATCGATGGCCCCGTGGTTGGTGTCTTGGCAGTCCGAGAAATAGAGCATAAGGGTTCGAAAAGGCGCTGGACCTTGACGTCATCACGAAGTTGTGCTTTGATCTCGATTTCAACAACATCTTCACCATCGCCTGCGCCCTTAGCACCAGTGTCGTTATCATAATAATCTGTGATATAATTATTATTGCTGTGATCGATGGCGCAACCTGCCTCCCAGTCATCGCCTGAATAATCGACAGGTTCATCTCCAAGCTGCGACCCTGAATCATTAATGAGGATCGTCACTTGGTCACTATCAACTTCAAGATCACCTTCAACACTATTCTCTTCTGCATCATTAGGCCTGAGCTTGCCCTCGTCACGGTCATCATTAGCAGCCCTGCCTTCGTCATCATTGATCTCCTCTATAACATTAGGCCGGAGCTCACCCTCTTCGCAGCTATCAACAACAGCTCCGCCTTTTACATTGTCGCCTGCTACCTCTAAAGGATCTCTCTTTAGTGACGGATCCAAACTCCTCCACTTTTTGATATGCAACTCCTCTGCTATTTTCAGGACCTTCTTGGGCCGGATGGATGTACTTTCGGTGCAAAGTTTATCTTGACTCTCAATCGTTCTCTCAAACGACCTTGTGGAGGATCGTTAACAAATACGTCGGAAGATCTAACCCCTACCATGCCCTCCATGGGCTCATTCTCCTCAGTTACTGGATGAACAATTTTTGGCAAATCACCACTAATACTTGCCACTCCTTCAGCTACAGAGCCCGGTTCACCCATCAGCAACCCACTCTTAGCTTCACCACCTCTCCGTGTTGGAGGACGTCCAAGTTCAACCTCTTGCTGATGCCTTCGCAAAGGCACCCCAAAGCTGTGCCATCCATCCAACGCCCTATTATCTTCTACGAGTAATTGGTGCACTTAAAGGAGTTACATGACTAGTACCAGAGGTTCCGATCGCTTCTCGTTGCTCATGTATATAGTCGAGACTATCCTCAGGAACTTCTGCTAACCTTGGAGGAGAAAGATAAAGAGGAAAATTAACGAGCTTGACACTCCAAACTCATGCATATTGATGCATCCACCACCTCATCCAACCATATGAATTGGTAGTACGTCAGTAGTTACCGGGCAACACGAACTTTACACCGGTTCTCATAAGCAGAAGCTAGTCCCACATCCATTCCCAATGGAAAGGACCTGTACCGTATGCCTGTTTCGTTCTCGTTACGTCTGACAATGTTGATGGAACCCCTTGATTGCAACCAAATTGCTTAACAAACCTACTAGGGTAGTAAGGCTAGCGCCAGAACTTCATGTTCTCTCAAAATGGGAGAGAAGTAGTTTGAATAAATATGAAGAATTCTCTATCAGTAAATTTAATCGAATGCTCGTCGTCCACAACTTTACGGTCTTCATTGATGCTGGAAATAGAGAAATGGTAAAAGCTGATCTCATCTCCATCGCGAATCTTCGAGGACACCCACTCTGACGTTCGAGCCATCATCTTGGCTCCCATAAATCTGAAAAGAGGGGCACGTTCTAGAAGGATATGTGAGTGAAGTCCCATATTATACACCCACGGGAAATAAATGCCTAACCAGCTGCAGAAGTAATGTCATGGACAATAAGCTGAGGATTACTGATGACATAACCAAACGCTCTATATATACTACACAGCATAGGCGGCGCTAGAGAAAGATGTCGACCATTGGCAAGAGCATTGACCATGAAGAAACAAGAAACCTTAATACCATCTGCACCCTTGAAACTGAGGAGCGCAACTGCAGACAACCAGTACTCTAAGAAACCCACCAGCTCACAAGTGTGAGATAATTTGTTTGGGCATAAAATTTGCACTGGAATTGTTCTCGCATGGCCTTTCGACCTTTAGTGTTGACCTCATACTTCTTATAATCAATCCTGAAGAGAGAAAAGAGAACCTTACGTAAGAAACTACACAACTAAAGAGATACATTTCATGAAAGAAAGAAAGAAACATCATACAAAGACTTACTGCATGACGTGGCTGAAGTAGACTAATCAATCCTCATCGTGTATCTTCGAAATATTATCAAACTGCTGCAATTCGTTGAATAGCTCCAAACACGCCTCAGAATGGTAAGCTTTCCGACGACCTTTGCGTCTATAGGAGGACAACTCTTCATCGGAAGGAACATATTCATGGTAATACTCACCACAGATAGGCAAGCCTGCCATCATCCGGAGATCCCATAAAGTTACACTCATCTCCCCATGAGGAAGATGGAAAGAGTTATTAACAAAGCTCCAGTATTTCAAGAAACCCCTAAGTATCATCGGATCCTAATGAAAGAAACCAGAAGTTGCGTCGATGGCATGATAAAGCTTGATTTCCTTTAATACGTCTTCATGACGGATCAGAATCTCCTTCGCCCATGGTTCGTAACTGATATGCCGATTCAAATGTCCTCGCGTTCGAAAATTCGAAGTCTCCCACATCGCCGATGTACTCAGATGACAGAATCTCTGACGGACCATCTCGAAGAAATGAGTTGGGTAAGGCGCATGAGGGTCACATGTCAGCATGAGGAAGATCATCTCTTTGGATTTACCTATCTCATGCTTCTTTCCATCATCTCCTAAAGTGGCGGTGAGCAATTTCTTTAGAAGTGAAGTCCATCTCTCCACCCCGTAAAATTGATAAGGCTTGCGAACATCAGATGTTCAATGCTCGGGAAGGGTTTACACCTCATAAGGGATTTATCATGCAAGATGATCCGGCCATTATAAGGATTCGTGATAAAGAAGCCACACTTTACGAAAATTTTATTGCGATCCCATACTATTTTCATCCGTTCATACTTTAGATCAGTGAGTTGTGTCAACTGCTCTGCTTGACTAATCGCCTCAGCCGGTTGCTTACCTCGACTTCATTTCTTCTTATTCTTCTGACCTTTGTGATTGTCCTCTTTTTGTCGAACAGGCAAATCAGAAGGGTTTGTTTTAACAACGCCTGAAGCACCAGCAAGCTAATAATACCAAGAAACCCATTCTTACGTGGTCCCTTGTGTCGGAGTCTTAGATGCGGTCTTATTCATGAAAATACGCAACAACACTTCGTGCGGAAGCTATTTGATGCGATCAGAGAAATCCATTACCTCGGGCTCGACCACAGGAAAGAAGTGAGAGTTACGCTTCACTGGGGGAGGATTTGAAGGGGCTTCGGCCACCCTCTTTCGACCGCGCTGCATCTGCATCAGACCGAAGCTTGTGACCTGGAAGCTTCACTAGAGGATCTCGTCGTTGCTACCATGATTCACTGCAACGCATAAGTAAGAGAGCATCAGAAGGAAATCCGATTCACACAATAAATAACGCAGATCACATCACTCGAACAAGACCGCACATGCAAATAAACCATAAGTAAAATGGCACACGCAATTGCAATTAACAAGACTGAAAACAACAAACTTCAAATGCATATCAAATTAGCAAACATGCATATCTAGTAACACATCAAATGCAATCATAATTATACGCGTGTATACACATATGTGATCGATGCGCATGCAAATTCATGCTTAAACCCGCACTGCGCCATGGATACAACTTGGAAGTGATCTCGAATAAATCCAAAAGTTTATATACGACTCTTAACAGATTCAGGAAACAATCCTAACATCAGATGCACACAATTATTCATATACAACAATTTTACACGTGCTTAAAGCATTATAACCGAAGTTTGACAGATGCATCCCAAATTTGCCTAAAACAGACAGCTGCAGACCACAAAAGATTGAGATGAGCAGCGTATTGTAAGTCAGAAACGCTGAGTTCCAATCATGTGTAAGTACCAGGCATAATGGCCATGAACAGTGTCAGATCTGGCCATGTATAGAGCCGGGCGCATGTATTCTTCACCATGGACGAAGGAGACATAAAAAATCTCAAAATTGGCTAAGTAGTGGGCTCACATGCGCCGAAGGTGATGCCTTAGGCGCATGTGATTCACCACATGTGCCCACCTCACAAAGCATGGAAGTGCAAGTTCAGGTGCCGAAATCCCCGGCGCATGTGTCCTTCCATATGCGCCCACACTTAATAAGTGGGAAAGTCATGCGCCCATCTTTAAGTTTTGGGAAAAGCTTAAGTCTGAAGTAAGACTCTGGGCGCATATCCAGAAGCACATGCGCCCGGCCCCTAGAACACTTCCACATGCGCCCGGGATAAAAACTCGTTCACCGAAAAACGACTGGAAGGCAACATGCGCCCAAGGGAAGGCAACATGCACCCACTCCGTAGGGGAGAGCTCTCTCACCTCAGAAAATTTTCACTTCTTCAACTCAAAAAATGAACAACTGACTTACTAAGTCACCTATTTATAGCTGAGCCCGGGACCCGGTGCACTGTACTAGTGTAACGTAAGCATCTAGCGCAGCACATTGGGGGGGGGGGGGGGGGGGGGGGGGGGCACTTGTTGGGGCTCAAATTCGCACCCAGAATAAAAAAAAACATATAACGGTCCATCTGTGGCGATCTGGATGAAAATGCCAGTGCAGCCCTAACCCTAGGCAACCTGCGCAATCATAATTGAAACCTATGAATGCCATTTCGTGGTGGAGTTAGATATGTGTATTGCTGTCAAATGATCCAGGGGCCTGAAAACCCTTAACTACCAAGTTTGAATGCCGCGCGATGTGTATTTTTACCTGTACACCTCAAAATGTGTTTGACCCTTATTTGGAGCTGACCTAAAGGATCCAAAAGCCTACAAATGCTATTTCGGAAGGGAACTGGACATGCGTATTGCTGCCAAATTATCTAGAATGCCCCAAAACCTCAGACTAGAAAGTTTAAATGTCTTGTGATGCATATTTTTGTGTGCACGCTTCCCAAAGCAAAGTTCCTATACGAAGAATCGGCCCGAAGGGTCCAAACTAGTAAATAACTACCGAAATTTGTAGTAGTTGATCATCCATACCCAATATCGTTCATTCAATAGCCCAATGAGAGGCTTAAAGTACTCTGGCGTCAGTGACTTTGACCTCTATAAAAGTACTTGTCCTTTAAGAGCGGATAGTCGGAGCCTGAAATCTAAAAATAATCTAAGTCTGGAAACATGTGGAGAACATATGCAGAGAGCACATGCGAAGGCAACATGAGGAAGCAACATGAAGAGGCATTTCTTCCCGGAAAGCTTTCGGAAAACTTCAAGTTGGAGACATGCGCCCGGCCTAGAAGCACATGCGTTAGCCACAGTCGCCCGAAAATCCTCTTGGAAACACATGCGCTCAAAGTATTCGTTTTCCCCGACCGAACCCGATTAGACCATTATAAATAGTAGGTCGACCTGATGACCAAGAGAGACATCACTCACAGACGACCTCAGAGCGGCACAAGAGGTAACATGCACCCGCTCTGTCTTTCCTCGCCGGATCCCCTCATTAGAGAGGGGTTTCCTTGCCGGAATCCCTCGTTGGAAAATGATTTCTTTTGTCGAGGTAAAAGTACAAAGAAGAGGAAAAATCCAGAAAATAATCTAAGTCTGGAACATACGGAGACCACATGCGGAGGGCACAGTCGGAGGCCACATGCACCTAGGACCCCGTTTGCATAAATACATGCGCCCACTCCCTTGACAACTTGAAAATTTTCAAAATTGGCTAAGTGTCATAACCACATGTGTCCACTGCCTCAGCCCAGGCACATGTGCCATGCCACATGCGCCCTGGAGGGGGAACTCTCTCCTTCTCCTTCCGATTTTGAGACATGTGCCTGGGGGGGGCACATGCGCCGAACCCCAGGGCATATACGCCCACCACTAGCCCCACATGCGCCCGGACTGTCCTTCTGACCTAGAAAATTCCATGATGTGGCCTGCTTCTGCATCGCACTATCGCTCCTAGACACACATCGCCATGCTATATCTATACCCTGGACTGGATCTTCCAACGATCAATGTTAAAGGTCCCAAATCAGTGATTTAATCAAAAGTAACCAATACTTATCTAAATTTTCAAATCCAAAAATCCTTTCGAAAGAGCATAAAATAGTCGAAATCAAGCAGAATTTGACCGACACTAAGTGGGAGACTTAGTTTCTCCATGGTATGAAACACCATAATAATGCACTACAAGGAGGTTATCTGCCTTCATTATCCTCGAATAGCCTAATTAAGCAGTAAACAAGCCCAGTACTTAATCATTTTCGACCCTGGTAAGTGCGTTGTTGGCTCGAAAATCAACTGACGCCAAGTAGAATTAAATGCGATTGCACTGACGCCAAAGTGGATCTAGCATCATTGCGATCTTAGTGGACATAATCCATCACTGTTCGAGGATAATCGTCGTTGATATTCACCGAATACCCTGATTAGGTAGTAAACAGGCCCAATACTTGGTTATTTTCAACCTTGGGAAGTGCCCTGTTGGCTTGAAGATCAACTAATGCTAAATAAAACTAAACGCAATCTCATCGACGTTAAGACAAACTTAAATTTTTCATGCTATAAGGCAACTAAATCAAGCACTTACAGGGTATTTATCCTTATCATTTATCAGATATTGGCATAAACGGGCACTTAACAGACCCGTTACTTAGCCAGTTGCAGGCCTCGAAAGTATGCTATCTAGTCTGTCGGACTTGGATCCTCGAAGGAACCTAGCTCAATATAACTTACTCGACCCCATATCGATAATCAGAAGACGTACGGAAGAAAGAATGTTCCCGAAGACGAGTCGCTGGACTCCAAGATTGAACATATTTACTTTACATTCATTCATGTACTGTACAAGCTCTATTCATCCCGGATAAAGGTCAGAGGCCAAACCCAAGGGATTATGGTTACCACGATAAACCGAAATCACCAGAGTTCTAACAACACTCGAAATGTCCTACTATGGACTGCCATTATAAAAGCTAATCGATGCCCTACCCATCCACAACGGTATCTGTTAGTTGAGCTGATCAAGTAGTTACGATACGTCTTCTCACAGTCACTCGTCATAAAAATACGGGAAGAGGGCCTTGGGTCATTTCGACCAACAGTTGATGTTTGTGTACTCTAGTGGTCACCCGTCATAAAAATACGGGAAGAGGGCCCAACGTTACACCACTCGATTAAAAATCCTGACAGTCCTTCAACTCGGACAATCCGAAAGAAAATGGAACATAAACATTCGATTTGTCTAAAAACATGACTCAGTCCATAACAAGAAAATAAATAGGTCTCTATGACCATGAACTCAAGACCATAATCCATGGCGGGTTAGTCTTTTGCCTTTTAATCAAGGGTGATCAACCATTGATGTAATTAAGGTCTCGTGACAAATATCACAGCTTGTAATGTAAAAGATATCAGAATATCTGGAATAAAATTCGCCTTGCAATATCTCTTCTCGTGCATACTTTGTGAATGCTTATGATTGTCTTTGAATATCTCTATACTTAGAAATTCCCCAGAACAACGAAATACAAGAAAATTGCCTTGCGTATTTTCTAGTTTTAACAACGTCAAATCAGATCAACAAGCTATTAGAATTTTGGATATGTAAATTCGTAATTATGAAAATTCAAAATTATAATAATTTATAAAATAAAATGAAACAGATAATGGAATTTAGAAAATAAATTAGAAAAAGAAGAATTCAGAATACTTATTGAATTGAGGCGTGAATAGTCACTCGGCTTGAAGTTGTTTTTACCTCATTTAGACGGTGTCCATGGTGCTACAGGAATACTCGTTACACCGGCACGCTCGATGTACGAAGACCCGAACTACTTCTGTGTGTCTAACCTGGAGACAGAACCAATGTGAACTAGAGATAAAACACTTTGCTAAAATTTAGATTGGAGAGATCTGAGTGAACATGAAAAAGAGAACTAGAGAAGTCCTTTCATAGACTTCGATGGTTGCCATAAATGGGTGTAGAAGCACCTTTGCCAACAAACATGGCTGTTGAGTTTTTTTAAAGGAGATGACTATTGTTTCAAAATTCAAAACAAATAAATTTTTTAGCAATAGTTGCAAAAATTGAAACTATGAAAAGCAATAAAACCGTTTAGGCTTTAGCAAGTATACTCGCGCGCGTGTGCACACCACACTGCATCGCACTGCGCCGCGCCACACCACGTCCATGGCCACAGCTCGGCCTGGCGCATGTGTTCACGATTCATGGCATAGATTGGGGCTCGTGGCATAGCCCCCCAACAACCAAATTCACATGCCCCTTGAAAGGGCCTAAGCCCTATACCAAAATCTCTTCTTATAAACTCTATATTTTTCCCATTTCCATCCGACATGAGACTAAATTTACATCACTATAAAACAATAGTCTTTGTTTCTTTTTGAGAAACGTTTCGAAGAGAAGTGCTGGAATTTATGGCCTGCTTAAGTTTTGAAATTTGAGATTGATCGCTAGCAGGGTTGTGATTGATCTCTAGCCATTTGAGATTGATCTCAAATCCTCCAGAATTGCTGAACTGTTGCTGGACAAAAGTGCAGGTTGTCGATTGATTGCCTGACCACTTGCGATTAATTGCCCAGCCACTTGCAATCAATTGCCCGAGCCATAAAATTCCAGATTTTTGAAGAATTGTTGTTGAAACTCCTTGGACAGTTTTGAAGATTGTCGAATGATTGATGGACCTCCTGCGATTGATCACCTGACCGCCCAGATGCCCAAATTTCTATTTTTACAGTTGATCTAAGACTTTTGATTGATCGCCCGGATCAACCGATCAATCGGCCAACGTTCAGAAACTGTAATTTTTATTTCAAGCTTTCGATTTTCTCTGCGCACTGCGTAAGTGTTGTACAAATTCTCGAATCTTCTGCATTGGTGGAGCTCGAAAGCTATAAAAGGACACCTCGACTTCATTCCTAAGGCATCCTAGAAGAGTTCTAAAGCATTGAGAGGTGGAGAAGAACAGATTCGGAGGTCTACAACTCTCTCTACTTAGAGTCTCTTTAGTTTTCATATTTAGAGTAGTTTTTCTATTTTCTTCTAGCATGTTTGGCTAAACCTCTTAGCTAGAGCTAAGAGGTGAAACTTGTAGTTATCTTAGATGCTTTTAATTCATTTTTAAGGTTTCAAAGTTGGATTTCTATGTTGAAACAATGGTTTGTTATGTTTGAATGAAGTTCTAAGTTAGTTTTTCTTTAAATCTCTTAATGACTTATGGATGTTTAGAAGAATTAACCTTAGATATATTCTTAATTATTATGCAAAATATAAACATCTACACTTCGAGGAATCGAATTCAATATGCTTTAGAGCTTGAATTTTCATGCAGGAACTTCAAACCAAAATTCTATCTTTTTTATGAAATCTGAGATATGTGTTGGACATTAGTATGATTTGAATCAAGTTCAAATTGTGATATTAGTTAAATCTAATGACAAGATTCGATGTTTATCATAGTTGTGATCTTAATATATTGGAAATAGGATTGGCCTATGTAATTAATTGTGCCCAATGCTTAACTTGAATTGAGGGAATCATGTTGATGAACAACACATATGTTAGACTGTTTGATGGTATAACCACTTTATAATCCGGCTAGATAGGATTGAATTCTAATTCTAGTTGTGTAGTTGAGAAACTTATACGAATTACACATCTACGATAGCTATAAGTAGATCGTCGGTGCTCTAGTATTCCTTTTAGATTGTTAAACTTATATTAAGTTTACAGATTGCTCATTTACATTAAAAATTCCAGAATAGTTTGTTCTAGTTCGATTTCAATTAGAGTTATTCAAAGGAGTTTTGTGAATTCCTGGTTGATCCCTAAAGACGATCTCAGTCTCTACCGAATTATTACTACATCGCAGCCTTGCACTTGAGGTGAGCGAACACAATTTACGCTCAGTGCCACATATTACAACAGTTAGGCACTATGTTCTCTTCAGGCCTTCAGATGTCAAAGTTTTCACAAATGCCAAAGTTCATCACTTTGTCTAGTGGGAGTCTGCAGAGACTCTAACATTGGAAGGAAAATTTTGAAACGTGTGCTAAGATCTTCACCCACCGTAATGGGATCTCAAGAACTTGAACATTAGCTCTAGGTGCAAACTCTCCTCATAGGACATAAAATCTACTCGATAAGATGTTTACTAATTCTATATGCATGTGTGAATGACATACATCCACACATTGGCGCATATGTCAAAACATGGCACATATCTACGATCCAACCTTCCATCATGTGAGTTTCATTATTTAGAACTTTTGGTATAAAAAGTAGCTCGTGTCACACCTCAAGTGGGACATAGTATATCAAAGCAAATAAAAAGATAAAAAGAAAATTAACCATGAAGTTTTGACCTAGTGAAATTGTCTAGTCTTTTATGTTGAATATATAAGGAGCCATTTTAAAACTACGTTGGATCATCTAACATAAAACCCTATGTTGTATGTGAAAGTTTGGCAGAACTACTAAAACTATGGCTAAGTCATATGGGGGGGGGGGGGGGGGGGGGGGGGGGGGGGATTGATTAGGACCATTTAAAAAATCTCACCTAAATAAAACTAATTAATCAATTAAACTAAATTAAGTAACACTTAGCTTCCAAACTTAAGTGGGTCCAATCATATAGACTACGAAAGATTATAGCAAATCAACATCTAGTCTAATTAGTGAAAATACATCTTGTGTGTGAATCTATTTATCATGTGCATAACATACATTCTATTCAAGCATTCATATAATTATTAATTAAACTAACAATGATAGAATAATAATGTGCTCAAATCAATCACAAACATAACATGTATAGTGGGTCGGTTTCCTTACTCCACTCCTGGTTACCGTACTCACTCCTTGAGTACATCGAATTTCACTAAACGAAGGTTTTAAATTAGGTTCACCTCTCAACCTTTCATCGGAGGTTTTACACACAGGCTCACCTTTCAACTCGAATAAAGATTTTCAATAGGCTAGCCTTT
Organism: Liriodendron chinense; assembly: GCA_003013855.2. Classification (NCBI taxonomy): domain Eukaryota; kingdom Viridiplantae; phylum Streptophyta; class Magnoliopsida; order Magnoliales; family Magnoliaceae; genus Liriodendron; species Liriodendron chinense. The sequence continues at coordinate 11,389,165 of ML058384.1, read as the reverse complement.
CAACCTTGGCTTAAGAACCCCACATTCTTCTCCTGTCGAAGGCTCCCCACTTAAAGACTTACGTGGTTTTCAATAGGCTAACCATTAACCTTGCGTTCTTCTCTTATCGGAGGCTCTGACTTGGTCAAGTTTGGGTTACAAACTCTCACACTCAATCCTACCCAAGGAAAGAGTGCGCACAAACTCTTACAATTGATACTTACTTGTCAGATTGAGCCCCTTTTATCACACTTTTTTGAGTTGCTTTTTCTAGCTCTTCTGTGCTTGAATCAGCTCCGGTCCCATGTGCTCTCCCGATCAATGATGCCAATACTTTTCCAAGGCTTCAACTCCAACAATCAATCATGTTGCATTTGATGCTCCTTTGAGATGCCTAAGGTGATGGGAGATAAGTTGAATCTTCTAAAACTAATGGAGAGTTATATAACTAAAATGATTCACCTAAAAAATCTACAGGAGATATTTAGATTAAGGTTTTACCTATAGATTTAGTATCTAAATATCTAAAGATCAAGAGGGAATAAGTTCATCTTCATTTGAGCTTTGAATGCTCCAACATGTGATGAATCACAAGGAAGATGACTTGATTAGGTTAGTATTAGAGCCTATTAATATTTTCTATAGTGGTGGCTTTTAATACACTAAAATCCCTCTTGCAAGCCCAAGAACCAAGCTGCCAATATATAGAGCAAAGCTTAAATGGTTAGAAAACAGGCAGTAACGATTAACTGTCGGTCGGTCGACCATAGGTGTCGAGTCCAAAATGCGTCGTCGACCAACCAAATTTAGACGTTGGCCGATCGATTACCCCCTATGGCTTGTTGTTTGAATTAGCCACAAATAGGCCTGTTGGCCGGTCGACAACGCTTATCGGTTAGCTGATTTTAACCATCGGCCGGTCGAATAAGGACTGGACAAATGTTATCTTTGCTGTCCAATTTTGGCTATTATCGGTCTGTCGACCCGATCGATTGGTCGACTGATCTAGCTGTCGGTCGATCGATGAGTCTACCGACAGTACTATGAGTTTTGTTGTTTGGGGTGTATTTTTACAGCAACCCATGAACCTCTTAGGTCTTACAAAGGGTGGTCTTTTGGGACACCTAAGGCCATTCTATGATGATTAAAAGTTTGCCCAATGGGTCCAAGTCATGTAGATGTTTAGGCTATTTTGGTTCTAATAGGTTAGGATCACCAAGGAATATATGATTTACCTGTTTTTTTCTTCTTTGATGCTTCTTGTCTACTTGAATCTTTGGTCTTGAGCTTACCAAGGCTCAAACGACATTACGACACATGGACGCATGTGATTAACATATAATGTACACTAGTATGCCATAAATAAGTGTATTAACACATTTGACACCTTGTATTTGGGTGTATTTGAGAGAATTTAAGTGTAAATAGAATCAAATTACTCTTTCAGGGTAATGTATTTTAAGATAAATGGAACCAGAGGTATCTGAGATACATACTTTTCATGCTTTTTGAAATTTTAAGTTTTCGTTGAGATTCAAGTGAGTGAAATGCCTTTTTTGCTCTCTTTTCAACGGCAGTAGAGTCGCATGTATCATAAAGGTGATGCTAGGCTACTAATTTGCTATACACATGACATGCTAATGATAGCCTGAAACAATCTGATTATCGACCGTAAACCTAAAATCACATCAATAGAATGATATTAACTGTTGAAATGTTGGCCATCTAAATGAACGGTAAACAAATGTTAGCGAGTTGCTCATTTGTGGTCCTTATGTTTGTGTCCTATCCAAGGCTCGAACTTTCCTCAATTTTGGCCAAAGTATATATTTTAATGGTTTTATTACAATCATTCTATCAAATATCACATATGTGCCCTAATTTGGTATACTAAAGCTGATTTAATTAATCAAATTCAGGACATGTGAATATGTTGAAGAACCCCATTTCATTTCACCTTGCTTCCGGTGTAAATGTGATTTATGCAATCGAACGCATTTCAAATACAAGCTCCCAAACCAGCCTTAAGCATCATATCCAATCTCATGGATAGTTCAAATCTCACGGCCGTCCTCCATGTTTGCATGCATGCCCCTGAGTAGATGTGTACGGTAACTCTCTACATTTGTGTAATTAACAAACATTCGTTATAAAAGATCACTATTTAGACCCGCTGATTTTCATAATTTCTACTTTTTGGTGGTACACCATTACAAAATGGTAGTAACATATAACCACAAGTAGAGGAAAGGCTCCAGCTGTCAACATGGGTGGTTGTAATTCCCAATCTCAGGTGGACCACTCCAAAGGAAAAAGTGGTGATTGAACAACCACCAATAAAGTTTTTAAGTGGGCGTCATCACCAGTGTTTCCTGTGGTGAGTCAACCTGAGATTTGGATCTGCCTCACTTAAATGAACTGAAAAAAAAATAGATGGATGGTGCGGATAAAATATGTGCATAATGGTGGGTCCAACGGAGTACCAACCATGGGCCACGTCCTTGCTACCAGCAATAGGCGTCAGAAGACTTTTTCGGTGGGTATTTTTGTCATTTTCTGAAAATTTATGACAAAAGTTAAAGTAAACTGACGAAAGGCACCTGCATGAAAATAAGTCAGTTAATGAGGTAGGTTAATGAAAACTTATTTTAAAAAGGTATGAGGATGTAAATACAATATTAATTAGATATTATTTTGTAAAATTTCCTATTTTACATTATACAGCACCGAAAGGAAACATCCAATAACAGATATTAGTATTAAATTTGTCCGGCCGAATATGGTTGTTAGTGACGGCCGGTGGAACAGTTAGTGTTTTGTCCGGCCCAACAAAACATCAAACGCATCGAACTCGATCAACCTTACATTATCTTAATAGAGCCTTGATAACTGCACACGTGCTCGGATAGTTGTGGGATCTGATCCATCCATCAGGTTGGTCCAGCCTCGTAGATCTTTTTCCCAAAAATAAATATGGATCAATCAAGATGTGGGCCTGAATATTGGAAAGAGGTGGATGGGTTAGAAACTTCAGCCAAGTTTTTCAGAGCCATACTTTTGTTCTGCAAACTGTGGCCCACTTGACAAGTATATCAACCTGGTTATTTGAATAAGGCAGCAATGCAGTGGTTCCGTTCTCATGGATGCATTGGATCTTGGACCAGCCATGCCATACTGGCACATGTGCAGTGGTGTGTACATGAGCTTTATTGCAAATGTGCATGGGCTTAGCAAAGTCATCTTACTAAATGATAAACCGGCTTCCATCTTTAGGGCTTGTAGTTCATGAAATTATGTTTATGCCATGGTCATGAGATGATTCACTTATGCCTTAGGGTAGCATAACTGGCTTAGGCCCAACCAAATCCCACGCCATGATTGATCCACGCACAAAAATGATCAAAACCATTGGTTTTACAAAATAATTTATAGGATGATTTCAAAATCAGTCACATAATCAAAACAATTTACAAAAGCAAGTTCAGCTAACCATATTGATCAATTGGTCTGATTTCCAATATAAGACAATCTCTAAGAGACACAAGGTCTTTAATTGAGAATAGTAGTCCCTGTATAAAATCCTATTGCCACCCAACTGAATATGGTCGCCCGACTATAGCAATCGATTAAACTCCCTTAGTTTGCGTAGATTGAAGGCTTCATACAACAAGGTAGGACAAACTAATACCATACAGTAAAATTAAGTGTTTTTCTAGATCCAATTATTGTGTACACATATCCACACCTACACGTGTGGAGAAAAAGTCCCATGGTAAAGACTCACTGTAGGCTCAATAGTCACACCACATATAGTGGCTCATGGATTATGCTATTCTAACATATTTGCTAGCCATGCAATATTGTAGGGACATGAATAATCGAATTAATTAAGTCTCAAAATGTATTCAATATCAAACTTGCCCCCATGTCCTTCCCTAAATAATTCTCTAATCATATCCATTCCATGTACGCATAGGCGTAAAGTATCAACAGTCAAAAGCATATAATCCATGAGACCAAAAATTCTTACATTCGACCATCGAATGTCTTCATGCCCCTCATTTTTCCTACAACATGTTAAAAAAAATGTGTAGGACACTGGTTGGGCAAAAGATGGATCACACTATGAGGTCATCTACCATGAAAATAAGGCTGAACTACTCATTTGGTGGGCCACACCTGTGCATTGAGTTAGAAAATCTACCGTCCACAAACTTCAATAATGAATCCCACCACATGATGGGCCAGCCAGATTTGAGTTCCAATTGATCTTCATTATGTGGCCCATCTTTTGCATGGATTTGATGGTCCACAAATGAATGATGGTCAGGTAAGATTGATCATTATATTTACATGGACCACCATTATGTTCACTCTGGTTGATATGCATTCACTCTCCCTTTCAGGAATCAAATCATACAAAGTGTACTATTTCAATTCATGAGAAAGGTTGTTTGTAAATCAATCAATGTGCAATTTGGGTGTATGTATCAATTCCTTATTTCCTTTAAGATGGACGTATGCATGCGGATGCTTTAGAGGGAGTGGTGGAAAGCTAAGTTCATGGCAACAAATGCACCCTTCTCAAAGGCATAACAGTAAATATCACAAGAAATAAAGGTCCGATTGATCTCTACTTTTGGATCTTTCCAAATGTCTCTTTCCTTTCGTCTTCCTATATTAACCCAATTGTTCTCTTGGTCTAAAACCGGCCTGACATTTTGACCTTTTATTAAAGCTCGTATCTTAACCCTCTTCCTCTTCAACCTCAAAATTATCTTCTCTCTTTGCGCTTGTGTGATTGAGAAATGGGGGAAAAAGCGACTTTGGCAAAGGCAAGACAGGAGCTCGAAGATCTTTATCTTGGGGTACCAGATGAGTCTGTAAATATTACTTTAAAGGATTTTGCCAACTTACAACAAAATGGAGGAGCAGAAAGAAAAACAAGCAATTTAAACACCATTCAAGAAAACACCAGTGCGTTCATCGCCAAATCCCCAAGCCTTGATTTCAGCAAAGGCTTGCAAGCAACTAAAGACCAACGCAATGTTGAAGATGAAATTTATCGGGACCATACAACTCCTAACAACTCCAGACACAACAAGGCAACGAGAAATATGGTGGATAGTAGCATGGCTTATGACGATATGAGCATCATGAGCAGGACTTCAAGGAGTCCATATGAAGATAGAGGAGGGAGACGGCGACGAGGGATCCCTCACACAAAAATTTGCACTGTCTGTAGTGAGTACGTCTACATTTTTCGGCATCGTTGCCTGGTAAGCCCTTCACCTTGACTGGCATTTTTTTTTTCTCTCTTTCCTTAATAAACTGAGCAAATTATTCTGGTTTTGATCATCAATCACACCTCTACACACATCTGGACCAATGGAGATCTGTAGCTCATAGGCGACTCTAAGATAAGTCAGTATGGTGCACTCATAAGGTGTTCCCATGCACACATGAATGTGAATTGTTTTTTTTTTTTCCTACATAAACAGTTGATTGTCTCCATATGTGCGGCCCGTCTGATCTTAGGGCCAGGCCATCAACACAATTAGTCCCATCTGATGCAAAGGTGGAATGTTGAGCACATGCCAGCATTCGAGCCTTTAGGAAGTCACAACTAGAACAGAAATTAGAATCACATGACATGGAATATTTGAATGTTCATTGCATGACAATTGTTTTTTCAAAATATCCGGTTGTAGGTATGTGGAAGAGTCTATTGCAGGCAATGTGTAAGCGTAGGCATGGGAGAAATGACAGAAGGAAGGAAGTGTATTGAATGCTTGGGAAGAAGATTTAGCGAAAGGTGACGTAGATCTTTTCTTTTTTCTTTTTTTTTCTTTTTTCTTTTTCTTTTAATTGTATATATTTGCGTTTATGTTACTAATTTTTTTGGCTTAAAGTTGGGAATGATTCAAAACTCGACTGAGTCAACTCAACTCGCTCCGTTGGAAGCAAAGTGATGAATCTAGATTCGTCTGTTACTCTAAACGATGGCCACGTAAATAATCATAACATAGTAGTTATTATTTTTTTTTTTTTGGAAACTCGGTGAGTTTTATCTCTAAGATCAGGACACTATCAATGTCTTAATCCAAGCCTGAGTTTTTCGTCAATGGTCATAGTTGTTTATGCATTTAAAATTTTCACAAGTATAACAGGAAAATTATATTCTTTAAGGTTCACCATTCATTAATAATATCTGGGTGGCTGGAGATAGGGCCGCCTACGATCATGGTAGATCTATGGTGGATCTCTGGACCACGGTGGATAATAAATGATTCTATGATCATGGAAGGGCATGTAGCCTAGCTGGTTGAGTCTGAGTTTATCAACCAGCTGGTCTCAGTTTCGAGACACACCAGCAGCACCTTTGGGTGCTTTCGGTTGGGCCGGGTTGGGTTCGGGCCCGGTTATGTTCCGGTGTTCGGGCTGGGTCATGTGGGTTATGTTTGGGTTCAAGTGTTCAGGCCAGGTTGCGTTAAAAAAAAAAAAAAAAAAAAAAAAAAAAAAAAAAAAATTCTATGATCACAACCCAGAATTTTTTTTTTTGGTGATGAAGCCATATGATGAGAAGGCCTAGAGACAAAATATTACTTTCACCATGCATTTTGTATGACCTCGGTTGGATCTTCCATCTGAGTTAATGCACGTTATTCATTTTATACAAGTGGGTCGATACCGTAGGTTTGTTGGTTGCCACCATGAGAGGACCATGCCTTGACAACAGTTCAGATTGAAAGACCCTACCCCAAATCATGGCACTTTATATAGGTGGATCTGAACGATGGCTGTATTTCCCTTCTCAGCCATCAATTTCCCATTGCCGCAAAACTAAAAATAATGTTTCTCCTATTGGGAAGAGTTTTAAGGCATGATATCATCCAATAGACCGGATCATTGAGCCATGGGACCCACTTCTACAAACTGAAACACAGGTATACTATAAGAAGCTTTAATTTCTGTTCTTTTACTCTTCAGCATTTTGTTTAGAACCCAAAGAACATAAACCATGTTCTCATTTAATACTAAATTCTCCTTTTTGTATTTAGCAACTTGCATTCGTTTCCCTCTTGAAAGGTTGATTTCAGATCGGAAGCGAATTGCGTCCTGCCCCTGCAGGCAGGGGCTCTGTGGGCCCACCATGATGTATGGGTTTTATCCACACCGTCCATCCATTTTTCAGATCATTTTAAGATGATCATTTCAGATCATTTTTCAGATCATTTTAGGCATGTCCAATGCTCAAGTGGACCGCACCCATATAGAACTTCTTTTCGACTCCACACCCATACATCTTTTCGAACTTTACACAGGTTTTATCAGGTGGGCCCATCCCTGTATATAGGCTGGCCCAAAAAATAAGGGTGTTCAACATAAGTTGGCCCACATGTGTGTGGAAAAATGGACTAGGATCTTTTATGCTGATTGTCCAAATTAAACATATATGCATGGCCACGGCCTGATGCATGGTTTGAATGTCCCCTCTTCGGTCGAGTTCATTTGATTCTACCTCGGCTCATACAGTTAATAACTAAGCCTAGAATATTGATACTATACTTATATAATAGATACTTAGAAACCTATGACTATAGGAAAACCCAAGCTAAATCACGATATCTGTGCTTAGCCTGCTGGTGGTGGACTATATAGTATCTCCTCTACCACATGACGTCTTCCTTTTGAATCCCACGTACTACTTGAATTTTTTTTATTTAAAAAGAACCAACTCCACGAGTCATCCTGAGTCCTATCAAAATACAGCTTGCTAGTGTGTTTCACAGTGACTTGGTTTGATTTCTGGCGAGTTGAGTTGACTTGGACGAGTTCTGAGACGAAGCCACCGAGTTTTAGAACTATACTTTTAAATATGCATGTGGCTCTGTCAACTGCATTTTTTTTTATACTTATCCCACGTAAAATCCTAGAGTAACACACCTATTTGAGATCCAAGCGGTTGATCATGATAAAAAGACTGGCCAACCCATATGGATGGTTAAAAACAAGCTGACCTACCTGGGCTACACAGAATATACATGTGAGTCGACCAGAGGAAAAGGCTGGCCTGAATTATCACCCAGCTCATCTCCACCATGGGCCTCATCTGTTCATCAGCACACGTCCTGTTGGGCTGGTTCCACCTCAAAATGGCTAGTCATTGTTGAGGGGCCTCTTCCAAATATATAGCCCAGTAAACTCCCCAGCCTCTAGCCCGATGTGGTACAAACCCAACATGTCCAACTAAGGACAACATGACTGGCAGGTGGTCGTTGGATTTGTTTGTGATGTGTGAGGAGGTGTGTGCATTGCAGGTACATAAAACGGGCAGGGCAGGTGGGATGTTGCACCCGATATCCAAGCATGGTGAAGCAACAGGAACTCAAGTGGGCGGAGAAGGGTCCAAGGAAGACTGGCGAGAGGCGACATGGGAGGAGCGTCATGGTGTCACGGTCCGCAAGCCCAATCATGCCAAGAACTCCCATCAGGGCGAACGTTAGCAGCCCCCCTTCTTTTGTCATGGGATCACCATATTCACATCACCATCCCATTCCTTACTAAGGCAATGGATTTGTTCTAGTACATTTTATTTATTTATATGCAATAAACATCACTATATCTTAAAGTTTTGGGATAACTTTTAATTGGTGGGAGGGTTTACGTATTTCAATTCAATATAAATGCATAAAAGACGTACAAGCAAGTGTTATATATTTATGATAGCCTGTCTTGAGAGAGAGAGAGAGGGAGGGAGAGAGTTTTGCATGATTTAACAGGTACCAAAAACCATAACACGAAGATGATAAGGGGACAATTCGTGTAATACTTTTCCTCCTTTCTACAATCTCTGGATTCAATTGTGAATAGTGGTGTCTCATTGTAAATGGAGCATTCTTTGATTTTGAAATAATGGTGGAATAATGACAAAGAGACCACCTTAAAAAGTCATGAAAACATTGGTTTCACCCTATATCACAGTAATTACTTGTAAATGGACAATGATTACTTTTAACCTCTATATTGAGAGAGATGGAATTCAGGAGGCAAACATGCCTCTCGAGAAATGGGATTATATCCCATTGTTTTGCTATGTGAAATTTGTGGGTCCTACCATGATGTATATGTTTAATCTATGCCACCCATCCATTTTACCAGCTCATTTTAGGGCAAGAGCCCAAAAATGAGGCAGATTGTAAGCTCAAGTAGACCACACTGCAGGAAATAGAAGAATAATAACATTCATCATTAGAAACTAAATTTTGTGTGGGGCACGCAATGATGCGTATCTGTCATCCAACCTGTTCATAAGGTCAAAGAGACATGGATGAACCATAAACACAAATATAGGCTTGATCCGAAACTTTTGTGGCCCTAAAAAGTTTTCAACTGTAGGTGTTTAAATCCCATGTTATAAATCGTGGCACATGCCATACCCCCTATTAGAAATAGTGTTGCATTGTGTGAACAAATCACAATCTTTCTAGCCCCACTATAAATCTCATCTCTTAGTTTTAATGGCTCGGGATCGATGTGGATCTAGGGAGATTAGTACCCTTGTGGCCCACAATCGTAAGAACTCTAAAATATCATGCACAACGGCATATCTTATTAACTAAAAATAATTGATGAGAAATAAACTGTCCTTTGGGAAAGAGAATTTGTCCGAACTATCCAACCTCCCAATGAGGTTGGATGCAATCCCTATACATAATCACGTGCCCATCCACTATTACTGGGAGGTGGAAAATGTGGGGACAGAATCTCTTGTGTTCCCATATGTAAACTTGCTAGTTAACAGTTCATAACGTGAGATTATTGTTTCCAAATGATATGTTTTGCACACACAACTATAGAGATACAGTATAATAGCACATACGAGTAAGCACTGCAGGAGTATATAGAAAATTAAATCTAGTCTGATGAGGTCCTTGGTTTGATCTTGATTGGAAGGCCCATACACGGGTATGGAAATGGTAGACAAGTGATTCCTTCATTAGGATTCGCAAGTGACCACTCAAAGTTTGTGACCATGTGATGAATGATTGTGAGCGATTCGATCCTCGCGAATTCGTTGCCGATGCACATGCGTGGCCCACTACCGAAAGGAATGTAAGTGAATGGAGGGACGGGCTTGGCTGGATTTTGAAATCGAGATGGGTCAAATCTAGTTGGATCCTCAAAGATATTTTCATCCATGTGGGTTGAGATGGAAACACATAACACCTGAAATAAGAAGCACAAGCACTTGTGATGTAGATGTGTAAGACGTTTATATGTTATATTGCTTGCAGGAGTACCATCTGAATCCTACCATTTCGGTCATCAAATGAGCCAGGTATGCTCATTGAATGTGGATTAATGTGTTTAGCGATCCATCTTTCTCGTACACATGTGGCCCACCTGATGGTCTTACTAAAAGAACACACACACGGTGGATCCCACTGGATGTTTCACATGTATCTTCCAAACATGTGTCAAATAAGAATTTATAGAGAGAGTAGTTATTGGATGGACGTTTCTCATATTATTTGGGTTGGTGAAGATATGCATACCTGCCATCCTTTGGGGATGTCGTAGCCTGCAAAGCTGGTGTCTCTAAGAGCCTTTCTAGAGTGACCAAATAATGTAGGGTTGAGTCTCAACATCTCTTGTGCAGCTCTCCATGTGTACTTCATCTTTTGCACTTCACTCCATGAGAGCAAACCTTGCATTCCTTGTCTCTCCCTTAGAATTTCCTCGTGCTCTGCAGAGAGAAAACTTCTATCCATCACACACACACACACACAAACAAACACAAGTTTTGCCAGCATCCCCACTTCATGGGGATGTTAGCAATGTCCCAAACCTTCTGTTGGCACGTGGGGTAACCTAGTGTCAATCCAATCCATTCATTCATTCATACAACTAGGAGCAAACCATGGTGCAAAAATCATGCCAATCTAATGGATAGTGCAGAGCAATGGATTGAACATCCATTGTAATCGATATATATAGCTTATCCTGCTCTGGGGAAGTGGTGCCTTGTGCCTTGCCTTGAAAATGGTCCATGTTATGGTGGGCTTTAAAGCCTGATCCCTGGCCAACAAGGTTTGGGCCTTCAAAGCTGATTAGTTATCCAACCTACTATGGCTTAATTATGAGTTAGCTGCTAAATGGGTAACTAGGAGGTTTCAGTCCTTTACCTTGTCGAATGTTCTGTTGAAGCTTGGGATCTTTAGCCAATTTCCACAGCATCAAACTCAAGAGAGACGTGGTGGTGTCGTGGCTAGCCATGATCAGTGCAACAATGTTGTCCATAATCTCTTCTTCAGTGATCGGCTGCTGATTCTCATCTCTTAATGTAATTAGGTAAGAAATCACGTCGCTCTTTGCACTAACAATGCCCTCCTCCAGCAAATCCTTCCTCTTCCTTATGATTGGTAATAGCTGCCGGTTGACCCTTGAACGTGCGCGAAGGGCCCGCCAGAAGATGGTCCCAGGGAAATTCACAGGAATGGACCATACGCCTTTGAGGGCTAGGGCAAGATCCTGAAACAAGGCTTCCTTGGTGGGCTTGTCATAGAGCCCAAATAGAAGACTACATGAAACATCAAATGTGAGTTCTTTCATGAGATGTACGGCCTTAATTGTGTCCTTCCCTTTAATTTTCATTAGTAGATTGGTTTTAACCAAATCATCCATAATTCCTATATATTCTTGGAGGCTTTCAGGTTTAAGGAAATTCATCATCGCACCCTTCACACGCTTGTACCTACACACGGAGGAATTTATAATTAACAGCTTCTTTTATGAATAAGGTCTCTAATTTAATTAGATATGTACTTTATGTTTGAATTGCGTAAAGGGATGAAACGGATGCGGATTGTGTGATGACCCCAACACCACGTAGTTACATGGTGTCAAGACTCTTTGGGCCCCACCTTGATGTATGTGTTCTATCCACACTGTCCATTCATTTTGTCAGCTCATTTTAAGGCATGTGCTCAACATTGAAGCATATCTAAAGCTCAAGTGGGCCACACCACAGGAAATAGTGGGGATTGAACGCCTATCATAGAAAACTTCTTGGGGGAGGGGGCCGCGTGTAGTCCACTGGAGCTTTGAATGGGTTTCAATTTCCAGCGCATGTCGTAAATTGAGCTGGCAAAATAGACGGAGTGTGTGGATAGAAGGCATAAATCATGATTGGCCCACAGTTGGTGTCACCACTCAATCCTCGTCCACGTAAAACATATGATGCGAGTCCCAACTGAACCAACTTTACTCAGGGTTTATGCTTTTTTAGAATTTAAGGGCCTACTTAGATTAACATCTACTACTGCAATGTAAAAGAAAAGGGAATTCTTTAAAAAAAAAAAAAAAAAAAAAAAAACACCTACCTAATTGATATGAAATTTACATTCTAGTACCTTTTGCAGGAAGGTTTTAAAAATATACCACATAAATAGTTATAATTATCATTCCACAACCTTTGGCCTACCTTCCCCCACCGTGGGAGCAAATGAGTCGGTGGCTCAAGTGTACCTGACTGATTTTTATGTAAAATTCATCTCAACTACCCCATGCATGCGTCACTCTATGTTAGGCCATGGGTCCAAAATTCACCTCCATCCATGATTTGGGTGGACCATATAATTGGAAATAGTGTACAGCTCAACGCTTACCCTCGGAACTGTTTCCATTAGTGTGGTCCACGTAAATCATGGATATAATTTTTGAACCATAGCCTAAATGTTTGTGTCGAATAAAATAGTTGAAGTGGATTTCATATAATTATCAGTGGACCCTGCAAAATTCAAGGGTGGATGTCTCTTCCCAACTGCTTCATGTGGTGTGGCCCATCAAAATCACAGGTCAAACTGATTTTTTATTTTTTATTTTTTCTATGAGCCCAATATGAGACGAAATATCTAATGGTTGGAGTGCATGTTACCTAAACATCGGGGTAGGCTCCAACAAAAGCAAGAGCAGGTCCCATCCAATTCTATCTTTCTTTTCCTTAAATAATGTATCTGTACAGTTGAACAAGGACATGGGGGACTGGATTTTTTGCCAGCCCACCATGAGGTATATGTGAAATCCACTTCAATTATTAGATGCATAATGGTAGTTTAGGCCCGAAGCTGAAAAATCAAGTTGATTTGTTATTCTGTTAGGCAAAAAAAAAAAAAAAAAAAACAAATTGGGAAAGAGATATCCACCCTTGATTTTTACTGGGCCTAATATGATGATTATATGAAATCAATCCAACCATTAGATTCCACACTAAATTTAGGGCCTAAATATTAGGCCCACTCATGATTCAAGTGCGCCGTATCATTTGAAACAGTTTGGAGGGTGATTGTTGCCCTGTATACTGTTTCGAAACATGTGGTCCATGTGAATTATGTATGGGGCGGGGGTGATTTTTGAACCCTTGGCCTAACATGACGTGACACGCCTGCAAGCTTGGGTGGATTTTACATAAACACCATGGCAAGCCCACCCAAGTAGTTGACTCATTTGCTCGCCCACCCACCCAACCTGCTAGTAAAGAAATGTAAAATAAAGTAGTGGAATGATAATTACATGGATTAATGAGGTAAAATTTTTAAAGCCTTTTTCTAAAAAAAGGTTTAGGAACGCAAACTTCATATAGACAAATGTAGTTTCTTATAAAATTCTTTAAAGAAAAAGTATCATTATTATGATTTTACTACGTAGCACCAAACCAAAATTAACAATTATTGGTTAAATGCCGATGGTTTTAGGAAACATGTCGAAGAATTTTTAATCATTAAATTCTTTTTGTACCATTTGTGGAAATCTCAATTCAAACAGCAATATCAATGGATAGATATAATAACTTGACATTAAAGTAATAAAAAAATGTCATTATTATGATTTTATTATTGACAAATCAAATACAAAAAGCGACGATGAAATACAAATGTTTTTATCATACAAGTAAATGAATTTATAATCATTGCAATTTTACTTTACATTAACATGATAGTTGGTAATCCATGTTGAATGAGAGAATGGGTTAATTAACTCCAACCTCTCTAATGTTTATTTATAATAAAGTTCAATAAAATTCCGCCCTTGATTTAGGGACTACAGTCATATAAAAGTAAACTAATTATGAAGAGAAGATCAGAGCAGTCCATTAGATCAGGGCAGTTTACGTCTTCATGGATGTGGACCGAATTTTTCCACTTCTCCTTTAACACTCCCCCTCAAGCTTGGACTAAAAATATCAGAAAGGCCAAGCTTGGACGAAATAATCCGATGACGATCTTTTGCTAATGCTTTAGTAAATACATTAGCAAGTTGGTCTGAGGTGCAAACATAAGGAGTAACAATTTCTTGAGACTTGATTTTTTCCCAAATAAAATGACAGTCTACCTCGATGTGCTTTGTGCGCTCATGAAACACCGGATTACTTGAAATATGAATGACAGCTTGGATATCACACATCATCTACATTGGAGTAGGAGTGAAACCAAGCTCAGTTAAAAAGTGTTTTAGCCATAGTAACTTACATGTTGTATGGGCCATAGCACGATATTCAGCTTCGCCACTGGAACGAGCAACCACTGTTTTTTTTTTTTTTTTTGCTTTTCCATATGACGAGATTGCCTCCAACAAAGGAACAATAGCTGGTTGTAGATTTTCGATCATCTTTCGAACCGGCCCAATCAGCATCAGAGAAAGCAGAAATATGTAGGTGTCCATGGTTAGAATAAAGAAGACCTTTGCCAGGAGAGCCTTTGAGATAACGAAGTACCCGAAATGCAGCATCCAAATGCAAAACTTGAGGTGGATGCATTAATTGACTGAGGATACTCACAACATGAGAAATATCCGGCCGAGTTATCGTGAGATAAATAAGTCGCCCTATCAGACGTTGATAAGGTCTAAGGTCAGAAAGGGCCTCACTATCATGTGAGGTGATCTGATGGGTAATCTCTAGTGAGGTGTCAATCGGCTTACACCCAAGCATACCAGTCTCAGTGAGTAAGTCCAGTGCATATTTCCATTAACATGAGGAAATACTATGGCGAGAACGGGCAATCTCAATACCTAAAAAATAACGTAGAAAACCCACTTCAAAAGCACTTCAAAAGCACCATAACAATCTTTCACTTCAAAAGTACGGGAAAGATGAGATTTGATGTTGGATATGGTACTAGGGTCGTCACTCATAACAATCATATCATCAACATAAATAAAGACAATTGTAATCCCACTGTCTGTGCGTTTCCAAAAAATGGAATGGTCAGAGCTACACTGATGGAAACTGACATTTTTCATGGCATGTGTAAATTTGTCAAACCATGCCCATGGGGACTGTTTGAGACCATAAATGGATTTGCAAAGGCGGCACACTTTCTTATCCTCCCCTTGACGATGAAAACCAGGCGGCAGGCACATATAAACTTTCTCATGGAGGTCACCATGTAAGAATGTGTTTTTGATAAGTTGATGAAGAGGCCAGTCCAAATTTGCAGCAAGAGATAAAAGCACTCGAATGGAGTTCATCTTTGCGATTAGTGCAAAAGTCTCAGTATAATCGATGCCATAGGTCTGGGTAAACCCTTTTGCAACAAGGCGAGCTTTGTATCGATCAATAGAACCATCGGGCTTATATTTAAGAGTATATACTCATTTACAGTCCACAGGATGCTTGCCCTCAGGAAGATGAACGAGTTCCCATGTGTGACTTTTTTCTAACGCATCCATTTCTTCCATCATGGCACGCTTCCAGTTCGGTTGAGATAAGGTAATATCCATATGGGTGGGTGTTAATGTCAGATTTTGCAACGAGATCCTCCGGTTGTTCTCCAACAGACCTGAAAGAAGACAGATTGCAACTAAGGGTGGCTGGGATCCAGCCGTCAGCCCTCCGATGCTTAAGTCAGGCCAAAGCAAGAAGAATAGCCAAGCAAAACGGGACAGAGATTAAATGTTGTGTGCGTACCTGCTCTTAATGGAGTCACCCCTTTATATAGATCTGAAGCAACCCAATTTGTTACGTAAGATATCGAAATCCCGCTGATGTCGCATACGATACTGAGATCTTGCTGATTTCGTGGGATAAGATCCTATCTTTAGAGTCGAGATCCAACCCAATGACTTATTTCAACAATCACGCCCCTTGATGGCAATCCCTTGAGATCCGGAACTATTTAGAGAAGATAAGCCCAAAAACCGACCTATACGGGCTGCCGGTAAGCGTAGTAATAACGCTGATGTGTTATGATAAACTGGAAGCCGTAGTTGGAGTCATAGCTTCCGAAAAGGAAGGAGACGCCCGTAGTTGGAGTCATAGCTTCCGAAAAGGAAGGAGACGCCGACAAGACGGAAACCACCAAACTGGATGTAGCCCTGCTTGGCCTCGCAGAGTCATACTGCTCGACGGGAATCGGGTGCTGGTACTGAAGGATAAGAGATGTAACCGCAGAAAAGATGTTCGCATGTTGGAACCTGGTCGCGAGTCCAAGTGCTCGCTCATTTTGACGTAACTCCTTTCAACGACTTATGAGAAGGTCTGCTCGCTATTCAGGGAAGGAATCTTTGCTTCGCTTTATCTGATCATAGACTAAGGGAGCTCGAAGCCTTGCGAATAGGTGCTCTGTATTTATCCGTCCTACGACTCTCGAGCTTATGATCTCAAGAGTCGAATGGGCAACCTACACTTACCCGATCAGCGACTCTCGATCAGATGATCTCGCGGGTAGAATGGGCGCTCGTGTACAATCTTTAATAGCTGAGCTGATCTCCGTTACTTTGTCTATAACAGATGCCCCCCAAGTCCTTGCCGCCAAGAATTTTTAAGGGAAGGACTTAGCTCACTATCACACGTAACCGCCCGCTGCTTTCATCGAGAACGGCACCTCACATGATGGACTGGAATTAATGAACGCCAGCTTTCCGCAGCCTTTTCGCTGATGGAAAATGAAGGGGCGCTCGCCACGTGTTTGAGGAGTTAATGGGCGTGCCTGCTCGAGCGCTGTGTCAAAGGAGGGACTGCCACGTGCCATCAGATACGGCGGAATGATTGCCTATAGATATACGGAGTCCGCCATTTCTTTGATTTTCTATAGAAGCTTTTTCGAAAGGAACTTGCAGTCTTTTCTTTCCATTCTTCTTCTTCCGGTGTTCATTTTCTTTTCTGTTTTTGGTATACTTCCTTTTTTCTCCTTCTTTTATTTTTATCTTC
Source organism: Liriodendron chinense (assembly GCA_003013855.2). NCBI lineage: Eukaryota > Viridiplantae > Streptophyta > Magnoliopsida > Magnoliales > Magnoliaceae > Liriodendron > Liriodendron chinense. Next base: position 11,371,974 of record ML058384.1, on the reverse strand, counting down.
TCATGGCTGGGAACTCTGAGGAGACCACTGTCCCTCTTGGTAATGCCACTCCGGAATCCTCTGCCTCCAGCAGTGCGAGGGTTCCGGCAGGGAGATACACAGCAGCCGGATATCCTTCCGTTTTATCGGAGGACCGACTGGCTGAGCTACGGGAGAGATACCTGATCCCCGACTCAGTCACTCTCCGCTTGCCCGGAGGTGGAGAAACACCAGACTCCCCCCCCCCCCAAGGATGCGTAGCATTTTATGAGTACCAGCTTATCCTGGGGGTACGCCTTCCCCTCCATCCCTTCATTCGCGATGTACTCCGGTGTTACAAGATTGCCCTCGGGCAACTCATCGTGAACGGGTGGAGGGTAGTTTTGGGCTCCTTTGCCCTTTGGGCTCAGGCTGGCAACGGGGAACTCACGGCGGAGGAGTTCCTCCGTATGCTTCGTCTGAAGAAAGCTCCCTCCAGCGAACGCTGGTATTATTTGTGTTATTGGCACCGGAATAATTTCGTGTTGGGGAAGCCCTCCTCGAACTATCCCGGCTGGAGGAAGCGGTGGTTCTATGCTTCCGGGAGCTGGGAGTCTGCCTCCTCCAGGGGTCCAGGAGTGACCCGGTTTTTCTGTGAAGGTAGACACAATCCCGCATTGTGCAGTTTCTCCAGATAGGTTTTTAGGGTTTTGCTTCGTTTGACCCCTGTTTGTGCTCGCAGGTATCCCGGCCTTGAGAAAACCGAATTTGAAGGGAGGGATCAACGAGAAGATTGTCAAAGTGTACAAGGTGCCTGTCGGAGATAGGCATATCGAGGCTTGCTTGTCTCCTTCGCGACTTGCAGCAGCGGGCCTCATATCTAGAAGAGAAGTTGAGATGACGAAAGCTGGAGAGAAGAGATGCCTACTGCCCCGACTGAAGGGCACAAGCTCCAAGAGGTAGAAGAGAACCCCTGCCGAACCTTCTCAATCTTCCATCCGCACGGGCAGCGATCAGCCTGCCCTTCCCGCGAGCATGGCGGGGGCCCCAGTTAGGCCCACTATTCCTTCACTGGTGGTCGCACCTGGACCACCAGTGATTAACATTGCTGATAATTCCCCGGATGGGGTGGGGTCCGGCTGCCCCCCAGCTGGAGAGGCTCGAGAGCAGATGGAGCCTCAAGAGCCGGCTCCTGCTCTCGAACTGATCCCTGCTGCCGAGCAAGGATCTGCTCGCGAGTCAATGCCTCCCCCTCGCGAGACGACCGGGTTGGTCGTTGCCCAACCGTCGGGAAGTGGGACATATTCTATTCCCCGCCATCTCCATCCAGTATGCAAATTTTTGTTTGAGAACGTCCTGCCTCATGCCTTCGGCTCTCTTCCCGAGCCAAGCCCTGAGAACCTTCTCCTCGAAGCGGGGATGATGATGGTTCAGGTAAGACTTCGTCAAGACCTGCTTCGATCTGTTATTACGTTCCAGAATACTCTCTTATATTTTTCATCTCTTTTGCAGGGCTTAGATCTTATTCTGCGAACGAGGCGTGATATCGTTGCTGCCCGTCGCACGATAGATGAGGCTGAGGGAAAGAGGACTGCCTTGGAAAAGGCAGTTCAAGGAAGAGATCAACTGCTCAAGGCTCGTGAGGCGGTGATCGCGAAGAGAGATGAGGAGAAAAAGATCCTCATCGAGAAGATCCAAGTCTTGACCGATAGGTATCAGGCTTGGACTCAGACTACGTGAAGCTCACGGGTTTGAAGGAGAAGGCTGAGAGAGAGAGAGAGGGAGATCTTCCGACAAGACAAGATCTCGTTGGAGGAGCAGTTCGCGGAGGCCAGGTCGCAGCTCAAGGAGGCCTACGACAACCTGACCAGGGAGCGCATCGCTCTTGCGCAGCTTAAGGACGACTCGATCCACTAGGACGAGGAGAGAGTCGCCCTTGTAAAAATGCTCTGGGAGGAAGGTCCTCGGGCGGTTTTCGAGTTCTGGACTTCGCAGCTATATGACGACGAAAGGTACGAGTCGTATGATGCTGGTCACGACTTTGCGCTAAGAGTAGTGCAACGAATGATCCCATCCTTTGATATGGGGGAGTTTGGTCGAGTCGCGACCATCATAGCTGCCGAAGAGCAAGCTGCTGCTGAGAACGAGGTGACTGAGGCCACTCAGGCTGAAGGGGCTCCAGAAATGGGCCCTGAAGTTGAGAGCACAGCTCCTCCTCCAAAGGATTGATTTTCTTTGTTTTCCTCTCTTGTATCCGTGAATAGATATTGTAAACATTTATCATCAATGAAAAAATATTTTTGGAAGTATTGTCCTCGTTTACTCTTTCCCTTTCACGCAATGAATGCCTTCTTGTTTTTGTTTACTTTCTTTTCATGTATTGAATGCCTTGTTGCAATGAGAATGTGCTCAATCCGGGGGGTCGTTGCGACTAAACCCTCGTGGAGATAGACTGATCTATCGATTGAGACTCCTAAGTTGATTTCATGTTGATTCATCAGAGGATGCGATCCCTTAATCCGAGCACGAGTTACGCTGCTCGCAATTAGGGTGTAGGACTGGTTCGAAAGCGAGCTGCGGTGCTCGCGATTAGGGTCTATGACTGCTACTCGAGCACGAGCTGCGGTGCTCGCGATTAGGTTATATGACTACGACCCCTTAATTCAAGCACGAGCTGCAGTGCTCGCATTCCGGATGTGCGATCCCTTCTCTCACCAGTCGCGAGCAACTAACTCATGAAAAAAAATGAATTGGACTCAATCCAGGGGTCGTGTGACTATGTCCGCGTTGAGATAGACTGATCTATCGATTGAGATTTTGATTCTACCAAGGGCAGAAGGTTGGTCAAGAGATGGTATACATTCTCTTCAGGGCTATTCAGGTCCATGTAAATGGAGAAGCAACCAACTAGTAACGATTTCAGTCCTACCAAAGGTAGGCAATTGGCCAAGAGGATGTGTAAGCACTCTCTTTAGGGCTATTCAGGTCCATATAAATGGAGTAGCGACCAAAAGATATCTTTCACTTTATTCATAAAACGTTGTAATAAACTACATCGAATCTAGGGGTAGTATCGTAGCAAATGCTCCACGTGCCAAGGGCGACGTACAGGCTTCCCTTGCATGTCCTCCAGATAATAAGTACCGGGTCGCACAACCCTAATAACCCGGTACGGGCCTTCCCAATTCGGATCCAATGAACGAGCAGGAACTCCAAGATTTTTCCTTAGGACCAAATCTCCGAACTGGAAGGATCTTGGCTGAACCTTCGCATTCCGATAACGAGCAATACGTTGTTGATATGCTGCCACTCGCACTTGGGAAGCATTTCTTCGCTCTTCCAAGAGATCGAGATGAAGTCGGATGTTTTCCTGATTGCTCGCGGGATCATACTGCTCGATCCGATATGAGGGCACTTGAATTTCCACTGGTACCACTGCGTCAACACCAAATGCTAAGGAGAAAGGAGTTTCACCTGTTGATGTACAAGCCGTGGTTCTATAGGCCCATAATACCTCTAGCAGAAGTTCTGGCCACACCCCTTTACATTCACCTAGCTTGGTCTTTAAATGATGCTTTATGATCTTATTCACTGCCTCGACCTACCCATTCGCCCGAGGATGATATGGAGAAGTGCGAAGATTACGTGTCTTCCATTTGTCGCAAAATTCATCAAAGGCCGCGTTGTCGAACTGCGTTCCGTTATCGGTAATTATAGTATGAGGAAGTCCGAAACGACATATGATATTTCTCCATATAAACTTAGTAGTTTGTTTTTCAGTAATCTTGGCTAATGGTTCTGCCTCGGCCCATTTGGTGAAATAATCAACCGCCACGATCGCGAACCTATTCTGTCCCTTTCCCATAGGTAAGGGCCCGATGATATCGATCCCCCACTGAGCAAAAGGCCAAGGGCTATCAACTGGGGTCATCTGCTCAGACGGTACACGAGGTATAGGTAGATATCGTTGACACTTGTCGCATTTTTTAGAAAATTCGATGGCGTCTGCTTTCATAGTGGGCCAATAATATCCTTGTCTCATCGCTTTATATGCTAGGGATCGCCCCCTGGGATGGTTACCACGTGCCCTCTGGTGTACTTCATCTAGAACACGAAGTGCTTCTTCTGGATGAAGGCACCTTAAATAAGGCAAGGAGAAGCTTTTTTGCAACAATATTCCATCTTGTAAGGTGTACCTGGCAGCTCGAAGCCGAATTTGTCTTGCAGCTTTCTTGTCTTCTGGTAGGTATCCATCTCTGAGATAAAGGATGATCGGATCCATCCAGCATGGAGACGATTGTACTGATATAACTTGCTCGAGAGTCACTTGGTCGATACTCAAGTTCTGACGGTGCTCGATGGGGATCGAATGTGATAACTCCGATTCCGGTGCAGAAGCGAGCTTTGCCAAGGAATCGGCAAGTTGGTTCTGCTCGCGAGGGATATGAATTATTTTATAAGTCTTTAGTTTGGCGAGCAGGATGAGGACACGAGACTTATATAAGGCCATTCTTTCTTCTTTGGCTTCGAATTCACCAAGAACTTGGTTGACGATGAGCTGGGAGTCGCTATGAATTATCAAATTCTGGACTGCGAGGACAATGGCCAGTTCGAGGCCAACAATCAGGGCCTCATATTCTGCTTCATTATTGGAGACGCGTGATTCGAAACGCAGAGCATATTGAAAATGCGACCCGTCGGGAGCCACTAAAATCAGGCCCGCTCCACTGCCAGTGGCCCGCGACGACCCGTCCACGAAGAGTGACCAAGGAGGCTGGTCGTTGGTCGTGACATTATCTTCAGAAGAATATGTAAATTCGACGATGAAGTCAGCCACGGCCTGGCCCTTGACTGCGGTCCTAGGACAGAATGAGATATCATGCTCACTGATCTCGACCCCCCATTTAGTTAAGCGCCCGAAAGCCTCAGGTTTTTGAAGGACTTGTCGTAGTGGATGATTTGTTGGTACTAAAATAGCATGGGCTTGAAAGTATGGTCGCAGTTTTCGAGCTGCCGTGACTAAGGCTAGGGCCAGTTTCTCCATATCAGAATACCTAGTTTCTGCATCGACCATTGCTCGACTGATATAATAAACGGGCCTTTGCACCCCGGAATCTTCTCTTATTAAAGCGGCGCTAACGGCCGTGGAAGACACAGATAAATAAAGAATGAGTTGCTCATGTGCTACGGGTTTAGATAAAATGGGGGGGAGCGCTCATGTATTGCTTCAGTTGTTGAAAAGCTTCTTCACACTAAGGTGTCCACTTCCAATCAGACTTGGCCGTTGCACGAAGGAGTTTGAAGAAGGGCAAGCACTTGTCAGATGCTCGCGAGATGAACCTTGTTCAATGATGCGATGCGACCAGCCAGACGCTGGACGTCCTTCAGAGTAACGGGGGATTTCATCTCTATCAATGCTTTAATCTTTTCGGGATTCGCCTCAATTCCACGCTGGCCAACCATGAACCCAAGAAATTTCCCTGCAGACACTCCAAACGCGCATTTTTCTGGGTTCAATTTCATTTGATACTTCCTCATCAGATCAAAGGCTTCTCGAAGATCAGAAATGTGGTCATCTTCAACGATGCTTTTCACGAGCATATCGTCAACATATACTTCCATATTCCTACCGATTTGAGCAGCGAATATTTTGTTGACAAGACGTTGATAAGTGGCCCCTGCATTTTTAAGACCGAACGGCATTACCTGGTAGCAATATAGTCCTCGATCTGTGATGAAGGCAGTATGCTGGCTATCAGGTGGATGCATCATAATCTAGTTGTAACCAGAATAAGCATCCATAAAGCTGAGGAGAGCATGTCCAGCTGTTGAGTCGACCAACTGGTCGATCCGCGGTGTCGGAAAGCTATCTTTGGGACATGCTTTGTTCAAGTCTGAATAGTCGACGCACATCCTCCATTTGCTATTAGCTTTCCGGACGAGAACTACGTTTGCGACCCACTTTGGGTAGTCAACTTCTTTTATGAAATTAGCCGCGAGCAGCTTCTCAACTTCAGTTTTCTTTGCCATTTGTCTTTCTGCAGTAAAGGCATGTCGACGCTGATGTACGGGTTTATGCTTCGGGTCAATGTTGAGACGATGTGCGATGACATTGGGATCGATGCCTGGCGTATCTTTATGAGACCAAGCAAACACGTCCTGGTATTCAGTGAGGAAACGGATCAAATCTTCACGGTGGACACTGGTTAAGGAGGAACCGATGTACACGATCTTAGACGGGTCATCTTCGGTCAGGCGGATCGCCACTGTTTCCTCCCCCGGAGTTCCTGATTTCAAAGCATTTTCTCTCGGATCCAACGAGGTGGTGGAGGGAACGTCGGGTGAACCTTGAACTATTTCCATGACAGGTGTCGCTTGAGCCTTCTTTCGATCTTGGAGGGCTATCTGGTAACAGGACCGTGCCTCCTGCTGACTTCCTCGCACGACCCCGATGCCATTTGGGGTAGGAAATTTAACACACAGATATGAAGGGTGCAAGGCCGCTCCAACCTTAGTTAGAGACGGCCGCCCCAAAATGGCGTTATATGCTGATTTTCGATCCACGACGAGGAAGTTTACGAAGACGGTGGTCTTCGCTGGACTCTCTCCAAAAGTAACTGGGAGATCGATGCTTCCTTCAGGTGTTACTACCTCTCCTCCAAAGCCGACGAGGGGGGTTGATACTAGCTTGAGGAGGCTTCTGGATAGTGCCATTTTGTTGAAAGCCTCCAAGTACAGAATATCGGTTGAGCTACCTGTATCCACCATAATTCGGTGAGTCAGATAATTTGATACCTTCAATGTGACTACGATGGAGTCTTCATGAGGGAAGTGAATTCCCGCTGCATCTTCGAGGGTGAAAGAAATTGGAGGATGGCTCGCTTTTGATGAGCTGGACGTCTGTTCCAGCCAATAGATTTGTTGGGGTTCTTTGGACGCCTTTCGAGCGTATGCTTTTCTTGAAGCTTGAGAGTCACCCCCACAAGCTGGTCCCCCGACGATAGTGCGAATTTCTCCCGTGGGCTCAGCGTCCTCTTGGTCGGTTTGATGATGAGGTGGTTCCTTTTGGCGAGATGAGGTCTTCGCCCTTTCTGGTGATCGATTTTTACGAGCAACATAATCCTGGAGATGGCCTTTTCGAATAAGGGCTTCGATATGGTCTCGTAGAGAGATGCAGTCCTGGGTCCTATGCCCGTGATCTTTGTGGAAGTAACAGAACTTGCTCTTGTCCCTCTTCTCAGGATCGGATTTGATCTTTGCGGGCCACTTTACATATGGCTTGTGTTTAATCTCCATTAGGACCTTTTCATGAGACTGATTAAGAAGGGTGTAGTTATGGTATTTACCAGAGTAAGGCTTCTTGGGAGAACGATCGCGCTGATCACGACGATATTTTTTATCGGTAGAAGAGGTTCCTTCTGGCTTGCGTTTCTTACTCTGTACTCCATGACGTGTCAATGCGACTTCTTCTGCATTGATATATTTCTGAGCTTTGGCTTGGAACTCTACCATAGTTTTCGGAGGGCTTTTATCTAAGGCAAACCTGAACTTCTCACTCGTTATTCCAGCAATGAGGGCTGTAAGACCCTTTTCTTCAGTGTAACCCTCAGTTTGGACGGCTTCGGCAGTGAACCGTACTGTGAACTCCTTTATTGTCTCCCCATGCTGCTGTTTCAGATTCATCAGATGGGAGGCTGGCTTCTTAATGCGAATACTTCCCATGAATTGAGAAAGGAATATCTCCGATAATTGGGAAAATGAACTGATGGAACGGGGCTTTAACCCCCGGAACCACGTACGAGCTGCTTCCTTCAATGTTAGGGGAAAAGCCCTACACATAATTTCTGAACCATGTCCCTCCAACTCCATGAGGGACCTATATGTTTCCAGATGTTCAAGAGGGTCGCCAATGCCTGTGTACGGAGTGATAACAGGCGCTCGATACTTTCTGGGTAACGGGGCTTCCATGACCTCGCTGGTGAAGGGAGATTCGGATTGATGTATCGTCGCCATGACGGCAGACGGTCGATTTGCCTGGTATCGCTGTTCCATGACATCAAAACGATCATGGATTCTTTTGAGATCTCCCTCCCATGGTAAGGTATAGCTCGATGTTTCGGCGATGGAGCCCTGCGGTTGAGGTTGTCGAGACGAACTAGAATCTATAGAATGTGGAGACGGTACAGGAGGATGGCTGCCAAGTGGTGGGACCTGTGGTTCGTCTGCGGTGGTAACCCTTCGGAGGCTTGTCTTTGAGGTTCGGGGAAATGCTGATCAAGTCGATTTGACAGCGCTTGAACTCCGGCATTTAGAGTCAGAAGGGTGTTTCCGAGGAAACGTAAGACATCGTCGTGATTTCCTAGAAGCCTCCAGTAATGGGTTTGTTGACGGCATATTCGGGGCTCCTTGAGGGATATTCGTCGGATCAGGTGGAAGGGCAGGTACAGATTCCGTCTCATCGGGCGGAGGTGGTGGCTGCCTTGAAGTTGAAGGATGAACGGCCTTTTTAGGAGGCATTGCTGAAGGATTTTGATCGGTGGAACGATTGATTTTGACGATCAAGTCGTTCCCACAGACGGCACGAAACTGTTAATGTCAGATTTTGCAACGAGATTCTCCGGTTGTTCTCCAACAGACCTGAAAGAAGACAGATTGCAACTAAGGGTGGCTGGGATCCAGCCGTCAGCCCTCCGATGCTTAAGTCAGGCCAAAGAAAGAAGAATAGCTAAGCAAAACGGGACAGAGATTAAATGTTGTGTGCGTACCTGCTCTTAATGGAGTCACCCCTTTATATAGATCTGAAGCAACCCAATTTGTTACGTAAGATATCGAAATCCCGCTGATGTCGCATACGATACTGAGATCTTGCTGATTTCATGGGATAAGATCCTATCTTTAGAGTCGAGATCCAACCCAATGACTTATTTCAACAATCACACCCCTTGATGGCAATCCCTTGAGATCCAGAACCATTTAGAGAAGATAAGCCCAAAAACCGACCTATACGGGCTGCCGGTAAGCGTAGTAATAGCGCTGATGTGTTATGATAAACTGGAAGCCGTAGTTGGAGTCATAGCTTCCGAAAAGGAAGGAGACGCCCGTAGTTGGAGTCATAGCTTCCGAAAAGGAAGGAGACGCCGACAAGACGGAAACCACCGAACTGGATGTAGCCCTGCTTGGCCTCGCAGAGTCATACTGCTCGACGGGAATCGGGTGCTGGTACTGAAGGATAAGAGATGTAACCGCAGAAAAGCTGTTCGCATGTTGGAACCTGGTCGCGAGTCCAAGTGCTCGCTCATTTTGACGTAACTCCTTTCAACGACTTATGAGAAGGTCTGCTCGCTATTCAGGGAAGGAATCTTTGCTTCGCTTTATCTGATCATAGACTAAGGGAGCTCGAAGCCTTGCGAATAGGTGCTCTGTATTTATCCGTCCTACGACTCTCGAGCTTATGATCTCAAGAGTCGAATGGGCAACCTACACTTACCCGATCAGCGACTCTCGATCAGATGATCTCGCGGGTAGAATGGGTGCTCGTGTACAATCTTTAATAGCTGAGCTGATCTCCGTTACTTTGTCTATAACAGCGGGAATGGAGGTAGAGTCCAAAGTGGCAAGAAATGACTTGTATGGTGAGGAAAGAGAATGATAGGAAACAAAGTGGTAAATAGGATGAGAGGTGGAAAAGGAAGTACCATTACTCTTTGTAAATGTAGGTCCCATAGCATCAGATGATGGTGATGCTAGTGAAGATGCACTCCTCATCGATTCTGGTGCAGCGGCATGAGAACATAAATAATCCTGTAGATGAGATGGTCTATTGATGGGACGTGTAGAATGGCGTTGGACGGATGGAGGAGGCGACGGTGGTGGTGGAGAGGGAGTTGTGACAGGAAGAGGATTCATTGTAGGGTAAGGGATGGAGGATGGGGAATCTAAGAAAGGTGTAGGAGTGACATGAGAAGATGGACTTGGGGACTTTGTAGAAGAAAATTTGAGGGACTAAAAAAAATGGCATCAAGGGTGACAAAGCGTCTGCCAGTGGCAGGATTAACAAATTTATAACCCTTTTGAGTAGGAGAATAACCAACAAACATGCATGGAATGGATTGAGAAGACAATTTTGTGCGGGATGGAGAGAAGTCATGCACATAAGTAGTGCACCCAAATACGCGAAGAGGAATAGTAGTAACATGATGTACCTTCTTGAAAAGAGAGATTGGAGTCTGAAAATTGAGGGCCGAATGAGGCAATTGATTGGATAGGTAGTAAGCAGTGAGAACTGCATCTCCCCAATATTGTTTGGGAATGTCCATCTCAGTAAAAAGACACCTAGTAATATTGAGAAGTTGTTGATTTTTCCGCTCGGCTGCCCCATTCTGTTGAGGTGTCGAGGCCCAGGTAGTAGTTGGATTCAATGCCATGTTGGTGAATATAATGGAGAAAAGAAGTTGAGAGGTATTCACCACCATTATCACAATGTAGCATTTTAACTTTGGCACTAAATTGATTTACCGACCAAGTATGAAAGGATTTAAAAATATCAAATACCTCGCTTTTATGTTTCAGGAGATAAATCCACATCATCTTAGTGGTAGTATCCATAAAGGAAACAAAGTATCAAAACCCCACATATCAGATTGAAAAGAAGAGAACATAGGAACATAATCTTTATTTAAAATCAGAGGAAAAGAAATACGCCGTTGTTTGGACAAAGCACATGTAATACACTGAAAATGTTTATTGTTTTGCTTAGAACATAAAGAGGGAAATAAGCTACTTAAAACTGAAAAAGAAGGATGGCCATAACGGCAATGCCATCGATAAATATCCTCATGATCAGTATACATATGATGAGCAGCAGCTTAGAGATGAACATCTGTATCAAAATAGTAGAGACCAAGATCCTCACGACCACCACCAATCATCTTCCATGTTCGGAGATCCTGAAATAAGCAATGAGAAGGAAAAAAGATGGCAGCACAGTTAAGTTGTCTGGTTAATGTAGCCACAGAAAATAAATTTGATGCTAGCCCAGGAATAAGAAGGGTTTTGTTAAGGGTGACAGTAGAGGAAAGAGGAATGAAACCCATCCCAGTGATGGGGGTAAGATTGCCATCCGCCAATTTGACAGACCTTAAGGGAGAACTGGATGTAAAGTTTGAGAAAAGATGAGACATACCAGTCATATGGTTAGTGGCCCCAGTATCAATAACACAGGGCTGAGACGAAGAAACATTGATGGATTTACCTTGTGCAGTCGAACTGGAAACAGCTAAAGATTTAGAAACAGATAAGACGACTTTCTGAGCCGTGAGGAGTTCATATTCCTCTTGTGAGACCTGGACCATAGCGGGAGAGGAGTCAGAAAGCACTTCTTCATATTCAGTAGTAGAGAAGTAGGCACCACATCCAGTAAATGAGCGACCGCTCCCACGAGAAAGACCCCCACGCATGAGAGGACGTCCATGAAGTATCCAGTAAGTATCCACCATATGATTTGTGTGCTTGCAATAAGTGCAAAAAAGATGATTTGCCACGTCCTCGAGTGCCATGACCACGGCCACGATTAGTAAAAAATGAAGAAGAGGTATCAGCATGTAAGGCAGACTGAGTGAGGGAGACAGGGGAAATCATAACCTGTTTCCATTTTTCTTCTCGGGCTAGTGTGGCGTAGACCTAGTTCAAGGTCATATTCTCAGCATCACGAATAATCTGCTGAAGTCCATCATACTCATCTTTAAGGCCATCTAAAAATTTAAAATACGTCGTCGTTCTTGATGTTTCTTGATTATAATCATATCCTTAGAACATTAAGTGTCTTCCTCATCATGATCGGATAGTTCTTCCCATAAACTTTGCAATTTAGAATAATACCCAGTGAGACTCTTGTCATCTTGTTGAAGAGTGGTGATCTCCTTTTCCAATTGAAATATGCGTGCCATATTATGGGCGCGCATCACTGTATAGCTCTTTGATGGTATCCCATATTTCTTTCGATGACTTGAGGAAGAGAAGACCACTGCGAACATTATCATCCATAGAGTTCCACAACCATGACATGACAATCATGTCATACGATTCTCATTCTGCCTTTTCAGGATCATCCTTAGGACAAGGAAGAGATCCAGTAATATGACCAAGTTTTCGTTTGCCACCAATAAAAATGCGGACAGCCTGTTGCCACTGGAATAAATTGGGCCCTGTGAGAGGAGAAGAGGTGATCCGCAACCCAGGATTATCTGAATGACAAAGTTCTACCTTAGTAGAGGTGGACGATTCAATAACCATGATGGAAAAAGAAAAGGCAGAGGAAGACAGTGGTGAGGCGTAAAAGTTAGGGCATTAATAAAGAGAAGTGCTAGGCAAGATAGATGACGCTTGAGGAAAGGAATGGGAGTTAGTATTTAGTATCAAGGTCGTGGGAAGTACCTAGAGGGTGGACCGCCAACTAGTAAAAGTTTGTCATTGGAGGGTGAGAGGATTGCGATTGGGTGAGGAGAGGTCCAGGCTATGAGGCCGGGCTATGAGGAGAGGTCCGGGCTAGTGGTCGGGCGGGGGAAGAGGTGAGAGGGCTGATGAGAAAGGTGCAGGCGGTGGTGAGGCTAGTGTCACGCCCCAAACCAGGGGACCGGGCTCACTAAATTTTCGATCGCCGACCTTGGTGCCAACAGCCTCCGTAGTACCCCATTCTCGACTCCTAGCTCTCATATGCCAGGTCCTGATCCTGGGATCCCACCAGGAAGATTTTCAGGGTAATTTTTTTTGTAAAGGAGTATAACCAAAACCATAAAACATCATCAAACATCCACTATATAGTTTGTTGAGTACAGTGGTGAAAATGTGAAATAAAAAAATGTAGCAAAAGTCCAAAATATTAGCCACATGAACCGAGCTCAACGCTGCTGATATGCCCTAGTACTTGTAGCGTAAACAAACACGCATAAGCTTCCTACGAAGCTCAGTAGAGTGCGTGTGTGCTTGTGTGATGCATACGACAAGTATACAGATATCAGAGTAAGCAAAAGTGATAGAGGGCTAAGTTACCCAGTTCATGAATGCTATCAGCCATCCCAAGGCTATGCAATATAAAGGCCTACATGGGTGAGTGTTATATGCTAGAGATGCAATGCAAACATGCCAATCCTCAACTAATCCACATATCAAAATGGTTCTCATCTGGGACATCACCGATGTCTAGTACACTCGAACACTGGCCGCCACACATCGCGCGCATAACTAAGCGAGTAGAAAAGACCTCACTATCCGCCTCGTCAGTGGTATGCCAATGCCCACCCAGCTCGCCGATAGCGGACCCATTTCAAGAGCTGGTCAGACTCGACCTAGCTTATAGCCCATTGCACTCGGGTGGATAAGCTCACACCCTTTTCCAACCGACCTCGACACAGTGGGAGACGTGGCCTACTAGTATTTGACACTCGGGTACTCATGTTATCCACTCGGTCTCGACGTTGGAGCATCCTACTAGTACCACAAGGTTTAGGGACTTTCACCCAAGGACATCCATAGCACCCACGTGCTAGAATATGTTTTTGGTGTCCATTACTGCCAACCACGATGTGACTATGGTGGCCACCACCCCAATGCTGCTAGGGTGTGAAGGCGATTGTGACATACATAATGCGAGATCGATGCATGAGTCATATAATCCAAGTCATGCACCAAATCTATGTATATTGCACAATCATGTGGGGCGACCCTGTCTTGCATGGGTCCCCTAAGTATAACAAGCCAAAATATGGTATATGCTATGATTAATCGTGATCCATAATAGGCATACAAATGATGCGTATGTGTATATGAATGAGCATGGTATTCATTATACTAAGCATATTATCAGTGTGACCTATCAAGCTAAGTATACTAGCATGTTATCAAACATATCCTGTGATGTTGGCCTTAAATGGCCCAATATATGTAGAGAGTGGGACCCAGTTGGAAATGAAAAGGTCTTCGTGGCATAGCCCACTTGAGACTATATCGGCCCCATACTTGGGCCTGCACATACAAAATGGGCTGACGAAATAGGTGTATGGCATGGATAAAACATATATATCAAGGGGGGGGGGGGGGGGGGGGGGGGGGGGGGCATGGCGGGCCCTGCCTACTGGTTGGATAGCAAATACACATCATCGTAGATCTTAGGATGTTTCAATGGTAGGTATTCAATCAGCACACATTTCCTAAGTGAGGCCCACTCAAAATTGGACCCCACGCGCCAGTCAAGACAGGTGGCATGATACACAATACATCCATCAAGGTGGAACCCAAAGATGGGCCCACAACCTCTAGTTGGATGAAAAATAGTCATTACAGTGGCCCCAAGAAAGTTTTCAATGGTGGGCACCAATGACCACTGTTCCCTGCGGGTGTGGCCCACCTGACGTTTGGATCTGCCTCACCTATGGGCCATGTCCTAAAATGGCATGGAAAAACAGATGGGCAGCGTGGATAAGACAGGTACATCATGGTGGGACCCACAGGGTGGGCCACCTGCTGGGCAGTGTGCGTGCGCACTGCTGTCTGCAGTGTGGGACCCCCCCTGGGGTCACAGGAGTTTTGAATCAAGCTATTATTTGTGTTTTCTCTTTCATCCAGACCTGTGCCACAGGTCTGGATAGAAGATAAACATTACAGTGAGCCTTAGGAAGGCTTCAATGGTAGATGTTCAATCTCCATTGTTTTCTAGTAGTGGGGCCCACACAGTTTCTGGGTCAAGCTTGATGGTGTGTGGCCCCTTCCTACAGGTCTACGTGATCTTACCAATAGGATTGGATGTTAAGTAAATATCACAGATGGGCCTGGGATGGTTCAATGGTTGACGTCACTATCCCTGCTGTTTACCAAGGTGCGGCCCACCTGGGAATTGGATTTGGCCCAAAATTGGGCCTGAGGCCTAAAATGATTTGGCAAAAGGGATGGACGGTGTGGATGATACATATACATCATGGTGGGATCCACAGGGTGGGCCACCTTGTGAAGCCCAAGGAGCCCAGCGTCCGTGGACGCTGGTTACTCCTAACGTCTCGACGCTGTGAGTGGCCAGCGTTCACACTGTCTTTTTTTTGCATCAAGTGGGGCCCACATGAGGACGATCCACTCAATCTATCATGTTTCCCAGCTCATGGGGGACCCAATGAATCCTATATTGGACAGGTTATATGGTCTACAAACATCAAGGTGGGCCAAAGAAGGTTCGACAGTAGACATAATTATCTCCATTGTTCCATGTGGTGCAGTCCACTTAAGATTTGGATCTGTTTCATTTTTGGTATCCACCCTAAAATAAACTGGAGAAACAGATGGACGGCGTGGATCAAACATAAGCATCAAGGTGGGTCCCACGAGTGGGGACCTCACTCCCTTGGTAAGACGCTAGACGGTTCCAGCGTCAGAGACGTCGAGAACGTCTAGTGTCTGGACTTCTCTCTCTCTCTCCGTTTATTATTATTATTATTATTATTATTATTATTATTATTATTATTCCAGTTCTATGGGGCCCATACATGGACAATCCAATCCGTCCATCAGTTTAGCCATCATAAGGTGGGCCCAAAAATTCTGGATCAAGCCAATCTTTGCATTTTTCCTTCATCCAGATCTTTGTGATCTAAAGAATGGGGTGAGATGGAAAATAAGCATCATGATGGGCCACACAGGGTGGTCCACGCTGTGGTAGCGTGCGGGGCACGCTGTCTCACAGCATGGCCCACTTGTGGGCCCCACAACAGTCCAAAAAAGGGGAGTAAGGAAAATAAATGGAAGGAAAGGTAGGGAAGAAGCGATGAGAAACGTCCGTCGGGGTGGTCCTCTGCCACTATGGGGTCCACCACACATACCATACATGCACAAGGTGGGTCCTACCCTTGTGAGCCCACAAAACAATGAAAGGAAACAATGATAAAGGGTGATTTTCATCCTCCCTTGCACTCACTTGAAGAATGGATGGTTGGATCGGGTCGGGTCGTTGATCGGACGGCTCGGATGAGTTCCTCTTCACTCCTAACTCCTCTAACTCAACCAACTCCCTAAGTTCTCTCTTGATCTCTCATAAACTCTCTTTGTTTTTTCTTAATCTTTTCTTTCTCTCTCCTCTCTATCTCTCTCTTTGCAAATGGGAATGAAAAAGCCCCATATGTATGGCCTTTGTATGGGTAAAGATTTTGGGGATAGAGGAGGGATTAAAAGGGGAAAGAGGGGTAGATAGGGAAGGAAAAAGTAAGGGAAATGATGGTTAATAACTATAGGGTAGGGTAGGTGTTAACTTTAGGGGTTTTTGACATGAGATGTGATGGATTGATGGAAAAAGGTGATGGGGGTAGGTGGAGGATTGATTGATTGATAAATAGAGTGATTGATTGATTGATTAGACTTTCTAGAAATTTGTGCAAGTGGGGCCCGCGCCACAAGTGTGTTGCGCGACTTGCCTCAGATTGCGCAAATGATCGAAACTTTCTCACCGGGTATCGCAATGGAGCGTGCCATGCGGCTTTGGAATCGCAGTGCCTACGCCTTCGCCAGGGTATAAATCTTAAGTCGATGCGGTACTAAAATAAGACATCCGATCGGGATTCTCTAATCCGGTAGGTTCGAGACGTACCGGCGTCGGAAACTAAGCGTACAGAGAGCAAATAAGGGTACGGGTCTTACAGCTAGGTAGTGCGGGCGATGGTGGTGGTGGTGGTGGTGGGTGGTGGTGGAGAGGAGAGGGAGATCTGGGCGGTGGTGGGACTAGGTGGTCGTGGGGCTAGGTGCCACTGTGGGAGTTGCTTTCAGCAACCACTAAAGATAGGTGGGGCTAGGTGGGGCGGTGTTAATGGGCCAGCGGGTGGGGGTTGTGAGTAGAGGGGAGAGTGGTGCCAAGCAGAGATGCAGCGACTAGGCACGGCAGGGCGCAAGCTGCAGGGGCGAGTGGACGGGCGGAAGGTAGGGACGGAAGGCGGGGAGCAGCGCCAGTGATGGGAGGCAGGGTCTAGCAATAGGGACGAGCGGTGGCGTGAGCGGCAAGGCTGCGTGCGCGAGTGGCAGGGCGGTAGGACTGCGTACGCGAGCAGTAGGGCTGCGGGGGTGATGGTGGGTGGCGGAGATGGTTGAGCGGGGCGGGGATCTTGGAGATTGGTGATGGGGCAGCGGGAGATGGCCAGATCTTGGATCTTGGATGGAGATCGGTGGTGATTGGTGGTGGAGATGGAGATAGAGATGGAGATGGGGGCTAGGGTTTCGCTTTGATACCATGTTGAATGAGAAAATGGATTAATTAACCCCAACCTCTCTAATGTTTATTTATAATAAAGCTCAATAAAATTCAGCCCTTGATTTAGGGACTACAATCATATAAAAGTAAACTAATTATGAGGAGAAGATCAGAGCAGTCCACTAGTTTACATTTTCGACGGATGTGGAGCAGATTTTTCCACTTCTCCTTTAACAATCCAAGCAGGCCCAAATGGTGTGTTTGGTAACCAATTTATGTCAGTAAGTAGATAACTTATATTTTCATATCAGTAGTCTTTCGACAACCAGTCATACCTTGAGGTGGGGTTACCGAACGCATCCTGAAGGCCCATATTTATATAAACGGGAGTTCATGACTGATAACTATTCAGACTAGAGGTAGGTCTGATTTATCTACAAGGCATACATATTTGACTTGTTGGACCTGACTTACATGACTACATCTATTTGACAGGCGCTTTGGCCATGGCCTAGGCCCAATTCGTTTGACATCCTTGCTCATGTGTTAGACCTACATCTACTCCTGCCCAGCCCAACAACAAGTCTACTCATGATCTCAACTTTACAAAGCTTTGGGTGTGGTGAGTAGAGGCATCAATCAAATGGTTACGATCATCCGATCACTGTGGTGTCTGTGTGATGAAGCATGAACACTGGGCCATACTGGTTGGCCATGTGTATGCGCTCCACTATGTGGACCATATGTATATGTACTACCCCATACCTGTTTCCGTTGAGGTCGAAGATGTTATGGCTTCCGACGATCCTTGTAACTGACACTGGCTGTTTCATTGTGAGGGCCACCTCATCTGTACTGAGCACGAACTTGTTGCCGGCCTGACCGGTGACCACCACGGTGGGACACCCCAGAAGTGAGGTCTTGAATACATGGCCATATTTGGCCACCCTCTCATTTATCCAATCAGCACCTCGGTTTCTCCTCAGGGCACGCAAGTAGCTCCACGACTCTCCGATTACAGGAAGCCCAAGATATCCATTCGGAAGATTAATCTTCCTTGGATGTTTATCCCTTCTTAGAAGGAGATTGAAGAGTACGACGACAGAAACTAGTGCGATTGCGACCAAAATCATGGAAGAAGATGATTCCAGCCCAAAGAATCTGTATACTTCTGCCATGATCGACAGCCGACTTCTATGAACTTGGGGAATCAAAGGCATAAGACTAGTCAAGAGTGGTTAGGATAATACCAAGCACTGCGTATTATTTGTGAAAGGCATTTTGGTCATTGCCTTGACGTGGAAAGTAAGTTGGAGGAAATATCCCAAGTCTTCCTAAACCTGACAAAAAAATAATAATAATAAAAGTAATAATAAAATGAGAAATAATCTACTGCCATCAAACATTGAGCTCGTAGATGCATCAGGAGATTTGGACAGCCATGTTGATCAATCTGGGTTGTCCATTAGCTCTATCACAGTTTCCATGTGATACTAGCTAAAAATGGCACTTATAGGACGATTCTAAGTATCTGACAAATATCTTATAAAATGTATGGTTAAGATTGTTTATGAAAAAATAGGTCCAATAAACAGTTTGGGACATCTATTGATCTGAGATCATAACGGGTTGCTTTTTGTTATAAAGGATTACTTCTATCAGATCACAATCCTTGCTCAGGGAGAAATCCTACGGTTGAAATTGGCAAGCTTACGGCTGGATCGAATCACCTAATCAGTGTGATTTTCACCGAATAGCCATGAAAATAATCAAAGCACCTAATGGCCAGTCCAGATCGATGAATTGCTCTGTCCAAGTCTCAGTTTGACTAGGTGCACTATAAGCTGTGGACGCAACTTGCCTAGAACTTGGTTACGTAATGGCTGTTACCCTTAGTTCGTTGGGTGCATTCTTTTGTCTATTTTACATTCACCCTGTGTATATATTGCATGTACCTATGGTAGGATGTGATCTAAAAAATCGACTAGATCTAAAAATTAGCCACATCTGTCTGCTTGCTAATGGTTTCTTTCCGCTTGCTAATGGTGGTGTAAATGAATATTATTAATCTCCAACTAATACATTTGACACTTGAAAAAAAAGAAAAAGAAATAGGCCACCCCACAAGAAAATGTGGGAATGGAAACGCCAGTTATTAGAACCATTGTGTGGCTCACCGTATTGTTTGCATGCCATCCAACTTGCTCACAAGGTGGTTCCACCATGATCAAGGCTAAACAAAGGTAAAATACAAATATCCACTTGATCTAAAACTGTTGTGACCCCAAGGAGCTTTCAAGCAGGAGCGTTGAATTCCCACCATCTCTTATGGTGTGGGTCAACAGAGTTTTGTACCAGTTGTTCCGTTCCTACAAGAGCAAAATTAGAAAGAGATGCGTGTAAATCTAGGGAGTTGCGTGGTCTATACAAGATCTGCGGAGATACTCGGAGTAGGTTTTGCGGTAATACAAATGGTGTTGATCAAGTGGTGCCATGACATCCATAAAGCAAGGGTGGCCGAGATAACATGGTCGAATCAATAAGAAGCCTAAAGGCGATTATCAGGACAGATGACAAGTATCGAACAAAGTATCTGGAATACTAGATCGTGCCAAAGCAGTCACCATGACCCCCAAGTCGCATGTTGTGGCTTATAAATAACTGAGGAAAGCAACAGAGCAAGACGTCTCATACCAACCAAACCAAATCAAATCAATCTATCTTTCAAATTATTATGTGCTCCTTAGCATAATCTCTCTTATGTTCCTTAGCACAAATTGTTTTTCACGTTCTTTAGCATAAATTGTCTTTTACATTCTTTAGTGTAATCAGTACTTTATGCTTCTCAGCTTAATCCATAGCAATAATCCAGTAGCTGTTAACTTTAACTATAATCCTAATCTACACTCATAAGCTGGATGTAGTTTAATATCAAGCAAGTTTTACATCCAGAAACACTACAAGAGAACGGCTTTTTACCGACAAAAGTATTACCGACGAAATTATTTTCGTTGGGAAAAATCATTTTTCCCGACGAAATATAGAAATCGTCGGTAAAAATCATTCCAGCTTCCCACCACGGTTCCCGCCATACACTTTTACCGACGAAATTATAATTTCGTCGGTAAAAAGTTTATTGCCGAAGAAGATACCTGTCGCTAAAAAATAAAATAGCAAATTTTACTTTTACCGACGAAAATTCCCTGTCGGTAAAAGCGAAAACTTTTACCGACGAAACTTGTCGTCGGTAATAATGTGTAATGTGTGATTCCCGCCAAGAAAAGAGATGACTTTTACCGACGAAAATTTTCGTCGGTAAAAGTTTTCATAAGGACTTTTACAAAACTTTTACCGACGAAGAAAAAATTTTATCGACGAAAATTTTCGTCGGTAAAAGTCGTCTTTTAAGTTACCCGATCGCCCGCTTTTCTCTGATTCGCTCTCTCTCTCTCTCTCTCTCTCTCTCTCTCTCGGCATCTCCTCTCTCTCGCGGCCATCTCCCTCACTGCCGACCACCGGCCGTCCGTCACCGGCGGCCACCCGACCACCGACTCCCAGCCGACCACCGACCCCCAGCCGGCCACCGACGCCGCCGTACGTCGTCACCGACGCCACCCGCGCCTCCAGCAGCCACCGTACGCCGCCGCCTCCGCCGGTAAGCGTCTCCCCCTTCCTTCTTCCTCCATTTCCTCTCTCTCTCTCTCTCTCTCTCTCTCTCTCTCTCTCTCCTTGTTGTTCATTGTGGGGCCCACTGCCAAAATCCAAAGCATGTGGGTCCCATGCGCCATCTCTGTCTAGTGCATGTGGGTCCCACCGTTGCTGTCCATTGCATGTGGGCCCCACCATTGCTATCCATTGCATGTGGGTCCCATCGTTGCTGTCGCTGTCCATTGCATGTGCGTGGGGTCTGCCTTAGCTGTCCACGATTTGGTGGGGCCCACTGATTTAGTAAATCCATAATTAGGGATTTTGAAATTAAAATCCCCTAATTAGGGATTTCGAAATTAAAATCCCCTAATTCCTTCCTTAATTAGGGATTTTAATTTGTGATTTACAAATTAATAAAAATCATGATATACAATAAATGTGGGGCCCACCGTCGCTGTCCACTGCTCGTGGGGCCCACCCTCACTGTCCTGACAAAACCTAGTTCGTATATAAACACACCTCATTTGAGACACCCCGGGTGTCACTAAATGCATAAAATAGGTGAGGCAGGTAGGTAGAATCGTCCTTTAAAATCCATACCACGGTTTTTTACTTCGTATAGTTTTAGATTTCACCTGGTGTGGTGTTCACACTTGACTTACACATAGTAACTTTTTAAGAACCTCCTGTGTCTTCAAAACCTACTTCGACTATAAACACAAAAGGGAGTAGGTATAGGTACACTAGAATACTTGTCCAACCTACTGTTTATTTCTAGTGACATCCCGGACCCTTACCACCTTTAGTAATAAGGGTGACAAAGGCACCAACTAAATACACCCATACATACAACACCTACATAAACCGAGAAATAATAATTAATAAAAAACAGGTGTTTACCATCATATTATCTTAGTCAATCGGGTAAACCTCTAAAGATATAACGGCTCGTATCTATTTCACACAAAACCTCCATATCTTTAGACGGTTTTTGTCCTGTTGGACAGTCCAAGGTTGGATAGATTGGAATGTTATCGTTGTTTGTCATTTACATGCTCTGTCATTAGTTTCGTGCAGTAACTCTCCTATTCTCTCTGGATATGTTTCTTATGTTTGATTCCATTGTCAATTTAATCCACACAATGTGTGGATAGTTGACGTGGAAATGAAATGTAAGATAAATATATCTGGAGAGATAGGGGGAGATGCTGTCGAACTTTAGGCTTGGGCATTTAAATGGAAATAATGATAGCATTTCAATCTATCCATCCTTGGATGGGCGATTGATTTTATTATATTATCATTTAGTGGCAAATTAGATGACGAACATGATACTTGTGATTAAGAGTAGTTGATTGATGTTGATGTTGAGCGGGGGTCCCTGGAAGGTGGGAACCGCTGTTGTGACCATGCTGAAGCTGTCCTGTTCCTACGGACAGTAATATGGGTGGCCTGGCCATTTGGACAGGCCCGTGTTTATGTATTAGCTCGAAATTAATGGAGCAGACCCGGATGTGCGTCGGAGCTATCCGGTTGTTGAGCGGGGGTTCCTGGAAGGTGGGAACCGCTGTTATGACCATGATGATGAAGCTGTCCATTTCCTATGGACAGCAATATGGGTGGCCTGGCCATTTGGACAGGCCCGTGTTTATGTATTAGCTCGAAATTAATGGAGCAGACCTGAATGTGCGTCGGAGCTATCCGGGTGTTGAGCGGGGGTCCCTGGAAGGTGGGAACCGCTGTTATGACCATGATGATGAAGCTGTTTATTTCCTATGGACAGCAATATGGGTGGCTTGGCCATTTGGACAGGCTCGTGTTTATGTATTAGCTCGAAATTAATGGAGCAGACCCGGATGTGCGTCGGAGCTATCCGGTTGTTGAGCGGGGGTCCCTGGAAGGTGGGAACCGCTGTTATGACCATGATGAAGCTGTCCATTTCCTATGGACAGCAATATGGGTGGCCTGGCCATTTGAACAGGCCCGCTTTGTGTGGAGCAGACCCGGATGTGCGTTGGAGCTATCCTTAAGTTGCTTGAGTCTCCAAGACCTACACCCTAAACCCGAAACCATAAACCTAAAACTAAAACCTATAAGCTATGGCTAAACCGAAACCTAAACTCAATTCATTTAACTCTAAACCTAGACCCTACAAGCTACGAAAATGAGACCCTAAACCCGATCCCGAACCCGTAAATCCAAACCTATGCCCTAAACCTAATCCTAAACTCATGTCACCTAACCTAAACTTACACCTATTCCTAAATCCATTCACCTAACCTAAACCTTGACGCAAACATTAAAATGCGACCCTAAACCCAATCCCGTACCCGCAAATCCAAACGTATGCCCTAAACCTAATCCTAAACTCATGTCATCTAACCTAACATCTATTCCTAAATCCATTCACCTAACCGAAACCTTGACCCAAACACGAAAATGCGACTCGAAACCCGATCCCGTACCCAAAAATCCAAACATATGCGCTAAACCTAATCCTAAACTCATGTCACCTAAACTAAACCTACACCTATTCCTAAATCCATTCACCTAACCTAAACCTTGACCCAAACAAGAAAATTCGACCCTAAACCCGATCCCGAACCCGCAAATCCAAACCTATGCCCTAAACCTAATCCAAAACTCATGTCACCTAACCTAAACCTACACCTATTCCTAAATCCATTCACCAAACCTAAACCTTGACCCAAACACGAAAATTCGACCCTAAACCCGATCCCATACACGCAAATCCAAACCTATGCCCTAAACCTAATCCTAAACTCATGTCACCTAACCTAAACCTACACCTATTCCTAAATCCATTCACCTAACCTATACCTAGACCCAAACACGAGAACCAAACCCGAAACCCGATCCCGAACCCGCAAATCCAAACCTATGCCCTAAACCTAATCCTAAACTCATGTCATCTAACCTAAACCTACACCTATTCCTAAATCCATTCACCTAACCTAAACCTTGACCCAAACACGAAAATGCGACCCTAAACCCGATCCCGTACCCAAAAATCCAAACGTATGCCCTAAACCTAATCCTAAACTCGTGTCACCTAACCTAAACCTACACCTATTCCTAAATCCATTCACCTAACCTATACCTAGACCCAAACACGAGAAACAAACCCGAAACCAGATCCCGAACCCGCAAATCAAAACATATGCCCTAAACCTAATCCTAAACTCATGTCATCTAACCTAAACCTACACCTATTCCTAAATCCATTCACCTAACCTAAACCTTGACCCAAACACGAAAATTCGACCCTAAACCCGATCCCGTACCCAAAAATCCAAACGTATGCCCTAAACCTAATCCTAAACTCATGTCACCTAACATAAACCTACACCTATTCCTAAATCCATTCACCTAACCTAAACCTTGACCCAAACACGAAAATTCGACCCTAAACCCGATCCCGAACCCGCAAATCCAAACCTATGCCCTAAACCTAATCCTAAACTCATGTCACCTAACCTAAACCTACACCTATTCCTAAATCCATTCACCTAACTTAAACCTTGACCCAAACACGAAAATTCGACCCTAAACCCTATCCCGTACCCAAAAATCCAAACCTATGCCCTAAACCTAATCCTAAACTCATGTCACCTAACCTAAACCTACACCTATTCCTAAATCCATTCACCTAACCTAAACCTAGACCCAAACACGAGAAACAAACCCGAAACCAGATCCCGAACCCGCAAATCAAAACATATGCCCTAAACCTAATCCTAAACTCATGTCATCTAACCTAAACCTACACCTATTCCTAAATCCATTCACCTAACCTAAACCTTGACCCAAACACGAAAATGCGACCCTAAACCCGATCCCGTACCCAAAAATCCAAACGTATGCCCTAAACCTAATCCTAAACTCGTGTCACCTAACCTAAACCTACACCTATTCCTAAATCCATTCACCTAACCTAAACCTAGACCCAAACACGAGAAACAAACCCGAAACCAGATCCCGAACCCGCAAATCAAAACATATGCCCTAAACCTAATCCTAAACTCATGTCATCTAACCTAAACCTACACCTATTCCTAAATCCATTCACCTAACCTAAACCTTGACCCAAACTCGAAAATTCGACCCTAAACTCGATCCCGAACCCGCAAATCTAAACCTATGCCCTAAACCTAATCCTAAACTCATGTCATCTAACCTAACACCTATTCCTAAATCCATTCACCTAACCTAAACCTTGACCCAAAGACGAAAATTCGACCCTAAACCCGATCCCGTACCCAAAAATCCAAACCTATGCCCTAAACCTAATCCTAAACTCATGTCACCTAACCTAAACCTACACCTATTCCTAAATCCATTCACCTAACCTAAACCTAAACCCAAACACAAGAACTAAACCCGAAACCCGATCCCGAACCCGTAAATCCAAACCTATGCCCTAAACCTAATCCTAAACTCATGTCATCTAACCTAAACCTACACCTATTCCTAAATCCATTCACCTAACCTAAACCTTGACCCAAACACGAAAATACGACCCTAAACCCGATCCCGTACCCAAAAATCCAAACGTATGCCCTAAACCTAATCCTAAACTCATGTCACCTAACCTAAACCTACACCTATTCCTAAATCCATTCACCTAACCTAAACCTTGACCCAAACATGAAAATTCGACCCTAAACCCGATCCCGAACCCGCAAATCCAAACCTATGCCCTAAACCTAATCCTAAACTCATGTCATCTAACCTAAACCTACACCTATTCCTAAATCCATTCACCTAACCTAAACCTAGACCCAAACACGAGAACCAAACCCGAAACCCGATCCCGAACCCGCAAATCCAAACGTATGCCCTAAACCTAATCCTAAACTCATGTCACCTATACTAAACCTGACTCTAATCTTTGCATTGTAGATATGGATAAGAGTTGGATGCAAGCTAAGAATCGGTTTGGCCCAGAGTATAAAGAAGGTGTTAAGGAGTTCATGGAATTTGCGAGAGATCGGGCAGATTCAGGTAATAGAATTAGGTGTCCATACCGAAAATGCAAGAACATGATTCACAAGACATTGGACAAAGTGGAAGATGATTTGTTCATAGTTGGGATTGACCAGCGTTACACTTGGTGGATTCATCATGGTGAAGACTTTCACCAAAGAGTTGAGGCCACTGAAGTCCTTGCTGACCCAATTGTGCGTAATGACGAGGATGAAGATGTTGACGATATGCAAGATATCATTGGGGATGTGTTAAGGGGAACAATTGCGGATACTGATTTTGCAGCGAAAAGTACTAGCCAGGATATTCCTCCTATGGGTGATGCCGAATCAGAAAAATTTAGTAGGTTGTTGAGGGATGCGCAACGTCCACTCTATCCGGGGTGTCGGAACTTCTCCAAGTTGAATTTCCTTACAAGGTTACTTCATTTAAAGACAATAAATCGTTGGAGTAACAAATCGTTCGACATGTTACTTGGCTTGTTGAAAGAAGTATTACCTGAAGGTGAGACATTGCCTAAGTCTCATTACGAGGCAAAATCGTTAATGCGAGACTTGGGCCTTGGTTACATCCTCATACATGCATGTATAAATGATTGTGTATTGTATTGGAAAGAACATGAAAATGTTGAGGAGTGTCCACAATGTGGAGAGTCTAGGTGGAAATATGACGAAGCTAAGCGTAAGAAAATTCCACAAAAGGTGTTAAGGTACTTTTCATTGAAACCCAGATTACAAAGATTGTTTACGTCGAGCAAGACGGCTGAAGATATGAGGTGGCATAAGGAGAAATGCCTTCATGATGATAATACATTGAGGCATCCCGCTGACTTTGAAGCCTGGCAACATTTTGATAAGCAATATGACTGGTTTGCAGAGGATTCTCGCAATGTTCGGCTAGGTCTTGCAAGTGATGGTTTTAATCCATTTGGTAATATGAGTAGCTCGTACAGTATGTGGCTAGTGATACTTATGCCCTACAATTTACCTCCTTGGTTGTGTATGAAGGAATCATTTTTTATGATGTTGTTGCTTATTCATGGACCCAAGTCACTGGGGAATAACATTGATGTGTATCTCCGACCGTTAGTAGATGAGTTAAACGAGTTGTGGAGTCAAGGTGTCCAGACGTATGACACTTTTACAGAACAGACGTTTCGATTGCATGCAGCGGTCTTGTGGACAATAAATGACTTCCCGGCATATGAAAATTTGTCTGGGTGGAGCACGAAGGGAAAGTTGGCTTGTCCTACATGTAGTACTGAGACTTGTTCATTGTCATTGAAGCATGGTAAGAAAACGTGTTATATGGGCCATCGTCGCTTCCTTCCGAGGGATCATAGTTGGCGCAGGAAGACGGTAATCTTTGATGGCAAACAAGATCATAGGCCACTACCGAAATAACTATCTGTAGAAGATGTGTTACAACAGCTGAGTAATATTGAAGAAGTTAGATTTGGTAAGGCACCGCACTTGAAGAAGAGAAAACGTACAGTATTGGAGTACAACTGGAGGAAGAAGAGCATTTTTTTGAGTTGCCTTATTGGAGTCATCTGAAATTACGACACAACTTGGATGTCATGCATATTGAGAAGAATATATGTGACAATGTCTTTGGAACATTGATGAACATAGAGAAGAAAATAAAAGACAGTTTTAAGGCTCGATTGGATCTACAAGCAATGGGTTTAAGGAAAGAGTTGCACTTGCAACCACATGAAAATTCATATACTATACCAGCAGCCTGCTACACATTGACAAAACTAGAGAAAAAACGTGTATGTGAATGGTTGAACAAGGTGAAATTTTTCGACGGGTATGCATCGAATATCTCTCGGCACGTCAACATTACGGACTGTAAGGTAACAGGAATGAAAAGTCATGACTGTCACGTCCTTCTGCAACGCCTACTACCGGTTGCGATTCGTGGATTCCTTAACAAGGATTTCAGTGCTACGCTGATTGAGTTGGGGATATTCTTTAAGGATTTGTGTTCGAAATCTTTGAATGTAGAGGTTATTAAACGACTGGAGAACGATATTGTCGTAATCCTTTGCAAACTTGAAAGAATTTTTCCACCTGCGTTTTTCGATGTCATGGTACACCTAGCGATTCACTTACCGCACGAAGCGAAGCTTGCAGGCCCAGTACAATATCGTTGATTTTTATGGCGTTTTGACGGATATTATTGAGCTGAGTTATTATATGAGAAAGCGGGTGTACTTATTTAAATGCGATTGGTGGGACATTGAAAATAAAAAGTTGGGAATACAGACTGATAATTACTTCACGAGCGTAAATTTATCTCGGAAGTAGTTTAAAGATGACCCATTTATCATAGCCGGCCAAGCCGAACAAGTATTCTACCTCGCTGACACCAAGTTAGGCGGCTCTTAGCACGTGGTACAGAAAATAAAGCCCAGGAACATATTTGACGTTCCCAAAGTAGACGTTGAAGATAACGATGAAGGGAGTAATAGAACGTCGTCAGTTGAACAAGCATACCAAGAAGACATGCCATCTTGGGATAGAGGGAATGATCCAAATGTTGATATTGATGCGGTGCAATTGAATAGAGATGATGTGCCACCTGATCATGTTGATGCCTCAATCATAAATGACATTGTTAGAGATGATAACGCTTTCATCGATGACAACGTTGCAGACGATGAAGAGGAAATTCTGATCAGCGATAGTGATGGTGAAGAAGAAAGAGTCCTAAGCGATAATGATTCAGACGACGATTATTAAATGTATACAAGATTTACATGTAATTTTTCAATTCGATTAATTTAATTATTACATGTATATATGTTTTACAAGTCATGATTTTTTTCCTGAATTGACTTGTTGATAATCTACATTTACAGTTAAGTCATTTTCTGATCATGTCCTCCACAAACTGGAGCGTAACGGAAGCACGCAGCATACTTCATCAGCTGTTGCGGATGGACTTTCCGGCCCTATATTCTTCTAGTAGGGCCAGAGAGATACCCGGTCTGGTCGAGAAATGTAGGGAGGAAGACGATGACTCAGATGAAAGATTATACAGTCTCAAAGAAATTTCGGACCTGATTGAGGAATATAACCGAGGAAAACTTCGTATGGAAGATGCGACATTATCACTTGCACATCTGAATGGAGTCCCGAGAGATCAGATTTCTCCTATTGTGACTGGCATGTTGGCTGTAACAATGTCGAGTGCTTCATACAGCTTGACATATACATCTGCAGCGTACGATAACTTACGCAGGGAGTATTTCGGATAGTTGATCCGAAGTTGATTTGTATTACAATGAGATATATGTATTTAATATAGAATGACAATGTGTAATGGATTTTTCAACTTTTATATTCCGTTTTCGGTTTTATTATATTCTGTTTACAGTTTTATTATATTCTGCTTGCATTATAGTGTAATGGTCTAATCATATTTTTATCATTTCTCTAAGCATAAGCACAAATTCACTCTGCAATGATGTTCATAAACTTGCATTGACATTGTTTAAATTTATAAGTTTGTATTTCAGATATATTCAGTCATGGCACCAGGTGGGAGATCAGGTCGTTCGCGCACTGGATCTACCCCTTCCACCCGTGATGTGACGCAGACAGCATCGACGTCGCACGGTGCATCACAGTCATCTGATCCTTCGGTTCAGCATACACCGGGCACTGCATGTAAGTCTAGACATTTATTTAGTGATTTCTGTTTATATTGTTACTTACATATATCTTTTCACAGCAGCATCTTCTACCAGCCGACGAGGACGTGGACCCACGCGTGGGTTAGTTTTAGAGCGACTTACGCGTGAGGGTAGGGTGGCGGTAGAGTTCCCACAGGACTGCCTTAGACCTGTTGGGGACAGTGCCAGATTGTTTACGTCTGAGGTTGGTGTCCTATGCCGATCTCTGATCCCCGCCACCACCCCCTGTTGGGGACTGACGTGACATATGTTTTCCCGACGAATATTTTCGTCGGTAATGGTGTAATTATTACCTACGAAAAATTATTTCGTCGGTAAAAACCTTTACCGACGGCCTTTCTGCGACGATGTTAGCCGCGAATTATTTCGTTGGGAAAAAGATTTCCCGACGAAATTTTACTGATTACCGACGAAATCATTCGTCGGTAAAAATGGAATTTCTTGTAGTGAAAGGCATTCTGCAGTTGTTCTTCATAGTCGACTGTAAGTATTTTCCTTTGGTTTTGCCTGTATTGAAAAGTCCTGTCGTACGAAAGGCAAAGGTGTAACCCATCTTCGGAGGACGAACCCCACCCTCCAATAATTGCCTAATTATCTTAAAACAACACTGTCTAAGTGGTTGAATATGTGACCAATCTTATTTGATCTTGGTCATATACGGTCAATTCCAACGTATTTGCCTATATTGGTGCTTGGAGTCTTAGTTGTTTGATTTAAATCGAGCTGCACAGTCGGATCTAGCACGCTCGCACCATTCACGTGATCGAATTTGAAACCGAGAGGCAACATATTTTTCACACCCAATGGGGCCTACTTAGGTTCATTTACCAGTGTGATATTGTGAAATTAACTAGTCAGTAATATGAATAAAAGAAGTAATGGAATTGCTGGGGTTGAACCCTTAACACCAACCGCACCACCTCTGATCAAGGATGTGCAAGTTCAAGTGGCCCCTGAATTGTTGAATTTGAATACTAATTCGACACTCAGTCTTGTCAATCAGGAAGGGGATCGACTTCTCAAACCACATGCCTCTTGATGACAAAATGGTCCGGCTCCAGGATGTGCAACTGAGTGTCCATCATGTTGCAGAGCAAGGTAGAGCTCAGGTAGAACTGATACACACTTAAGCTGAGCAATTCTGCGTTCAAACTAGGAATTTCAACAAATGGATGGCTAACCAGACTAGACCTATGCATTAGTTGATGACCATCATTATCGAAAGAGAACCTAGCATAACACTGAAGGAAGTTCTGTCTGTAACATGGGTCAGCCACCATTAATACCTCCTTTATAGTGGAACACACATTCTACTCCAATCCTAGATGTGCAAAATGTTCCTCCGCCCCCTGACTTCAGACGACCAGAGCAGGAGCTCAAGAACTTCATACCTGAAGTTTGGAATTAGGGTATGTCGGGAGGACGTACAACCTTTTCAGAATTTTCCCAGAAACTCGTTGTTTCATGAGGGTCAGAACCGGGTAGGTCTCGATGTTGAGGTGTGGAGCCAATCACACTAGGAGGTGGTCGGGCACCCAACAGTCAATGGACCGGGTGCCTGGTGCTTAGGGCGGGCGCCCAACCAAGTCTAGTCGGACGCTCGAAATTCGGGCTTTCCCTACTAAGCTCACTGGAAGATTTCTACATTGGGCGGGCGCCGAACCAGCCGCGACCTGTTTCCCGGGCTTTTCTATTTTGGGTTCTATTTTCATGTTTTACTATAAAAAGGGGTGTAACTCGGGATTAGGGTATGAAATTAGGTTTTCTATATGTCTAAGGTGAGAAAATGTGAAGGTGTTAGCAAAAAAGGGCCATCTATATGCATGGGAGCATCGGAGAAGGTAAGTGTATTGCTTATAACTTCGTTTTCTTCATAATGGAAGTTTGCACCCGTGGTTTTTTTACCCTTGTTGGGGTTTTTCCACGTAAATTATGTCTTGTGGTTAATTAGTTTGTTTGAATTCCGCTTTTAGTTACTATTTCTTCCTGTTTATCTTTTGTGGGTGAGACCAAAGATTGGATCTCGGTTCACTGGCCTTATTGGCGTGCTGCGCAACAACTGGTATCAGAGCTATTGGTTTAGTTCAAGTGGGAGCGATGACAGAAAAAGGGAAGACACGAATTGAGAAGTTTGATGGTTCAAACATTGCCTTTTGGAAGATGCAGATGGAGGATTATATGTATCAGAATGACCTCTATATTCCTCTAGAAGGAAAAGAGAAGAAATCAGAGAAGATGGTAGATGATGAATGTGCTTTAGTTGATCAGAAGGATTTAAGAATGATCCGACTCTCTTTGTCTACGAGCATTGCCTTCAATATATCTAAAGTAAAGACCATAAAAGAAATAATGCAAGCTCTAGCCATGATGTATGAGAAACCTTCGGTGTTCAACAAGGTTCATCTTATGAAACAGCTATTCAACATGAAGATGTCAGATGGTGGGGGAGTGGCTAAACATTTAGACGAGTTTAATACAATGATGAGCCAATTGGAATCCGTTAGCATCACTTTTGATGACGAGGTTAGGGTGCTATTGATCTTGTCCAGTTTATTAGACAGTTGGGATGGTTTGGTGATTGTCATGAGCAATTCCTCAGGGTCTACGAAGTTGAAATTCGATGATGTGGCCGGTCTAATTCTCAGTGAAGAATCTAAAAGGAAGGCATCTGGAGTTTCAGGGGATTCAGGGAATGCTCTAAACGTTGAAGGAAGAGGAAGATCATTGAATAAAGGAGGCAATAAACACGGGCGTTCTAAGTTGAAGAAGAAGTCCAAGGGACCAAATGACAAGAACGGGTGTTGGCATTGCGGGAAGAAGGGGCACATGAAGCGTGATTACAGGACGCTTAAGAAACAAGAAAGAAGCTTTCAAGGTGGGAAGGATTCAGTGAATCTATCTGAGGAGAGTGACACAGAGGCGTTGATCTGGTCTCTTAATGTGTGGAATGAGTCTTGGGTTATAGACTCGGGTGCTTCGTTTCATGCCACTTCGTCTAAAGAAGTTCTACGTGATTATGTGTCAAGTAACTTCGGGAGAGTCTGCTTGGGTGATAATGAGCCATACAGTATTGTTAGAAAGGGAGACGTTCATATAAGTCAGAAAGATGGAACGATTTTGAAATTGAAGGATGTCAAACATCTACCGAGTTTGAGACGAAACTTGATCTCAGTGGGGCAGTTGGCCAATACCGGATATGTAATGACATTCACTAGTGATTCCTGAAAGGTCACAAATGGTGCCTTAGTGATATCTCGAGGCAAGAAGGAAGGTACTTTGTACATAACTTTCAAATTGTATAGTTCACTCGTAGTTGCATCAACTGGAGTGAATGGGCAGTTATGGAAAACAGGACGTGTGAGTGAAAAAGGGATGAAAGTGTTGTTGTCAAGGATTGCATGTATCGCAAGTGGAAGAGGGTAAGTTTTAAGAAAACAAGACGCACTTCAAAGACGCATCTGTTGAAGCTTGTACACACCAATGTGTGAGGACCAACACAAGTATCATCTCTTGGTGGTTTACGTTACTTTATTTCCTTTATTGATGATGTTAGTAGAAAACTGTGGGTCCATTTCTTAAAGAACAAATCTGACGTATTCGATGTATTTAAGAAGTAGAAAGTAATGGTAGAAAACGAGACAAGTAAACAGTAAAATGTCTCAGATAAGATAATGGGAGAAGAGTACTGTGATAAGAGGTTTGAGGAGTATTATGTAGCAAATGGAATCAAACATCAGGAAACGATTCCAGGGACACTACAGCAGAATGGTGTGGCTGAGCGCATTAACAGGACTATCCTTGAGTGTTGAACCTCCAATTTATATATTGCATAGCCCATTACATCACATTATATGCATAGTTGTCATGTTTAAAAGGCCCATCTAATGCATGTTTTGTGATTGTAGGGATGAGAACGAACTTCACCCAATTGGAGACCAAAAGAGTGTATTTAAATGCATTGGATGAAGATTGAAGGAAGATCAAAGAAGGAAGAAGAAGGAGGGAGAAAAGAGGAGAAAGAAAAGAAGAAAAAGAAGAAAGAGCTCAAGGGACGACCGGTCGTGACCGGTCGGCCGACCTGCCGACCTCCTTGAAGCTTGCTGGAAGCATGACCAGTTTGGTCCGACCGGTCAAGACCGGTCGGCCAACAGGTCGAAACTACCTCCTGTGCACGTTGGAAAAAATGATCAGCTTGGGCCAATAGGTCTTGACCGGTCGGCCAGCATGTCAGAAACCACTTTGTGCTCGCTGGACCTTTTACATAAGCAGTCCGACCGGTCGTCCGACCGGTCGGCCACATGCAAAAACAACCAGTTTCTATTCTGGGCTCCGATTTTCTCTGGGCACTGCATAACCTTACGCAATTTCTAGATGATTCCGACGCAGCAGAGTTTCTCTGCTATAAAAGGACACCTAGGGATCGTTCCTAGGGCATCCTAGAAGTGATTGAGCACAGTGGGAGATGACGGAAGTCGGATTCGGAGTTCTACAACTCCTCCTAGCTTGTTTTTCTAGTTTTATGCCTTGTTTAGTTCATTTCATGTTTCCTTGGATCATGTCAGCTAGGGCTAAGAGGTGAAGCTTGTAGTGAATCTAAGATGTTTCAATTCGTTTGATTTGGTTTTAAGTTGGATTATTACTGAAGAACTATGGTTTAAAGTTCAAATAAAGTTCTAAGTAGTTTTTCTTAATCTTATGATGGCTCATGGATGTTTAGAAGAATTGCTTGAGTTCTTAAGTGTTTTGAGCTAGTCTAGACCTGTATGATCCGAGGAATTAGATTCAATACGCTCTAGATCTATGAACTTCATATGGGAGCTTCATACCAAAAGTCTACTTTTTTGAAAATTCTAAAGTATGTGAGACTATGTATGTGATTTGAATCAAGTTCAAATCATGATCTAATTATACTTAGTGACAGAGTTTAATGATGATTATGATTGTGATCTTAACCTATTGAAAATGGGACTGACCTATGCAACTGAGTGTGCTCACGTCCTAGCTTGAATTGAGACAATCATGTACAAGATTCACACATATGATAGATTGTTTGGTTTAACTGCACTATCATCTGGCTAGATAGAACTTAATTTCGATTCTAGTTGAGAAATTGAGAAACCACAACGAATTGAGCATCAAGGATTGCTGCAAGTGGATCCTTGAACCCCTAGTGCCTTTTATTAATTGTTTACCTTCAGTTTAATTCAAAGTTACTATCTACATCAATCTTCTACAAATCTGTCAGTTAGCTCTTCAGTAGAACTATTGGAAGTGTTTTGTGAATTCCTACATAAGTTCCTGTGGATCGACCTCGGTCTTACCCATATTATTACTACATCGCAACCCTACACTTGGGGAAGTGAACAAGTTTTTGACGCCGTTGCCGGGGACTTTGATGGTTTTAACAGAATTTCTGAAGATAGTTTCTATTGAAATTTTTAGGAATAGTACTAACTTAGTTTGTTTTATTTTGATTTTTTTCTTTTGCAGAGATTTTAGGAAGTTGAAGAAGACGTTAAGGATCTTAAGTTCCTAAATCAGGTTTTATATTTCTAAACCTTACTCTTCTTCTCTCCATATTCACTCCCATCATATTCATCTCTTGTAGAGTGGGTGGAGACTCCTTTTTAGATCTCTGATAGGTTATCCTTGTGATGCCTTAATTCCTATTGGTCGGCACTGCCGTCTTGGATCACCTTGTGCTCAGAGATTTCTCTTCTCAACTCTATTCCTCTTTCTTCTTTTTCTACACTTTTCTCAAAAGATTCAAAGAGTGGGTGGGGAGTTCTCTGAACCCCTATTGATCAGGAGAAATCGGTCTCTATCCTTGCTTCTGGCTCAGCCATTGCAATACACCTTGTGCTTCGGTCTCAGAGAGAAGTAAAGGAAGGAAGAAAGAATTCTTTTTTGTTTCATTCTTTTAGGATTTGCATGCCACATTGGGCTCAGGATTCTAATAACCGACTCATTAGTGAAGGGGGAATAGTAGAAGGAATTGATAGAGAACCACGTGCTAGGAGACATTTAAATTCTCCAATTTTGTCCGAAAGTATGGCTGTAAATCAACCCAATCCTATGGCCAATCAAAATTTGGGCCAAAACCAAACCGAAATGGGAGAGAATGTGGTTGAGAATGTTTCCTGACCAAGAACATTACGTGATTACTTGCAACCAGCAAGAGCGAGCACTCCCTCATGCATAGTTTTTTCCACAAAATGCAGGGAACGTAGATTTGAAACCGGGAGTAATCCAACTCCTCCCGAGATTCCATGGATTAGACAGTGAAAGTCCCTATCAACACCTTAAGGAATTTGATGAGGTGATAGCCACCATGCACTTTGCAAACGTAACTGATGATGTGGTGAGACTTAAATTATTTCCTTTTACCCTTAAAGATAAAGCTAAAGGTTGGCTTCATGCATTAAGGCCAAGATCAATTGGTACATGGACTGAGATGTCTAGGGAGTTCATTAAAAAGTTCTTTCCTACTCACAAAACGAACATGTTGAGGCGCCTTATCATGAATTTTTCCCAAAAGGAAGATGAGACCTTCTTCCAATGTTGGGAGAGGTTTAAGGACTTATTAAATGCATGCCCACATCATGGTTACGAAATTTGGCGGGTTATAAGCTTTTTCTATGAAGGACTAACTTCACCCATGCGCCAATTTGTAGAGATGATGTGTAATGGGGAATTCATGAATAAGGAAGCTGAAGAAGCATGGGATTATCTTGATGAATTGGCTGAGAATGCACAGTCTTGGGATACATCTAGACCAACAAATTTCAAGAATAGCCAACAAAAGGAAAAAGGAGGAATTTATATCCTCTCAGAAGAAGATAATATAAGTGCACGTGTGGCTAGCCTCACAAGAAAAGTCAAGGTCATGGAATTAAAGAAGGGAGAGACAATCAACTCAAAAGACGTTGAAAATGTTTGTGGAGTTTGTGCTGGAAATCAACATTCAACACAAGATTGTCCCACAATTTCAATAGTCCAAGACATTTTACAAGAACAATCAAATGCCATAAATAGTTATCAATGGCAATTTAGTGCTTCAAACTCTAACATGTATAATTCTAGTTAGAAGAACCATCCCAACTTCAGTTGGAGGAATGGACCCACTGCGAATGCAAACAATGCTCCTCAAGTTCAATCTTTACTAGGTCCATCTCTAGTCATTACACCAAAAGTTACGCTAGAGGAGATGTTGGGTGCATTTGTATCGGTTCAAGCTGAATATAACAAGACTAATTCTATGAAAATAGATGGGTTCATGCAAGAGCAATTGAAATTCAATCAAAATTCAACTCAAGCCATCAATGACTTGAAAACCTTAATGGCTAGGGTTGATCTCATCTCAGTATTAGGGAGAATGGCACACTTTCTGCCCAACCTCTTCTTAACCCAAGGACCTAATTTGAGATACATGACGCGAGCTCATCCTCCCAACATACGGAGCATGTTCAAGCTATCACCACTTTGAGAAGTGGAAAAATAATCGATAAAACTAATCTGGTGAAGGCCCCAAAGCCAATTTTTGGGGCTCAAATTCGTACCCATTATAAAATAGTATTTAGCGGTCCATCTACGACGATTCAAACCGATTTTGAGATCCGAAATACTCGAAAAAATGCCAGTGCAAGCTAACACGCGTGGTCGTGACCAAAACCTACGATTGCTATTTTGAGGCAGAATCGAACATGCGGATTACTCTTAAATGATCCGAAACGCCCTAAAACCCTTAAACTATAAGTTTTGAAGTCACGCGATGCATATCTTTACCCGCGCGCTTCCAAATGCATTTTGCCCTGATCGTATCCGACTGTAAGTGCCCGAAAGCCTACAGGTACCATTTTGGATTGGAATCAGACATGTGGATGGCCGCCAAATGATCCGGAATGACCGAAAAACCTTAAGTAGCAAGTTTGAAGTTCTTGTGGTATATATTTCTACGTGCGCGCTTCCCGGAACAATATTCCTATGCAAAGAGCCAATCGGGAGGATTCCAAATTGGGAAGGAGCTACCAAAATTCACAGCAGATAACCATCGGTACCCCACCCCGTTCATTCACGAGGTTGATCATGACCTAAAAATAGCTTGGCGTCAGTGACCTCGGTCTCCAAAAAGGTAGCCCCCCTCTGGAGGTCGCCCGTCGGAGCTTGAAACCTGAAATATTCCAAGTAATGGAACATGTATTCGTCTACTCTCTCTCCACATGTGGATGCCATGAGGTGACATGCATTTGCCCTCTCACCACATGTGTATGAGAGCTCTCTCTCTCCCTTTTCAATATTCTAAATAAAATAAAAATACAAAAAATCATGAAAATATTCTAAGTGGGGCCACATGCGGCCAACACAAAGGCCACATGCGCCCATATCAGGGGCATATGCACCCACACCAACCCACATGCGCCTGATGCATGGTGACATGTGCATGATCCCCATCACATGTGCATGACTCCTCTCTCCAAATGCATGCGCATGCCCTCCCTTTTACAGACAACATTCGCCAGGTACCCGATACCCGATTAACATAGTATAAATACCCCACTCACTTCTAAATGAGAGAGAGGGGCTTCATTTTATGAAAGGATCGTTAGAGCAAGGTAAAATCCTTATCGGAATCCTCCGTTGGCTATTCACATGCGCCCACACTTCGCCGGATGCCTTCGCCGGAAAGTGATTTCTCCCACCGGAAGGAGAAGATTCAAAATTTCTCTAAAGTCACATAGCATGCGCCCATTCTTGGGAGGGGGAATGTGCAAAATTGCAATAAGTGGCATAGTGACATGCGCCCATGCCCATAATATAGAGTGGAGAGGGACATGCGCCTATCTTTCTCCTCAGTCCCTCATGTCATATGCGCACAAGTGCGCCCAAGTGGAGAGGGACATGCACCCATCTTTCTTCCGTTCACTCTCTCCTCACATGCATTTGTGGCAGGCCACATGCACCTGGGGTGGGGAAGATGCATCCACCCAGGACATGTGCCCATGCCTAATGCAACATGCGCCTAACCCAACCTCCCATGCGCCTAGACGCTGGTGGGGAGGTGGGGCCTTCTGTGATGTGGCCCGCCTTTGATGTGGCCCGCATTCCGATCAAGAGGACGCTCCTAGACACACATCAATGCCCTCTATTCATCCCCCGGACCAGATTCACCAACGGTCGATGTTAGGTGGGCCAAATCGGTAATTTGATAAAAAAGGCCAACACTTAGCCAGTATTGAAAACCTCAGAAACCCTTCCGAAAGAGCTGAAAACGGCCGAAATCGAGAGGAATCAGGCGGAATTTACCGAACCCGAGAGGGAGACTTCTCTCCGCCATAACATGATATATTATAATCATGCACCGCAACAAGATTATCCAAACCCAGGAGCCCCAAATACCGTAATTAAGTGGTCAGCAGGCCCACTACTTAGTCATTTTCAGCCCTGGGAAGGGCCCTGTCGGCTCGAAAATTGACCCATACTAAACAAATCGAAATGCGATCGCACTGTGACCCTCATGGAAATAATCCACCCCTATCCAAAGACGATCGTGACAGATATTCACCAAATCCTCCGATCGGATTGTAAACAAGCCCTGGGAAGTGCCTTGATGGCCCGAAAATCTACTAATGTCAAGTGAAATCAATCGCGATCTCAAAGACGCGAGGGCAAAATATCGATGACACAGATATATACGAAGCATATTGATCAAATCAAATGCATAATTTGTCTGATACATTGAACATCTAGCATAAATGCAATCCTCTCTCGAGCATGCATAAAGCATAGTTACTTTGTACTATACTCATTTGCATTCATTGCATGAATTCATTTCATCCCGGATCGAGATACGAAATTAAATCGAAGGGGACTATGGTTGTTATCGAAAACCGTAATCAAAGAGTTCTAAAAACGTTTGAAATGCTTCATCATTAAGATCAGGTTGATGTACGTCCGGTCCAAGACGGGATCCGTCAGTTGAGTGGCTCAGGTAAGGAGTGTCATCCAGCAAGTCACCCGTCCCAGCGCAGACAGTTACTGGCCCTGGTTGCAGTAAGTGGACACCATGGAGTGTATTTATGAAAGTCATATCGTCTATAGAGACGCGTCATGACACTGAGATATACGACTCGGTCGAAACCCTGTTTGCACAAAGACCCCATGGAGTGCCCTCCAGCAAGTCACCCGTCCTAGCGGAGACGGTCACTGGCCCTGGTTGCAGTAAGTGGACACCGTGGAGTGTATTTCTGAAAGTCATATCGTCCATAGAGACGCGTCATGACACTGAGATATATGACTCGGTCGAAACCCTGTTTGCACAAAGACCCCATGGAGTGTCCTCCAGCAAGTCACCCATCCCAGCGGAGATGGTCACTGGCCCTGGTTGCAGTAAGTGGACACCGTGGAGTGTATTTCTGAAAGTCATATCGTCCATAGAGACGCGTCATGACACTGAGATATACGACTCGGTCGAAACCCTGTTTGCACAAAGACCCCATAGAGTGCCTTCCAACAAGTCACCCGTCCCATCGGAGATGGTCACTGGCCCTGGTTGCAGTAAGTGGACACCGTGGGTGTATTTCTGAAAGTCAATCGTCCATAGAGACGCGTCATGACACTGAGATATATGACTAGGTCGAAACCTTGTTTGCACAAAGACCCATGGAGTGTCCCTCCAGGCAAGTCACCCGTCCCAGCGGAGACAGTCTCTGGCCCTGGTTGCACTAAACGGAAACTGTGAATTGTATCCCTGAAAGTCATATCATCCATAGAGACGCGTCATGATACTGAGATACACGACTCGGTTAAAATCCTGGTTGCTACTCAACTAGGAACGCCCAAAGGAGTATGGGACTGACATCTAACTGGTCTTAACAATGGCTTAGTCCATAATAAATCCTAGACTTGGTCTCGGCGACCATGAACTCGAGACGATAATCCCTGACAATTTAAACTACTTGCTCGATCTATCCGAGCTTCATTCCTTTAATATTCCATCTATTGTATAACTGCAATTCATAGTGGAATCTTATCGCTTTGTGCCTTGGTTTTCTCCTGTAAGGGTTTCCACGTAAAAATCTATGTGTTGTCTATGCTATGCTTTATATATATTTATGCTCTTTTAATGCTTTATTTAATTTATTTATGATACATGCATGCATTTACTTTTGCCTTTTAATCAAGGGTGATCATCCATTGATGTAATTAAGGGTTCGTGACCAGTTCACAGCCTGGAATATAAAAGATCTCGAAATCTCTGGAATAAAATTCACGTCGCGGTGCTTTCTCGTGTATACTTTGTGATTGCTTATGATTGTTTATGAATGTCTCTATACTCAGAATTCCCCCAGAATAATGAAACACAGGAAAAAGACTGTTGACGAGCAGTTCGATTTTTCTAAGTTCTAACAAACTAGCGACTCTGCTGGGGAATCGAGCAATACCAGAATCTCTG
This sequence comes from Liriodendron chinense, assembly GCA_003013855.2. Taxonomy (NCBI): domain Eukaryota; kingdom Viridiplantae; phylum Streptophyta; class Magnoliopsida; order Magnoliales; family Magnoliaceae; genus Liriodendron; species Liriodendron chinense. The sequence goes on along the minus strand of ML058384.1, from coordinate 11,330,988 downwards.
GTTATCTCTGAGTAAAGAAACATCTTAAGATGATTCATTCGCAGACATGGATGTATGCGTAAGAAAGTTTCGCTAGGAGAAATGTTCGGTGCCTTTATGGGCGCCAAACTGGCGACTCTCAACGGGAACGTTCTTCCCTTCATCTTTAAAGCAAAAGTTTTCTAAAAGAATTTCAAAATCTTGCATGCATGCATATGATTCATACTCATATACTTTTGTTGATCATTGAGCCATATCGCGATTGGTAAGGACGCATCTTCTCTTCTTTCAAAGGTGCGGGGCATTCTAATGTGCGTATGACCTGTGCAGAAAGACAAAAAGACAAACCATCAAAACTATACAAATGGCAGCCACTATGGTCTTCCTAGCTTCTGGGGGATTTTACTTCCCTCACCTCGTGACAATAGAAACAACGATTCCCGAAGTCGAATGACAAGTTGTGCAGAAACGCCAATCACCGAAGAGGGCTGAAAATAAACAATTGACTTCAGTCAGAGCAGAAACAGTGATGACACAGAGCAGTGTGAGGAGACAGTGGAAGCCAGTTCGCAGGAATGAAACCCGCAATGCTATCAGAGCCACCGTGTCACCCAGGCCAGAATTCTCCTTCGCCGCTGCCGATTTCCCAGTAATGAGGGGAACAACACTACCAGTCAAAACACCAAATCAATTCACTATCCAGGGATTGACTGAGACTACAATGAAGGCATGCTCTACTGAAACCAATATGACCAGGGCTAGACCACAGCGAGTGCAGGTTGCAGTGGTGCAAGTCGTAGAAAGGGAGGCGAGCGGGCAAGATGCAGAGCTGCCTCCGATCCAAGAGCAAATAGATGAAATCATTCAGGTCTGAGAAGACACAGCCAGAGAGATCAGAGAAATAAAAGAAGCATTGGTGGCTCTAGTCACCCAGGGGGCAGTCAAAAGCCCATCCGTTCCCTTTGGACAATCACTGGGAGGGTCACAGGATACAACAGGAGAACCGGTAGCCGTAGAACCACAAATTCACCCAAGGAATGTTGCATTCGAGCGTGCACCGCCGCAACCATCTCATGCCACGAAAGAAGAGTTGTCCCAGACAGTTGTGAACCTGATGCGTCAGGAAAGAGAAAAGGAGAAGAGAAGGAAATATGTATATCGGATACCGTATCCATCCGAAGTTAACGAAATCCCGTTCCCCGACAACTTTAGAAATCCCGACTTCCCACAATTCGGCGGCAAAGGGTCACCAGAGGAACATATGACCCAATTCATGACGGTGCTAGGGAATTTGTCCGTAGTACCTCAATATTACCTCCGATTGTTTGGGTCAACGCTGACTGGAAAGGCATTTCAATGGTATATGTCATTACCCGCGGGGTCTATCAAGACCTGGGATCAGATGCAAGATTCTTTCATTTCTAAATTTTTCTCCACTGAGCGATAAGTCTCGCTGACGGATTTAGCCTTAGCTCCATCAGAGGCGAGGAGAGTCAGTCGAGGTGTTTATTAACAGATGGGGAGTCATAGCGGCGCAATGCCGAGAGTTGCCTCGCGAGCCTATGCAAGTCAAGATGTGTACTCAAGCCATGGACCCAATAATCTCATTCGGTTTATCCGGACACAATTTCTCAACGTTCAGGGACCTAGCGACAAAGGCCCATATGGTAGAGGAAGCCGCGCTAAGAATGCAGTTCAAAGCGGAGAGACCGAAGCGTGAGATCGGGAAGACGGTCACATCAAGTTACGTCGAAAAGAGCAAAGCCTCGAAAGATTGAAAACAGGTCACATCCAGAACACGAGATTAAAGGCAAGCCAGCAGAAACTCAGTTCAGAGCCGAAGGGCCACGAAAACCGAAAAAGATGACGATTGTCGGACGGGGCAGGGTAGAAGGACGTTACTCGTTTGACTCGGAAGACCTTATCCCAATAATGGAACGCCTAGTCGAAGAAGGGGAACTACAATTGCCAGAACTGATTCGAACAGAGGAAGCAGGACAAACAGATACCCCCAATTATTGTAAGTATCATCGAAGCTTGGGACATGAGACGAGAGAATGCCTCATCTTGAAAGGGAAAGTGCAGAGACTGATCAACCAGGGTATCATTAATCTAACGACAGAAGAAATTAGTTGGGTTACGTCAACTGTAGTGACAATAGCACCTTGCGATACCACCAGTTCATGATGAAAGTCTGGTACAAACAACAATGGTACAGGCTATCGAAGAAAGAGAATCGGCAGGACACGACGTCGAATTGTTGGCGATCCGAGAGCAAGTCAGCAAATTGGTCCAAGCCCATAGGGAGCTATCCAAACAGATGGGAAAAGTTCAGGAGGCTTTAGCCATCTTGATCTCACAGAAAGAGACCCCTAGTACCGCTCTGCTTGTCCGACAGTTGGAAGAAGAAGCATCGGGGGCAGCCCGTAATGTTGTTGAAGTAAGACAACATAGCCACATGAACAAATAACGCGCGTATGTCGAGTTCAGACTCCATGATCCCATACGAATTGCTAGGCAATATCTCTTTCACCCTTCGTAACCTGGCTGCAGAAGTTCTCATGATAGAGCAATCCGTTTCGAAAACACGATCTCAAGCAGAAAAGTCAAGACATAAAATGAGAAAGAGGACACGGGTAGGCGTAAGAAAGAACCTTAGAAACCGAAAACTGACCGAATCCAGGGCATGAGGCATAGACCAGTGTAATGGGGACACAAGACAAGGGCAAAGAACCTCAGAAGTTGCGGCACATGACAATCAGAGAGCGAGATGAAAAGAACGGACCGTATACATTTGACATCAAAGACCTTGTCCCAATTATGGAGCGACTAATCGAAGAAAGAAAATTGCGACTCCCAAAGTCTGTTCGACCAGCAGAAGGAGGACGCGTGGATGATCCCAACTATTGCGAATATCACAGATGCATAGGCCATAAAACCGAGTAATAGCTTCGTTCTGAAAGGAAAGATACAAAAGATGATAAACCAAGGCGTTGTCAGTTTGAAAATGAAAGGGTCCGATGGAACCCCGGCCAGTACGGTTCCAATAGATATCACTTAGGAAGAACTTTACTCGAAGAACTCCATTTCCTAAACTTCAATAATCGTGAACGTTTACAAATAGTCCTGGCGGTCTATAAAGTAGATAGGAATATACTTACGTTCACTTATGCATCTACTTCATCTATATGCTGTGTTTCATGCTTGTTTACATGTTCACTCACATCATACTGTTGTGCATATGAATATAAAATGTTCGTAGAACTCTTCTTAATGACAGGTACCATAGTCGGAGAATATTAAAGAAGCGACTCCATGAATCATCAACCAACTTATTATATCCTCATCAGACCGGTCGAATTAGGAGAGAATATCTTATAGAAAGTCTACCCGAATCATAACATCCCCATATTATTGTACCTTCATCACATGTTCTCATATTAAGTATCCTGGTATTCTGGCATTCTTCTACTTATAAGGAAAATACTTCAGAATTGATGGATTCTCATATATATGTATATGTGGTTCTACATGAAGACGGCCGGGATACTCTATTATTATCGATCTCTTATACTTATGCACAATGTTTTATATGAAGATAATCGAAACATCGCTATCTATATCCAGCTTTCATATTATGTCATGGATCTCCCATCGTTATCGCATTATTCTTCTACTATATATGAAGATAAGTCACAGTTGGGAATCTCCTACATACATATATATACATACGGCCTTATATGAAGACGATTAGGGCATTCTATTATGTATCACTTCACCTTGAAAATATCGACAAATTCCTCTTATGAAGAACTCTGCGACAAGAATATGCAATTAAAGATTATGATTAGATGGGTATTCAGTACGAATTCCTAAGGCACAAGATTTGTCTTATTAGAATGAAGTGGTCTTACAAAGTGACGAGCCAGAAGCACTGGGGGCAAGCCCCAATATATTATGAGAAACTCGAGTTTATAAGAAGGAGACGACTGGGGGAAAGCCCTAATATATTATCAAAATCTCAAGTTTGCAGAAAGAAATGACTAGGGGCAGGCCAGGAAGGATGACATATAAACCTGAAAACATGGAGCTAAAAGAAAGTTTTGGACTTATGACATGAACATCTCTCGAAAGCAATGACCCAAGGGTACACCAGTTAAGTAAAAAGGGGAAGTATTATTCCTATGGGTTCTTCCATTTTTATGCTTTGATATACTCAGTTTACATTAAACTCATACATCATACATCATTTTATGCATACTAGTCTCAAACACATAACACCAAGTAGTGGTTTAGCAAAAGAATCGTTGTCATTATTTTAGATCATGAAGCATGCAGTTAACAAGTTCTGATGTCAATTACATCGAATACAAGTGACAGTTAGATATTTAAGACAGCTGTCTAATACTACTTCTGTTTGACAATGATCATAAAAAGCAAAAGAACAGAATTATGTTTCTCTAGGCACCCTGTTATGAACTTCATCACATCTTCTCACGTTGCCTCCATGGTAGCCTTTGCCTCCGTTAGCGTCAGCGCAGGATCTGAAATATCACGAAGTTCGATTTTTAAGTCTAACATTTTCCTGCGCGCCGCTTCTCTTTCACTCTCGAGTTGTGCGACCTCACCACGGTTCCGATTAATGACAAGATCAAGACGGGCAACCTCAAGATTTATGGCCGTTTCTTCCGCTTGCAGCCACGCGATCTCAGATCTGACATCAGCAAGATGATTAATACACCCGCGACGTTGAGTCTCACTATCTTCTAAGGTTGTTCTAACATTAACCGCTGAATGGTCTCGCTGCTCTATGACAGGCCGCAAAGAAGACAGCACTCGCCGTTTCTCTTCAGCCGTAGGGTCAGGTTTAATCCGATCAGTCATAATGACCTGCGCAACAGAATCCTCGAAAGAAGAAATGCGACAGACTATTTTGGATACATCAGGCCCGATTACTCCTACACAAGCTTCCAATGCCTTCACCCCTGCTCCTAGTGTATGCCACTCGCTTGGCTTAGCCAACGCCTTTGAAATGTTGGATAGTAGACCCCTCAGTACACTCTGTCCGAAATAGTCTAAATGATTGAAACAAGGAACGTCGAATGCTCCGTGGGGAGCCACCTCAGAACTGACAGTAACTGCAACGAAAGGAGCAAAGCAAGTATTTAATGAAATGATAAGTATCGAAAAAGAATACATTAAGGAGCTATGAAAGAACCGTACCGGTAGATGAGTCAATGATGGGTTCCAAGAAATCCGTAGTATATATCGTCGCATCAGTGAACGACTCAATAGTCTCGGTCAGTAACATCGAGGTCACATCCAGAAGTTCAGTAGTATCGCTATCAGTATCGATCATTTCAGTTACCACCGGCGACTCTGCCGTACCCTCAACACTGGAAGCACTAGGGGCCATAGATACAGTCGTATCATTCCCTGTCATAGTGGACCCTTGCAGATTATCCTCTCCAATCGGCCCAGCTTGCTCTCTCACGCCAGCATGGTCTGATATTTCATTTGCCGGCCCAGTCGTTGTTGGGTCATCTTCACTAATTAATCGACTGGCACCCTTATCACCTTCAACCACCAGAAGACGTGTGAACCCGGCTTTTTGAGACCATTTCGTTAAAGGTATTCCGAAAGTATGCTAGCCATCCAACGTAGTATCCTCCTTACGATGGTCAATTGACACACTCAGGGAGATCTTATGCTTAATGCTGGGAGATAAATATGCTTCAACCTGCTCTCTATAATAACCCAATCCGTCAGCGAAGACCTCTGTCAGCCCTAGGAGGAGGAATGTAGAGTGGATCATCAATAGAACTGTTGTTTCGGACCAGAGCATACTGATGCACCCACCATCTTAGCCAACTATAAGGACCACCAGTCTTTCGATAGAGGCCGGGCAGCATGAACCTCGCGCCTGTTCGCGTCATCAAAAGTTGATGCCATATCCACTCCCAGTGAGCAGGACCTATACTGTACGCCCGCTCTACTTTAGTTACATCTAGTAACGTCATCAGAACACCCTGATTGTACCCAAATTGCGTGGCAAACCGACTAGGTAATAAGGTTCTCGCCAGAACTCTATTCCTTCATGCAGCGGAAGTGAGGCAGTACGAATAGACACAAGAAATTCCCTATCAGTGGCATCCACAGAATGTCCATCGTTAACGACTTCTCGATCTTCTCCGGCATCAGAAACAGGAAAGTGGTAGAAGGAAATCTCTGCCCAACTGCCAATTTTGGAAGCTATCCAATCAGACGACTACATTATCATGTTAAGTTTTCTATAGTGATAAAGAGGTGCGTGATCGGCGTGGAGATACTGGAAGAGATCCACTCCGTATGTCCACGGGAAATATATGCCCAACCACCCACAAAAGAAATGCCATGGGCAATAAGCTGTGTTCATCCCTCGCCAGGGTTGATCTTTGTTACTCGCAATATTGCCAAAAGCCCTATATAAACTGCATAACACCGGCGGTGCTAGAGAAAATTGACGATCATTTACAAGAGCTCCCACCACGATGAAGCAAGAAACCCTAACACCATCAGCACTCTTGGAGCTAGGCAACATAACCGCCGACAACCAGTATGCTAAGAATCCTGCCAGTTCACAAGACGGTGTAAGCTCATTCGGATTGCGAAACTTTTGTTCAAAACGTTCCTTCATTAAAGCCTGGTCTTTGGGTAAGATCTCATACTCTTTATAATTAATGCTACAAGGAGAAAGAAGTGCCCATATCAGAAACAAAGATATTAAAGTATGCAGAGCACAAAGTACAAAAGAAGGCATCGAAAGAAGTATTACTTCATCCTCTGGCTGAAGTAGATCAACCAGTCGTCATAATGAATCTTTGTAATATTGTCGAACTGCGACAACTCAACAAACAGCTCTAGACAAGCCTTTGAATGATAAGCATCTCGAGGACTTTTGAGCCAAGAAGAAGACAACTCTTCATCAGTTGGGACGTATTCCTGGCAATATTCTCCTGTCACAGACAACCCAGCCATCATCCGGAGATCCCATAATGTTACGCTCATCTCTCCATATGGAAAGTGGAATGAATTGGTAACAGAAGACCAGTAGTTCAAGAAGCTTCGAAGAATTGTTGGATCTTGAGAGAAATGTTCGGAGGTCGCATCGATAGCCTGATACAAGCCGACTTGTTTTAAAATCCTCTCATGACAGATCAAAATCTCTTTTGCCCACGGCTCATAACCAACTCGCTCGTTCAAATGACCCCGCGTACGAAAGCTCTTCGTCGCCCACATCGTCGTCTTGTCCATGTGTCGAAACCTTTGCTGCACTGTCTCAAAATAATGGACTGGAGAAGGAGTATGAGGATCATAAGTAGGCGCAAGGAAAACCATTTCTCTCGGGAAACCTACCCGCTGTTCTCTCCCATCGTCGACCAGTATGTTAGTTAACAACTGCTCGGGGGCAGATGTCCACCTCTCGACTCCATAGAACTGAAAAGGGCCTTGAACGTTAGATGGTTCGATGCTCGGGAAGGGCTTGTGCCTCTTAAGAGATTTTTCATGCAAGATGACTCGGTTGGTATAAGGGTTGATGATGGAGAAACCGCATGTCGTAATGATCTTGTTTCTATTCCAGTCGATCTTCATCCGCTCATTCTTCGGATCAATGAGCTGTGGCGATTGCTCCGCCTTGTCAACTTCCTCCGCCATCTTCTTACCTCGATTTCGTCTCTTTTTCATCTGATCTTCCTGATCATCCTCGGAATGTCGGCCGTGCACGCTAGAAGGATCTGCCTCAACAACATTGGCAGCATCAGTGAATTGACGATACCAGGCAAACCATTCCCTTTCAATCCCTTGCGTCGGAGGCTCAGATGTGGTTTTATCCACATAGATACGCAGTAATACCTCACAGGAGAGCCGCTTAATTCGATCAGAGAAATCCTTCACTTCGGATTCGATTGTCTCAAAGATTGCGAACGACACTCTACCGAAGACGGGTTAATAGTATCTCCAGTTACCCTCTTCTTCCCGCGTCATACAGACGAAGAGCCGGAAACTTGCGATTTGGAAGCTTCGCCGGAAGATCCTGCTACTGTCGCCATGACTCACTACAATACATAAACAAAAGTGCATCAAACAGAAGACCAGTGCATGCAACCGGCAACACAATAAGGTAAGCATCGCATCATTCAATCACGGATTTCACACACAAAATACGTCAGTAAACACATGCATAAAGTCATGACCCACAGCAATATGGAAATAGTGGAATTCGAGCGCACATCCGACAAATAAGCGCGCACATATCATAGCGCAGCAAATACAGTAGCAGCCCTACATGTACACCCGGAGTGCGTGTGAATTCTCACTAACCCCAAATGATGCATGCGCGCCTACATAGAAGTGCACATCCTAGAACTGCTTAAAGGAGCAGTTGCAAGCCATAAAAGACCAACATAAGCAGTATATCATGGGCCTCGAGCACTAAATCCCAATCATATTCAAGCATTAAGCGAGATAGCCACAAATGGCATCGAATTTGGCTGAGAATAGTGCCAGATACATGAGTTATAACCAAGGGCGATAGAAAATGCCAAAATTAAAAAATTTAGCTAAGTAGTGGAACCCCATGCGCCCAAGGAGATGCCCCAGGCGCATGTGTCCTCTCACATGCACTTCATTGCTAAAATACCCCCACATGCACCTAGTGCATCAACAACATGCTCCTACATGCGCATGGGTATGAGCACATGCGCCCACTCCATAAAGATGCACTACTACATGTGTCTGGCTCTTAACATGTTCCCACATGCGCCTGTAGCCTGGATCACATGCGCCTGTGAGAGTGGGTGTATGCCCATCACCATCATCTAGGTACATGTGCTTGGGGGCAATACATCTGCACTCATGGAGAGGCAACATGCGCCCAGGGCTCTATGAGAAGTTCTCTCACCTCCTAAGTTTTGGTTTTTCTTAATTTGAAAATGTGCAAATGACTCAGTGAGTCCCGTATTTATATTTGAGCTTGGGGACCGGTGCATCGCACTGGCTTGACATAAGCATCCATCGTAGCACACCGGGGGGGGAGGCACTTGTTGGGGCTCAAATTCGTACTCATTATAAAATAGTATTTAGCGGTCCATCTACGATGATTCAAACCGATTTTGAGATCCGAAATACTCGAAAAAATGCCAGTACAAGCTAACACGTGCAGTCGTGACCAAAACCTACAAATGCTATTTTGAGGCGGAATCGGACATGCGGATTACTGCTAAATGATTCGAAATGCCATAAAACCCTTAACCTATAAGTTTCGAAGTCGCGCGATGCATATCTTTACCTGCGTGCTTCCAAATGCGTTTTGCCCTGATCGTATTCGACTGTAAGGGCCCGAAAGCCTACAGGTACCATTTTGGACTGGAATCAGACATGTGGATGGCCGCCAAATGATCTGAAATGCCCGAAAAACCTTAAGTAGCAATTTTGAAGTTCTTATGGTATATATTTCTACATGCGCGCTTCCTGGAACAATATTCCTATGCAAATAGCCGATCGGGAGGGTCCAAATTGGGAAGGAACTACCAAAATTCATAGCAGATGACCATCGGTACCCCACCCCGTTCATTCAGGAGGTTGATCATGGCCTTAAAATAGCTTGGCGTCAGTGACCTCGGTCTCCGAAAAGGTAGCCCCCCTCTGGAGGTCGCCCATCGGAGCCTAAAACCTGAAATATTCCAAGTAATGGAACATGCATTCGTCCACTCTCTCTCCACATGTGGATGCCATGAGGAGATATGCATTTGCCCTCTCACCACATGCGTATGAGAGCTCTCTCTCTCCCTTTTCAATATTCTAAATAAAATAAAAATACATCAAATCATGAAAATATTCTAAGTGGGGCCACATGCGGCCAACACAGAGGCCACATGCGCCCATATCAGGGGCATATGCGCCCACACCAACCCACATGTGCCTGATGCATGGTGACATGCGCATGATCACCATCACATGCGCATGACTCCTCTCTCCAAATGCATGCACATGCCCTCCCTTTTGCAGACAACATTCGCCAGGTACCCGATACCCGATTAAGATAGTATAAATACCCCACTCACTTCTAAATGAGAGAGAGGGGCTTCATTTTCTGAAAGGATCATTAGAGCAAGGTAAAATCCTTATCGGAATCCTCCGTTGGCTATTCACATGCGCCCACATTTTGCCGGATGCCTTCGCCGGAAAGGGATTTCTCCCATCGGAAGGAGAAGATTCAAAATTTCTCCAAAGTCACATAGCATGCACCCATTCTTGGGAGGGGGAATGTGCAAAAATGCAATAAGTGGCATAGTGACATGCGCCCATGCCTATAATATAGAGTGGAGAGGGACATGCGCCCATCTTTCTCCTCAGTCCCTCATGTCATATGCGCACAAGTGCGCCCAAGTGGAGAGGGACATGCACCCATCTTTCTTCCGTTCACTCTCTCTCCTCACATAGATTTGTGGCAGGCCACATGTGCTTGGGTTGGGGAACATGCATCCACCCAGGACATGCGCCCATGCCTAATGCAACATGCGCCTAACCCAACCTCCCATGCGCTTGGACGCTGATGGGGAGGTGGGGCCTTCTGTGATGTGGCCCGCCTTTGATGTGGCCCGCATTCTGATTAAGAGGACGCTCCTAGACACACATCAATGCCCTCTATTCATCCCCCGGACCGGATTCGCCAACGGTCGATGTTAGGTGGGCCAAATCGACAATTTGATAAAAAAGGCCAACTCTTAGCCAATATTGCAAACCTCAGAAACCCTTCCGAAAGAGCAGAAAAAGACTGAAATCGTGAGGAATCGGGCGAAATTTTACCGAACCCGAGAGGGAGACTTCTCTCCGCTATAACATGATATATCATAATCATGCACCGTAACGAGGTTATCCAAACCCAGGAGCCCCGAATACCATAATTAAGTGGTCAGCAGGCCCACTACTTAGTCATTTTCAGCCCTGGGAAGTGCCATGTCGTCTCGAAAATTGACCCATGCTAAACAAATCGAAATGCAATCCCACTGTGACCCTCGTGGATATAATCCACCCCTATCCAAAGATGATCGTGACAGGTATTCACCAAATCCTCCGATCGGATCGTAACAAGCCCTGGAAGTGCCCTGATGGCCCGAAAATCTACTAATGTCAAGTGTAATCAATCGCGATATCAAAGACGCGAGGGCAAAATATCGATGACACAGATATATACGAAGTAAATTGATCAAATCAAATGCATAATTTGTCTGATATACTGAACGTCTAGCATAAATGCAATCCTCTCTTGAGCATGCAAAAAGCATAGTTACTTTGTACTGTACTCATTTGCATTCATTGCATGAATTCATTTCATCCCGGATCAAGATACCAAATTAAATCGAAGGGGACTATGGTTGTTATCGAAAACTGTAATCAAAGAGTTCTAAAAACGTCTGAAATGCTTCATCGTTAAGATCAATTGATGTACGTCCGGTCCAAGACGGGATCCGTCAGTTGAGTGGCTCAGGTAAGGAGTGCCCTCCAGGAAGTCACCCGTCCTAGCGGAGACGGTCACTGGCCCTGGTTGCAGTAAGTGGACACCGTGGAGTGTATTTCTGAAAGTCACATCATCCATAGAGACGCGTCATGACACTGAGATATACGACTCGGTTGAAACCCTGTTTGCACAAAGACCCCATGGAGTGCCTCCAGCAAGTCACCCGTCCCGGCGGAGACGGTCACTGGCCCTGGTTGCAGTAAGTGGACACCATGGAGTGTATTTCTGAAAGTCATATCGTCTATAGAGACGCGTCATGACACTGAGATATACGACTCGGTCGAAACTCTGTTTGTCCAAAGACCCCATGGAGTGCCCTCCAACACGTCACCAGTCCTAGCAGAGACGGTCACTGGCCCTGGTTGCAGTAAGTGGACGCCGTGGAGTGTATTTCTGAAAGTCATATCATCCATAGAGACGCGTCATGACACTGAGATATACGACTCGGTCGAAACCCTGTTTGCACAAAGACCCCATGGAGTGCCTTCCAGCAAGTCACCCTTCCCAGCGGAGACGGTCACTGGCCTTGGTTGCAGTAAGTGGACGCCGTGGAGTGTATTTCTCAAAGTCATATTATCCATAGAGACGCGTCATGACACTGAGATATACGACTCGGTCGAAACCCTGTTTGCACAAAGACCCCATGGAGTGCCCTCCAGCAAGTCACCCGTCCCAGCGGAGATGGTCACTGACCCTAGTTGCAGTAAGTGGACACCATGGAGTGTATTTTTGAAAGTCATATCGTCCATAGAGACGCGTCATGACACTGAGATATACGACTCGGTCGAAACTCTGTTTGCCCAAAGACCCCATGGAGTGCCCTCCAGCAAGTCACCAGTCTCAGCGGAGACGGTCACAGGCCCTGGTTGTAGTAACTGGACGCCATGGAATGTATTTCTGAAAGTCATATCGTCCATAGAGACGCGTCATGACACTAAGATATACGACCCGGTCGAAACCCTGTTTGCACAAAGACCCCATGGAGTGCCTCCAGCAAGTCACCCGTCCCATCGGAGACGGTCACTCGCCCTGGTTGCAGTAAGTGGACACTGTGGAGAATATTTCTGAAATTCATATCGTCCATAGAGACGCGTCATGACACTGAGATATACGACTCAGTCGAAAGTTTGTTTGCCCAAAGACCCCATGGAGTGCCCTCCAGCAAGTCACCAGTCCTAGCGGAGACGGTCACTGGCCCTGGTTGTAGTAACTGGATGCCGTGGAGTGTATTTCTGAAAGTCATATCGTCCATAGAGACGCGTCATGACACTGAGATATACGACTCGGTCGAAACCCTTTGCACAAAGACCCCATGGAGTGCCTTCCAGCAAGTCACCCGTCCCATCGGAGACGGTCAGTGGCCCTGGTTGCAGTAAGTGGATGCCGTGGAGTGTATTTCTGAAAGTGATATCGTCCATAGAGACGTGTCATGACACTGAGATATACGACTCGGTCGAAACCCTGTTTGCACAAAGACCCCATGGAGTGCCCTCCAATAAGTCACCCGTCCCAGCGGAGACGGTCACTGACCCTAGTTCCAGTAAATGGACACCATGGAGTGTATTTCTGAAAGTCATATCGTCCATAGAGACGCGTCATGACACTAAGATATACGACTCGGTCGAAACTCTGTTTGCCCAAAGACCCCATGGAGTGCCCTCCAGCAAGTCACCAGTCTCAGCGGAGACGGTCACTGGCCCTGGTTGTAGTAAGTGGACGCCGTGGAATGTATTTCTGAAAGTCATATCGTCCATAGAGACGCGTCATGACACTGAGATATACGACTCGGTCGAAACCCTGTTTGCACAAAGACCCCATGGAGTGCCTCCTGCAAGTCACCCGTCCCATCGGAGACTGTGTTGAGCTCTTAAATGTGCATATTCTAACCCCAATTCATCACTCATTGTGCAAGGTTTGTATGGTTTGTAGGCTAATCCAATGTATGTTTTGTGACTACAGGACTGAGAGGGAATTCCACTCAATTGAAGACAATAAGGGTTCACTTGGGATCATTCTGATGAAGAACGTTTGAGGACCAAAGAAGAAAAGAAAGCAGAAGAAAGAAAGGATGAAAACAAGAAGAAAAGAGAGCTGACCGGTCGTGACCGGTCGGCCAAGGAAGCCAGACCGGTCAGTGACCGGTCAGCCATGCGTGTTTGGAGGTACTGAGGAAGGCCGACCGGTCATGACCGGTCGGATAGGATTGCTGGAACGTCAATGAACAAGGCCGACCGGTCATGACCGGTCGGCCATGGCTGCTGTAACATAAGAAGAAACGTCCGACCGGTCTTGACCGGTCGGACATCATTGCTGGACTGAAGATAAATAGGCCCGACCGGTCTTGACCGGTCGGGCATGCTTGCTGGAGTGATTGTTTATTGAGGCCGACCGGTCATGACCGGTCGCCTGTGCGAAAGAAGTTAGAAATTTCTAATTTCATCCCGATTTTCTCTGCGCTGCGTAAGTGTTATGCAAGTTCTCGATTCTTTCGAAGTTGTGGAGCTTCCAGACTATAAAAGGACACCTAGGGATCGTTCCTAGGGCATCCTAGAAGGGCTCAAGCGAGGTTGGAGGCTGTGGAAGTGAAGATTGGAGTTTCACAACTCCTTTTGGTTTGCTTTGCTGTTTTCATGCTTTTTGTAGTTGTTTCATGTTTCCTTGGATCATGAGCAGCTAAACCTCTTAGCTAGGGCTAAGAGGTGAAGCTTGTAGTGAATCCAAGATGTTTTAATTCGTAGTTAAGTGGTTTTAGTTTGGAATTCATGATTATGAACTAAGGTTTGAAGTTTATACAAGTTTTTAAGTAATTTTTCTTAGTCTTGTGATGACTCATGGATGTTTGGATGAATTACTTATCTTCTTAATTTGTTTGCAACGGTATAGACCTATATAATCCGAGGAATCGGAGTGCGCTCTAGAACTAAGCTCTTCATAAAGGGGCTTTAGGCCAAAGTTCTATTTTAGTTGATTTTCTGGAATATGTAAGGACTGTGCTGGTGATTTGAATCTAGTTCAAATCCTAATCTATCTTTGTCTTGTGAGAGGACTTGGGGATGGTTATGATTGAGAACTGGACCTATAGGAAAGGGGAATGACCTATGCAATTGAGCATGCTCAGCTCAGCCTAGATTGAGTGAGTCTTATGCATAGAACTTACATATTACAGACTGTTGGTTTAACAGTTCTATCATCCGACTAGACAGACAGGAATGTCGATTCTAGTTGAGAGAATAAAAAACCACAGCGGATCGAACATCAAGGATTGCTACAAGTGGATCCTTGAAACCCTAGTACCTTTTTATAATTACTTACTCTCGATTTAATTCAGCTTTTGTTACTCATATCAACTTTATATATCAATCGGATTAGTAGACTTCAATAGACACTTGTGGATGAATTTGTGAGATCCTACATAGTCCCTGTGGATCGACCTCGGTCTTACCGAGTTTATTACTACATCGCAACCCTACACTTGGGGAAGCGAACAACGGTCACTCGCCCTGGTTGCAGTAAGTGGACACTGTGGAGAATATTTCTGAAATTCATATCGTCCATAGAGACGCGTCATGACACTGAGATATACGACTCAGTCGAAACTTTGTTTGCCCAAAGACCCCATGGAGTGCCCTCCAACAAGTCACCAGTCCTGGCAGAGACGGTCACTGGCCCTGGTTGCAGTAAGTGGATGCCGTGGAGTGTATTTCTGAAAGTCATATCGTCCATAGAGACGCGTCATGACACTGAGATATACGACTCGGTCGAAACCCTGTTTGCACAAAGACCCCATGGAGTGCCTTCCAGCAAGTCACCCGACCCATCGGAGACGGTCAGTGGCCCTGGTTGCAGTAAGTGGACGCCGTGGAGTGTATTTCTGAAAGTCATATCGTCCATAGAGACGCGTCATGACACTGAGATATACGACTCGGTCGAAACCCTGTTTGCACAAAGACCCCATGGAGTGCCCTCCAATAAGTCACCCGTCCCAGCGGAGACGGTCACTGACCCTAGTTCCAGTAAATGGACACCATGGAGTGTATTTCTGAAAGTCATATCGTCCATAGAGACGCGTCATGACATTGAGATATACGACTCGGTCGAAACTCTGTTTGCCCAAAGACCCCATGGAGTGCCCTCCAGCAAGTCACCAGTCTCAGCGGAGACGGTCACTGGCCCTGGTTGTAGTAAGTAGACGCCGTGGAATGTATTTCTGAAAGTCATATCGTCCATAGAGACGCGTCATGACACTGAGATATATGACTCGGTCGAAACCCTGTTTGCACAAAGACCCCATGGAGTGCCCTCCAGCAAGTCACCCGTCCCAGCGGAGACGGTCACTGGCCCTGGTTGCAGTAAGTGGACGCCGTGGAGTGTATTTCTGAAAGTCATATCGTCCATAGAGATGCGTCAAGACATTGAGATATACGACTCGGTCGAAACTCTGTTTGCCCAAAGACCCCATGGAGTGCCCTCCAGCAAGTCACCAGTCTCAGTGGAGACGGTCACTGGCCCTGGTTGTAGTAAGTGGACGCCGTGGAATGTATTTCTGAAAGTCATATCGTCCATAGAGACGCGTCATGACACTGAGATGTACGACTCGGTGGAAACTATGTTTGCGCAAAGACCCCATGGAGTGCCCTCCATCAAGTCACCAGTCTCAGCGGAGACGGTCACTGGCCCTGGTTGTAGTAAGCAGACGCCGTGGAATGTATTTCTGAAAGTCATATCGTCCATAGAGACGCGTCATGACACTGAGATATATGACTTGGTCGAAACCCTGTTTGCACAAAGACCCCATGGAGTGCCTCCAGCAAGTCACCCGTCCCATCGGAGATGGTCACTCGCCCTGGTTGCAGTAAGTGGACACTGTGGAGAGTATTTCTGATATTCATATCGTCCATAGAGGCGCCTCATGACACTGAGATATACGACTCGGTTGAAACCCTGTTTGCATTAACACCCCATGGAGTGCCCTCCAGCAAGTCACCCGTCCTAGCGGAGACGGTCACTGTCCCTGGTTACGGTAAGTGGAAGCCGTGGAGTGTATTTCTGAAAGTCATTTCGTCTGTAGAGACGCGTTATGACACTGAGATATACGACTCCGTCGAAACCCTGTTTGCACAAAGACCCCATGCAGTGCCTTCCCGCAATCCACCCGTCCCATCGGAGACGGTCACTGGCCCTGGTTGTAGTAAGTGGACACCGTGGAGTGTATTTCTGAAAATCATATCATCCATAGAGACGCGTCATGACACTAAGATATATGACTCGGTCGAAACCCTGTTTGCATAACACCCCATGGAGTGCCCTCCAGCAAGTCACCCGTCCCAACGGAGACGGTTACTGGCCCTGGTTGCAGTAAGTGAACGCCATGGAGTGTATTTCTTAAAGTCATATCGTCCATAGAGACGCGTCATGACACTGAGATATACAACTCGGTCGAAACTCTGTTTGCCCAAAGTCCCCATGGAGTGCCCTCCAGCAAGTCACCAGTCCCAGCGGAGACGGTCACTGGCCCTGGTTGTAGTAAGTGGACGCCGTGGAGTGTATTTCTGAAAGTCATATCGTCCATAGAGACGCGTCATGACACTGAGATATACGACTTAATCGAAACCCTGTTTGCCCAAAGACCCCATGGAGTGCCCTCCAGCAAGTTACCAGTCCCAGCGGAGACGGTCACTAGCCCTGGTTGCTGTAAGTGGATGCCGTGGAGTGTATTTCTGAAAGTCATATCGTCCATAGAGATGTGTCAAGACACTGAGATATACGACTCGATTAAAATCCTGGTTGCTACTCAACTAGGAACACCCAAAGGAGTATGGGACCGACATCTAACTGGTCTTAACAATGGCTTTGTCCATAATAAATCCTAGACTTGGTCTCGGCGACCATGAACTCGAGACTATAATCCCTGACGATTTAAACTACTTGCTCGATCTATCCGAGCTTCATTCCTTTAATATTCCATCTATTGTATAACTGCAATTCATAGTGGAATCTTGTCGCTTTGTGCTGTGGTTTTCTCCCGTAAAGGTTCCCACGTAAAAATCTTTGTGTTGTATATGCTGTGCTTTATATATATTTATGCTCTTTTAATGCTTTATTTAATAAATTATTAAACATGCATGCATTTACTTTTGCCTTTTAATCAAGGGTGATCATCCATTGATGTAATTAAGGGTTCGTGACCAGTTCACAGCCTGGAATGTAAAAGATCTCGGAATCTCTGGAATAAAATTCACATCGCGGTGCTTTCTCGTGTATACTTTGTGATTGCTTATGATTGTCTATGAATGTCTCTATACTCAGAATTCCCCTAGAATAATGAAACACAGGAAAAAGATTGCTGACGAGCAGTTCGATTTTTCTAAGTTCTAACGCTAATGATCCGAAAATTTCAAAAGAGAATGATAGCTCGAACAACACTCCACAAGAGAAAGAACCCGAAAGGCAACACAAGCCGGTTGCCCCGTTTCCCGAAAGGTTGATTTCACCCAAACCTTTAGACAAAAACCTGGAAATTTTAGAGGTTTTTAAGCAGGTGAAGATCAACATCCCGTTGTTGGATGCCATAAAGCAAATACCGTTCTATGCGAAATTTCTTAAGGAATTGTGCACAATAAAAAGAAAACACAATGTTCACAACAAAGTACTTTTGACTGAGAATTTGAGTGTCATTATCAAACAAGAGGTGCCTTAAAAATACAAGGATCCGGGTAGTCCAACCATCTCATGCATCATAGGAGACTACCGGATTAATAAGCCTTACTTGATTTAGGGGCAAGTGTTAACCTCATTCCATACTCAGTTTATGAACAACTTGGGTTAGGTGAATTGAAACCCACCAAAACCACACTCTAACTTGCTGATAGATCTATTTATATACCGAGAGGAGTGATTGAGAATGTCTTAGTCCAAGTGGATAAATTCTACTACCCAGTAGATTTTATTGTCTTGGATACACATCCCATGATAGGTACCGGTGCTCAAATTCCCATTATACTTGGCCGCCCTTTTCTAGCTACTTCCAATGCGATTATCAATTATAGAAACGGGATTGTACAAATGTCCTTTGGAAATATGACTCTCGAGCTAAATATATTTGATTTATGCAAACAACCACGGGAAGTTGATGATGAGATTCACAAGATAAATGTGATTGAATCATTTGTGGAAGATACATTCCCCTTGACATTATATTCCAACCCTTTGGAGGCATGTGTGGCCCACTCTCATGAGATAAATGATGACACAATACAAGAGATGGATGTCATTTTAGATGTGATGCCTGTACTTGATAATAAAAGATGGAGGGCACCATTTGAACCGTTACCCTTAAACGAGAACAAGCCCCTCCCATCCAATATCAAGGCACCAACAGTTGACTTAAAACCATTACTAAGTGAGTTGAAATATGTATATTTAGGTCAAGATGAGACATATCCAGTGGTGATTTCCTCCCACTTGGATGAGGAACAAGAGAGTAGGCTAATAGCCACTCAAATAGAACAAAAGAGTGCCATTGGATGGTCAACTGCAGATCTCAAAGGCATAGATTCACTGATTTGTACTCATCGCATACACCTTGAGGAGAATGCGAAGACATCTAGGCAACCACAAAGACGACTCAATCCAAACATGAAGGATATGGTTAAGGCCGAAGTGGTGAAACTATTGGATGTGGGTATTATTTACCCAATATCCAATAGTCAATGGGTGAGCCCAACTCAAGTGGTGCCTAAGAAATCCGGAATAACCATCATAGCCAATGCCAATAATGAACTCGTACCAACCCGAGTCACTACCGGTTGGAGAATGTGCATTAACTATAGGAAGCTAAACACAGTTACATGGAAAGACCATTTCCCCTACCATTTGTTGATCAAATTTTAGAAAGGTTAGCGGGTCATTCCCATTTTTGCTTCCTTGATGGCTATTCAGGGTACAACCAAATAGAGATCGCCCTAGAAGACTAGAAAAAGACTACATTCACATGTTCATTTGGCACTTTCGCCTATCGACGGATGCCGTTTGGACTATGCAATGTCCCAGCCACTTTTCAGCGTTGTATGATGAGTATCTTTTCTGATATGGTGGGGACAATTCTCGAAGTCTTTATGGATGATTTCTCTGTATTTGGTTGTAGCTTTGATGAGTGCCTGGTGCACTTGAAATCTGTGTTGAAAAGATGTGAAGAAAAGAACCTTGTGTTGAATTGGGAAAAATGTCACTTCATGGTTTAAAAGGGAATTGTACTTGGTCACATAGTCTCACAAAACAGAATCGAGGTGGACAAAGCTAAAATTGATCTCATCTCTAACCTTCCACCACCCAAAAGCATAAGAGATGTGCGGTCCCTTTTGGGACACGCCGGATTTTATAGACGGTCCATAAAGGACTTCAGTTCACTCTCTCGCCCTTTATATAACCTACTTCAAAAGGAGAACTCCTTCGAGTGGAATGAAGATTGTCAAAATGCCTTTACCAAACTTAAAGGTATGTTGACATGTGCTCCCATAATGCAACCACCTGATTGGAGCCTTCCTTTTGAAATTATGTGCGATGTAAGTGACTATGCTATTGGGCCTGTGCTATGCCAAAGAAAAGAGAAGAAGCCATGTGTTATCTACTATGCAAGTAGAACCTTAAACTCAGCCCAAACAAACTACACTACTACAGAAAAAGAACTTTTAGCCGTAGTTTTTGCCTTGGACAAGTTTAGGTCCTACTTGATTGGATCCAAGATCATCATATTCACTGATCATGCCGCGCTTAAGTACCTTCTCTCTAAGAAGGATGCTAAACCACGGTTGTAAGATGGATCCTTCTACTCCAAGAATTTGACATAGAGATACGTGATAAGAAAGGAGTAGAAAATGAAGTGGCTGACCATCTCTCTCGACTTGTTCTCACCGATTCCCCTGTGACGACCGCGATCAATGACATGTTCCCTGATGAACAACTTTTTAAAGTCTCCCAATTACCATGGTATGCGGATATTGCTAACTATCTTGCTACAGGTACGATTCCTACACATTGGAAAAACCAAGATAAGGATAAGTTCTTCAATGAGGTGCGAAAATTCCTATGGGACGACCCATACTTATTCAAGTATCGTCCCGATCAAATCATAAGGAGATGTGTGCTAGATGATGAACAACAAAGTATCATCTCCTTTTGTCATTCTCAGGCGTGTGGTGGCCACTTTTCGGCTAATAAGACCACAACCAAAATTCTGCAATATGGGTTTTATTAGCCCACCATGTTCAAGGACACCCATGAGTTTTGTAAAATATGTGAACCTTGTCAGAAATTGGGAGGAATCTCATGTCGAAATATGATTCCACTCAATCCCATCTTACCAATTGAAATTTTTTATTGTTGAGGCATCGATTTCATGGGTCCATTCCCATCTTCTTTTGGAAACTTATATATCTTGCTTGCCGTCGATTATGTGTCCAAATGGGTCGAGGCGATTCCATGCCGGAATAATGACCATAAAATAGTCATTCGTTTCTTAAAAGAGAACATCCTTTTCCGGTTTGGAACACCTCGAGTCATCATAAGTGATGGAGGGTCTCACTTTTGTAATCGCCCATTTGAAACGTTAATGAAGAAATATGGCGTAAATCACAAAGTGAGCACTCCCTATCACCCACAAACAAGTGGACAAGCTGAGATATCCAATAGGGAGATTAAACATATTTTGGAGAAAATAGTGAACCCCAATCACAAGGATTGGTCGCTTCGACTTACCGATGCACTTTGGGCTTACCGTACCGCTTTTAAGATCCCTATTGGAATGTCTCCCTATAGACTTGTCTATGGGAAGGCTTGTCACTTGCCTATGGAGTTGGAACATAGGGCATATTGGGCAATAAAGAAGATGAATTTTGATTATGACAAGGCAAGCTCGTTGCGCAAACTTCAATTAAATGAACTTGTGGAACTCCGGAATGAGGCATATGAAAATGCGAGAATTTACAAGGACAAGACGAAAGTGTTCCATGACAGGAACATTCTTTGTAAGACTTTCACGATTAATCAAAAGGTCCTTACGTATAATTCTTGCCTGCATTTATTTCTGAGGAAATTGAGATCTCGATGGATCGGTCCCTACATAGTACAAACTGTTTATCCATATGGGACCGTCGAGCTATTGAATCCTAGGAACGATAACATCCTTAAGGCGAATGGTCAACGATTAAAGCCGTTCTTTGAGAAGTTTCCTTCAGAAGGTATGTCCATACCTCTGACTGACCCTGTGTATCAGGATGTTTGATCTTCTAGTCTGATGGAAGTATAGAGTAGTTAGGATTAGGATTTTGTCGCGTTTGTTTCCTTTTTCGTAGGTTTGTTAGAAGGAGGTAGAATTTCACTTTTTATTCTCTCAGGTACTATCATTGCTCACTCCCCTTTATTTTCGAATGGCTCTCATGTTTTGCTCAATGCATATTTTTTTTTGTTACATTGAGGACAATGCAAGATTTGGTTGGGGGGTGAGATGAGATTCTTCATCTAACATGTTGCAACATTTCAAGCATCATATGTGCGAATTTTTTTCTAATTTTCTAAAATTTCAAAACTCCTTTAGAAAACCTTATTTCTATGCATTCGAGCATAAGAGGAGGAGATAAGAAGTGTGTGATGTTGCAAGTCTTGAAATTTTCTTAACATAATGATTTTATATGTGAATTCTCCTATTTATGTGATTGATAAAAAAATTTGAACACTCTTACACCTAGTTGAGATTACTCGATTTTCATGGGTTAAAAGGATTATGTGATTTGTGGATTAGCTAGACTTTCATTTAAGGTATCAAGAAACCAAGCCGGGGTACTTTGTTCATCCTTGTGCATGGGAAAATAATGAAAGATATGGATTTCTAAAAATTATATCTAATTTAAAAGAAAAAGGAAAAGGAAGGATGAAATTAGGAATGATGAAAAAATGGTGGAAATTCCGAAAAGGGCTACCTATTACCAACCGGGGGATGGTCTACCCGTAACCAAAGCCGAAAATGAGACGTAGTGTGAAAGCCGTCGGAAGGACGATAAGGCAAATTCCTGTCATAGGCTTGTTGTTGCTCTGTGCACCTTGAAATTCATGGTTTACTTAATCTATGAAGAAGATAATTCCCGAAACCCATGAAATGAACTTTCACTATGCACACTAGGTTGAATTTGTTCGAGTATTTCTATTTATCAATCAATCAACGGGAATTTCATATGGACATCTATTATGTTTTAAGAGTTTAAGGTTTCAATGTCTATCACCTAATTTTTCCAAATTGTATACTTATATGTCTTGGATGGATAAAAACATAGTTCTGAAGGAAAGTTGGTTTTGGAGGTTTGAACTTATTCACGCATGTTTTGCTCAGGACTAGCAAAAAGCTGGTTGTGGGGTGTGTTGAACCTCCAATTTATACATTGCATAGCCCCTTACATCACATTATATGCATGGTTGTGATGTTTAAAAAACCCATCTAATGCATTTTTGTGATTTTAGGGATGAGAGCGAACTTCACCCAATTGGAGACCAAAAGAGTGTATTTAAATGCATTGGATGAAGATTGAAGGAAGACCAAAGAAGGAAGAAGGAGGGAGAAAAGAGGAGAAAGAAAAGAAGAAAAAGAAGAAAGATGTCAAGGGCCGACCGGTCGTTACCGGTCGGCCGACCTGCTGACCTCCTTGAAGCCTGCTGGAAGCATGATCACTTTGGTCTGACCGGTCAAGACCGGTCGGCCAACAAGTCAGAACTACCTCCTGTGCACGCTGGAGCAGCATGTCAGAAACCACTTTGTGCTTGCTGGACCTTTTACATATGCAGTCTGACCGGTCAAGACTGGTCGGCTAGCCCAGTCCAACCGGTCGTCCGACCGGTCGGCCACATGCAAAAACAGCCAGTTTCTATTCTGGGCTCCGATTTTCTCTACGCACTGCATAACCTTATGCAATTTCTAGATGATTCCGACGCAGCAGAGCTTCTCCGCTATAAAATGACACCTATGGGTCGTTCCTAGGGCATCCTAAAAGTGATTGAGCACAGTGGGAGACGGCGGAAGTTGGATTTGGAGTTCTACAACTCCTCCTAGTTTGTTTTTCTAGTTTTATGCTTTGTTTAGTTCGTTTCATGTTTCCTTGGATCATGAACGGCTAAACCTCTTAGCTAGGGCTAAGAGGTGAAGCTAGTAGTGAATCTAAGATGTTTCAATACGTTTGATTTGGTTTTAAGTTTGATTATTAGTGAAGAACAATGGTTTTAAGTTTAAATAAAGTTCTAAGTAGTTTTTCTTAATCTTATGATGGCTCATGGATGTTTAGAAGAATTGCTTGAGTTCTTAATTGTTTTGAGCTAGTCTAGACCTGTATGATCCGAGGAATTGGATTTAAAACGCTCTAGATCTATGATCTTCATGTGGGAGCTTCATTCCAAAAGTCTACTTTTCTGGAAATTCTAAAGTATGTGAGACTGTGTATGTGATTTGGATCAAGTTCAAATCATGATCTAATTATGCTTAGTGACAGAGTTTAATGATGATTATGATTGTGATCTTAATCTATTGGAAATGGGACTGACCTATGCAATTGAGTGTGCTCACGTCTTAGCTTAAATTGAGAGAATCACGTACATGATTCACACATATGACATATTGTTTGGTTTAACTACTCTATCATCCGGCTAGATAGAACTTAATTTCGATTCTAGTTGAGAAATTGAGAAACCACGGCGAATTGAGCATCAAGGATTGCTACAAGTGGATCCTTGAACCCCTAGTGCCTTTTATTAATTGTTTACCTTCATTTTAATTCAAAGTTACTATCTACATCAATCTTCTACAAATCTGTTAGTAATCTTTTCAGTAGAACTATTGGAAGTGTTTTGTGAATTCCTACATAAGTCCCTGTGAATCGACCTTGGTCTTACCGAGATTATTACTACATCGCAACCCTACACTTGGGGAAGCGAACATTGAGCGCGCCAGGAGCATGAGGTTACATGCAGGCTTTCCCAAGACATTTTTGGCAGATGCTGTGAATACTGTCGTATATCTCATAAATAGAAGTCCCTCAGTACCATTGGATGGTGGGTTAACAGAAGAAACGTGGACTGGGAAAGAAGTGAACCTTGCACATCTCAGAGTGTTCAGTTGCACTTCATATGTTCACATTGATGTAGAGCAAAGAAACAAGCTGAATGCGAAGTCCAGGAAGTGCACATTTATAGGCTGGGGCAGCATGATTTTGGCTATCGGTTTTAAGACACAGAGAACCGAAAAATCAACAGAATCAAGGACGTAATCTTCAATGAAAAAGTGATGCATAAGGATAGTGTGGAGCAGAAACAGAATAAGGCCGATGAGAAAGAATTCGTAGAGTTGGAAAAGCTACTGGACACAGGTGTTACAGTGTCACAGGATGAACATACACAGGAGCATGATGAGGCAGAGCCGCAGACACCGGTTGTGAGGAGGTCTACTCGGGAGAGGAGACCCAAGGTCTGATACTCACCCTCCTTACATTATCAATTGCTGACAGATAATGGTGAACCAGAGTGTTTTGAAGAGGCGCTACAGTTAGATACACGGGTTAAGTCGGAGCAGGCTATGGATGATGAAATGGACTCTCTTGAGTCCAATCGTATGTGGGAGCTCGCCATTCTACCTAAGGGTAAGAAAGTTCTTCATAACAAGTAGGTTTACAGACTGAAAGAGAAGCATAATGGTTCGAAGCGGTACAAGGTAGATTGATTGTGAAGGGTTCCAATAAAAGGCAGGTATCGATTTCACTGAAATATTTTCACCAGTGGTGAAGATGTCTGCGATTCGTATTGTCTTGAGTATAATGGCTACAGAGGATCTACATCTAGAGCAGTTAGATGTTAAGACAGCCTTTCTTCATGGGGACTTTGAAGAAGAGAGATATATATGCATTAGCCGACAGGATACATGGCACCAGGAAAGGAGAATAAGGTGTGTAGACTAAAGAAGAGTCTATATGGCCTGAAGTAGGACCCGAAGCAATGGTACAAGAAGTTCGACAGTTTCATGTCGGGAAACGGGTTCAGGAGATGTCATGCAGACCACTGTTACTATTGGAAGAAGTTTGATACGTCGTACATCATTATTCTTCTGTACGTTGATGATATGCTTATAGTTGGATCAAGTGTTTGCTCACCTCAAGTGCAAGGATGCGATGTAGTAATAATCTCGGTAAGACCGAGGTTGATCCACAGGAAAGGAGGTAAACAATTCGAACTATCCTAATAAATAGAATCTTAAGAAGTTTATGAAATCAGGATTAAACATGAAATAGGGAAAATATGAGAATAAAAGTAACTAGAGCATCAAGGATGCACATATAGTTCTCCATCGATGCATAATTCGCCATGGTTTCTCAATTACTTAACTAGAATCGAAATCAAATCCTATCTAGATGGATTATAGAGCGGCTATATTATCAAAACAATCTTTCATATGTGTGATTAATATACATGATTCCCTTAATTTAAGTTAGGACTTGAGCACACTCAATTGCATAGGTCAATCCTAGTTCCAATAGGTTAAGATCATAATCATGATAATCATCAAACCCTGTCACAAAGCTTAACTATATTATGATATGAACTTCATTCAAATCATATGAACAATTAGCACATAATTCAGAATTTAGAACAAAAAGGTAGAACTTTGGTTTGAAGTTCCCACATGATAATCCAAGTCTAGAGCGTATTGAATCTGATTCCTTGGAGCGTACAGGCCTAGAATTATGTAAAACAATTAAGAACTAAAGCAATTCTTCCAAACATCCATGATCCATCAAAAGATTAAGAAAAACTACTTAGAACATTACAAAATGAATAAAACGAATAAAACGTTATTCAAACTTCCAAAAACCATTTTTCTTCAATAAATCCAACTTGAAACCAATAAAATGAATTAAAACATCTAAGTAAACTATAAGTTTCACCTCTTATCTCTAGCTAAGAGGTTAGCTAAATAAAAGCATAAAAATAAACTAGAATTAGAACTAGAAGAAGAAGAAAACTAGTTGTAGGAGGCTAGAAAGCCTCCTAGGTCTTGATCTCATTACTCCCTACATTGCTAGATGCCTTAGTAAGAGTGTAGGTGTCCTTTTATAGCTTAGAGGCATCACCAACTTGGAAGAATCGCAGAACTACGGAGTCCTCCCGTACTTAGGAAACCCAAAAATCAGAATAGGAAACTTCGGAAATTCTACAGTTTGCTCTTTGCATGTGGCCAACCTGTCTTGACCAGTATGACTTGTCTGGGAAAGTGTCCAGGGAGTGCGGGGGGGGGGGGACCTGTTGGCCAACCGGTCTTGACCGGTCGGGCCAAGCTGGACTTGGTTCCAGCAGCTTCACAAAGGAGGGCAACAGGGTGGCCGACCGGTCTTGACCGGTCGTGACCCTCTTGGCCAACCGGTCAGACCTCCCCCTTTTACATTTTCTCTCTTTCTTTCTTCTCCTCTCTCCTAGGCTCCTAAATGTGGTCTTGTAGTCATCAATTGAGTGAACTCTCTCTCATTCATATAACTACCAAAACCATGCATTAGCATAGTCTTTAAACATGAAAACCATGCATAGTTAGTGATGAAATGAGATTGGAATATACACATTTAAGCGCTCAACACACCCCCAACCAACATTTTGCTAGTCCGAGCAAAACATGTGTAAAACAAGTTTTATTCTCCAAAATCCAACTCTCCTTCAGAAACTATGCTTCTATACACTCTAAGACATGCAAGTGATAGAGGTTGAAACCTTAAACTTTCAAGAACATAACAAGTAAACTAAGTGATAGAGGTTGAAACCTTAAACTTTCAAGAACATAACAAGTACTCATATGGATTTCCTGCTGATTGATTAATAAATAGAAGAATTTGAACAATTTAACTTAGTGTGCTCAGTGAATGCTCATCTCATAGAATTCCGGGATTATCTTCTTCATAAATCAGCTAAGGTATAGGTTTAAAGGTGTATAGATCAACAACAAGTTTATGACAGGAATTTGCCTTACCATCCTTCCGACAGCTTTCACACTATTTTCCATTTTCGGGTTTAGTTATGGGTAGACCATCCCCCGGTTGGTAATAGGTAGCCCTTTTCGAAATTTTCCACCATATTTTCAATCATTCCCATATTTTCATCCTTCCTTTTCTTTTTATATACATTAGATAGGATTTTTAAAAATCCATATCTTTCATTATTTTCCCATGGACAAAGATGGACAAACTACCCCGACTTGGTTTCTCAACACCTCAAATCCAAACCTAGCTAATTCATAATTCTACATAATCCTTTCAAAGCATGAGAATCATGTAATGTGAATTAGGTGTAAAAGTGTTCAAATATTCTATTAATTATAAAAGTAGGGGAACTTACATAGAAAACTATTATGTTACAAGTCCTTTAAGAGTTTCAAAATCATCTCACTACATTTTTCTTTCTTTCATACTTACGACATCCCGTGTGCATATAAACATGCTTTCCTAAAGGAGTTTTGAATTTTCAGAAAAATCGAAAACTTTCGACATAATTACTCGACATGTCACAAAAGCTAATAGATTGATCTAAGGAATCTCACCTCCCAACCAAAACCATACATTATCCTCAATGTAATAAGATATGTAATATGCATGACATGAAAGCAATAACATAAAACAAAGGAGGGCTAGAACGAGAGTACCTGAGGTAGCAAGTTGATCAATTCTATCATCTTCCATTGTCTCGATGAGAATTATTCAATCCTAAATGAAGAAAAGAAATCCTAACCTACCTACCTACCTTTGATTAGTCCAATCGACTATATGATCAACTTTGAGCAGGATCTTCACGAACTTTAATAAGTTTCTCATGAGGACCATCAAAGTCTCACTCGACAGTACACATGGGTGCTTTTCTTCATTAACGTCCAATCATAGTTTGCACCACATGCATGTAGAGGAGATAAGAGCAGCAAAAAGATATCTTCTCAAATTCTGATTTGGGTCGTGATTGATTAAAAACGAGTCCTCCCAATCAGAATTTTCAATGGGCTGAAGAACCCATGATGGTGGAGAGACACTCATCAAGTATTCTTTAGTTTGGGTTGTCTCCTCCACGAATTTAGAATTGAACGGTGCTTCTACAAACAATGGTAGAGAGTGTAAATCAGTGGAATGGTGTTCTTCAGGCACTGACACCGTGTCTAACAAACTATCCAACTCCGTTATCATCTCATCATCGAGATCATAGGGGTGGGCCATCATTCCTCTAGAAATTCGAGAGAGTCGGATGAAGGGTCCTGGTTCTCCCTAAGTGATTGAGAAAATTCTATTTCAATGGCAAGAAATTCCTCTTCTATAGAGGGGAGATCTGCCAAAGAAATTTTTTCAGATTCAGTGGTAAGCACATCATTTAACATTGGTTGATCTAAAATTTCATATTGTGCTACCACATCATCCAAAGAAACAAAATTTTCAACCTAAGGGAGTTCTTCCACAATAGAATTGAGTATGTATTGTTGGTGGAAGGACTCAAAAAGATCCACTTCGACCATCTCTCTAGTAAGAATATCTTCCAATGACTCATAAACATTTGGCCCTTTGGAAGAAGGAATCATGGACTCACAATCGTCCTTCAAATCCTCATTATAGGCAATCAAACTATCACTTTAAGATTTTATAGATTCCTCGGGTTCGTCAACCGTCCTTGAAATCTCTTCATCGTTCAAATCATAATAGCTAAAAAAAGATATTCGATTCACCATAATTGATGGTAATGTTGGGATCACTGAAATCGATATCCTCTAAAAGTTTAGTCATTAAATTGGAAGAGGGTTGGGTTTAGATAGCCTCATCCTCATCATTGTTGGAGATTGATTTCGTGTTCCCAATGTCGGGTTCAGGATTTTGAGAGGTTGGTGAGAGGTTTTGTATGCATTGTTCAGTTATTTTCATAAACTCTCGCAACGTATCCTCAAGAGTTCTTGTCGGTTACAGCTCATGAGAAAGAAACTCTTGAGGATAATTGTTGGCATCCATGGTTGGCTCATCTTCCAAGTTGAAATTTTGATATTCCCACCAATTTGGATTATGCATGTCATATGTTGGGCTTTTAGATGGTTGTTGATATGCGTAGCCATACAAGTGATCATGCATTGTCCTAACCGTTGGAACATTATTCATCTCTTTCAGATACTCTCATATCGTTTTACCTGGTAAAAAATTATACACATTGCTCTTATTCCGGTAATCTCGCAATGTCTTATGTGGGGGAGTATTAGAAGTAGATTGAGTCTTAGGAAGAATCATGCTTATAATTGTTCCAATCATAATGAGTTTGGATTCTATGGTCCAACATCTCATCTTTCAAAAGGTATGCATAAGCACCACCCTTCCAATCAGCCATAATGAGATTTTAAGGAGTTGAAACTACCCTAATATAGGAAGAAGAACGAAAAGAAGAAAGGGAGATGGGGAGGTGTTAACCATGAAGGTGAGAACTATGTCAGCAACTAAGTTCCTACAAAACACAAAAATAGAAAATTGTTAGAAATTTAGAAAAAATCAGAAAACTACTTCTAGAAAAACTGAAAATCCTACCTAACTAAGTCTACTCTATAGCTACTAGAACAAGTAGAACCGTTTAACCTCCTCTCCGGTAACGACGCGAAAAATTTGTTCGCTTGCCTCAAGTGCAAGGCTGCGATGTAGTAATAATCTCGGTAAGACCAAGGTTGATCTACAAGGAAGGAGGTAAACAATTTGAACTATCCTAATAATTTGAATCTCAAGAGGTTTATGAAATCGGGCTTAAACATGAAATAAAGAAAATCTGATAATAAAAGTAACTAGAGCATCAAGGATCCATTTATAACTCTCCTTCGATGCATAATTCGCCATGGTTTCTTAATTACTCAACTAGAATCAAAATCAAATCCTATCTAGCTAGATTATAGAGCGGTTATATTATTAAAATAATCTGTCATATGTGTGATTAATACACATGATTCCCTTAAATCAAGTTAGGACTTGAGCACACTCAATTGCATAGGTCAATCCTAGTTCCAATAGGTTAAGATCATAACCATGATAATCATCAAACCTTGTCAAAGCTTAACTATATCATTATTTGAACTTCATTTAAATCATATGAGCAATTAACACATAATTCAGAATTTAGAACAAAAAGGTAGAACTTTGGTTTGAAGTTCTCACATGACAATCCAAGTCTAGAGCGTATTGAATCCGATTCCTCAAAGCGTATAGGTCTAGAACTATGCAAAATAATTAAGAACTAAAGCAATTCTTCCAAACATCCATGAGCCATCATAAGATTAAGAAAAACTACTTAGAACGTTATTCAAACTTCCAAAAACCATTGTTCTTCAATAAATCCAACTTGAAACCAATAAAATGAATTAAAATATCTAAGTAAACTATAAGTTTCACCTCTTAGCTCTACCTAAGAGGTTAGCTAAAGAAAAGCATAAAAATAAACTGGAACTGGAACAACAAGAAGAAGAAAACGCATTGTAGGTCTTGATCTCTTTGCTCCCTACATTGCTAGATGCCTTAGTAAGAGGTTGTAGGTGTCCTTTTATAGCTTAAAAGCATCACCGACTTGGCAAAATCGTGGAACTATGGAATCCTCCTGCACTTAGGATACCTAAAAATCGGAATAGGAAACTGCAAAAATTCTGCAGTTTGCTGATTGCATGTGGCTGACTAGTCTTGACCGGTTGGACCTGTCTGGGAAAGTGTCCAGGGAGTGTAGAGGGGGGCCGACTATTGGCCGACTGGTCTTGACCGGTCGGGCCAAGCTGGACTTGGTTCTAGCGGCTTCACAAAGGAGGGCAGCGGGGTGTCCGACTAGTCTTGACCGGTCGTAACCCTCTTGGCCGACCGGTCATGACTGGTCAAACCTCTCCTTTTTACATTTTCTTTCTTTCTTTCTCCTCTCTCCACTCCTTGCTTTCTTCTTTCTTTGGCCCACCTTGGGTCTTCATCCAAGGCTTCTAAATGAGGTCTTGTAGTCATTAATTGAGTGAACTCTCTCTCATTCCCATAACCACCAAAACCATGCATTAGAATAGTCTTTAAACATGAAAACCATACATACTTAGTGATGAAATGGGATTAGAATATACACATTTAAGTGCACAACATCAAGCATGAATGACATCTCAGGCCTCAAAAGACAATTGTCTAGAGAATTTGCCATGAAGGATTTAGGAGTTGCAAAACAAATCCTAGGCATAAGGATAAAGCGTGACAGGGAAAACAAGAAGCTACTTTTGTCACAGGTAGAGTACGTACCCAAGGTACTTGATCGATTCAGTATGGGAGGTGCTAAGCCAGTTAGCACTCCATTAACCAATCACTTCAAGCTTTCTGAGTAAGGTGCGAAGACACAGGAAGAACGGGACTACATGACTAAAGTCCCTTACGCGTCAGCTATAGGGAGCCTCATATATGCTATGGTTAACACGAGGCCAGATATTGCGCAGTGGGAGTTGTTAACAGGTTCATGAACAACCCCGGAAAGGAACATTGGGAAGCTGTGAAGTGGATCCTCAGATGCCTGGTGGGTACTATGGATGTATGGTTGTGTTATGGAGGATCGAAAATCAAGCTACAAGGCTACGTCGACTCAGATTTGGCAAGGGATATCGATAACAGAAGGAGCACTATAGGGTATGTCTTTACTATGGGTAGTGCTGCAATCAGTTGTGTCTCTCAGTTACAGAAGATAGTGTCCATCAGTACAATGGAAGCAGAGTATGTTGCAGCTATAGAAGCGTGCAAGGAGATGGTGTGGATGCAAGATTTTATGAAAGGGTTGGGGAAGAAGCAAGCAGATTGTAAACTGTACAGTGACAGTTAAAGTGCAATACACTTGGCTAAGAATTCAGCCTTTCATTCAAGGATCAAGCATATTGACATCAGATATCACTTCATATGTTCCTTACTGGAAGATGGATCGATTGCTTTGGAGAAGATCCATACAAGTAAGAACCCTATGGATATGTTGACTAAGGCAGTCACACAGGAGAAGCTAAAGCTCTGTTCAGCTTTGATTGGTTTGCAGGCTTGAAGACGGGGAGGTAGTGCACTCTGGATGTAGAAGATGAAGGACTATGGTGATGTGTCTCTAAGTGGGAGATTGTTGAGGCATGGAGCCAATCACACTAAAAGGTGGTTGGGCGCCCGACAGCCTAGGGCAAGCGCTCGAAATTCAGGCTTTTCCCTGCAGAGCTCGCTAGAAGATTTCTAAATTGGGCGGGTGCCTGACGAAGCCTGACCAAGCGCCCGAACGACCTCTACCTGTTTCGCGGGCTTTCCTATTTTGGGTTCTATTTCTGTGTTTTACTATAAAAGGGGTGTAACTCGGGATTAGGGTATGAAATTAGGTTTTCTATACGTCCAAGGTGAGAAAAGGTGAAGGGATTAGCAAAAAAGGGCCATCTTTGTGCATGAGAGCATCGGAGAAGGTAGTGTATTGCTTGTAACTACGTTTTCTTCATAATGGAAGTTGCACCCGTGATTTTTGTACCTTTGTTAGGGTTTTTCCAGGTAAATTTTGTCTTGTGGTTTGTTACTTTGTTTGAATTCTGCTTCTAGTTATTATTTCTTCCTATTTATCATTTGTGGGTGAGGCTGGAGATTGGATCTCGATTCACCGGCGTTGTTGGCATGCTGTGCAACACTCAATCCACCGTCAATGGGTGAACCTCAACGTGTGGTCATGGCCAAATTATGCAAATGGTCTAAGAAGTGGCATGTTAAGTTCTCGACTGCAACACTATTCCGATTTACTATAACCCATATGTACGCTGAATGTATTGACCAACAACATCCATTGCCAAGGAATAATTAAGCGAATTTTGTACTATTTTCAAGCGACTCTAGTCAATCGACCATTGAACATGTAGGCTGATTCACTATGTAATGTGGTGAACTGGCCAATAATGATTATCAGAAATTACAATTATTTAACCATTCGCTTACTGCAACTGCCTTCACATGGTACTCCAATAATTTATTGCCAAATTCAATTCATACTTGGCAAGAGATGGAGGAAAGATTACATGCTCAGTTCTTTTCTAAAGACAAGGAGATGACCATGGCTGACCTCGCATGCTTCCAACAATTACAAGGGGAATCCTGCGAGAGTTATATTACCCGGTTCAAGAAGCCAAGAGCCAGTGTAAAGTGGTCACAACCGAGGCCAAGTTTGTGTAACTTATACAAGATGGTTTGGAATACAAACTCCGAAAGAAATTTATCTTATTCAAGTTTGCAGACTTATATGATTTAACCAGGAAAGTTTCCTGATATGAAGAACTTCTTCATGAAGGAACCAGGCATAAGAACTCATCGATCGGGACATATTATTATGACCCCAACTACGAGGTCGTTGTTGTCGAAGTAGTGGCAAAGAAGCCACTCGTGTGCTCAGCGCTAGTCAAAGTAGAAATGACTACACCAGCCATGCAAAGGCTCAGAAGACATATACATTTAATATTAACCAGGCCGATGAAATATCAAAATATTATTGCCCGGGAAATTAAAGTTCACATTAATCACAAGGTACCCATAGCCGAAGAGTTTAAGAAAGTTGAGTACTACAAGCGGCATAGAATGCGTTCCCATTCAACTAACAATTGCATTATTTTCAGGAACATCATCCAGGATAACATCGATCGGGGATTGTTGAAGCTCCTTGAAAGGATGAGGAAGCAATGCTGATCAATACTAATCTATTCCCACCCAACATAGAGGTTAATATGGCATGGTAAATATTAAAAAATTAGATCAGCCACGTTAGAAGTTTGATCTTGGTCCTCATAGCTACCATGGTGTGTCACGACAACCAAGAACTGGACGATATCAGTCCTACTCAGCAACCGCAAGTTCAGTAAAGCAGTCAAGGGAAAATGATGGGAATTACAAAGACTCATTTGACTATCTCAACGACGAGTGGTTCTTAGGCGATGATTTTCTTATTGAAGAGCTTATGGCAATGACCAAGGCATTAGAAGTCTCCTCACCCGCTCCCGAGCAGGTAGGCGTGACTTCAGCGACCAACCAAAGCGCTGATTTTTCTGGTGCAAGTTCTTAAGAACGACACGATCTAAGAACACTTGGGGGGAACGTTTGTGTATGGAGATTTTTTTGGATCATTGTTGCCGGCGGTGTTCGTTTGTAATATGGTGTTCATTCTCCTAGCCAGTTTTCATGCTAAACGATCTTAGCATAATGAGATGGTAGGTGATGTAGAGGAGCTCAGGCCTCTGCTAGTTATACAACATAACTCGTTTCCCCCAGAAGATGAAACTAAAGAAACATCGAGAATGAATGAGATGTCACAAGTGAACACTATTACTGTGGAACTGAGAGCGTTGTCAGAAAGGGTGGTTATAAAAATACCAACGTATGTCATGACACAACAATTCAAACCTTTGTAGATATCTGTCCATCAAGAGGGCTACCTAGTCACTAGCATTTTGGTCGGCAATAGGGTAGGTGTTAATCTTCTCCCACTGAGAATGATGCCAAAGTTAGGAAAATACCCGACTGATTTGATTCCATCCGAAGTTACAATCAATAACTTTTTCGGGGGTGTCACAAATACACATGGTGTGTTATTGGTCAACTTGACTGTAGGGACTAAAAGAGTGTTGGCCCCTTTCTTTGTGGTCGACACTTCTTCTAGTTACAATGCTCTACTCAGGAGAGATTGGATTCACTCCTTTGCATGCATTCCATCATCCCTTCACTGGTTTATAATATTTTGGAATCAAGATAAAGTTCAGTTTGTGCTAGTTGACAGTAAGCCCTTCTTAACTACATTGAATGCAAATGAGGCATACTACTATGGGAATGAAGTAGAGCTGATTCGATTTACTAGAAGAAATAAGTACAGACAACCGAATGGAACATCATTCACAAAGAATCTAGACAGTATTGTGTGAGATATCACTGCAATAATTCACCTGGTTAATGACCTGCCGAGGGACATTATACCCTATGGGCAGTTCCACATTGCACCATCGAAGAAATCCTATGACTTGTACATGAATAGTCAATGAATGGATGACTGACTTCACGGATAGAAAAAAAAAGGCTCGAGGAAAGCTTAAAAAAATGATGGCAAAGACTTCTTTATAAATCCGGTCGACACGGTTATACCGGCCGATGAGGTAGCCGAAGACAAAATAGACGTTAAGGACTTGAAGAAAGCTCTTGATAATTAGTTGGAGGATTCCCAATCTTAGGTTTAGGATCCCTTGGTCGAGGTGAACGTAGGAATCGAGTAGGACCCCAAGCCAACTTTAACCAGTGGCTTGTAAGAACTACAAGTTTAGGCCGAACTCATTAATCCACTTAGAGAATTTACTGGTTCTTTCGCATGGCACAATCATGAGATGCGGGACGAGATCGAAGCTTGGTCAAGCACAGGTTACTAATAAAGGAAGGGTATCAAATGCATAAGCAACCACCTAAACGAATGATGGCGAAGGTCAATAAAAAATTTGAGGAGATCAAATGGTTATTAAAGGTCAGGATTCATCAGGCCTATTAAGTATGCCAAATGGATTTCGAACGTGGTCCCAATAATCAAGAAGAACGGTAAGCTATGAGTATGCATTAATTTTAGAAATTTAAATCTGGCTACATCTAAGGATGAATATTCGATGCCTATGGTCGATTAGTTGATTGACCAATCTGTCGAACACCAAGTGGTTTCCTTTATGAATGGCCATTCTGGGTAGAACCAGATATACATTGCACTCGATGATATGCAAAAAAACAACATTTAGGTGCCCTGGACCTTTGGGAACCTATTATTGAGTGGTTATGCCGTTCGGGCTTAAGAATGCAGGAGTTACATGCCAAAGGGCAAAGAATGCCATATTCTATGATATGATCAGCTAATTCATGGAAGTGTGTGTTAGTGATGTGGTAGTCAAGTCGGTCGATGTAGGAGACCATTTCTCTCATTTACGCAAGTCATTTGAGTGAACGAGGGTTCACAAGCTAAAAATGAACCCCCTTAAATGTGCCTTTGGGGTGTTAGCAAGTAATTTTCTGGGATTCCTTATGCATCAACGAGGAATCGAGGTAGATGCTCGCCCGCCTTAAGTGCAAGGCTGTAATGTAGTAATATTCTCAGTGAAACCGAGGTCGATCCACAGGGATTGTTGTAATAATTCTAAATTACATAACTAGGATGGACTAAATTCAGATTTGTATGAAGGGATGGATTTCAAGAACATAAAACTATCTATTAAATCAGGAATTTAAGTACTAGAGTGCCAAGGATCCACTTATAATCATTCACAATGATAATTCAATCATTCAAGCCAATAACTCAATTGAAATCGGAGTTCTATTCCTCTCCAATCGGAATATGAAGCAATCAAATCATCATAATATATCTAACATGGATGGATCATCTACTGATACGGTTCTCTCATAAAAAGTAAAGCACTGGGCGTATCTAATCACACATGCCAATCCTTTATAAAACAAGTAAGACCACATTCATGATTCTTCCTCAAATCTTGTCACTAGACTTGATTTAGAATCATGAATTGAACTTCAATCAAACCAAAATTAATATATAAACATTTATCTTAAATAAAATCAAAAGATAAGAACTTCTTATAGTTTAGTTCTAGATAAGCACTTAGAAAACTTGGTTTGTAAGATCTTCTAGCATCCAACATATCATGATGGATCTAAGATCTCTACAACCCAAAATCTTATCAACAACAC
Organism: Liriodendron chinense; assembly: GCA_003013855.2. Taxonomy (NCBI): domain Eukaryota; kingdom Viridiplantae; phylum Streptophyta; class Magnoliopsida; order Magnoliales; family Magnoliaceae; genus Liriodendron; species Liriodendron chinense. The sequence continues at coordinate 11,293,662 of ML058384.1, read as the reverse complement.
CCCACTGAGCAATCTCAGTAAATCAAAACATTCCATTTAAGCAAAATCACAAGAGATAGAAGATTAAACTAAAAATACTAACTTTATTTCAAACTAGAACTAGAAGTGTTCTTCATTAAACTCAAAAGTGATTGAATTAATTCAAACTAAGCATTGTAAATAACTATAAGCTTCACCTCTTTAGCTAACCATGGAAGAGGTTGAATTAAAAATCAAAAGAAAAACTATTAAAAACTTAAATTAGAACTAGAAATACCCAGAAAATGGAGTTGTAGAAGCTCCCCTTTGATCTTCTCCACCTTTAGCATGATTGGGATTCTTTTAGGATGACTTACGAAGAGTGTGAAGGTGTCCTCTTATAGAAAAAATAAGCACCACCTTCAATTTGAGTAAGAAATCGCGCACCGACCTTGTTTGTCGGCTGGTCGACAGTTGGATGTCAGCCAGCCGAAGTTACACTTTTTAGGACAAGAAATTTCATTTATTTTTGTCAAAACTTAGCTTGTCAACATGAAAAATTAGCCATCTGTAGTTGGGTCATCGGCTGGCCGAAATTTATCATCAGCCAGCCGACAAGGTCATAGACAGCACAACATCAAAACAGCAGGGTTTCTTCTTGAACTTTCTGTACTCTGTTTTTCTAGCCCTGCAACTCTGTACTTTGACTTTTCTGGCCAATTCAGGTCTTGTAACTTGATGTTTCCTAATTCATTTTTAGCTTTAATTTCTTCCACCTATAGGATCTTCTTCTCCTAATTTTTTAAGTGCTTCAAAGTGGTCCTTTTAGTATGTAATTCATGAGGTCTCTCTCTCTCTCTCTCTCTCTCTCTCTCTCTCTCTCTCTCTCTCTCTCTCTCTCTTCCTGCAAACACAAATACACATGTAATATGGGTCTTTTAATAGCTCAATCAATATAATTATGTGATGAATTGGGGATTAGAACATGCATAATTCAGAGCTCAACACACCCCTAACCAACATTTTGCTAGTCCTGAGCAAAACATGCGTGAAATAATCAAACCTCTAAAAACTCAACTCTCTCTTGAAAACTATACTTCTATAAACTTAAAGATCCACAAGTATAAAATTCAGAGAAAATTAGTGACAAGAATTGAAATCTTAAAATCCCTAAACATAATAAGTGTTTCACATAGAATCTCCACCGATTGATTAACAATAGAAGAATTAGAATAAGTGCGGTCTAGTGTACATAATGAATGTTCATCTATGAATTTTCGAGATTACATTCTTCATAGATTAGTGAAACTAAAGATCTAAAAGTGTACAGATCAGTCACATGTCTATGACAAGAATTTGCCTTACCATTCCTTCAATGGCTTTTACACTACTTCCCATTTTTAGCTTAAGTTACGGGTAGACCTTTCCCTGGTTGGTAATAGGTAGCCCTTTTCGAAAATTTTCAACAGATATAATCATTCTTTTCTTTCTTTTTCTTTCACTATAAACATGAGATAAAATTTTTAAAAATCCATATCCTTAACATTCTTTTTCTTATTTTCTCATGAACGAGCATGGACAAAGTTCCTCGGCTTGGTTCCTCAACACTTTAAATCTCAGTCTAACTGATCTACAAATTAATATAATCATAAAAATCGTGTAATGTAAACTAGACTCAAGAGTGTTCAAATTTTCTATCGATTATATAAATAGGAGAATTTATATAGAAAACTGTTATATTATAAGTAATTTAAGGCTTTCAAAATCAATCGCATCATCTCTCTTTTTCTCATACTCATAACATCCCAAGTGCATGGAAATAAAGTTTTCTAACAAAATTTTGAATTTTTAGAAAAATAAAAAAAATTCATACAAAAATTGCTCGAAATGTCACAAAACACTAGATTTATCTAGGAATCTCACCCCCCAACCAAAATCTTACATTGTCCTCAATGTAAAAAGATATGCAATATGCAATGACATGAGAGTAATGACAAAAATAAAGGAGAATGAGAATGAGAGTACCTGAGAGAGTCGAATATGGAAGTCTACAACTTCAAACAACTAAACAAATCAAACTAAGAGAAACTACTCTATACCTCCGTCAGATTAGGAGGTCAATCTTGATACACATGATCATCCAAAGGAATGGAATCTAGCAGAATTATAAGGTGGAGAAAAGTTTTTCTATAATACCATCCACCATCCCGCTTCATAATGTACATGGGTGATGTTCGTTATTCTAATCCATTGAAAATCCTGCCAAATTTTTTGCAGGTTTCTCAAAGTTGTCACGCCATGTGTTAGGAAAGGAGAATTTCTTCAGTTGGAAATTGTTAACGTCTGATTCTGGTAACAGGCTCCTCCAAACGTTCACCCTCCTTCAGGTGAGCTCCCCTCCAGACCTGAAAGCCAAAGAAGAAAACTAAGGGTGGCCGGCGCTTGGTCATTAGCCCTCCGAAGCTTAAGTCAGAAGTGACTTGATAGTAAGATGAAGTGCGAAACGTAGGCTTAAGAATTGTGTACCTTTATCATCTATGGGACCATCTATTTATACAGATCCGGGTGATCCAATCTGTTACATAAGCTGTTAAGATCATTCCTGATTTGGGGGGATAAGGAGCTTATCCTGTTAATCCTTGAATAAGAAGATGGTATAACCACTTTAGACATCTAACTGACTACATTACTCGATGGGGACCCCCCGTGGTCCGGAGCTATGAATAGAAACAAGCCAAAGCCTGCCTATACAGGCAGCTGGTACTATGAGACGAGGGACGTCCCAATGAACGACCAGAGACCAGGGTTGCTCGGATTTGGGAATATCCTCGTTTGATAACCAAGGAGCAGAGCTGCTCGGGTAACGAGGGTATCCCAACCCGACGACCGACGACCAGGCCTGCTCATATATTTGAGAGTATGTACGGACGCGTCTATGCGATATGCGAGCCACGACCATAAGGGCTCATTGGTCGAATGATTGGGTCATGCCTTTAAGGAATCAAAAGGTGCTCGCGGGTCTTGGGTTTTAAACCTCTTCGACGACCAACTTTATCCTATAACAGATGCCCCCTGTTGAGCTCTTAATTGTGCATATTCTGACCCCAATTCATCACTCACTATGCATGATTTTCATGTTTAAAGACTAATCTAATGCATGGATTTGTGATTGTAGGAATGAGAGGGAGACTAATCTAATGCATGGATTTGTGATTGTAGGAATGAGAGGAGACTAAACTCAAACACGTTTAATGCTAGTTGGAAGAACCATCCCAACTTCAGTTGGAGGAATGGACCCACTGCGAATGCAACCAATATCCCTCAAGCTCAACCTATACTAGGTCCATCTCTAGTCATTACTCCAAAAGTTACGCTAGAGGAGATGTTGGGTGCATTTGTATCGGTCCAAGCTGAGTATAACAAGACAAATTCTCTGAAAATAAATGGGTTCATGCAAGAGCAATTGAAATTCAATCAAAATTCAACTCAAGCCATCAACGAATTGAAAACATCAATGGCTAGAGTTGAATCTCATCTTAGTGTTAGAGAGAAGGGCACACTTCCTGCCCAACCTCTTCCTAAACTAAGAACCCAATTTGAGATACAAGATGCAAGCTCATCCTCCCATCATACGGAGCATGTTCAAGCTATCACCACTTTGAGAAGTGGGAAAGAAATTGACAAATCTAATCCGGTGAAAGCCCCAAAGCCTAAGGATCCCAAAATTTTCGAAGAGGATGATAGCTCAAACAACGCTCCACAAGAGAAAGAACCGGAAAGGCAATGCAAGCCGGTTGCCCTGTTTCCATAAAGGTTGATTTCACCCAAACCTTTAGACAAAAACCTGGAAATATTAGAAGTTTTCAAGTAGGTGAAGATCAACATCCCGTTGTTGGATGCCATAAAACAAATACCATCTTATGCCAAATTTCTAAAAGAATTGTGTAGGGTCAAAAGGAAACACAATGTTCACAACAAAGTACTTTTGACTGAGAATTTGATTGCTATCATCAAACAAGAGGTGCCCCAAAAATACAAGTATCCAGGGAGTCCAGCCATCTCATGCATTATAGGAGACTACCGGATTAAACAAGCCTTACTCAATTTGGGGGCAAGTGTGAATCTTATTCCATACTCAATCTACGACCAACTTGGGTTAGGTGAATTGAAACAGACTAAAACCACACTCCAACTTGCTGATAGATCCATTCGTATACCGAGAGGAATGATTGAGGATGTTCTAGTCCAAGTTGATAAATTCTACTACCCAGTAGACTTTATTGTCTTGGATACACATCCCGTGATAGGCACCGGTGCTCAAATTTCCGTCATACTTGGTCGACCGTTTCTAGCTACTTCAAATGCAATTATCAATTGTAGAAACGGACTTGCGCAAATGTCCTTTGGAAATATGACCCTTGAGCTTAACATATTTGATTTATGCAAACAACCACGAGAAGTTGATGAGGATATCCATGAAATAAACATGATTGAATCATTCGTAGAAGATACATTCCCCTTGTCATTATCTTCCGACCCTTTGGAGGCATGTATGGCCCATTCTCATGAGATAAATGATGACACAATACAAGAGATGGATGCCATTCTAGATGCGATGTCGGTGCTTGATAATAAAAGATGGAGGGCCCTATTTGAGCCTTTGCCTGTAAATGAGAACAAAGCCCTCCCATCCAATATCAAGGCGCCAACACTCGACCTAAAACCATTACCAAGTGAGCTGAAATATGTTTATCTAGGTTGAGATGAGACATATCCGGTGGTGATCTCTTCCCACTTGGATGAGGAACAAGAGAGTAGGCTAATGGCCACTCTATTAGAGCACAAAAGTGCCATTAGATGGTCAATTGCGGATCTCAAAGGCATTGACCCACTGATTTGTACTCATCGCATACACCTTGAGGAGAATGCGAAGACATCTAGGTAACCACAACAACGACTAAATCCAAACATGAAGGATGTGGTTAAGGCCGAAGTAGTGAAACTATTGGATGTGGGTATTATTTACCCAATATCCGATAGTCAATCGGTGAGCCCAAGTCAAGTGGTGCCTAAGAAATTCAGAATTACCATCGTAGCCAATGCCAATAATGAACTCGTGCCAACCAGAGTCACTACCTATTGGAAAATGTGCATGACTACAGGAAGCTAAACACCGTCACAAGGAAAGACCACTTCCCCTTACCTTTTGTTAATCAAATTTTAGAAAGGTTGGCGGGTCATTCCCATTTTTGCTTCCTTGATGGCCATTCAGGGTACAACTAAATAGAGATCGCCGTTGAAGACCAAGAAAAGACTACATTCACATGTCCATTCAGCACTTTCGCCTATCGACGGTTGTTGTTTGAACTATGTAATGCCCCTGCCACCTTTCAGCGTTGTATGATGAGTATCTTTTCTGACATGGTGGGGACAATTCTCGAAGTCTTCATGGATGATTTTTCAGTATTTGGTTGTAGCTTTGATGAGTGCCTTGAGCACTTGAAATCTGTGCTCAAAAGATGTGAAGAGAAGAACCTTGTGCTGAATTGGGAAAAGTGTCACTTTATGGTTCAAAAGGGAATTGTACTTGGTCACATTGTTTCACAAAATGGAATCGAGGTGGACAAAGCGAAAATTGATCTTATCTCCAACCTTCCACCACCCAAGAGCATACAAGATGTGCTGTCCTTTTTGGGACACGTAGGATTTTATAGAAGGTTCATAAAGGACTTTAGTTCACTCTCTCATCCTTTATATAACCTACTTCAAAAGGAAAATTCATTCGAGTGGAATGAAGAATGTCAAAAGGCCTTTACCACACTTAAGGGTATGTTGACATGTGCTCCCATAATGCAACCACTTGATTGGAGCCTTCCTTTTGAAATTATGTGCGACACTAGCGACTATGCTATTGGGGCCGTGCTAGGCCAAAAAAAAGAGAAAAAGCCATGTGTCATCTACTATGCAAGTAGAACCCTAAACTCAGCCCAAGAAAACTACACTACTACTGAGAAAGAACTTTTAGCTGTAGTTTTTGCCTTGGACAAGTTTAGGTCCTACTTGATTGGATCCAAGATCATCATATTCACTGACCATGCCGCACTTAAGTATCTTCTCTCTAAGAAGGATGTTAAACCACGGTTGTTAAGATGGATCCTTCTACTCCAGGAATTTGACATAGAAATACGTGATAAGGAGTAGAAAATGTCATGGCTGACCATCTCTCTCGACTTGTCCTCACTGATTCCCCTGAAACGACCGCGATGAATGACATGTTCCCTGATGAACAACTTTTTGTTGTTTCCCAATTGCCATGATATGCGGACATTGCTAACTATCTTGCTATAGGTACAATTCCTACACATTGGAAAAAGCAAGATAAGGATAAATTCTTCATTGAGGTGCAAAAATTTCTATGGGACGACCCATACTTATTCAAGTATTGTCCCGATCAAATCATAAGGAGATGTGTCCCAGATGATGAACAACAAAGTATCATCTCCTTCTGTCATTCTCAGGCATGTGGTGGCCACTTTTCGGCTAAAAAGACCACAGCAAAAATTCTGCAATTTGGGTTTTATTGGCCCACTATGTTCAAAGACACACATGAGTTTTGCAAAACATGTGAACCTTGTCAGAAATTGGGAGGAATCTCTCATAGAAATATGATGTCACTCAATCCCATCTTAATAATCGAAATTTTTTGTTGTTGGGGCATCGATTTCATGGGTCCATTCCCATCTTCTTTTAGAAACACATACATCTTGCTTGTCGTTGACTATGTTTCCAAATGGGTCGAGGACATCCCTTGCCGGAATAATGACCATAAAACGGTCATTCGCTTCTTAAAAGAGAATATTCTTTCCCGGTTTGGAACACCTCGAGTCATCATAAGTGATGGAGGGTCTCACTTTTGTAATCGCCCTTTTGAAACTTTAATGAAGAAATATGGCGTAACACACAAAGTGAGCACTCCTTATCACCCACAAACTAGTAGACAAGTTGAGATATCCAATAGGGAGATTAAACACATTTTAGAGAAAACAGTGAACCCCGATCACAAGGATTGGTCACTTCGGCTTGCCGATGCGCTTTGGGCCTACCGTACTGCTTTCAAGACCCTTATTGGAATGTCTTCCTATAGACTTGTCTATGGGAAGGTTTGTTACTTACCTGTGGAGTTGGAACATAGGGCATATTGGGTAATTAAGAAGATGAATTTTGATTCTGACAAGGCAAGCTCGTTGCGCAAACTACAATTGAATGAACTTGCAGAAATTCGGAACGAAGCATATGAGAATGCGAGAATTTACAAGGACAAAACGAAGATATTCCATGATAAAAATATTCTTCGTAAGACATTCACGATCAATCAAAAAGTCCTCCTGTATAATTCTCATCTACATTTATTTCTGGGAAAATTGAGATCTTGATGGATCGGTCCCTACATTGTGCAAACTGTCTATCCATATGGGACTATCGAGTTGTTAAATCTAAGGAACGGCAACATTTTTAAGGCGAATGGGCAGCGATTAAAGCCGCTCTTTGAGAAATTTCCTTCAGAAGGTATGTCCATACCTCTGACTGATCCTATCTACCAGGATGATTGATCTCCTAGTCTGATGGAGGTATAGAGTAGTTAGGATTAGGATTTTGTTGCTTTTGTTTGCTTTCGCTTAGGTTTGTTAGAAGGAAGAAGAATTCCACTTTTCACTTTTTCAGGTACTCTCATTCCTCACTCCCTTTTATGTTCAATTTGCTCTCATGTTTTATTCATTGCACATCTTTTACATTGAGGACAATGTAAGATTTGATTGGGGGGTGTAGGATCACTTGGATGAATCCAGCGTTTTGTAACATTTCGAGCAATTATGTAGAAATTTTTTGATTTTCCTAAAATTCAAAACTCTTTTGGAAAACATTGTTTCTATGCATTCAAGATAATATTGTTAGTGCACTTCTCCGTGGCATACTAGTGCACCTTGTTTGTCAATCACTTACAGCTAGTGAGTCTTGTGTCGGTTGAGCCTAATGAAGACGAAGACCGAAGACTCAAGACGTCCAGCCACATCAAGGAAGAAGATTCAGGTATATGAGATGCCTTGGTGCCTTAACCTCGACCAAAACCTATCCCCTTTGTATCCTTGATGACCTTGACCATATTAGAGTACATTTAGTCATCATAGATAGGCCCTAGGTGTCCCTTTTGACCACTCTAACTTTGGCCTATATCTTCATGCTGGAGAAAGAAGAAATCAGATAAAAGGTGAGGGGACCCAGGCTGGTCCGACCGGTCATGACCGGTCGGCCAGCAGCTTGGCTGCATTTTCAATGGCCAGCCGACCGGTCAGGACCGGTCGGCCTTTACTATATCCATGGAAGCCAGCAGAGGTGGCCGACCGGTCATGACCGGTCGGCCTGGTAATCCAAATCCAGCCAGAGAAGTGCGCCGACCGGTCATGACCGGTCGGCCTGGGGCATCCACCCTGTCCAGCAAAGAGTGCCGACCGGTCATGACCGGTCGGCCTGTGTAGATGGCTTGGATGTTTTTTGTATGCCTTCCAGCAAAGAGCTCCGACCGGTCGTGACCGGTCGGGACAGGTCGGGCAACCGTTTTCTGCCAGTTTTCTGACCGTTGGAGCCCTTTTTTCTATATATATGGTGCTCCATTCTTGGGTCAGTGACAGAGGTTTTTGAGAGCCCTTTGCCCACATCATTTGTACATCTTTTGGGGTCTCAAAGAGGAGGTTTTCAAGTCATATCCCTTGTGTTTCAAACACAAGTATGGGCATTCAAATGCAATCAAGAGATGACTTGATTCCTCTCTCAAATCTAGAGGTGTGACACTATTCCACATAGGTATATCCTTTGTCCTAGACCTCTAGAAGACTCTCTAGGTGAATCTCCTAGTTGGAACAACCTACACATCCCATGTACGAGATTCAACCATCCTCCTAGCACCTTGGGCATTTCAAGGCATCGCATGCAAGGTGTTTGATCGAATGTGGCTGAGGCATTGGCGACGCAACGGCGACACGATCGAGGGAGCAAAGGGAAGCTGATTGAAGCACGGGAGAGCGGAGATCAAGCAACCCATTACTGCGCTAAACAAGGGGCTCATCCGACAAGTAAGTTGTCTCATTTGAGAGTCCAATTTGAGTTTGTTTGTCAAGCTCGTCTTAGGGACGTTAGCCGTTCCTTGGTCCGTCAGCCGGGCCTAAACTAAGTCTCCAAGGGGGAGCCTCCGACACGGGAGTAAACGTGCGATAAGGTTGAGAGTTAGCCTATGTCTAAAACTCCGGATACGGTTGAGAGGTGAACCGATAAAACCTCCGTGTGTAAAGGTTGAGAGGTGAACCTCATTTAAAACCTCCGATAGTGAATGCCGGTGTGCTCAAAGGGGTTGAGTACTTGAACCGGGAGTGGAGTAGACACGTAGTCGAACCACTATACATCCTTGTGTTTGTGATTGTTATTGAGCACATTGATATCTTTGCATTGTTAGTTTAATTGCTTAATTATGAATGATTGATATGAATGCATGCTAGGCACTTTTATCCGTAGGAGCGTGTTCTACATGGAAGTGATGAACACATCTGAACTCGAGTAACTAGGTTAGAGTATTCAGATGTGTTCCACGTATCCAATCATCGAATTAATCAACTTAGTAAAAGAATGGATACGTACGAATCTGATCCCAACCAATAACGAATTGAGAACGATCAGAACACTAACCTGGGTGGTTCCGAACCTTCGGTTCCACAAGAACGAATGGATCGAATTTGAACAACTTAACGTATACATCCGCTTTTCTTAAAATTTTTCCAGGATAAGTGGGGGGGAGATCCAGGTATCTGTATAGAGGCTCATAGAGTTGATCGCCACTTTTGGCGTGAAAGTTAATACTCGTATTCTCCTTCTCTATACTTCACATACTCCAACATACAGACCTTAGAGAGTATCGTATTACCAAAATATACACTTAAGGGGATCAATACACTAACTATCTTTTAAACTTGTGAAAATGTGGATCAAGTGTAATCTGCTAAAAGTACTCAAGAAAGAATTATGTGATTTGTGGGTTAACTAGACTTTGATTTAAGGTGCTGAGAAACCAGGCCGGGGTACTTTGTCCATCCTTGTCCATGGGAAAACAACGAAAGATATGGATTTCTAAAAATCCTATCTAAATTAAAAGAAAAAGGAAAAGGAAGGATGAAATTGGGAATGATGGAAAAATGGTGGAAAATTCTGATTAGGGCTACCTACTACCAACCTGGGGATGGTCTACCCGTAACCAAAGCCGAAAATGGGATGTAGTGTGAAAGTCGTCGGAAGGACGGTAAGGCAAATTCCTGTCATTGGCTTGATGTGGCTCTATGTACCTTGAGATCTATAGTCTGGTTGATTTATGAAGAAGATAATCCTAAAAACTCATGAGATGAAGTTTCACTATGCACACTAGGTTGAATTTGTTCAATTTCTTCTATTTTTCAACCAATCAGCAGGAATTTCATATGAATGCTTATCATGTTTTGAGGGTTTACGGTTTCAACCTCTGTCACCTAATATTTCTGAATCTTACACTTGTATGTCTTGGGATATATAGAAGAATGGTTTCTGGAAGAGAGTTGAGTTTTAAAGAATGGATTAGTTTCACGCATGTTTTGCTCGGGACTAGTAAAATGCTGGTTGAGGGGTGTGTTGAGCTCTTAATTGTGCATATTCTAGCCCCAATTCATCACTCATTATGCATGGTTTTCATGATCTAAAGACTAACCTAATGTATGTTTTGTGATTACAGGAATGAGAGTGGGCTTCATCCGATAGGAGACTAAAAAGAGCCATTATGAAGCCTTTGGATGAAGGTCGAAGAAGGACCAAAGAAAGAAGAAATCGAGAAGAAGAAAGAAGAAGAAACTGAAGAAGAATAGGGCCAAGACCAGTCGTACGACCGGTCGGCCAACCCTGTGCACACGCTGGACTAATTGGCTATCATGGTCCGACCGGTCTTGACCGGTCGGCCAGAGGAGTTTGTGGCCTGGAAGATTGCTGGACTGAATACAAGGGAGGTCCGACCAGTCGTGACCGGTCGGCCAGAGAATTTTCTACCTCCAGAGCTTGCTGGACAATTTCACAGTGAGGCATGACCGGTCGCGACCGGTCAGCCAGTCACCCAGACCGGTCGTACGACCGATCGGCCACGCGTAAGATGCAGACCTTCTATTTCTGGCGCCGGATTTCTCTGCGCAGTGCGTAAGTTTTACGCAAATTCTTGAATATTCTGAAGTTCCGGAGCCTTCCCACTATAAAAGGACACCTAGGGATCGTTCCTAGGGTATCTTAGAAGAGTTTAAGTAAGGTTGGAGGTGGCGAAAGTGGATTTCGGAGTTCCACAACTCCTAGTTTGTTTTGCTGTTTTTATGTTTTTCTTAGTTGTTTCATGTTTCCTTGGATCATGAATGGCTAAACCTCTTAGCTAGGGCTAAAAGGTGAAGCTTGTAGTGGATCTAAGATGTTTCAATTCGTTTTTAGTTGGTTTTAAGATTGGTTTTAATGTTTATGAACAATGGTTTGAAGTTTATACAAGTTCTAAGTAGTTTTTCTTAGTCTTATGATGACTCATGGATGTTTAGGGAGAATTACTTAAGTTCGTAAGTACTTTGTGTTAGTCTAGACCTGTATGATCCGAGGAATTGGAGTACGCTCTAGTACTATGATCTTCATGTGGGAACTTCCTACCAAAGTTCTACTTTTCTGAAATTCTGTGCTATGTGGGACTGTGCATGTGATTTGAATCAAGTTCAAATCATAATCTAGCCTTGTCTTGTGACAGGACTTGAGGATGGTTATAATTGTGAATTGAGCCTATTGGAATTGGGACTGACCTATGCAATTGAGCATGCTCATCCTAGCTTGCATTGAGTGAGTTATATGCATTGGTCTTACATATGGCAGATTGTTTGGTTTAAACAGCTCTATCATCCGGCTAGATAGATCTTAATATTAATTCTAGTTGAGAGAATGAGAAACCACAGCGGATTGAGCATCAAGGATTGCTACAAGTGGATCCTTGAACCCCTAGTGCCTTTTTATAATTGTTTACCTTCAATTTAGTTCAAAATTGTTACTTACATCAATCTCATATAAAATCTGGTTGTTAGCTTTCAATAGACACTATTGGATGTGTTTGTAAATTCCTACACAAGTCCCTGTGGATCGACCTCGGTCTTTGTTCGCTCGCCTCAAGTGTAAGGCTACGATGTAGTAATAAATCTCGGTAAGACCGAGGTCGATCCACAGGGAAATAGAAACAATCTCCAAACTACTCCAGCAACTCAGTTTTTGAAAGAAAATCATATTAATTGGGTAATTAACTAAACAGTAACTTTAATAGAAAATCAGTAATTCAAAGTACTAAGGCATTCAAGGATCCACTTGTAGCAATCCCATGTCAATTTAATCAATCCAAGTAGAGAACACAACTAGATTCAAAGTCCTATCTCTCATCTAGTTGGAAAATAAAGCATTCACACACATTCAATCCAAATCAAGTTGAACTTCCAAGTTCTAGTCCCATTCAAACAATGTAGAATTCAAAACCATAGCCTGCGGAGCTAACAGCCATGCCTATGGACTATGGCCTGCTCAAGGGTTACTATAATTCAAATCTAAACAAGCATTATATGATAATCTCAGAGAATTGCAAGGAACTCATGTCCGGAGCACATGAACTCTCATAAAACATCTCAAACTACCACTTTTGGAAACTAGAACATAAGAAAAATTCAAACTTGAATTAAAATTACTTGAATTAAACTGAATCCAACATGGAAGTGGCCACAAGCTTCACCTCTCAGCCTTAGCTGAGAGGTTCTAGCCGAGCATATTCATGCTACAACTAAAAACTCTTAATGAAAGCATAAAACTAGAAAAACCGAAAATAGAAGAGTTGCAGACGCTCCACGACAGCTTCCTCTCTCCAAAACCACGTCCCTTATCTTCTATGATGACCTAGGAAGAGCCCCTAGGTGTCCTTTTATAGTAAGAAACCTCCCTTGCGTCGGAAACATCCAGAATTTGTGAAAGGTTACGCAGTGCGCAGCAGTTTTCGGAGTCCTAATTTAGAAAGAACTCTACTTACGCAGAGCCGACCGGTCTAGACCGGTCGGACTAGGCTTTTAAATAGTCCAGGGAGTACAACCGATCGGTCAAGACCGGTCGGGCTTGTTTTAACAGGATGGATAGCATGCATAGCCGACCGGTCAAGACCGGTCGGGCTTCATTCTAGCTTCCAGTACGCATGGTCGACCGGTCAAGACCGGTCGGTCTGGCTTTCTCCTTTGATCAGTGCACATGGCCGACCGGTCAAGACCGGTCTAGCTCCTCTGGCCGACCGGTCAAGACTGGTAAGCTCTCTTCATTTTGTTCTTCTTTCTTTCTTTTCTCCTCTCTTTTTTTCTCCTTTCTCTTCTCCTTGCTTTATTCTTTCTTCGGTCCTCTTTCATCCTTCATCCACTGGCTCCAAAGGCTTCCTTTTAATCCCTAATTGAATGACGTCCGCTCTCATCCCCTATAATCACAAAACATGTGTTAGATGGGCCTTTTAATCATAAAAATCATGCAAACCATGTCATGTAATGGGCAATGCAATGTATAAATTGGAGGTTCAACACACCCCCCAACCAGCTTTTTGCTAGTCCTGAGCAAAACATGCGTGAAACAATTTCAAACCTCCAAACCCAACTCTCCTTTAGAACCCATGATTCTATCCATTCCAAGGTGTATAAGTATAAAATTTGGAAAAATTAGGTGATAGAAGCTGAAACCTTGGACTCTCAAAACATAAAAGGTGTCTACATGAAATTCCCGCTGACTGATTGATAAATAGAAGAACTCGAACAAATTCAACCTAGTGTGCATAGTGAAAGTTCATCTCATGAGTTCCTGGGATCATCTTCTTCATAGATTAAGTAAACCAAGGATTTTAAGGTGCACAGAGCAACAACAAGCCTATGACAGGAATTTGCCTTACCGTCCTTCCGATGGCTTTCACACTACGTCCCATTTCCAGCTTTGGTTACAGGTTCGACCATCCCCCGGTTGGTAATAGGTAGCCCTTTTCGGAATTTTTCACCATTTTTCTTTCCTTCCCGATTTCATCCTTTCTTTCCTTTTTCTTTTAAACTAGATAGGATTTTTAGAAATCCATATCTTATGTTATTTTCCCATGGACAAGGATGGATAAAATACCCCGGCTTGGCTGCTCAACACCTTTAAATCAAAGTCTAGCTAATCCACAAATCACATAACCCTATCAACTCATGAAAATCGTGTAATGTGAACTTGGTGTAAAGGTGTTCAAATTTTCTATCAATCACAACAATAGGGGAACTAACATATAAAACCATTATGTCGGGAGAAAATTAAGACCTACAACATCACACACTTCGTATCTCCTCTTCTTATACTCATAGCATCTCAAATGTATAGAAATAAGATTTTCTAAAAGAGTTTTGAGATGTTAGAAAATTCGAAAAAAATTTGCGCATATGAAGCTCGGAATGTTGCAATATGCTAGATGAAGAATCTCATCTCACCCCCCAACCAAATCTTGCATTGCCCTCAATGTAAAAAGATATTCAAGTAGCATGAACATGAGAGCAATGATAAAATATGAGAGAGTGAGAATCAATAATACCTGAGAGAGCGATCATGGAAGTCTCCAACCCAACAACTAAAACCTACTAAAACAGTAAAACTGAAGAAAACCTACCTATGCTATACCTCCATCAGACTAGGAGATCAATCATCCTGATAGACAGGATCATTCAGAGTGATGGACACGTCCTCTGAATCAAATTTCTCAACAAATGGTTTAAGGCGTTGTCCATTAACTTTAAAACAGTTACCATTTGCTACATTTTCAATCTCAACAGCCCCATGAGGAAAAATTTCTTTGATAATATATGGGCTGGTCCATCGAGATCGTAATTTTCCCGAAAAAAGGTGAAGTCGGGAATTATACAAGAGTACTTTCTGTCCTTCATGGAAAGATTTCCCGAAGATGTGTTTGTCATGGAAAGCCTTCATCTTACTCTTGTAAATTCTCGAGTTCTCATATGCATCGTTCCGGATTTCATCAAGCTCATTTAATTGGAGTTTGCGAAGCGAGCTAGCCTTATCCATGTCAAAATTTAAAGCCCGAATTGCCCAATAGGCTTTGTGTTCTATTTCCACCGGCAAGTGGCAAGCTTTCCCATAGACAAGTCTATAAGGGGACATTCCAATGGGTGTCTTGTATGCGGTACGGTGAGCCCAAAGTGCATCATCTAATCTTAGGGACCAATCCTTGCGATCCGGTCTCACCATCTTTTCCAAAATCTGCTTGATTTCCCTATTGGAGATTTCAGCTTGCCCACTTGTTTGTGGGTGGTATGGGGTACTCACTTTGTGCCTAATACCATATTTCTTCATTAAAGTTTCGAAAGGTCTATTGCAAAAGTGAGAACCACCATCACTAATGATGGCCCGAGGCGTCCCAAATCTAGAAAGTATGTTTTCTTTGAGGAACTTGAGAACCGTACGATGATCGTTGGTTCTACATGGGATAGCCTCTATCCATTTAGACATATAGTCTACGGCAAGCAAAATATAGACATGTCCGAAAGATGAGGGGAATGGTCCCATGAAATCGATGCCCCAATAGTCAAAGACTTCAAGATGTTGAATTGGGGTGAGAGGCATCATATTTCGACGGGATAATCCTCCTAACTTCTGGCAGCGCTCGCACGCTTTGCAAAACTCGTGGGTGTCCTTAAATAACGTAGGCCAATAAAAACCACACTGTAGAATTTTCGCAGTTGTTTTCTTGGCTAAAAAATGACCCCCACATACTTGATCATGACAAAAGGAGATGATTGAATTGTGTTCATCATCCGGGACACATCTCCTTATAATTTGGTCTAGGCAATATTTAAACAATAGAGGTTCATCCCAGAAAAATCTGCGCACTTCCCTTAGAAATTTACGTTTGTCTTGCGCAGTCCAATGAATCGACATCGCACCTGTGGAAAGATAATTAGCTATATCAACGTACCATGGTGGATGCATAGCAACAAAGAGTTACTCATCAGGGAATGAGTCCTCAATAGGTGACTCATCAATGGAATTTGGTAGGACTAGGCGGGATAGATGATCTGCCACCACATTTTCTACCCCCTTCTTGTCTTTGATCTCTAAGTCGAATTCTTGAAGGAGTAGGATCCATCTAAGCAAACGGGGCTTAGCATCCTTCTTAGAAAGAAGGTATTTCAGCACAGCATGATCCGTATAAACAATGACTTTGGATCCTATTAAGTATGGCCTGAATTTGTCCAAGGCAAAAATGACAGCTAGGAGCTCTTTCTCCGTAGTCGAATAATTAACTTGGGCGGGATTCAAGGTCCTACTTGCGTAGTAGATAACATGGGGCTTCTTATCCTTCTTTTGGCCTAACACCGCCCCAATAGCAAAATCGCTCGCATCGCACATCAACTCAAAAGGAATGGACCAATCTGGTGGTTGCATGATAGGAGCGGTTGTCAACATGTCCTTTAGCTTTGAAAAAGCTAATTGGCATTCGGTACTCTACTCAAATTGGTTCTCCTTTTGTAAAAGGTTGCATAAAGGCCTTGAGATATGACTAAAATCCTTTATAAACCTTCGATAGAAACCGGCGTGTCCAAGGAAGGACCGCACATCGCGTATGCTTTTGGGTGGTGGTAGATTAGAAAGTATGTCAATTTTTGCCCGGTCTACCTCTATTCCATTGGACGAGATATGTCCAAGGACTATTCCTCTTTGTACCATGAAATGGCACTTTTTCCAGTTTAATACAAGTTGCTTCTCCTCACACCTCATCAAGACCAACTTCAAGTGGTTGAGACACTCATCAAATGTACTACCAAAAATAAAAAAGTCATCCATGAATACCTCAAGAAACTCACCCACCATGTCCGAGAAAATACTCAACATGCATCGTTGGAATGTGGCGGGTGCATTACATAACCCAAATGGCATCCTTCGGTAAGCGAAGGTGCCAAATGGGCATGTAAATGTGGTTTTCTCTTGGTCTTCCGGAGCTATCTCAATTTGGTTGTATCCGGAATAACCATCTAGGAAGCAATAATAGGAATGGCCTGCCAACCTCTCTAAAATTTGATCCATAAATGGGAGAGGGAAGTGGTCTTTCCTAGTAACCGTGTTGAGCTTCCTATAATTAATGCACATACGCCAACCGGTGGTCACCCTAGTTGGTATAAGCTCGTTGTTGGCGTTTTCAATGATAGTAATACCGGATTTCTTGGGGACAACTTGGGTAGGACTCACCCATTGGCTATCTAAGATAGGGTAGATAATACCCACATCCAATACCTTTAACACCTCGTCTTTGACAACCTCCATCATGTTTGGATTTAGCCGTCTTTGAGGTTGTCTAGTCGTTTTTACATTTTCTTCAAGGTGTATTCGGTGAGTGCAAACCGAAGGATCTATCCCTTTGAGATCCGCTATTGTCCAACCTATGGCTTCCCTATGTTCTTTGAGTAACTCAATCAACTTGAGGAGAACCAGAAAGAGTTCCACCCTCCGTTACTGTTGACCCTTGCAAAGGAGAACTGGGTTTATATGCATAAATTCGAGCCTACCGTTACCAAACTCCAGTTCGAAGCCACCAAACTACAATCTGCCATCTCCGGAACTACACCAACCACCGTTAAAAAGTTTTACCCCGGAGGTGGCCGATCATGGTTGATGGCCAGAAAGATATAAGTTACGAACGTGTTAAAGTGATTACTACCCCAGAAGCGTTAGGTACTTTACACGATTCGTACAGAGGTTCGAAAGATCACCAAGTTCAACCTCCTCAAGAAGAAGAAGTTTTCAAAGTTCGTACAAATGGAGCTTCTTGAGTAGTAGTAGCTGTAGGGATACGGAAAACGGGTTCACTTTGTGTAAATGGAGATCACAGTACAAAGGTTTTCTATCAACGTAGTGGGGTAAGGCCGTTAACTACTAACGCAAACTACACCGTTCCTTACCCGCCGGATTATAATGGCCATAAACGGTGCTAGCATCCAAAACCGGTTGTGTGTCCAAGACGATAAAATCTACCGGGTAGTAGAATTTGTCAACTTGGACTAGAACATCCTCAACTATCCCCCTCGATACACGGATAGATCTATCAGCGAGTTGCAACGTGGTTTTGGTGGGTTTTAATTCACCAAGACCCAATTGCTCATATACCGAGTATGGGATCAAGTTCAGACTCGCCCCCAAATCTAACAAGGCACGTTCAATCCAGTAGTCTCCAATGATACATGAGACGGTTGGACTACCGGGATCTTTGAATTTTGGGGGGGTCTTTTGAGTGAGGATGGCACTCACTTGCTCAGTTAAGAAGGCCTTCTGCTGCACATTATATTTGCATTTTGTTGTGCATAGGTCTTTTAGAAACTTAGCATAAGAGGGGATTTGTTTGATGGCATCAAGCAAAGGGATATTAATCTTGACTTGTCTGAAAATATCTAGAATATCATGAGAATTTGGGAGAGATTTTGGGGCAACCAATCTTGAAGGGAATGGTGCCACGGGCTTGTAAATGCGTTCCGGTTGTTGTGGGGCTAAGTTAGATCCATCTTCATCCTCAGAATTTACCGGATCATTAGGCTCATCGGCCTTCACCGGAATAGTTTTATCAATTTTTTTACCACTTCTAAGGGTGGTGATGGATTTAGCTTGCTCCATGTTTTGGTTGGGAGGATTAGGGATGCTCACTTCATGTACTTGCTTTGGATTAGGCTGAGGTTGGGCCGGAAAGGTCCCTTCCCTAGCATTCAAGCGTCCCTTAATCTCATCAACCGAGGCTTTAAGCTCTTGGAACATTTGCTGATTCGATTGAGTGATTTGCATTTGCCCTTGCATAAACGCCTTCAAAGTATCCTCCATTGAGAATTGAGGTGGGGCCATATTTTGCATGGGTGGCCCTCTTTGAGAATTGGTTGGATTGCTCGTAGGAGCATTCTTCCAACTAAAATTTGGGTGGTTCTTCCAACTCTCATTGTACGTATTACCTACCGGTCCATTGAAAGGCCGTTGATAACCATATGTGGCATTGGCGTGTTCATGTAATACTTCTTGGAATGCAGGAATTGTGGGATAATCTTGCGTAGCGTGTAAATCGGTGAGGCAAATCCCACATATGGTTTCAACAGCTTCATTGGACTTGGGAACTCCACTTTTACTAAGTTCCATGGCTTCAACCTTCCTTATGAGGTTGGCTATCCTTACATTCACATCATATTCCTCCTTAAGGACATAGATCCCTCCTTTCTCTTGAGTGGGCTTGGAGTTATTAGGTTTATCCGATGTATCTCAAGATTGGGCATTTTCAGCCAACATGTCCAAGTAACTCCAAGCCTCATCTGGATTTTTACTCATAAACTCGCCATTGCACATCATCTCCACAACTTGGCGCATATTGGAACTTAATCCATCATTGAAAAAGTTTATAATTCGCCAACTCTCATAGCCATGATGTGGGCAAGCAAGCAAGAGATCTTTAAATCTTTCCCAACATTGAAAGAAAGATTCACCTTCTTTGGCCGAGAAATTCATTATGGCCCTTCGAAGGGTGTTTGTTTTATGAGCCGGGGAGAACTTTTTCAAGAATTCCCGGTTCATCTCAACCCATGACCCAATCGAATGTGGTCTGAGAGAGTGAAGCCAATCCTTGGCTCTTTCTTTCAAAGTGAAAGGAAAAAGTTTAAGTCTGATAGTATCCTCGGAAACATTGGTGTAATGCAAGGTGGCCAACACTTCTTCGAATTCTTTCAAGTGTAAGTATGGGCGGTCAGAATCTAGCCCATGGAACTTTGGTAAGAGTTGAATTACACCCGATTTTATGTCAAAGTTTCCACCGTTTGCTGGTAGAACCACTCAAGAGGGTGTAATTGTTCGGGCAGGTTGTAGGTAGTCCCGTAGTGATCTCATTGGAGGAACATTATGTACCTCATTCTCTCCTACTTCTTCCTGATTTGTGTTTGTAGTTGGAGTAGGGGGGGTAGGATTCCTTAAAGGTGTTTGTTCCAAACTTCCCAAACTTTCACAATGCTCTTGATAATTTCGGACTCGTCTATGAACTGACAATGGTCCAACTAAACCACCTTCAGATTGGAGACGATTTGAGTGATTACGTTCCCAACGGGACATAAACCACTCAAACAAAAATCAACACTAATCCTAAATCCTAGAAAACTGAAATCTGAAATTAATCTGAAAAAAATTCTGTAAAGAGCTAAGTTAGAAAGGTATCACCTGATGTGCTTGAACTAGAGAGGAATTCCTACAAAATAGAAAATTTTGTTAGTTCTAAGAAAATCAGAAAAACCTATCTAT
Organism: Liriodendron chinense; assembly: GCA_003013855.2. NCBI lineage: Eukaryota > Viridiplantae > Streptophyta > Magnoliopsida > Magnoliales > Magnoliaceae > Liriodendron > Liriodendron chinense. The sequence continues at coordinate 11,273,268 of ML058384.1, read as the reverse complement.
TTCTACTTCTACAGCCACTGAACTATTTGAAAACCGTTATCTATATCCCCGGCAACGGCGCCAAAAACTTGTTCGCTCGCCTCAAGTGTAAGGCTGCGATGTAGTAATAAATCTCGGTAAGACCGAGGTCGATTCACAGGGAAATAGAAACAATCTCCAAACTACTCCAGCAACTCAGTTTTTTAAAGAAAATCAGATTAATTGGGTAATTAACTAAACAGTAACTTTAATAGAAAATCAGTAATTCAAAGTACTAAGGCATTCAAGGATCCACTTGTAGCAATCCCATGTCAATTCAATCAATCCAAGTAGAGAACACAACTAGATTCAAAGTCCTATCTCTCATCTAGTTGGAAAATAAAGCATTCACACACATTCAATCCAAATCAAGTTGAACTTCCAAGTTCTAGTCCCATTCAAACAATGTAGAATTCAAAACCATAGCCTGCGGAGTAACAGCCATGCCTATGGACTATGGCCTGCTCAAGGGTTACTATAATTTAAATCTAAAAAAGCATTATATGATAATCTCAGAGAATTGCAAGGAACTCATGTCCGGAGCACATGAACTCTCATAAAACATCTCAAACTACCACTTTTGGAAACTAGAATATAAGAAAAATTCAAACTTGAATTAAAATTACTTGAATTAAACTGAATCCAACATGGAATTGGCTACAAGCTTCACCTCTCAGCCTTAGCTGAGAGGTTCTAGCCGAGCATATTCATGCTACAACTAAAAACTCTTAATGAAAGCATAAAATTAGAAAAACCGGAAATAGAAGAGTTGCAGACGCTCCACGACAGCTTCCTCTCTCCAAAACCACGTCCCTTATCTTCTATGATGACCTAGGAAGAGCCCCTAGGTGTCCTTTTATAGTAAGAAACCTCCCTTGCATCGAAAACATCCAGAATTTACGAAAGGTTACGCAGTGCGCAGCAGTTTTCAGAGTCCTGATTTAGAAAGAACTCTACTTACGCAGAGCCGACCGGTCTAGACCGGTCGGACTGGGCTTTTAAACAGTCCAAGGAGTACAACCGACCAGTCAAGACCGGTCGGGCTTGTTTTAACAGGATGGACAGCGTGCATAGCCGACCGGTCAAGACCGGTCGGGCTTCATTCTAGCTTCCAGTAAACATGGCCGACCGGTCAAGACCGGTCCATCTGGTTTTCTCCTTTGATCAGTGCACATGGCCGATCGGTCAAGACCGGTCAGCTCTCTTCATTTTGTTCTTCTTTCTTTCTTTTCTCCTCTCTTTTTTTCTCCTTTCTCTTCTCCTTGCTTTATTCTTTCTTCGGTCCTCTTTCAACCTTCATCCACTGGCTCCAAAGGCTTCCTTTTAATGCCTAATTGAATGAAGTCCGCTCTCATCCCCTATAATCACAAAACATGTGTTAGATGGGCCTTTCAATCATAAAAATCATGCAAACCATGTCATGTAATGGGCAATGCAATGTATAAATTGGAGGTTCAACAGTCTTACCGAGATTATTACTACATCGCAACCCTACACTTGGAGAAGCGAACAAGTACGAGGCATGATAATTGGTCCAAAATTGCATGTGGAATTAAGCGTGTGAAGTGTGATGGTTGTGGGTGATTCACAATTGGTGATAAATCAGATAACGGGATTGTTTAACTATACCAACCCAACATTAGTACCATATTATACCTTGACATCTCAGATGTTCGACAATTTTAACAAGGTAGAACTAATACACATGACCCGAGATCATAATATGGACGTCAACTAAATAGCACAGATGGTAGTAGGGCTTGATATTCTGAGAGGATCGTTGAAAGGACGATCGAGGTATAAGGAAGGTCCTTGCTCTCAGTCTTTTAGAGAGAAATAACCATGGAAATATGCCAGATAGAGATAGAGGAGGATGATTGGAGAGCCCCTATTATGGGCTATCTCTAAAGTCCATGAATTAAAGCTAACAAAGATCTTAGGAGGTCCGCTGTCAACTATGTCATGATCAACAGTGAGTTGGATAAAAAAGGGGCCAATGGGGTGTTGTTTAGATGCTCAGGTAAAAAGAAAGACTTATTAGCCATGGGCAAGGTCGACGAAGGGTTGTGTGGACTCTGTTAAGGCATGAAAAAAAATGAAGAAAAAAGAAAAAGAAAAAAATTCAAGAAGATTTGGGATAAATCAGAATGAAAAGAAGAACAAAGTGCAAAAAATGTGCACTTGCCATATGTTATAGTAAAAAATAGCGAAGATACTCCGATCTCGCAAGCACCTCTATCCGACTAATCGAGAACGTCTGTTCGCGACTCGCATATTCTGAAGATACTCCGATCTCGCGAGCACCTCTATCCGACTACCGAGAACGTCTGTTCGCGACTCGTATATTCTGATGATGCGCCGACCCCGCGAGCACGTCTATCCGACTATCAAGATCGTCTGTTCGCGACTCGCATATTAGGAAAAACGATGCTCGATTACCAAAGCTTCGAGAAGTTGTATTTTCCCTGCGAGCATACCTTCTCACAAGTTGTTGAAAGGTATCGTATCTAAATGAGCGGGCACTTGGATTCGCGACCATCTTCCAACACGCGAATAGCTTTTTCTGTGGTGACATCTCTTAGCCCTCAGTACCAGCAGCCCGTATAGGCCGAGATTGGGGCTTATCTTCTTCAGTGGTTCCGAATCTCAAGGGATCGCTATCAAGGAACGAAGCTATCGGACGAGTCATTGGATTAGATTTCCCTTCTATATGAGGATAAGATTCTTATCCCACAAAATCAGGGATCTCGATATTTTACGTAACAGATTGGATCATTTCTGATCTATATAAGGAGAAGACTCCATTAAGATATGGGTACACATTATTCATCTCTAGCCTCTGTTTGCCTGGTTATTCTTCTTCTTGCTTTGCCTGACTTAAGCATCGGAGGGCTAACGGTTAGACACCAGCCACTCTTAGTTGCTCTCTGTCTTCGTACAGGTCCGGCGGAGGAAGTCTTTGTTGGAGATAGGGTGAATGTCCGGAGGATCCTGTTACAAAATCTGACGTTAACACCATAGGTCGCAGAAAGCACATGTTGGGGAGTTTGTTCTTGCCGCGGAAATGGCCACATTTGACATAAATACAACATCCCCCCCCCCCCCCCCCCCCCCCCCCCCCCCCACACACACACACACACACACATTTACTTATAACCGTCTTCTAGAACATATCTATATATTAATAACCACAAAGTTTTAAGTCAAAAGGATGTGTCGTTTGATCGTACTGGTTGAAGAAAGATGAACCATCCAGAAAGATTCAACTGCGCAGATTTTATAAAAAGCTCGAAGTATTCTAATTTTCGCACCCAATTCTGGAATTGATTTGGACAATCTAATCCGTCTATCATCTAAAAAAGGAAGGTTTCTACTGATCTTTCAAATTTGAGATCAATCTGACCTTCGTACACTCTGTAGCGTGGAAAGCAAGATGACTGGTTTTAGAGGTACCCTAATTGCACAATTTTAAGAGGCGGTCGTTGATCTGATTGGTGGGGCCATTCAGAAGATAATCTTGAAAATCAAAACCATCTATGAGAAAGATCAAGTACCAGGGAAGCTACAAATCAAATTTGAAGGCAATCCAATTATTGGTTAAGTCGTACGAAGTGGAAAAAAAAACTGTTATGTTGCGCTACTCTGGCTGTATTATAAAAGGAGGTTCTCTCTTCTATTCCAAGGCAGTCAAGGATGTAGGAAGTAAGGAGTTCAAGTACTAGGGGGCTTCCTAGCCTTTTATAACTAGTTTTTCTTTCTTTTCTTAGTTCTAGTTCTAGTTTTTCTATGCTTTCTTCTAGTTAACTCTCAGCTAGAGCCAAGAGGTGAAGTTTTCTTACTTTTTAATCATGCTTTGATACATTGATTTTTGTTTATGCTTTAAGCATTGAACAATTCATTATGGTTTGACTAAAGTTGATAGTTTTAAATGATTCAGGGAGTTTGTGTGCCAAGTACATGAGTTCTTATTAGATTTCTAAGATTAATCAAATTGGCTTATGGGTTGTTGATTGATGGAAGATTTTGATTCAAGTTCTCCATGATTCAAACAGAGGAATCTCTTTTAGAACTATGATGGAAAGAGGCTTCTCCTATACAATTGAGTATGCCCAAGGCCTGAGCTTTATTGAGGGAATTAAATCAGTAAATACCCATCTATTTCAGATTATTTGTGTGCTATGATTGTTACATCTACCGGATAGATAGATATAGAAATTCGATTCCAATTGTGCTTTGAATTGAATTAATGGATTCAGTATGATTAAAACCAGAAGTGGATCCTTTATACTCTAGTTTCTCAATTCTCAGATTTTCTTGTTTAATGCTTTTACTTAATTTTTAAAATTGATTTCATAAACCTTTTTATAGTCTAGTTATTAGGCATGTCGTTGATTTGTACACTTTTAGATTTTCATTTTCGTCGATCTGTGAAGAAGGTAATCCTAAAAATTCATGAGATGAACTTTCACCGTGCACACTAAACCGCACTTGTTCGAATTCTTCTATTTATCAATCAATCGATGGGGATTCCATGCGAAAAACTTATTATGTTTAGGAAGTTTAAGATTTCAATTTCTATCACTTAGTTTCTCTGAATTTTGTACTTGTATGACTTGAAGTTTATTGGAGCTTAGTTTCTAAAAGAGAGTTAGATTTTGGAGATTTAGATTTGTTTCATGCATATTTTGCTCGGGACTAGAAAAAAGCTAGGTTGGGGGGGTGTGTTGAGCCATGAATATTTCATATTCTAGCCCCTTTTCATAATCACATTACGCATGTTTTCTATGACCAAAGACCTATCCAACACTTGATTTTGTGATTGTAGGAATTAAAGAGTGATTGCATGTTTTTTATGCCCAAAGGACCCTTTTTAACACCTTTGAAGATTAAAGGAAAGGAAGAAGAAAAGAGAGAAGAAGAGAGGAAAGAAGAGAAGGAAGGAAAGAATGAAAATTCATCACATTGGAGGGTCCGACCGGTCAAGACCGGTCGGCCATGCACTTTTTGATTTTCAGATTTCAAACAGTAGATATTCCCATTTTTGGATTTTTGACCCAGTTTGTGGTACCTATCTTGATGATTATTGCAAATCTAATCTGTCCATAATGAAGATTAGCTCGACACCAAAAAACGCAAGTGGTTTCGTGTCAATCGGAGTTACGGATTGACTGTGGCAGCTATTCGCTCGCCTCAAGTGTAAGGCTACGATGTAGTAATAAATCTCGGTAAGACCGAGGTCGATCCACAGGGAAAGAGGTAAACAATTCCAAGTACTCTAATAACTAGAATCTAAGAAGTTTAACAAAGTAGTTTTTCACATGAAAAAGGAAAATATGAAAATAAGAAGAATTAGAGCATTAAGGATCCACTTGTAGTAGTCCAATGCCAATCCATTCATCCAAGTATAACACAATTAGAATCAAAGTCCTATCTCTCATCTAATTGGAAGATATAACATTTAAGCACAAACAGTCCCACTTAAATCTAGAAATCAGACTTCTTGTTCTAATGAAGCACATAGAACTTCAACTTGTAGCCACTACAATTCGAATTCAAACAACCCAATCATGGTAATTATTGTGAGAAGAATACGAGCTGACCTCAGGACTGTTGTGAGAAGAATACGAGCTGACCTCAGGGCCGTTGTGAGAAGAATATGAGTTGACCTGGGGATAGATCTGGATAAGGCCCGCTCAGCTCGAATCCGACTTGAGGATAGACAGAACGACCCAAAAACAGGTCGTCAAGTCTGACCGACCCAGCCTAGGGAGAAGAGGCGATCCTTATGAACGACCTCGTAAAGCCGACCTCTTTCATTGTAACGAGCTGGTTCCGTTACCGCAATTCTCTAAGTTTGTGCGTAATAAGAGGAAAAGAATCCGGGAAATCTCTAACAAATTGGCTGAAGATCCCCGAAGATCACGGGACAACTCAGGAAATCTCAAAGACCCGAGATTTCCTCTATGAGCATCACGGCGGCAGAAAAGAAACGTAATCCCACGACCTAAGTCTATAAATTGAGGCATTCTCTCCATTATCAAGGTACGACATAAAAAACTGATCAAAAGAGAGATTTAATCTTTTAAGATCCAACTGATTTAGGCATCGAGGGCTAACGGCTGGACCCCAGCCACCCCCCTTTAGCTTTCCTTTGTGCTTTACAGGATCCAAGAAACGTTTGGTCCAGATCCAGGCTTCTCTCAAGAAGAAAATCAACATCATCCAACCATCAAGATCAAAGGATCCTCATCTCGTCTGTTGATTAATTTTCAGCATCAACAGATTAGCGCCGTCTGTGGGAAGCTTCTTTTTCCTTTAACTAGGAAGTCCGTGTTCTCACCCAATCGCTGAAGACAACCTTAACATCTTCCCTCCCTTTCACAATGGCTGGAAAGAGAAAGTACAAAGGGAAAGCACCCGCGATCGCCGGACCTTCAGATGATCAAATCTCTGAGAATGAAGGATTGTTTCCCAACACCCCCGCCATCCAGCTCGGTGGGAACTCTCCTAATTTTGCTCAGCAGGGAGGACAACAGAGGCCTCGTAATCGGAGAGTCAGGTTGTCCCTTCTCGAAGAGCAAGTCGGAGGGGTCACCCAAAAGCTGGGGGGAGTTGACGAACGACTTCGGCTACGTGGACCAGAGACTGGACGAGATTAAAGCTCTGTTAACCGGTCTGGTCCATCCAGCAGTCGTAAATAACAGAGACCGTGATGGGCCTCAGCATACTCACCCCCGGCCTCAACAATCCCAGAGCTCTCACCAAACTCGGCAGTCACAGCATTCTCAACACCCCAGTCTGGTCGAAGAAAACGAGGCCGCCAGCCAATTAACTGGGGCCAGATCTCGGCCAGTAACAAACTTACCTGCCAGTGATCTACGGCATAGGCTCGAGGAGTGGAGGACGGCTCGTCTCGAGCATGAACGGGCCGATCGTGAAGCCAGCGACCGGGTAGACGACAACTTGAGCCCACTGGAGGCTGAGTTGAAAGAACTCCAGGAACAAATGGGCGATATTCAAAGAGCACAGCGAGCCCGAGCACCGATCGCAGTGGATGCGCTGGTCGACTCATCTGAGTCGCCGTTCACTGACGAGATCCGTGAAGAACCCCTTCCCAAAGGGTTTAAAGTTCCTTAGTTGAAGTAATATTCAGGGATAGGAGATCCAGCAGAGCACTTAGAAAACTTCAAAGTCCGCATGGACCTCCTCGGGGCCAACAGACACATTATGTGTAAGGCTTTTCCGTTGTCCTTGACGAGCTCGGCATGGACTTGGTTTCGCAACCTAAAACCCAGGACAATCAGCTCGTTCTCTCAATTAAGCCCAGCCTTCGCCACTCAGTTCATCAGGAGCACCGATCCGAGAAAGCATTCAACTCACCTTGCCGCGATCAAGCAAAAAGAAGATGAGTCCCTGAAAGATTACCTCGCGCGTTTTAACTCTGAAGCCGTGCAAATCGAAAACCTCTCGCAAGACGTATTGTTACATACTATGATCGGGGGGCTACGTGATCGACAATTCCTTTGTTCTGTCGGGGAGGAGCCACCTCAGTCCGTGGCTAAATTTTTAGATCGAGCGGCTAAACACATCAACGCCGAGGAACTGGTTAACGCTCACCGACCGACAACCAGGAATAAGGATCGTCAGGATAGCGGCAGCTCGAAAAGACAAAAGTCGGAGCGGAAGTCAGAGCGGAGGTCACCGGTTCGGAACGGACCTGCTCGTGGAACAAAATCACCTGCACCACGGTTTGAAAAGTATACACCGCTCAACAAAACCATCGAGCAAGAGTATTTAGCAGAGAAAGGCAAGTACAACTTCGAACGACCTGCGAAGATAAAAACCAACCCCAATAAAAGGTCGAAATCAAGGTACTGTTTGTATCACAAAGACCACGGTCACAACACCGTGGATTGCTTTGACTTGAAGCGACAGATAGGAACCCTCATCCAGCAAGGATTTTTGAAAGACTACATCGTTCAGCGTTCGGACGGACGAAGGGATGAAGGTTGAGCCGCTGACCTGACTGAGGAACAGAGTAACAACCCTGTGGAAGAAATCCACATGATCTTCGGAGGGCCGACCACTGGAGATTCCGGGAACTCCCGCAAAAACCATGTACGGCAAGGAAGAACATCCCTACCGAGACCTTCTGTGAACATCACCAGCCGACCTGCAAAGGTCGCAAAGGTAACCTCGCAAACAATAACGTTTACCAAAGAGGACGCTCGAGGGATCGTACACCCACATGACGACTCCCTTGTTGTTGCGATGGTGGTCTCCAACAAAAGACTCCACAGAATGATGGTTGACACGAGGAGCTCGACTGATATCCTGTACGCTTCAGCGTTTGAGAGAATGAACATCGACCGATCCAGACTGAGACCTGTCAAAACAGCATTGACCGGATTTATAGGAGACAACATCATGCCTGAAGGAGAGATAACTCTGTCGGTTACCACCGGGAAAGAACCTAACCAGAAAATAATTATGGTTGACTTCCTTATCGTAAATACCCCCTCTGCCTATAACGCCATCATCGGCCGCCCTATCCTGCGAGCTCTCAAAGCTGCCATTTCCATCTATCACCTTGCGATGAAGTTCGAAACTGACGAAGGAATCAGTGTGGTCAAAGGAGATCAGCAAGAGGCCCGTAGTTGTTACGAGCTTTCCCTACGAGGGAAAAGTAAAAGCACGATATCAACCGTCTCTCACGCGACCTCCCTCGACCTAAGAGAAGAGGAGAAAGAGCGCGGGTCACCCGCCGAAGAGTTGATCGACATTCACTTGTTGGAGGCCGATCCAACCAGGATCATCAAGATCGGATCATGTTTAAAGGACGAGGTACGAGAGAGCCTGAGCACCTTTTTGAAGGAGCATGTGGATGTTTTTATGTGGTCCCATGAAGAGATGCCCGGAATCTGCCCGAAGGTAATGGTCCACCGGTTAAACGTCGACCCAACCATTAGACCGATCCGTCAAAAAAGGCGCTCTTTCAACACGAAAAGGTACATGATAATTGAAGAGGAAGTACAGAAATTGCGCAAGGTGGGATTCGTCCAAGAAATATGTTATCCAGAATGGCTGGCAAACGTCGTCCTCGTCAAAAAGAACAACGGGAAATGGAGGGTTTGTGTGGACTACATTGACCTGAACAAAGCCTGTCCTAAAGACAGCTTCCCTCTACCACGGATAGATCAGCTCGTTGATGCAACTGCTGGGCACGAGCTCCTCAGCTTCATGGACGCCTACTCTGGATATAATCAGATCCAAATGCACACTCCCGACAGGCAAAAGACAGCGTTCATTACGGATCGGGGTCTCTACTGTTATAAGGTCATGCCTTTCGGGCTAAAAAACGCCGGAGCAACCTACCAACGACTGGTAAATAAGATGTTCGCAGGTCAACTCGGTAGGACTATGGAAGTATACGTGGATGATATACTCGTCAAAAGTAAGCGGATGAAGGACCACGTCTACGACCTCTGCACTGCGTTCAAGATATTGTGGAAGTATCAAATGAAACTCAACCCTAGTAAATGCGCTTTCGGAGTAAGCTCGGGAAAGTTCCTTGGCTTCATGGTAAACCAGTGAGGAATTGAGGCCAACCCTAAAAAAATTCAGGCCCTTCTCAAGATGAGTTCACCTCGCACAGTGAAGGAAATCCAGCGGCTCATAGGAAGGATCGCGGCACTCAACAGGTACGTCTCAAAATCTACAGATCGATGCCTCCCTTTTTTGAAACAGCTGCGCAAATGTAAGGAGATGACTTGGACTTCAGAATGCGAGCAAGCTTTTATCGAGCTAAAAGCCTACCTCGGCTCCCCGCCGCTGCTGTCCAAATCGGCGCATAAAGAAGAACTACTCTTGTACTTAGCGGTTTCACCAGCAGCGGTCAGCTCAGCTCTGATCCGAGACGACGAAGGAATACAAAGGCCCGTCTATTACGTAAGCAAAGCTCTACTCGACTCAGAAACGCGATGCCCGAAAATAGAGAAGCTGGCTTTGGCACTGATCAACTCGGCTCAGAAGCTGAGACCATACTTTCAAGCACACCCGATAGCTGTGCTAACCGATCAACCGCTGCGGCAGGTACTGCAAAACCTGGAAACCTCAGGTCATCTCGTCAAGTCGACTGTTGAGCTCGGTGAATTCGACATACAATATCGGCCTCGAGCTGCGATCAAAGGTCAAGCCGTGGCCGACTTCATCGTTGAGTTAACCGAGCCCCACTGAAATTCAAGACAACAACAAACCTGACCAACCTCCAGAGGATAACCACGACACACCGGCTTGGTTATTACACGTTGATGGATCTTCCAATTCACAAGGCAGCAGAGCTGGTCTCGTCTTGACATCACCGGACAGAGTCCAAATTCAATATGCTCTCCGGTTTGGATTCCGAGCTTCGAACAATGAGGCTGAATATGAAGCCCTCCTAGCCGGTCTCTGCCTCTCCTCTGAAATAGGAATCCGATCTATAAAGATACACAGCGACTCTCAACTGGTAGTCGGGCAAGTGACCGCAGAATACCAAGCGAAAGGAGGGAAAATGTCCGCATATCTGGCGAAAACTCAAGAGCTACTGTCGCGTTTTGATCAATATAAAATTGTTTAGATCCCGAGGGGCGAAAATACGAATGCAGATTCTCTCGCGAAGCTAGCATCGTCAGCAAACGACGAATTAAGTAGGATGATACCCGTCGAGTTCCTCCCGCAACGAAGCATAACGTCGAACGAGCTCGCTATAGTTTGTCCGGTTTCAGCAACACCAAGTTGGAAAGATCCCATAATCCGATTTTTACAAACGGGTGAACTGCCTGCCGATCAAAAAGAAGCTCAGCGCATCCGCTATAGATCAGCTCGGTATACTTTGATCGATGGGATTCTCTACAAAAGGGGGTTCTCTCTCCCATGCCTGCGTTGTTTGGGACCCGAAGAAGCCGATTACGTGTTACGTGAAATCCATTTTGGTTGTTGCGGGAATCATTCTGGTGCCCGAGCACTAGCACAGAAAGTAATCCGACAGGGGTATTATTGGCCCACCATCCAGCACGATGCCCGGGAGATCGTTAAAAAATGCGATAGATGCCAAGGATTCGCTCCGATTCCTCACCTGTCACTTGAAGAGCTCACTCCCATGTCTTGACCGTGGCTGTTCGCTCAATGGGGAGTTGACATCATTGGCCCTCTTCCGACGGGGAAAGGGCAGGTAAAATATGCAATCATCGTCGTCGATTACTTCACAAAGTGGGCGGAAGCAGAACCATTAGCTACCATTACAGAAAAGAAAATGACAGATTTCATTTGGAGAGCGATTGTGTGCCGATTTGGGATTCTGAATACAATAATTACTGATAATGGGTGACAATTCGACAACGAAAGGTTTCGAAACTTCTGTAAAGGTCTGGGCATTAAAAACATGTATTCTTCTCCTCCTCACCCACAACCCAATGGCCAGGTCGAGGCAGTTAACAGGATCATCAAGAACCACCTCAAAACGAAGCTCGGAGAAAAGAAAGGTGCTTGGGCAGACGAACTTCCCGAAGTACTCTGGGCCTACCGGACCACAGCTTGGTCCACAACTGGGGAAACACCTTTCTCTTTAGCTTTTGGAGCTGAAGCCGTCGTGCTAGTAGAGGTCAGAATGCCCACAAGCAGGACGAGCCAACACCGACTTGATCAAAATGAAGAGCAGCTGCGGACAAGCCTGGACCTGCTTGATGAAATACGAGAGGCATCCCAAATACGATTGGCAGCATATCAGCAACGAGTTAAGCGATACTATGACTCCCGAGTAAAAGAGCGGCGGTTCTGAGCTGGCGACCTAGTCCTCAAAAAGGTCAGTATCAAAGAGAAAATCGGCGTCTTCAGCCCCAACTGGGAAGGGCTGTATAGGGTGCTCAGCTCACGTCGTCCCGATACTTATTGGCTCGAAAGCATGGAGGGTAGACCCCTTTCCCATCCGTGGAACGCTGATCATCTGAAGATCTACTATCCATGAATAAGCAGGGCCTCATATAAAATATGTATTCCGAGGCGGTGATTCAATAAAATTGCTTTAAAATTGCTTCACAAGTGTTGTATTGACACCTCACTCACTCATAACTAAAGCGACCTGATCGTTCAGAGTATACAGCAACATTCCGACTTATAACAACGGATCGGCCTCGCAGCATTAACGTTCTGAGCTGACTACCATACTATCGAGGCCTTACGACTAGTCACCTACTCCAATATGATGATCGGATTTATGTTACCGAGCTTTGTTGATTACAAAGGATTTTAAAGCAGTTCCAAGATTCGTTCATACACAAAATAAAATTACACGCGGTTTGCCAAAAAATGCCTCTGAAGGGCTTGTATTAAAGTGAGATTTTCTTACATTTTTACATAAAAAAAAATACAAGACATTTCAGACTTCGGCAGCATTAGATAGACTGGCAGCAGACCCTTTGGAAGGTCCTTCCCCCACGACCTCATCCTCATCTTCGTCATCGTCGACGAGAGTAAGGTCCAGATCGGGGAAATGTTTGAGGACGAGCCGCCTGCAATCCCGGAAGCCATGGTTGTACAGCTTCTCGGAAAGTGCTGTTCGGCTTCTCAAACTTAGCCTCCGTACCTTTGGCATCAGCCAAGGACTTCAGCTGGACCTCCTTCAGAAATTTGGCCAGGTCCACTTTCTCCTCCTCGGCCGTCTTGAGAGCAGCCTCAAGCGACTCGACCTTGTTTTCTTCCGATTGAGCCTTGGCCGACGTCTCTTTCAGCGCCTCCTCGAGCGACTGAACTTGTGCCTAGGACACCTCCAGTTCGGACTGTGCCACCTTCAGCTCGGACTGAGCTGTTTGCAGTTCCGTCTGGGCCGTTGCCAGCTCAGATAGCTTTCTCTTCAGCTCAACCTTCATCGCCTCGGTCTTGGTCTTCCAGGAGGATGCCGCGACCAGAGCTTTTTGCATCTGGTGAGTCCGCTCGGCCATCTTCTGACGGATCATTATTGACAAGGCCGAGTCCTACAAAAGCACGTTACTACGGTTAGTGATGCGGCAGCAAAGCGAATAAGTTAAAAAAAGAAAAAGGCAAGGAAGTCAGCTCACCCTGAGACTGCTCTCAATTGCGACTCCGACCATTTGATCAGGATCTGACGTCGCGAGCGAGCTCAGATCCTGAGGAATGCTATGGTTAACGTCCATGTACGCGTTAACCCCCTCCTTCCAGGTCGTGAACTGCTCCGTGATTGGAGGCATGTCGACCTAGTCCTCGCGCGGCTCGGCACCACGAGCAGCCGTAGTGTGGGCGACCCGCGGAGCTTGAGGGGGACGCGATGATCCGACTTCAGCAGGGGTGCGAGCAGGCCTTGCTTCAATAGATGCGGAGGGAGTGCCAGACGAACTGGCACGAGTTGCAGGTCGGCCCGCGGACGGTTCGACCCGAGAATCCGAGGTGTCCGGCACATTGACGACCGGAACCTCAGAAGCGGGAGACTGGGCAGTCAGAGGCTCGGCCCTTGCAGGGGATGAGCCCAGAGGCTGCCCGGACCCGCACACGAATGACTGAGGCAACCTTTGTTACCTCTGAGTCTCTGTGGCCATCCTTTTGCTCGGGGGCTCCGCCGAGCTCTCCCCGCGCTCAAGAAGCCGGGCAGGAATTTTGCTGGATTTGGAGACCGCTGTTGAGCTCATAATTGTGCATATTCTAACCCCAATTAATCACTCATTATGCATGATATACATGTTTAGAGGACTAATCTAATGCATGAATTGTGATTGTAGGAACATGATGGAGATTTCACCAATTAAAGGCTAAATAAAGCTCTTTGCGAGCATTGAAGACCATGCGAGCATTGAAGACCATTGGATGAAGGTTGAAGGAAGATCAAATGAAGACAAAGCAAGGAGAGAAGAGAAAAGAAGAAACAAAGAAAAGAAATGAGAGAGAAAAGGGGTCTAGACTGGTCAAGACCGGTCGGCCAAGGAAGCCCGACCGGTCAAGACCGGTCGGCTACCCATCTACCTGCCAAGAAGCACACTGACAACCAGCCCGACCGGTCAAGACCGGTCGGCCATGGCTGCTGGACTAAAGGGATTCCCAGTCCGACCGGTCAAGACAGGTCGGCCATGGCTGCTGAACTAAAGGGATTCCCAGTCCGACCGGTCGGCAATGCAAAACATCAAGGTTTCTAATTTCGGCTCCGGATTTCTCTGCGCAAGTGCGTAACTCTACGCGAAATCTGGAACTTTCTTGCGTAAAGGACACCTCCAAGCTATAAAAGGACGTCTTCCCTTCATACCAAAGAGGCTAGAACGTGGGGATTGTTTGGGAGACGGATTCTACTTCGAATTTCTAGTTTTCTTCCTGTTTTAGTTATTTTTTATGTTTTTAGAGGCTTCTAGTTCAAGGATGTTAGAGATGAACTAAAACCTCTTAGCTAGGGCTAAGAGGTGAAGCTTTTTATTCGTTTTTGATGGATTGATGCAACCTAGGTTTCCTTTTTATGATTTAATTGATGAATTTTAGTTAATGTGAGTTTGAATCAAGTACTATTTTGGTTTCTACTTTGATCTCTTGATGACTCCAGGCTCATGTGATTCTTAGTGATCTTAGCTTAGTATCTTAAGCTTTGAGCATTGTTTATGCTTGTGTAGGTCATTCATCTACCATCGACTCCGGGCATGGTAGACGCTTTGATTGCCTTGTATACAATGGCCTGATTTTTATATGGGAACTCATTCAACTAAAGTTCTTATCTTTTGTTGTATAATCTGGAATAGTTGTTTATTGATTGATTTTGATTTAATTAGAGTTCTAATCATGAGTTGTAATCAAGTCTAGTGACAGGATTTGGTGAAAGCTATAGTTATGAATCTCAACTAGATTGGAAAGAGGCTTGGCCTACACAATTGACTGTGCCCAAGCCTGAGCATGGTTGTGGGAATCAATTCAATGAATAAGCACTTGTTTTAGATGATTGTTGATTGAACCGCTCTATATTCCAATCGGATAGAGATATGAATTCGATTCCGATTGAGTTGTGAGAGACCTAGTTGTGTTGATGCATTAAAACTTACCAAAAGTGGATCCTTGGCGCTCTAGTGCCTTTTTAGATTGAAATTACGTTAACCATTCACTGTTTAAACCCAAATTGCTATTTTCCTAGTTTTAGTTCTTAATAGGATCTTAATCACTAGTTGTTTTAGACAAAATCTGAGAATACCCATTCATAAATCTCTGTGGGAATGATACTCGGTCTTTCCGAATTATTACTACTTCACAACCCTACACTTGGGGAAGTGAACAAGTTTTTGGCGCCGTTGCTGGGGATTTCTATGCCGTATTTTTAGAATTTTCTGAATTAACTTCTAGTTGAGATTGTGTTAAGATAGGTTTAAGATTTGTTTTGCTTTCTAGAATAGGTTTTCTTCTAAATACTAACTTACTTTATTTTGATTTTTGCAGGATTCTAACATAGGTTTAATCCAGGGATTTTTAGGAAGTTGAAGAAGAAGGCATCTTAAGTCACAAATCAGGTTTTATTGTTTCAACCTTACTCTTCTTCTTCTCCTACTCATTCCTATCATATTCATCTCTTGTAGAGTGGGTGGAGACTCCTTTTGGATCTCTGAAAGGTAGGCCTTGTGCCACCTGGATTCCTATTGGTCGGCTCTGCCGCCTTGGATCACCTTGTGCTCAGAGATTTCTCTTCTCAACCTATTCCTCTTTCTTCTTTTTCTGTACTTTTTCTCAAAAGACTTAAAGAGTGGGTGGGGAGTTCTTTGAACCCCTATTGACCAGGAGAAATAGGTCTCTATCCTTGCTTTTGGCTCAGCTATTGCAAGACACCTTGTGCTTAAGTCTTAGAGAGGAGTAGAGGAAGGAAGGAAGAATTCTTTGTTTCATTCTTTTAGGTTTTGCATGACACATTGGGCTCGGAATTCTAATAACCGACTCAATCTTGACGGAGTAATTGTTAAAGGGATTGATAGAGAGCCTCGAACTAGGAAACATCAAAATTTTCCTGAAATTACTAGAGAGATGGCTGAAAATCAACCAAATCAAGGGGTGAATCGACATCAAAATCCAGCCCCAAACCTTACTGAATTGGATGAGAATTAAGTGGGCGATGTACCTCAACCTAGAACTTTACGTGACTATTTACAACCAGCTAGGACGAGTACTCCCTCTTGCATAATTTTCCCTCACAATGTGGGAAATATTGATTTTAAACCGGGGTTGATCCAACTTCTTCCTAGATTCCATGGACTCGACTCTGAGAGCGCGTATCTACATATTAAGGAATTTGAAGAGGTCATTGCCACAATAAACTATGATAATGTGACCAAGGATACAATAAAACTTAAATTGTTCCCTTTTTCCTTGAAAGAGAAGGCCAAATCATGGCTACATTCCTTAAGGCCAAGGTCTATTGGGACATGGGCTGAGATGACTAGGAGTTTCTTAAAAAATTCTTCCCTACTCATCGAACCAATGCATTAAGAAGGGCCATAATGAACTTCGCCCAAAAAGAAGAAGAAACCTTTTTCCAATGTTGGGAAAGGTATAATGAGCTTTTAAACGCATGCCCACATCATGGCTATGAACGGTGGAGGTTGATTAGTTTCTTCTATGATGGATTGAACTCAACCATGCGCCAATTTGTAGAGATGATGTGCAATGGGGAGTTCATGAACAAGGAAACGGAGGAAGCTTGGGATTATTTTGACATGTTGGCTGAAAATACACAATCTTGGGATACATCTAAGCCAACAAGTTCAAAACAACCTCAAACCAAGGAAAAGGGAGAAATTTATGTTTTAGATGGGCAAGATGATCTATGCTCTAAAGTGGCTAAACTCACACGAAAGGTCGAGGAAATGGAACTAAAGAAAGTGGACACAACCCAACAAAGGGGGGCTGTTGAAACTATTTATGGTATTTGTGCTTCCAATGTGCATCAAACGCCGGATTGTCTAACAATCTATGCGTTTCGAGAACTTTTATTTGAACAATCGAATGCCTTAAATAGTTATCAACGACCTTTTAGTACTTCAAATTCAAACACGAATAATTCTAGTTGGAGAAACAACCCAAACTTCAATTGGGCGAATGGAAACATGGCTAATCAAAATAATCCTCAAAGGGGGCCCCCAATGCAAATGGCCCCACCTCAAATGCCTATAGAGGATACTTTGAAAGCATTCATGGAAGGACAAGCTCAAATAAATCAATCTAGCCATACGATAATGCTTGAGCTTAAAAATTCGGTGGAGGAAATCAAGGCTCGCTTAAACGAAAGGGAAGGGATGCTTCCAGCCCAACCCATACCAAATCCAAAACCACAATGCGAAATAAGTGTGCCTAGTTCTTCTAACCAACATATGGAACATGCTAAGGCCATCACCACTCTTAGAAGTGGTAAAATCATTGAAAAATCTAATCCGGTGAAGGTTTCAACGCCTAATGATTCGGTATCTTCCAAAGAGGATGATGGACCTAGCATCACCATGAATGAAAAAGAGCCATTGAAAGAATATAGGCCTGTTGCTCCATTCCCCCAACAGCTTGAATCCAGCAAAAAATCAAGATAAATATCAGAAATTTTTAGAGGTTTTCAAGCAAGTCAAAATCAACATCCCATTGTTGGATGCCATTAAACAAATACCGTCATATGCAAAATTTTTAAAAGACCTTTGCACGGTTAAAAGAAAAATACATGTGCAAAAGAAGGCATTTTTGACAGAGAATGTGAGTGCCATTATCAACCACGGGATGCCCAAGAAATACGAAGATCCCAGTTGTCCGACAATATCATGTGTGATTGGAGATTACCGGGTGAAACATGCTCTACTTGATCTAGGGGCAAGTGTAAACTTAATTCCCTTTTCGGTCTATGAACAATTGGGTTTAGGTGAATTAAAACCCACCAAAACCACATTACAACTTGCTGACCGATCGATTCGTATTCCGAGAGGGGTGATTGAGGACGTTCTTGTCCAAGTTGACAAAGTTTACTACCCGGTGGACTTTATTGTCTTGGACACGAGACCCATGGTTAATATTGGCCCTCAAATTCCTGTCATACTTGGCTGCCCATTCCTAGCTACATCAAACGCTATCATAAATTGTAGGAGTGGGGGCATACAAATGTCTTTTGGCAATATAACGATTGAGTAGAATGCTTTCAATATTGAAAACCAACAAGAGGATGAGGATGAGGAGGTCCACGAAATAAATATGATAAATTCTATTGTGGAAAATGAGTCCCTCTCACCTTTTTACTCCGGTCACTTAGACGAAGAAGTGACTCATTCCCTTGATGATAACGATGATATGATAAGGGATATGGTCACACTTTTCGAGTTAGTATTGGCATATGACGTTAGCAGAAAGAAGGATGTGGAAACAATACCTTTTTGCGCTGAGAAATCAATTCAAATTTCCACACCTTTGTGGATCATGCATACCGAACTCCACCAACCCTGGGATGATCCTTACTTGCAAAATAAATGCCCAGGAAAATCTGAATGGAGACATATTTTTTCTGATAAATATGATGATGTCTCCTATTATACATGTGGTGAAAACATTAAGGAACCCGCTGAAATTCCTTTTTGGGATTTTGAGTGGCTTATCTCCATTAATCACACACATGTTTATTGTAAAGCAGGATATTGGATGACGTTACTGTGAAACCTTTTGATCCATCTAATGATTCTGCTTGACTTTATGCTTTTGGATGAGTTGTTGGGATTAACCTCCTAGTCTGACGGAGGATAATTTGCTAGAATGCTTTCCCATTAGGATTTTCTTTGATAGTTGATTTAGTTGTGAAGTAATCCATCTCCAAAAGCTAATCTTGCCATGGAATATATGCTTCAGGTGATATCTCTCTTTCTCACTCTCCTTTGCTTTATGTCATTGCTCTAATGTCATGCATATTGCATATTTTATTACATTGAGGACAATGTGAAGTTTTGGTTGGGGGGTGAGAGATTCCTTAGATGATGAATCTGCTAGCTTTTGTGACATTTCGAGCAAAGATGTAGAAATTTTTCGATTTTTCAAAAATTCAAAACTCTTTTGGAAAACTTTGATTCTATGCATTCGAGATAACATGGGTATAAGAAGATGAGATATGAAGTGAGGGATGTTGCAAGCTTTGAACTTCTCTTAATATAATGGTTTTATATGTGAATTCACCTATTTTTATGATTGATAGAAAATTTGAACACCTTTTGCACCTAGTTCACATTACACGATTTTCATGATTTGAAAGGATTATGTGATTTATGGATTAGCTAGACTTTGATTTGAGGTATTGAGAAACTAAGCCGGGGTACTTTGTCCATCCTTGTCCATGGAAAAATAACGAAAGATATGGATTTCTAAAAATCCTATCTAATGTAAAAGAAAAAGGAAAAGGAAGGATGAAATTGGGAATGATGGAAAAATGGTAGAAATTTCGATTAGGGCTACCTACTACCAACCGGGGGATGGTCTACCCGTAACCAAAGCCGGAAATGGGACGTAGTGTGAAAGTCGTCGGAAGGACGGTAAGGCAAATTCCTATCATAGGCTTGTTGTTACTCTATACACCTTGAGATCGGTAGTTTAGTTGATTTATGAAGAAGATAATCCCGGAAACTCATGAGATGAACCTTCACTATGCACACTAGGTTGAATTTGTTCAAGTTCCTCTATTTATCAAACAATCAGCGGGAATTTCATATAAACACTTATTATGTTCTGAGAGTTTAAGGTTTCAACCTCTATCACCTAATTTCTCTGATTTTAAGTTTGTGTGTCTTGGAATGTGTAGAAGAATAGCTTTTGAAAGAAAGTTGGGTTTTGAAGAATGAGACTTGTTTCACGCATGTTTTGCTCGGGACTAGCAAAAGGCTAGGTTGGGGGGTGTGTTGAGCTCATAATTGTGCATATTCTAACCCCAATTCATCACTCATTATGCATTATATACATGTTTAGAGGACTAATCTAATGCATGAATTGTGATTGTAGGAACATGATGGAGATTTCACCAATTAAAGGCTAAATAAAGCTCTTTGCGAGCATTGAAGACCATTGGATGAAGGTTGAAGGAAGATCAAAGGAAGACAAAGCAAGGAGAGAAGAGAAAAGAAGAAACAAAGAAAAGAAATGAGAGAGAAAAGGGGTCTAGACCGGTCAAGACCAGTCGGCCAAGGAAGCCCGACCGGTCAAGACCGGTCGGCCACCCATCTACCTGCCAAGAAGCACACTGACAGCCAGCCCGACCGGTCAAGACCGGTCGGCCATGGCTGCTGGACTAAAGGGATTCCCAGTCTGACCGGTCAAGACCTGTCGGCCATGGCTGCTAGACTAAAGGGATTCCCAGTCCGACCGGTCAAGACTGGTCGGCCAGGCCAGTCCGACCGGTCAAGACCGGTCGGCCATGCAAAACAGCAAGGTTTCTAATTTCGGCTCCGGATTTCTCTGCGCAAGTGCGTAACTCTACGTGAAATCTGGAACTTTCTTGCGTAAAGGATACCTCCAAGCTATAAAAGGACGTCTTCCCTTCATACCAAAGAGGCTAGAACGTGGGGATTGTTTAGGAGATGGATTCTACTTCGAATTTCTAGTTTTCTTCCTGTTTTAGTTATTTTTTATATTTTTAGAGGCTTCTAGTTCAAGGATGTTGGAGATAAACTAAAACCTCTTAGCTAGGGCTAAGAGGTGAAGCTTTTGATTCGTTTTTGATGGATTGATGCAACCTAGGTTTCCTTTTTATGATTTAATTGATGAATTTTAGTTAATGTGAGTTTGAATCAAGTACTATTTTGGTTTCTACTTTGATCTCTTGATGACTCCAGGCTCATGTGATTCTTAGTGATCCTAGCTTAGTATCTTAAGCTTTGAGCATTGTTTATGCTTGTGTAGTTCATTGATCTACCATCGACTCCGGGCATGGTAGACGCTTTGATTGCCTTGTATACAATGGCCTGATTTTTATGTGGGAACTCATTCAACTAAAGTTCTTATCTTTTGTTGTATAATCTGGAATAGTTGTTTATTGATTGATTTTGATTTAATTAGAGTTCTAATCATGAGTTGTAATCAAGTCTAGTGACAGGATTTGGTGAAAGCTATAGTTATGAATCTCAACTAGATTGGAAAGAGGCTTGGCCTACACAATTGAGTGTGCCCAAGGCCTGAGCATGGTTGTGGGAATCAATTCAATGAATAAGCACTTGTTTTAGATGATTGTTGATTGAACCGCTCTATATTCCGATCGGATAGAGATATGAATTCGATTCCGATTGAGTTGTGAGAGACCTAGTTGTGTTGATGCATTAAAACTTACCAAAAGTGGATCCTTGGCGCTCTAGTGCCTTTTTAGATTGAAATTACCTTAACCATTCACTGTTTAAACCCAAATTGCTATTTTTCAGTTTTAGTTCTTAATAGGATCTTAATCACTAGTTGTTTTAGACAAAATCTGAGAATACCCATTCATAAATCTCTGTGGGAACGATACTCGGTCTTTCCGAATTATTACTACTTCGCAACCCTACACTTGGGGAAGTGAACAACCGCCTTTGGTGCAATGCTTGTCCAAAACATAAAGAAACATTTCAGGACAGAATGTGTGGAGAAACGACGAGTAAAATATGTACAGCAATATTGTTCTGTTCACGAGCTGACCTGACTCAAAGATGGAATCTACAGTGATCAGATTGCGGAAATTCCTTTCTTCAAGGGGATAGGCTCGGGCAGCTCGGATCTGCCTCTCTTGTACCGCAGAAAGGGCTACTCTGATGGCCACTGAAGCTGCACAGATAAGGAGATGCACGTCAGAATAAAAAAAGAAGCATAAGTAAAAATCATTAGAGGTGCAAAAAGATCTGGGTGCAGCTCGACCTGGCAGAGCAAAGTCAGCTCGAACCCTGTGCTCCAGAGGGCAAAGCTCATCCGATGAAGCCTCCTAGTCCCCCGATGCAAAGAACCATTTCCTCTTCCAAATTCTCGTGGAAGATGGCAGACCGGTCACTACCGAGCCCCCCTGACCCGGGTGAGAAGAGAAGTAATAAAGTCCCTGACCTCCCAGAGACTTAAGACTATATATTGAAAAGAGCTCGTTCGAGGTCAGCTCTTTATTCCCTACTCTCTGCCACAAGATGTAGCATCCCACCATACACCTCCAGCCATTAGGTTGCAGTTGGCTCAGTGCGAGACCTAAGGTATTAAGAACCTCTCGCACAAAGGGGTGCAGAGGTAACCTTAGCCCGGCCTCTAAATGCATCAGGGAGATGACGGTTTCCCCCTGGCAAGGTCGGCTCGGCCTATCAGCTTGGTCCAGAACCCTAAGTCCTATGGACTCTGGAATCACATACGTTCTCCTCGCAGTATCCAGTTCTTTCTGGGTAATCTGCGAGATCACGCTGTCCAGCTCCAAAGAATTCTTCTGAGCCGTTCCATTTCTGACTTCTGGCTCAGGAACATCAGATTCCTCTTCACTCACAGGATCAGCTGTCCTGGAATGGGATTCTCTGGGTTCCATCTCCTGAAGCTCAGTCAGAGGCGGGTCCGATTCGGAATCCCCAAACCTCACCATGGGTATGGCATCAGAGCAGGAAGTCTCCGACATTTGGAAGGTATTATGAAGATAAGAAGATCTTCTGAGGTTAAGAAGAGCGTACCCTAGACGCTGGAACACCGGCCGAATGAGGAGAGTTAGGAAAGGGAGAGGAAGAATCCGAGAAGGGAAGCAAAATCGGAGAAGAGAAAGATTTTTCTGAAATTCGCTAAGTCTCGAGTTTTATACCCAAAGGATTCTCTAGCATTTAATGAAATGATTCCGCGTGGCAGCTCTCGGTTAAAGCGTACAAAAAGTAACTCATTACTCCGGACACGTGTCACCCCCCCGTTCGATAATATCCAGTTGAGCACTGATACGCCGTACAAACAGATGATGGCGCCTCGATTTTTTAAACAACGCATTAAATGTCGTCTTCCCGCCCGTCGAGATGACGGCGCTACAGCTGTATAACGCCAAAAGTATCCAAATCGTCGTATCTTCTTTATTAAGCTACTCCCGAGACAGACGAGCTGGACTCTGGAGTGGGGGGACTTCTGTTGTGAGAAGAATACGAGCTGACCTCAGGACTGTCGTGAGAAGAATACGAGCTGACCTCAGGACCGTTGTGAGAAGAATACGAGCTGACCTGGGGATAGATCTAGATCAACCCGCTCAGCTCGAATCCGACTTGAGGATAGACAGAACGACCCAAAAACAGGTCGTCAAGTCTGACCGACCCAGCCTAGGGAGAAGAGGCGATCACTATGAACGACCTCGTAAAGCCGACCTCTTTCATCGTAATGAGCTGGTTCCGTTACCGCAATTCTCTAAGTTTGTGCGTAATAAGAGGAAAAGAATCCGAGAAATCTCTAACCAATTGGCCTGAAGATCCCCGAAGATCACGGGACAACTCAGGAAATCTCAGAGACCCGAGATTTCCTCTACGAGCATCACGGCGGCAGAAAAGGAACGTAATCCCACGACCTAAGTCTATAAATTGAGGCATTCTTCCATTATCAAGGTATGACATAAAAAACTGATCAAAAGAGAGATTTAATCTTTTAAGATCCAACTGATTTAGGCATCGAAGGGCCAACGGCTGGACCCCAGTCACCCCCCTTTAGCTTTCCTTTGTGCTTTACAGGATCCAAGAAACCTTCGGTCCAGATCCAGGCATCTCTCAAGAAGAAAATCAACATCATCCAACCGTCAAGATCAAAGGATCCTCATCTCGTCTGTTAACTAATTTTCAGCATCAACAGTAATCTCAGAGGATTGCAAGAAACTCATGTCTGGAGTACACAAACTCTCATAATTCATCTAAAAATCTAAATTTTATTCAAACTAGAAGTTTAAAATCCAAAATTAAGAAAAGGGTACTTAAAATAAAAGAATCAAAACATTGAAACCAACTACAAATTTCACCTCTAGCTCTAGCTAAGAGGTTAGCCAAGGAAAAGAATATTAAAACTAGAACTAGAACTAAGAAAAGGTAGAAAAACTAGCTATAGGAGGCTAGGTAGCCTCCTGGGACTTGAACTCCTTGCTTCCCACGTCCTTGCTTGATTTGGAATAGAAGAGAGCACCTCTATAATACAGCAAAAGTACCGCAACATACAGATTTTGTTTCGCTTCGTACGGCTTAACCAATAGTCGGATTGCCTTCAAATTTGATTTGTAGCTTCCTTGTAATGTGATCTTCCTCATAGATGATTTAGATTTCCAAGATTATCTTCTGAATGGGCTCACCAATCAGATCAGCGACCGCCTCTCAAAATCGCGCAATTCGGGTACCTTCAGAACCAGTCATCTTGCTTTCAACGCTCCGGAGTGTACAGAGGTCGGATTGATCTCAAATTTTGAACATTGGTAGAAAACTTCCTCCTCTACATGATGAACGGATTAGATTGTCCAAAATAATTCCACAATGTGGTCTGAAAATTAGAACACTTGGGGCTTTTATAAAATCTGCGCAGTTGGATCTTTCTGGATGGTCCATCTTTCTTCAACAGGTATGATCAAACCACACATCCTTTTGATCTGAAACTTTTGTGGTTATTCATATATGGATGTGGTCTAAAAGATGGTCAAAGTAGATTCTTCATATCATCAATGATGAGTCACCTGGACCGGCCCAGATTGGAACAGTGAAATCTGGAACTTTCTGGACAGTTCGTATTGTTTTGGCTACCACGGTAAATCCGTAGCTCCGATCGACACGAAACTACTTGGGTTATTTCGGCGTCGAGCTCCTCTTCGACATGGATGTGTTGGATTTTCAAATATCATCAAGATGGGCCCAGAAAACTGGTCCAAAAACCCAGACACGAGAATAGCCTGCTGTTTGGAATCTGGAAGTGTGACCTTGCATGGCCGACCGGTCTTGACCAGTCTAGACTTCTTATTTTGACATTTTCTTTCTTTCTTTCTTCTTCCCTCTTCTCTCCTTGCTTTCTCCTTTCTTTGATCTACCTTGGCCTTCATCTAAAGCTCCTAAATGTGCCCCTTTTGGTCTCCAATTGGGTGAAGTCACTCTCATTCCTACAATCACAAAACAAGCATTAGATGGGCTTTTTAAACATGAAAACAATGCATATAATGTGATGTAATGGGTCAGCAAATGTATAAATTGGAGGTTCAACACACCCCCCAACCAGCTTTTTGCTAGTCCCGAGCAAAACATGCGTGAAACAAGTTCAAACCTCCAAAAACCAACTCTCCTTCAGAAACCATGTTTCTATCCATTCCAAGACATACAAGTATAAAATTTGGAGAAATTAGGTGATAGAAGTTGAAACCTTAAACTCTCAAAGTATAATAAGTGTCTACATGAAATTCTCGCTGATTGATTGATAAATAGAAGAACTCGAACAACTTCAACCTAGTGTGCATAGTGAAAGTTCATCTCATGAGTTTTTGGGATTATCTTCTTCATAGATCAACTAAACTATATATCTCAAGGTGTATAGAGCAACAACAAGCCTATGACAGGAATTTGCTTTATCGTCCTTCCGACGACTTTCACACTACGTCCCATTCCGGCTTTGGTTACGAGTAGACCATCCCTCGGTTGGTAATAGGTAGCCCTTTTCAGAATTTTCCACCATTTTTCCATCATTCCCAATTTCATCCTTCCTTTTCCTTTTTCTTTTAAATTAGATAGGATTTTTAGAAATCCATATCTTTGTTATTTTTCCATGGACAAGGATGGACAAATTACCCCGGCTTGGTTTCTCAACACCTTAAATCAAAGTCTAGCTAATCCACAAATCACATAATCCTTTCAACCCATGAAAATCGTGTAATGTGAACTAGGTGTAAAAGTGTTCAAATTTTCTATCAATCACATAAATAGGGGAATTCACATATAAAGCCATTATATTAAGAGAAGTTCAAAGATTGCAACATCACTCACTTCGTATCTCCTCTTCTTATACTCGTATCATCCCAAATGCATAGAAACAAAGTTTTCCAAAAGAGTTTTGAATTTTTAGAAAATTTGAAAAAATTTGCACATATGATGCTCGAAATATTGCAAACTGCTAGATGAGGAATCTCATCTCACCCCCAACCAAAATCTTACATTGTCCTCAATGTAACAAGATATACAATAAGCATGACATGAGAGCAATGAAATAAAACAAAGGAGAGTGAGAACGAAAATACCTGAGGTAGCAAGTTGATCAATGCTAGCATCTTCCATTGTCTCGATGAGACTTATTCAATCCTAATTTCAGAAAAATAAATCCTAACCTACCTACCTACCTTTGATTAGTCCGATCGACTACATGATCAAATTTGAGCAGGATCTTCATGAATTTCAATAAATTTCTCATGAGGACCATCCAAAGTCCTGCTCGACAGTAAACATGTGTGCTTCTTATCATTGAAGTCCAATCGTATTGTGCACCACATGCATAAAAGGAAGAGATAAGAGCAGCAAAAAGATATCTCCTCAAATTCTGATATGGGTTATGATCGATAAAAAATAGGTCCTCCCAATCAGAATTTTCAATGGGCTGAAGGACCCATGATGGTGGAGAGACATTCATCGTGTATTCTTCAGTTAGAGTTGTCTCCTCCACAATTTCAGAATTATATGGTGCTTCCACAAACAATGGTAAAGAGTGTAAAATAGTGGAATGGTGTTCTTCAGGCACCGACACCATGTCTAACAAAATGTCCAACTCCTTAATCATATCATCATCAAGATCATATGATTGGGCCAAGCATTCCTCTAGGAAATCGAGATAGTCGGATGAAGGGTCCTCATCCTCCCTTAATGATTGAAGAAATTCTGTTTCCATGGTAAGGAATTCCTCCTCTATAGAGAGGAGGTCTTCCAAGGAAAAATTTTCAAATTTAGGGGTAAGCACATCATCTAACATTAGTTGATCTTTTAAAATTTCAGATTGTGCCACCTCATCATCCAAAGGAAAAGAATTTTCAATCAAAGGGAGGTCTACCACAATAGAATTTGGCATGTCTTGTGGGTGGAAGGACTTAAAAAGATCGACTTCGGCCATCTCTCTAGCATTCATATCCTCTAGAGACTCATAATCATTATGCCTATTGGAAAAAGAAACCATAGGTTCATAAGCATTCACCAACCCCTCATTGTAGGCAACCCCACTACTGCTTTCAAATTTTATGGATTCCTCGGGTTCGTCAACCGTCATTGAAATCTCTTCATCATTAAGTTCAAAGCATCCAAAAGAGATAGTGGACTCACCATAATTGATGATGAGATTGGGATCATTGAAATCAATCTCCTCTAAAAGTCTATTCATTAAATCTGAAGAAGGTGGGACTTGGGTAGCCCCATCCTCCTCATTAAAGGGGATTAATTTGATGCCCCCAATTTCGGGCTCAATGTCTTCACAAGATGACCAGTAAGCTTGATTTAATTGTTCATCTACATACTCATTCCATATTTCCTCAAGTATTTGTGTATACTTATCATCAAAAGAGGAAGACATTTTAGGGTGATTGTTAATAACCATGGTTGGTTCCTCCCTTGAACAAGGAGAATGATGGTTTTCCCAATTAAAACCGTACGTATTGTAGGATGAAAAGTTATAAGATGGTTGATAGGCATATCCATATAAGTAATCACGCATTGTCTTAACCGGTTGGCTACTGTTCACCTGTTCCTTTTGTTGTTGCACACCTCCTACCATAACCGGTGGAACACTCATGTTATTTTCAATCCGGTAATCATGTACTATTTTTCCCGGATGATTATTCAATTTTGCTTCGTTCCGATATTCCCCCATCGTTTTACGTTGTGTCTCAATATGTGTACTGTTTTCATTAATGTAATCATGCATCGTCTTACGTGGGGGGGGTAGTGGAGGTTCTTTGAATCTCAGAAAAATATTCATGCTTGGAGGGATCCCGATCACAATGAGTTTGGGTCCCCCAATCCGATATCTCATCCTCCAAAAGGTACTTATACGCACCATTCGTCCAATCATACATGATGAAATTTTAAGGAATTGGAAACTACCTTAATCGAGAAAAAAAATAGAAAGAAGGGAGATGGGGAGATGGTACCCAATAGAGTGAGATCTATGTCAGCAACAATGTCATACAAAATCAAACAGAAAATTGTTAGTAATCTAGAAAAAAAATCAGAAAATCTACTTCTCTAAAAACTAAAAATCCTAAAACCTACTCTATAGCTACTAGAACAATTAGAACCGTTTAACCTTTTCCCCGGCAATGGCACCAAAAACTTATTCGCTCGCCTCAAGTGTAAGGCTGCGATGTAGTAATAAATCTCGGTAAGACCGAGGTCGATCCACAAGGAAAGAGGTAAAAATTTCAAGTACTCTAATAACTAGAATCTAAGAAGTTTAAGAAAGTAGTTTTTCACATGAAATAGGAAAATCTGAAAATAAGAAGAACTAGAGCATTAAGGATCCACTTGTAGTAGTCCAATGCCAATCCATTCATCCAAGTATAACACAATTAGAATCAAAGTCCTATCTCTCATCTAATTGGAAGATATAACATTCAAGCACAAACAGTCCCACTTAAATCTGCAAATCAGACTTCTAGTTCTAATGAAGCACATAGAACTTGAACTTGTAGCCTTCGGAGTAACAGCCATGCCTATGGACTATGGCATGCTCAAGGGTTACTACAATTCGAATTCAAACAACCCAATCATGGTAATCTCAGAGGGTTGCAAGGAACTCATGTCCGGAGTACACAAACTCTTACAATTCATCTAAAAATCCAAACTTTATTCAAACTAGAAGTTCAAAATCCAAAATTAAGAAAATGGTACTTGAAATAAAAGAATTAAAACATTGAAACCAACTACAAATTTCACCTCTAGCTCTAGCTAAGAGGTTAGCTAAGGAAAAGCATATTAAAACTAGAACTAGAACTAAGAAAAGGAAGAAAAACTAGTTATAGGAAGCTAGGTAGCCTCCTGGGACTTGAACTCCTTGCTTCCCACGTCCTTGCTTGATTTGGAATAGAAGAGAGCACCTCCTTTGATAATACAGTAAAAGTACCGCAACATACAGATTTTGTTTCACTTCGTACGGCTTAACCAATGGTCGGATTGCCTTCAAATTTATTTGTAGCTTCATTGTAATGTGATCTTCCTCATAGATGATTTAGATTTCCAAGATTATCTTCTGAATGGGCTCACCAATCAGATCAGCGACCGCCTCTCAAAATCGCGCAATTCGGGTACCTTCAGAACCAGTCATCTTGCTTTCAACGCTCCGGAGTGTACAGAGGTCGGATTGATCTCAAATTTTGAACATTGGTAGAAAACTTCCTCCTCTACATGATGAACAGATTAGATTGTCCAAAACAATTCCACAATGTGGTCTGAGAATTAGAACACTTGGGGCTTTTATAAAATCTGCGCAGTTGGATCTTTCTGGATGGTCCATCTTTCTTCAACGGGTATGATCAAACCACACATCCTTTTGATCTGAAAATTTTGTGGTTATTCATATATGGATGTGGTCTAAAAGATGGTCAAAGTAGATTCTTCATATCATCAATGATGAGTCACCTGGACCGGCCCAGATTGGAACAGTGAAATCTGGAACTTTCTGGACAGTTCGTATTGTTTTGGCCACCACGGTAAATCCGTAGCTCCGATCGACACGAAACTACTTGGGTTATTTCGGCGTCGAGCTCCTCTTCGACATGAATGTGTTGGATTTTCAAATATCATTAAGATGGTCCCAAAAAACTGGTCCGAAAACCCAGACACGGGAATAGCCTGTTGTTTGGAATCTGGAAGTGTGAACTTGCATGGCCGACCGGTCAAGACCGGTCGGGCTGGGCTGGCTGACCGGTCTGACCGGTCTAGACTTCTTGTTTTGACATTTTCTTTCTTTCTTTCTTCTTCCCTCTTCTCTCCTTGCTTTCTCCTTTCTTTGATCCACCTTAGCCTTCATCTAAAGCTCCTAAATGTGCCCCTTTTGGTCTCCAATTGGGTGAAGTCACTCTCATTCCTACAATCACAAAACAAGCATTAGATGGGCTTTTTAAACATGAAAATCATGCATATAATGTGATGTAATGGGTCGGCAAATGTATAAATTGGAGATTCAACAGCAGCCAAAACAATACGAACTGTCCAGAAAGTTTCTTAATTCCACTATTCAATTGTAGAATGGTCCAGGTGGCCCATCATTGATGATATGAAAAATCTAATCTGACCATCTTCTAAACCATATCTATATATGAATAACCACAAAGTTTCAAGTCAAAAAGATGTGTGGTTTGATCATACCAATTGAAGAGAAATGGACCATCCAGAAAGATTCAACAGCGTAGATTTTATAAAAAGCTCAAAGTGTTTTAATTTTCACACTCAATTCTGGGATTGATTTAGACAATCTAATCCATCTATCATCTAAAAGTGGAAGGTTTCTACTAATGTTCCAAATTTGAGATCAATCTGACCTTTGTACACTCTGTTGCGTAGAAAGCAAGATGACTGGTTCTGGAGGTACCCGAATTGTGCGATTTTGAGAAGTAGTCACTGATCTGATTGGTGGGCCCATTCAGAAGATAATCTTGAAAATCTAAACCATCTATGAGGAAGATCAAGTACAAGGAAAGCTACAAATCAAATTTGAAGGCAATCTGATAATTGGTTAAGCCGTACTAAGCGAAAGAAAAACTGTTATGTTGCGGTACTCTTGTTGTATTATAAAGGAGTTGCTCTCTTCTATTCCAAAGCAGTCAAGGACGTGGGAAATAAGGAGTTAAGTATTAAGGGGCTTCCTAGCCTCCTACAACTAATTTTTCTTTCTTTTCTTAGTTTTAGTTCTAGTTTTCTATGCTTTCTTTTAGTTAACTCTCAGCTAGAGCTGAGAGGTGAATCTTCTTACTTTTTAATCATGCTTTGATACATTGATTTTGGTTTATGCTTTAAGTATTGAACAATTCAGTATGGTTTAAACAAAGTTGATAGTTTTAGATGATTCAGGGAGTTTGTGTGTCAGATACATGAGTTCTTGTTAGATTTCTAAGATTAATCAGATTGGCTTATGGGTTATTAATTGATGGAAGCTTTTGATTTGAGTTCTCCATGATTCAAACAATGAAATCTCTATTAAAACTATGATAGGACAGTCCATGTATTTTGCGTAAAATTTGAGATAGTTGGTGTTGCTTATTGAATTTGGTTTAATTAGCGTTCTAATCATTGGTCGTACTCAAGTCTAATGAGAGGATTTAATAAAAGATATGGTTGTGAATCTCAACTATATTGGAAAGAGGCTTGGCCTATACAATTGAGTGTGCCCATTTCCTGAGCTTTATTGATGAAATCAAATCAGTAAACACCTATCTATTTCAGATTATCTGTGTGCTGTGATTGTTATATCTACCGGCTGGATAAAGGTAGAAATTCAATTCTAGTTTTGCTTTGAATTGAATGAATGGATTGAGCATGATTAAGACTAGAAGTGGATCCTTGATGCTCTAGTTTCTTAATTCTCAGATTTCTCGTTTAATGCTTTTACTTAGTTTTTAAAATTGATTTCATAAACCTTCTTATATTATAGTTATTAGAATAATTTGAATTGTTTACCTCTTTTCTTACCTAGAATTATTACTGCATCGCAACCTTGCACTTGAGGCGAGCGAACAAGTTTTTGGCGCCGTTGCCGGGAAAACGTGTTAAACGGTTCTAATTGTTCTAGTAGCTATAGAGTAGTCTTAGTTAGGTAGAATTTTCAATTTTTCTAAAAGTAGGTTTTCTATTTTTTTTTTTTTAGATTACTAATAATATTCTGTTTTTGTGTTTTATATGAACTTAGTTGCTGACATAGTTCTCACCTTCACGGGTAACATCTCTCCATCTCCCTTTCTTCTTTTTTGTTCTTTTCCTAGATTAGGTTAGTTTTCAATTCCTTAAAATTTCATCATGTATGATTGGACGAATGATGCATACAAGTACCTTTTGGAGGATGAGACATCGGATTGGGGGACCCAAACGCAGTGTGATCGGAATCCCTCCAAGCATGAGTGTTTTTCTTCGATTCAAACAACCACGACTATCCCCCCCCCCCCCCCCCCCCCCCCCCCCCCCCCCCCCCCCCCCCGCGCATGTAAGACGATGTGTGAGTACATTAATGAAAACAATACACATGTTGAGACACGACGTAAGACGATGGGGGAGTACCGGAACGAAGCAAAATTGAATAATGATCATCCGGGGAAAACATTACATGATTACCGGATTGAAAATAACATGAGTGTTCCACCAGTTTTGATATAAGGTGTGCAACAACAAAAGGAACGGGTGAATAGTGGCCAATCGGTTAAGACAACAAGTGATCACTTGTATGGATATGCCTATCAACCATCATATAACTCTTCATCAAACAATGCATACTGTCTTAATGGGGGAAAATTGATTTTATAAACCTTCTTATATTCTAGTTATTATTAGAATAATTTGAATTGTTTACCACTTTCCCTGTGGATCGACCTCGATCTTACCAAGAATTATTACTACATCACAGCCTTGCACTTGAGGCGAGCGAATAAGTTTTTGGCGCTGTTGCTGGGTAAACGATTAAACAGATCTAATTATTCTAGTAGTTATAGAGTAGTCTTAGTTAGGTAGAATTTTCAATTTTTTTAGAAGTAGGTTTTCTGATTTTTTTTTTCTAGATTACTAACAATTTTCTGTTTTTTGTGTTTTGTAGGGACTTAGTTGCTAATATAGTTCTCACCTTCACGGGTAAAATCTCCCCATCTCCCTTTCTTTTTTTTATTCTTTTTCTAGATTAAAGTAGTTTTCAATTTCTTAAAATTTCATCATGCATGATTGGACAAATGGTGTATACAAGTGTGTTCACTCCCCAAGTGTAGGGTTGCAAAGTAGTAATAATTCGGAAAGACCGAGTATCGTTCCCACAGAGATTTATAAATGGGTATTCTCAGAATTTAACTAAAATAACTAATAATTAAGATCCTATTAAGAACTAAAGGTAGAAAATAGTGATTTGAGTTTAAACAGTGAATGTGTAAGGTAATTTCAATCTAAAAAGGCACTAGAGCGCCAAGGATCCACTTTTGATAAGTTTCAATGCATCAACATAACTAGGTCTCTCATAACTCAATCAGAATCGAATTCATATCTCTATCCGATCGGAATATAGAGCGGTTCAATCAGCAATTATCCAAAACAAGTGCTTATTCATTGATTTGATTCCCACAATAATACACAGGCCTTGGGCACACTCAATTGTGTAGGCCAAGCCTCTTTCCAACCTAGTTGAGATTCACAATCATAGCTTTCATCAATTCCTGTCACTAGACTTGATTATAATTAATGATTAGAACTCTAATTAAATCAAAATTAATCAACAAACAATTATTTCAGATTACTACAAAAGATAAGAACTTTAGTTGAATGAGTTTCCACATGAAAATCAGGCCATTGTACACAAGGCAATCAAAGGGTCTACCATGCCCGTAGTCGATGATAGATCAATGAACTACACAAGCATAAACAATGCTCAGAAGCTAAATTACTAAGTTAGGATCACTAAGAATCACATGAGCCCGGAGTCATCAAGAGATCAAAGTAAAAACCCAACTAGAACTTGATTCAAACTCACATTAACTAAAATTCATCAATTAAATCATAAAAAGGAAACCTAAGTTGCATCAATCCATAAAAAACAAATCAAAAGCTTCACCTCTTAGCCCTAGCTAAGAGGTTTTAGTTCATCTCTAACATCCTTGAACTAGAAGCCTCAAAAACATAAAAACTACTAAAACAGGAAGAAAACTAAGAAAACTTGAAGTAGAATCCATCTCCCAAGCAATCCCCACGTCCTAGCATGCCCTAGTATGAAGAGAAGAAGTCCTTTTATAGCTTAGAGGTGTCCATTGCATAAGAAACTTCCAGATTGCGCAAGGAATTACGCACTTGCGCAGAGAATTTCGGCGCCCGATTTAGAAACTGTTGTTACGCATGGACGACCGGTCGCACGACCGGTCTGAGGCTGCGAACGACCGGTCACACGAACGGTCTCAAAACTGTAGAATCTGTCCAGTGAGTTTTTGTGTTTCTGGACTACTCTCGACCTGTCTGGCGACCGATCTAAGATGAGAAAAACAGTCCAAAAACATACACTGTCGACCTATCTGTTGACCTGTCTGACGACCGGTCTGGCGACCGGTCTACAGACAGGTCTAAGAACAAAATTTCAGTTTTTCTTCTTTATCTCCTCTTTTTTTCTTGCTTCTTTCTTCCACCTTTTGGCACTTGTTCTATTGATCTTCAATGCTTGTAATTAGCCTCTTTAAGTCTTCAATTGGTAAATCCTCTCTCTTATTCCTACAAACACAAATCTATGCATTAGATTGGTCTTTAAATCATGAAACTATGCATAATGAGTGATGAATTGGGGTTAAAATATGCACAATTAAGAGCTCAACACACCCCCCAACCAGCATTTTGCTAGTCCCGAGCAAAACATGCGTGAAACAAGTTTCATTCTCCAAAACCCAACTCTCCTCTAGAAACTATTCTTCTATACATTCCAAGACACACAAGCATAAAAATCAGAGAAATTAGGTGATAGAGGTTGAAACCTTAAACTCTCATAACATAATAAGTGTTT
This sequence comes from Liriodendron chinense, assembly GCA_003013855.2. Classification (NCBI taxonomy): domain Eukaryota; kingdom Viridiplantae; phylum Streptophyta; class Magnoliopsida; order Magnoliales; family Magnoliaceae; genus Liriodendron; species Liriodendron chinense. The sequence goes on along the minus strand of ML058384.1, from coordinate 11,238,573 downwards.
ATATGAAATTCTCGCTGATTGATTGATAAATGGAAGAACTTGAACAAATTCAACCTAGTGTGCATAGTGAAAGTTCATCTCATGAGTTTTTGGGATTATCTTCTTCATAAATCAACTAGACTATAGATCTCAAGGTGTATAGAGCAACAACAAGCCTATGACAGGAATTTGCCTTACCAGTCCTCCGACGGCTTTCACACTACGTCCCATTTTCCGCTTTGGTTACGGGTAGACCATCCCCCGGTTGGTAGTAGGTAGCCCTAATTCGAAATTTTCCACCATTTTCCATCATTCCCAATTTCATCCTTCCTTTTCCTTTTTCTTTTACATTAGATAGGATTTTTAGAAATCCATATCTTTCGTTATTTTCCCATAGGACAAGGATGGACAAAGTACCCCGGCTTGGTTTCTCAACACCTCAAATCAAAGTCTAGCTAATCCATAAATCACATAATCCTTTCAAATCATGAAAATCGTGTAATGTGAACTAGGTGTAAAAGTATTCAAATTTTCTATCAATCATAAAAATAGAGGAATTCACATATAAAACCATTATATTAAGAGAAATTCAAAGCTTGCAACATCCCTCACTTCGTATCTCCTTTTCTTATACTTATATCATCTCGAATGCATAGAATCAAAGATTTCCAAAAGAGTTTTGAATTTTAGAAAAATCGAAAAAATTTTACATCATTGCTCGAAACGTCACAAAAGGCTAGTAGATTCATTTAAGGAATCTCTCACCCCCCAACCAAAACTTCACATTGTCCTCAATGTAAGAACGTGTACAATGAATGCAACACATGAGAGCAATGACAAAACAAAAAGGAGTGAGAAAGAGAGATATCACCTGAAGCATATATTCCATGGCAAGATTAACTTTTGGAGATAGATTACTTCACAACTAATTCAACTATCAAAGCAAATCCTAATGGGAAAGCATTCTAGAAAATCACCCTCCGCCAGACTAGGAGGTTAATCCCAACAACTCATCCAAAAGCATAAAGTCAAGCAGAATCATTAGATAGATCAAAAGGTTTTGCAGTAACGTCATCCAATATCCTGCTTTACAATATACATGTATGTAATTGATCCAGATAACCCAATGAAAATCCCAAAAAGGAATTTCAGCGGGTTCCTTAATATTTTCACCACATGTATAAGAGGGAACATCATTATATTTATCAGAAAAAATATGTCTCCATTCAGATTTTCCTGGGCATTGGTATTACAAATATGGATCATCCCAGGGTTGGTGGAGTTTGGTATGCATGATCCACAAAGGTGTGGAAATATGAATTGATTTCTCAGCACAAAAAGGTATTGTTTCCACATCCTTCTCTCGGCTAACGTCATATGCCGATACCGACTCGAAAAGTGTGACCATCTCCCTTATCATATCATCGTTCTCATCAAGGGAGTAAGTCATATCTTCATCTAAGTGACAGGAGTAAAAAGGTGAGAGGGACTCATTTTCCACAATAGAATTTATCAGGTTTATTTCGTGGACCTCCTCATCCTCATCCTCTTGTTGGTTGTCAATATTGAAAGCATTCAACTCAATCGTCATATTGCCAAAAGACATTTGTATGACCCCACTCCTACAATTGATGATAGCGTTTGATGTAGCTAGGAATGGACAGCCAAGTATGACAGGAATTTGAGGGCCAATATTAACCATAGGTTGTGTGTCCAAGACAATCAAGTCCACCGGGTAGTAGACTTTGTCAACTTGGACAAGGACGTCCTCAATCACCCCTCTCGGAATACGAATCGATCGGTCAGCAAGTTGTAATGTGGTTTTGGTGGGTTTTAATTCACCTAAACCCAATTGTTCATAAACCGAAAAGGGGATTAAGTTCACACTTACCCCTAGATCGAGTAAAGCATGTTTCACTTAGTAGTCTCCAATTATGCATGATATTGTTGGACAACCGGGATCTTTATATTTCTTGGGCATCCCGTGATTTATAATGGCACTTACATTCTCTGTCAAAAATGCCTTCTTTTGCACATGTATTTTTCTTTTCAACTTGCAAAGGTCTTTTAAGAATTTAGCATATGTCGATATTTGTTTAATTGCATCCAACAATGGGATGTTGATTTTTACTTGCTTAAAAACCTCCAAAAATTCCTGATATTTATCTTGAGGTTTGGCTGAAATCAAGCGTTGGGGGAATGGGGCAACGAGTCTATATTCTTTCAATGGCTCTTTTTCATTCATGGCGGTGCTAGGTCCATCATCCTCTTTGGAAGATACCGGATCATTAGGCGTTGAAACCTTCACCGGATCATATTTTTCAATAATTTTACCACTTCTAAGAGTGGTGATGGCCTTAACATGTTCCATGTGTTGGTTAGAAGAACTAGGCACGCTTATTTTGCATTGTGGTTTTGGATTTGGTATGGGTTGGGCTGAAAGAATCCCTTCCCTTGCGTTTAAGCGAGCCTTGATTTCCTTACCGAATTTTTAAGCTCAAGCATTATCGTATGGTTGGATTGATTTATTTGAGCTTGACCTTCCATGAATGCTTTCAAAGTATCCTTTATAGGCATTTGAGGTGGGGCCATAGGAATTTGCATTGGGGGCCCCCTTTGAGGATTATTTTGATTAGCTGTGTTTCCATTCGCCCAATTGAAGTTAGGGTTGTTTCTCCAACTAAAATTGTTCGTGTTTGAATTTGGAGTACTAAAAGGTCGTTGATAACTATTCAAAGCATTCGATTGTTTAAATAAAAGTTCTCGAAACGCATAGATTGTTGGACAATCCGGCGTTTGATGCACATTGGAAGCACAAATACCACAAATAGTTTCAACAGCCCCCCTTTGTTGGGTTGTGTCTACTTTCTTTTGTTCCATCTCCTCGACCTTTCGTGTGAGTTTAGCCACTCTAGAACCTAGATCATCTTTCTCATTTAAAACATAAATCTCTCCCTTTTCCTTGGCTTGGGATTGTTTTGAACTTATTGGCTTAGATGTATCCCATGCTTGTGTGTTTTCAGCTAACATGTCAAAATAATCCCAAGCTTCCTCCGTTTCCTTGTTCATGAACTCCCCATTGCACATCATCTTCACAAATTGGCGCATGGTTGAGTTTAATCCATCATAGAAGAAACTAATCAACCTCCACCGTTCATAGCCATGATGTGGGCATGCGTTTAATAGCTCATTATACCTTTCCCAACATTGGAAAAAGGTTTCTTCTTCTTTTTGGGCGAAGTTCATTATGGCCCTTCTTAGTGCATTGGTTCGATGAGTAGGGAAGAATTTTTTAAGAAACTCCCTAGTCATCTCAGCCCATGTCCCGATAGACCTTGGCCTTAAGGAATGTAGCCATGATTTGGCCTTCTCTTTCAAAGAAAAAGGGAATAATTTGAGTTTTATTGTATCCTTGGTCACATTGTTGTAGTTTATTGTGGCGATAACCTCTTCGAACTCCTTAATGTGTAGATAAGCGCTTTCAGAGTCGAGTCCATGGAATCTAGGAAGAAGTTGGATCAACCCTGGTTTAAAATCAATATTTTCCACATTGTGAGGGAAAATTATGCAAGAGGGAGTACTTGTCCTAGCTGGTTGTAAATAGTCATGTAAAGTTCTAGGTTGAGGTACATACCCTACTTCATTCTCATCCAATTTAGTTAGGTTTTGGGCTTGATTTTGCTGTTGATTAGCCCCTTGATTTGGTTGATTTTCAGCCATCTCTCTAGTAATTTCAGGAAAATTTTGACGTTTCCTAGCCCGAGGCTCTCTATCAATCCCTTCAACAATTACTCCGTCACGATTTTGTCGGTTATTAGAATCCCGAGCCCAATGTGGCATGCAAATCCAAAAAGAATAAAACCAAAAGGAATTCTTCCTTCCTTCCTTTACTTCTCTCTAAGACCGAAGCACAAGGTGTCTTGCAATGGCTGAGCCAGAAGTAAGGATAGAGACCGATTTCTCCTGGTCAATAGGGGTTCAGAGAACTCCCCACCCATTCTTTGAGTCTTTTGAGAAAAGTGCAGAAAAAGAAGAAAGAGGAATAAGGTTGAGAAGAGAAATCTCTGACCACAAGGTGATCAAAGACGGCAGAGCCGACCAATAGGAATCCAGGCAGCACAAGGCCAACCTATCAGAGATCCAAAGGGAGTCTCCACCCACTCTACAAGAGATGAATATGGTAGGAATGAGTAGGAGAAGAAGAAGAGTAAGGTTAGAATGATAAAACCTGATTTGTGACTTAAGATGCCTACTTCTTCTTCAACTTCCTAAAAATCCCTGAATTAGACCTATGTTAGAATCTTGCCAAAATCAAAACAAAGTAAGTTAGTATTTAGAAGAAAACCTACCCTAGAAAGCAAAACAAATCCTAAACCTATCTTAACACAATCTCAACTAAAAGTTAATTAAGAAAATTCTAAAAATACCGCATAGAAATCCCCAGCAGCGGTGCCAAAAACTTGTTCACTCCCCAAGTGTAGGGTTGCGAAGTAGTAATAATTCAAAAAGATCGAGTATCGTTCCCACAGAGATTTATGAATAGGTATTCTCAGAATTTAATTAAAATAACTAATAATTAAGATCCTATTAAGAACTAAAGGTAGAAAATAGTGATTTGGGCTTAAACAGTGAATGTGTAAGGTAATTTCAATCTAAAAAGGCACTAGAGCGCCAAGGATCCACTTTTGATAAGTTTCAATGCATCAACACAACTAGGTCTCTCATAACTCAATCGGAATCGAATTCATATCTCTATCCGATCGGAATATAGAGCGGTTCAATCAGCAATTATCCAAAACAAGTGTTTATTCATTAATTTGATTCCCACAATAATACTCAGGCCTTGGGCACACTCAATTGTGTAGGCCAAGCCTTTTTCCAATCTAGTTAAGATTCACAACCATAACTTTCATCAATTCCTGTCACTAGAATTGATTATAACTAATGATTAGAACTCTAATTAAATCAAAATCAATCAACAAACAGTTATTTCATATTACTACAAAAGATAAGAACTTTAGTTGAATGAGTTTCCACATGAAAATCAGGCCATTGTACACAAGGCAATCAAAGGGTCTACCATGCCCGGAGTCGATGATAGATCAACGAACTACACAAGCATAAACAATGCTCAGAAGCTAAATTACTAAGTTAGGATCACTAAGAATCACATGAGCCCGGAGTCATCAAGAGATCAAAGTAAAAACCCAACTATAACTTGATTCAAACTCACATTAACTAAAATTCATCAATTAAATCATAAAAAGGAAACCTAAGTTGCATCAATCCATAAAAAACAAATCAAAAGCTTTACCTCTTAGCCCTAGCTAAGAGGTTTTAGTTCATCTCTAACATCCTTGAACTAGAAGCCTCAAAAACATAAAAACTACTAAAACAGGAAGAAAACTAAGAAAACTTGAAGTAGAATCCGTCTCCCAAGCAATCCCCACGTCCTAGCATGCCCTAGTATGAAGAGGAGAAGCCCTTTTATAGCTTGGAGGTGTCCATTACGTAAGAAACTTTCAGATTACGCAAGGAATTACGCACTTGCGCAGAGAATTTCAGCGCCCGATTTAGAAACTGCTGTTTACGCATGGACAACCGGTCGCACGACTGGTCTCAAAACTACAGAATCTGTCCAGAGAGTTTTTATGTTTCTGGACTACTCTCGACCTGTCTGGCGACCGGTCTAAGATGAGAAAAACAGTCCAAAAAAATACACTGTCGACCTGTCTGACGACCGGTCTGGCGATCGGTCTAACGACCGGTCTACAGACAAGTCTAAGAACAAAATTTTAATTTTTCTTTATCTCTTCTCTTTCGTTCCTGCTTCTTTCTTCCACCTTTTGCACTTGTTCTATTGATCTTCAATGCTTGTAATTAGCCTCTTTAAGTCTTCAATTGGTAAATCTTCTCTTATTCCTAAAAACACAAATCTATGCATTAGATTGGTCTTTAAATCATGAAACCATGCATAATGAGTGATGAATTGGGGTTAAAATATGCATAATTAAGAGCTCAAGAAAGTGCCTTTTGGAGGATGAAACGTCGAATTGGGGGACCCAAACTCAGTGTGATCAGAATCCCTCCAAGCATGAGTGTTTTTCTACGACTCAAACAACCACCACTACCCCCCATGTAAGATGATGCGTGAGTCCATTAATCAAAACAATACACACGATGGAGAAGTACCGGAACAAAGCAAAATTGAATAATGATCATCTGGAAAAAAAAAAAAAAAAACATTACGTGGTTACCGGATTGAATGTAACATGAGTGCTCCACCAGTTATGGTAGGAGGTGTGCAACAACAAAAGTAACTGATGGATAGTGGCTAGCCAGTTAAGACAACGCGTGATCACTTGTATGAATATGCCTATCAACCATCATATAACTCTTCATTTTATAATGTGTACTGTCTTAGTGGGGGAAAATTGATTTCATAAACCTTCTTATATTCTACTTATTAGAATAATTTAAATTGTTTACCTCTTTCCATGTGGATTGATCTCGGTCTTACCGAGAATTATTATTATATCGCAGCCTTGCACTTAAGGCGAGCGAACAGTGTAGTTTGTACAATCCCCGTAAGTGTATGATTTGTGTAGAGGATTCTTTTGGAGCAGAAGCCCCTTCTCTCTCCCTTCAGCTTGAATATATTTGATAGAATCCCTAGAAGTGGTAGATGTGCTGGGTGATACTACTATGATATGGAGTTTCATGAAGGTCACAAAGGAACGAAGTCTACCCTGGTCTAGTTAACTCGCTTTAGTCCTGAATAGAAGAACAGCTTTGGTTCAAATCATTAGCCAGTCATTCCCTTGTCATTTTGACAAGATGAGAGAAGCCCGAAGCGAAGCTCTGCCGAAATTACTTTCTAAATGTACTTCATTTATTGTACAATCTATTCTAGAATCAAGGGATGATGTAAATATGGAATGTACGCAGAACTCAGTAAATGAATAAACTAAAGTGATGAATGCTTCTCTGTCTCTCTTGTCTAATATTGGAATATGACTCTTGTGTCCCCCACATACACAAAGGCAATTTTGTTATGTAAATAAGATTATCAAATTGGAAGAAAGATGAGGCTTGCACTTAGATGTTATGGGTATTTCTAGCCAAAGATGATGGCCAATTGCATCCAAACTATTAAAGGGTGTGTGGCATGCCAAAAAATGAGCAAGTACAACACATACCCACGATCAAGCTCCATCTGGTTATTAGGCCATGGCCTTTTCGATGATGGGTGATCAATCTGATAGGCCAAATCTATCTAGCTTCATCGAAGATAGACACTTTCATCATTATGACCATTGACTATTTTAGCAAATGGGTAAAAGTAAAGCCCATGAAAGGAGTCAGCCACAAGGAGATTATTGAGTTCATCCAAAATTAATATCATTCACAAATTTGGAATTCCTAAATCAATCACTATGGATCGAGGTGCATCATTTTGATCTAAAGAGGTTAGGGCTATGACCAATTAATAAACGATCAAAATTTTACACTTAAAACTGTATTACATGCAGGAAACGATCAAGCCAAGGCTAGTAATAAAGTGATAAAGAACATATGGAGAAAGATGGTCTAGGAAAATTCTCATGAGCGGCACACAAAGTTGTTTGAGGCACTTTGGGCCTACAAGAATTCACCCTACACTAGTACGAGAATGAGGCTGTTTGCAATAACATATGGCCATGATGCAACAATACCTCTGGATGTCACTCTGCCATCGTTAAGGGTTATGCACCAAGCAGGGTTAACCCCGGCCAAGTTCGCAGAAGCCATGCTGGTCAAGCTCGAAAGGTTGGTTTTGGGCAAACCCCAAGTGCAGGGCTTGACAATAGTATATACTCGGTGAGACAAAGGTTGAACTCATAGGGACTTATATTGGTACGTTCTTAAAACACTTTAAAGTTAAAACTTGAATTAAGAACTAACTAAAACTAACTATAAAATCTGGATTTAATTGAAGTAGTGAGAGAAATATGAAAGTATTAAAGAAAAAATTAATAAGAGAAAACACTAGAGCGCCAAGGATCCACTTCTAATCATTTATAATGCCTAATTCACTTGATTCTATTAAATAACACAATTGGAATCAAAGTCCTATCCTATCCAGCAGGATGATAGAGTGGTAAATTCAGCATTCGACATTCCCAAAGCAGATATAAGCATCCATTGATTCAGTTCCCACATGAACATTAAGCTATTGATCGTAGGGACTCAAAAGCGTTAATCGTGACCTTTGTATATGATATATCAATAAATTTTACAGATAATTTTAAAAATAGATAGGAAACCAATTTTAGCCTTCCCAAGCATCCAATGTGCTCGGAGTTGACAATTGATCAAAGAAAACTAAAATTAGAACTTTATTCAAACCAAATTCAATGCATTATGATCAACATTCAAACCATAAATCCGAATCAAAGTAGAACATTAAAAATGAACTAAAGATTCACCTCTAAGAGGTTTAGTTCATCATAATCATGATTAACTAAAACTCAAACAGAAACATGAAAATCTACTATCCAACAACGAACTTTTGAAAATCATGCATCCGGTCGATCGATCGACCAAACCTGTCGAATTTATAAAAAGTAGTCCAATGAGTTCCAGCATAAATTCAGTAATTTTGAAGTATTTTTAACCTGTTGACCTCAGTTGTCGACTGATTGATGTTAGTTTTGACCGGTCAATGTTACTTTTAACTGGTCGAAATTTCACTCGATAGGTCAATGTTTCCTACTTTTTTTTGCACTTTGAACTTCAGTCTTAGCTGGTCTTTTCTAATGATTCTTCAATGTTCTTGATGCTAGATCTTATCTTTGTTAACGCTCTAATCCATCACAGTTAGCTTCGTTCTCTCACATCTCTCTTAATTCCTTATAAACATGAAAACACTTGTAATTATATCGCTTTATTCATAGAATTCATGTAAATGCAGTGTGAATTGGGTATAAATATGCACAATTCAATGCTCAACACACACCCCAACCAACATTTTTCTAATCCTGAGCAAAACAAGCGAGAAGTAAATTTAAATCTCAAACTTCAAACCTCTTTCAGAAAAACAATTTCTGTGTATTTCAAAGTATATATGTGATAAAGTTCAGAGACACTATTAATGATTTGTTGACAAGGTTAAATCCTAATATAACTATCAATCAAACCGAGTTCCAACCATTAATTGACTAATAGAATGCATTCAAATATCAAGTTTCCAATGTGCTCAATGGATTATAACTTAACATTACTAAGGCCACCATAAATCTATCTATGACAACTACTTAAAAGTGGTTAGATCAACACAAGACACTGATTTCGAGCCCAGCTCCTTTTCCTTATTTCAAGCCTTTGTTTCTATATCGATGGCTTTCACACTATCACTCTCATTTTCTCTCTTAATTTCTTTTTTTAAAACATTTTTCTCATTCTAGCACATGCAATAGGTAGCCCTTTTCAATTTAATTATTTCTTCGCTGGTTTTATTCTTTTTTTCTTTTTTCATAACAAGGTAGAAAGGGTTCTCAAGGCTTGGTTAATGACACTTTTAAATGATTATCAAGCTAACAAATTTAGGTTTATCCTTAAAGAATGAAAGGTAAATGTGAATTGTGACTAGACTCGATCAATGTTTGAACTTTCCATCAACTAATTCATGAAAAGGAACTTGTTTAAGAACCACTAATCAACTAGAATCTAGACTTTTCAAAAATCATATTTCCATATATCTCATCATCTCATATCCACGTGCACTTAGGTACAAAGAAAATCAAACTTCTAGAAGTACTTTGAAATCTGAAAATTGAAATTTTTTCAAAATGTTTTGCTCAAAACAACAAAAATACTGATAATTCCATAAAAACTCACCCCCAACCTAATATCTACATTGTCCTTAATGTAAAAAGATGTACAACGCTAATTAATATGAGAGAAATGAAAATAAAAGAGAAGTGAGTAAGAGAGAGTACCTGAGAAAGAGATCAAAGTAAATGCACGAATTCTCCATCAACTAAGAAGGTTTTTCAAATCTCCAAACAAACAAAAATAACTAACAAAAGCAAACCTAAATTATTCTAGCCTAACCTAAGAAAGCAGGGAAATGAGAAGGACCTCCATCAGACTAGAAGGTCAATCCTAATAAATAGGATCTTTTAGAGGCATGAACATATACTTTGAAACAAAGTTCTCGGCAAATGGCATAAGACATTGACCATTCGCCATTTGCAGGATTTGCTATCTCGACAACCCTATAAGGGTAAACTGTTTTCACTTTAAAGGGGCCGGTCCAACGATATTTGAACTTTCTAAGAAAGAAATGTAACCTTGAATAATACAAAAGAACCTTTCAATGTGGTTTAAAATTCTTCTGAAGGATGTTCTTGTCATGGAACACATTCACCCTATCCTTGTAAATGTGAGAATTCTCATAAGCCTCATTCCAAATTTCTTCAATTTCATTTAGTTGTAGCTTACGGAGTGAGTTAGCATCGTCAAGATTGAAATTGAAAGTCTTTATAGCCCAATATGCTTATGCTCTAACTCCGCAGGCAAGTGACAAGGTTTTCTATAGATTAGTCTATAAGGAGATATACCAATAGGGGTCTTGTAAGCCATATGGTAGGCCCTGTAAGACCCGTACCCTGAATTGCCCTCCGTACGTTTAGTTTCCGGTACCGGTACGTCCCGGACGGACCAGATTAGAGAGCCTTGATCGCGACCCTGATTTAGTACCGCAACGACCCAAGACTTGTACCCTTGCGACCGCGCGGGCGCCACGATTCCAACGCCGCGCGGCACGCCCCATTGCGATACCCGGTGTGTAAGAAGCATACGTTCGTGCAATTCGAGGTGGGCCACGCAACGCGCGTGTGGCGTGGGCCCCACTTGCACAATTTCCAACAACATGTCAAATCTATCACATCACCCTTACCCATACCCCCATCATTACCCTAGCCTACACACACCAACTCCAACCCATACCTCTCTCCCAAAGTCAACTCCAACCCATTCCTCCCATCCCATCATCATCATCATCACCTAAAGTACCCCCCTCTCCCATACAAGAGCCATACGTGGGGGGGGGGGTGGCTTCTCAATTGCAAGATTTGAGAGAGAGAGAGAGAGAGAGAGAGAGAGAGAGAGGGAGAGAGAGAGAGAGAGAGAGAAGAGAGAGAAGAGAGAGATTTAGAGGGAGATCAAGAGAGAGAAAGAGAGAGTTAGAGAGATTGAAGGTGAAGATCAAGCTTGGAGGACCCCGATCATCATCCGGACCGTCCGATCGGCAATCCAACCGTCCAACCATCATTGTGAGTGCATACCTTTCCCCCTTTTTCTCGTTTACTTTTCATTTTCTTTCCTTGGTCCCACCTTGTGATGGGCAATGAGATGGATGGGCTGGATCGTCCATGAATGGGTCCCACCTTTTGATGGTGTGGATCCCACTTGGGGACCCATTTGTGGCATAATTAGTGTGGCCAACAGCCACCATGATGTATGTAGTTCATCGATGCTGTCCACCATGTGGGCCCACCATGTGATGGCCCAGCTGATAGATGGAGTGGATCTTACACATGTGGGCCCCATTTAATATTATAAAAAAAAAGACAAAAAAAAAAAAGGAAAAACATTTGGCCGCTGGACAGTCAGCGTCCAGAGGACGCTGCTGCCCAGCAGCGCCTAGCCATTTGGGCATGACCGTGGGTTCCCACTTGTGGGACCCACCTTGATGTATGAATGTAATCCACGCTGTCCATTTGTTTCTCCAGCCCATTTTAGGGCTGGACACAAAAAAGAAGCAGATCCAGATCGCAGGTGGACCACACCATAGAAAACAGTGGAAACGACTGCCAAGGCTTCTTGGGCCCACCGTGATGTTTGTGGACCATATTACCTGCCCAATATTGGGCTTGTTAGAACCCCAATGAGCTGGGGAACATGATGGAGGGGGTGGATTGTCCATAAGTGGGCCCCACTTGAAATAACCACTATATAAAAAAAAAAAAAAAAAAAAAAAGAAACCAAAGAAAAAAGGGGACTCTGGACGTCCAGCGTCTGGACGTTTGACGCTGGAACGTCCAGCGTCACCTTGGACATTGGCTGGGGTCCCCACTTGTGGGACCCACCTTGATGTTTGTGTTCCATCCACACCGTCTATCTATTTTCCCATATCATTTTAGGGCTAAGGCCCAAATATGAAGCAGATTCAATTCTTAAGCGGACCGCACCACAGGAAACAGTGGAGAATATGATGTCCACTGTCGAGACTGCCTCGGCCCACACTGGTGTTTATAGACCCCGTAACATATCCAATATTGGGCTCTATGGATTCCGCTTGAGTCGGAGAACCTGATGAACGGAGTGGATCAGTCCCATGTGGGCCCCACATGGTATGAGTACAAAAAGAAAAAAAAAAGAAAGAGAAAGAAAGAAAGAAAGGAAATATGAAGGGGAGAGGCGTGAGGCGTCTCTGACGCTGGAGTGCCAGCGTCCGTGGACGCTGACTCGTGGGGGGCCAGCTGGTGGCCCACTCGTGGGTCCCACCATGATGCATGTGCTGTATCCACACCGTCCATCCAGTTGGGGAGATCATTTTAGGGCATGACCCCAAGAATGAGACAGATCCAAATCTTCAGTGGACCCCACCACAGAAAACAGTAGGGACAATGGCCCTACCGTTGAAACCTACCTATGGCCCACCATGATGTTTATTTGAGATCCAACCTGTGCATAAGTTCACACATGCATGTAAGAAGGGAAAACAAAAATATCAGATTGATCAAAGGCTTGTGGGCCCTACTTGAGGAGAGGATATAATAAATAAATAAAAAAATATAAAAAAAAAAAAAAAAAAAAATGAAAGCTGGCCACTGGACAGACAGCGTCCAGGGGACGCTGCTGCCCAGCGGCGCAGCCCTCTCTGGGCATGGCAATGGGCCCCACTCGTTGGGCCCACCTATAATGTATGTGCCTTATCTATTCCGCCAGCATGTTTTTCCAGCTCATTTTAGTGGCTGAGCCAAAATTGAAGCATATCCAAATGTCAAGTGGACCATGCCATGGGAACAGTGGGAATTATGATCTCCACCGTTGAAACCTTCCCAGGCTCTACAGTGATGTTTATTTGTCATAAGATCACATGGATATGGGTGAAGGGGGAAACAAAAATATTAGTTTGATTCAAAACTCTTGGGGCCCATTTGGGTGCTACGCTCTACGGGTCCCACCACGATGTATCTGTTTTATGTATGCCGCCCATCTGTTTTTCTATATTATTTTAAGGCCATGGGCCCTCATATGAGGTAAATACAAGCCTCAAGTGGACCACATTGTAGGGAAACAGTGGTCATTGATGCCCACCTTTGAAACCTTCCTTGGGGCCATTGTAATGTTTATTTTTCCATCTAACCAAAGGTGATGGGGCCCAACTTTGGGTCCCACCTTGATGAATGTTGAGTATATCGTGTCGTTCTTCTTGGCAGGGGTGTGGGCCCAGTTTTAGGTGGGCCACACGTAGAAAATAAGGGAGATTGAATGCCTACCATTGGAAACTTTGCAGGACCCATCTGTTATGTTTATTTGCCATTCTCCTTGTTCTTAAGTCACCCAGCCATGGGTGGGGGTTCCACACGTGTGGTGTGCGGGCCCCACCGTGGTGTTTGATTGCCATCTCACTTGATTAGTGGGGAAAGCACAAATATCGGGTTGATCCCAAACTGTTGGGGCCCATTAATGTATGTGGCTTCCCCACTCCTTTGTGTGGTTATACCCAACCACGGGTCCACCTTGTTATGCATGTGTTCTATCCACGTCAGCTATTGGCCCCCCATGGTGCGATATGTATGTCGGCCATCCATAAGGACCGCCTTAATTTTTGTGCTTGATCCAAACCATCCAAATGAATGAACCCTAGCATGTTATGTACAGGATGGCCCTTAGGACCACCTTAGTGTACGTGTTCGAATGACCGCGTTGTCCATCCCGTGGATCCACCTTGATGATTAGTTGTGTAAATCCTTATTAAAAGGTCATCCTTAGAGTTTGCTCGATCCAAGTCACAGGGCTACCTTCTTAAACTCACCCTGTGGAACCGTCTTGTCAATTCACCTTGTTAACTCACCATGTTGACCCGCCTTGTTGACCCGCCTTGTTGACTCACCTTGTTGACTCAGCATGTTGATTGATCTTGGTAACTCAGCTTGTATACTCATATGACTCACCCCTTCTACCCCTGTACCCAACTATTAAAGACTACCATATTGTGTATATCTCATCCACACCGTTCGTTTACCTATAGGACGAGTATGGGGCTCATCCTCGACGTTCGTACGTCATCTAGGCCATCCATTATATGGAGCCTATCTTGTAGCATGAGGTTAGACCTGTCGTCCCTTTTTGGACTTCATCGTGTTGACCATCTATCTCATATTACACTACCATTTACGATTCTCTGCCATGACCTGTCTATCTTGCAACCCGTTCTATGACATTCCTTCTACGGACCATTCATCGTGTTTATCTCAACTGTACTACAGGATTATGGGTCTCGGCATGATTTTGAGTATTCCACTCTTGCCGCTCAAGTAGGTTCTACCTTTGATGTGTCGGTAGTGTTTTCAATCATTTCCTTTCCATTTGGGTTATCTGAATATTGAGGGTTAATCCACACCGTTCAGTTGTTGGAACGTCTGTGTTGTTGTATACCATCCATTTAGAGTCTTATCTCTGTATGTTTGCTTGTATTATAAGTGAATTATCTTTTTATGCTATTTTTGATATGTCTGTTGCCACACGTAGTGTTGTTAGAATACTCATATATGATCTTTATACTATATGCTTCGACGATCACCATGCATGTGTAATGAGTATGCATCCCGAATCACCATTGTTAGTTGGGGACCACTAGGGCATAAACGCATTCATAAAGCATTCGAGATGTAGTTGCGCAAACGTAATTCATGTGCTCTCTATCGCAAACCTCTCCAATAGGTATGGGACTATTCGAGGACAGGAATCTATCATCCTGACTTACACTGTATGGTAGGAATAGCTTAGCATACCTTGTAGCCCTTGGTGCGAGATTCCCTGGCTAGCGACATCCCGCACTATGACTCGATCATTCATATGTGTCCCCTCATCTTAATGATATCTCAAATAGGTTGGACTAGATTGATTTATTGCCATCGTGGTAGATGGGCTACTTGTTGGCACTCATACTGTATACTTGACTCATGCATCATGAATGCTTGGCTCATCTGATTGTCTTGTATCAACCGGCCATATCGGTCGTGATTGTCGTGCAGTTCATTACCAGTTGACGGTGACATTGTGTTTGAGACCTTATAGTTTTATGGTGCTCTTTGGAGACTTGCACGGGCATGTCGTCCCACGTTTGTATGCATGGTTGCATTTCGCACCGTCTGCTTGTGCCGCATATAGCATGGTTACTACGTTGCAACCACAGCTCCATCGTGGTTTGCAGAACACCGGAAATATGTGATCTTTAAACTGGATGCCAAAGATGTCCCTGGGTGAAAGTCCCTGATCCCGTTGGTACCAAGGTGGGTGCTCCATTCAAGGACCGGGTGGTTTAATCATACACCAGTATGCCGAATACCAAACGGCGGTGTTATCCACTGCACGTGGTCAGTTTGGAAGGAGGTCTGACCTAACCTGCCGGAAGAGTGTTGGCAAAGGGGGTTGAGTTTGACCAGCTGTGAGTAGGTCCGCTATTGCACCAGATAGGCTTTGGCATTCTACTGGTGAGTAGTGAGGTCTGTGAGACCCCGGTGATGTTCCGTTTCAGAGATGGTATTGGTATCAGTGATGTGACTGATGTTCTGTATGGTGTGGGACGGTCCTGATGTGGGCGGGTGTGATGTGGGCGAGGCTGTAAGCCTGGGCGAGCTACCACACTGGGCGAGCTACCAGTTCCGAGTCCTGCATTGCTTACGTGACTGCGTTATGACTGTTCGCATCTGGACCACCGTACTGAGAGGTGGTGATTTGCATACATGCATTGGATCATTGTACGTGACATTAGGCCCTGTAGGCCATTGCACAGTATGAGTATATAGCCTTGGTAGGCCGGTTACCTGTATTGCATGCTTGCATAGCCATGGTAGGCTAGTTATCTGTATTGCATACTTGCATAGCCGTGGTAGGCTAGTTATTCATATCACATGATCGTGTAGCCTAATTAGGCTAAGTTTTGGTTTAGTCTTCTCATCATGCTTTACTGCTTACTCTGATATTTATCATGCTTGTCATACGCATTGTGCACGCACACACGCACTCACAAAGCTTCGTTCGAAGCTTATGCGCGTTTGTTACGCTGCAGGTTCTACCAGAGTATATCAGCAACGTTGAGTTGGAGTTTGTAGTGCAGTAGCAGGAGGTGCCGAAGTGTGCACAGTTTTTATATTTACGCATTGTATATTTACTTTCCAGTACTGTATATAAACGAAATGATTTAGTGGAAATATTGTGTTTGTCTTTGATGGTACTCATATTGTGATGCTCATGTTTTCAAAAAAAAAAAATTTCAGACCCTAAAATCCTCCTTGTGGCATCCCAGGATCGGAACCTGACGTGTAGAGTTAGGATCCGAGATCGGGGTACTACGGAGGCTGCCACCTCTGAATTCGGGTTACAGCGAATGGACGTCGAGAACCGAATTTGGGGCGTGACAGGAGTTGGTATCAGAGCATGACTTGGGAGCTACCTGTGAACAACACAATGTTTCTACTTAGTATTTTAGGATTAGATCACCCCTCACTTGTTGATGTTTGCGAACTTAGAATCACTAGGATTCCCAATGGTATAGTTCTTTAATCGTAATATGTTTGCAGTTTTCTGAGGCTAAGGGTTTCTTGTCCCTTCTTTTTTTAAAAGATGGACGCGACACCAGTAGCTGAAGTTGAGGCTGGTACGTCCCAGCCAGAGTTAGCACCTGTCACCCTAGTAAGCGCAGAGCAATTCCAAGGGATGCTCCGGTTGATGACCGCTTTGTTCGAGCAACAACAAGCACCCCCGAGTGACAGCAGGAAGAGGAAGTTCTCCCCTAGCAGTTCCCAGACGACACAGTTTTTAGAGAAGACCCCGTCGCGGATCTCAGGTCACTGTTTCGAGTGCGGTGGAGCCGGCCATCGAAGGAAGGAATGCCCTCAGCGACCAAGAGCACCTAAACAACAACCATGGCGCAGAGCACCGATTGCACCAATCCCTCCGATCGTAGGTCCTCGAAGAACTAAGCGTCAAAGGAAGGTTCATCCGCGGAAACCGCCTACGACACCAGGAGCACCCGACCTCCAAAGGCCATTCAAGGGCACTTGTTTCAAGTGTGGCGAGATTGGACACCGAGTTAGGGACTGCCCATCCCGTCAGTAGCAGTACTAGAGCGTTGTTCCCTCGCCCCGACATTTTGCGGTAGACACCAGAGGAGATTGACACCATCAAGAGCTGTACGCATGCTATGTGGACTTAGCGATGTTTGCAAACTTTCATTGATTTTTTTGTATACTTTTAGCTTCTATCTATATATATGTGTGGTTTGCTTTGACTTCGTTTCGTTGTGAATTTCGAGGACGAAATTTTTATAAGGAGGGGAGAGTTGTAAGACCCGTACCCTGAATTGCCCTCCGTACGTTTAGTTTCCGGTACCGGTACGTCCCGGACGGACCAGATTAGAGAGCCTTGATCGCGACCCTGATTTAGTACCGCAACGACCCAAGACTTGTACCCTTGCGACCGCGCGGGCGCCACGATTCCAACGCCGCGCGGCACGCCCCATTGCGATACCCGGTGTGTAAGAAGCATACGTTCGTGCAATTCGAGGTGGGCCACGCAACGCGCGTGTGGCGTGGGCCCCACTTGCACAATTTCCAACAACATGTCAAATCTATCACATCACCCTTACCCATACCCCCATCATTACCCTAGCCTACACACACCAACTCCAACCCATACCTCTCTCCCAAAGTCAACTCCAACCCATTCCTCCCATCCCATCATCATCATCATCACCTAAAGTACCCCCCTCTCCCATACAAGAGCCATACGTGGGGGGGGGGGGGGTGGCTTCTCAATTGCAAGATTTGAGAGAGAGAGAGAGAGAGAGAGAGAGGGAGAGAGAGAGAGAGAGAGAGAGAAGAGAGAGAAGAGAGAGATTTAGAGGGAGATCAAGAGAGAGAAAGAGAGAGTTAGAGAGATTGAAGGTGAAGATCAAGCTTGGAGGACCCCGATCATCATCCGAACCGTCCGATCGGCAATCCAACCGTCCAACCATCATTGTGAGTGCATACCTTTCCCCCTTTTTCTCGTTTACTTTTCGTTTTCTTTCCTTGGTCCCACCTTGTGATGGGCAATGAGATGGATGGGCTGGATCGTCCATGAATGGGTCCCACCTTTTGATGGTGTGGATCCCACTTGGGGACCCATTTGTGGCATAATTAGTGTGGCCAACAGCCACCATGATGTATGTAGTTCATCGATGCTGTCCACCATGTGGGCCCACCATGTGATGGCCCAGCTGATAGATGGAGTGGATCTTACACATGTGGGCCCCATTTAATATTATAAAAAAAAAGACAAAAAAAAAGGAAAAACATTTGGCCGCTGGACAGTCAGCGTCCAGAGGACGCTGCTGCCCAGCAGCGCCTAGCCATTTGGGCATGACCGTGGGTTCCCACTTGTGGGACCCACCTTGATGTATGAATGTAATCCACGCTGTCCATTTGTTTCTCCAGCCCATTTTAGGGCTGGACACAAAAAAAGAAGCAGATCCAGATCGCAGGTGGACCACACCATAGAAAACAGTGGAAACGACTGCCAAGGCTTCTTGGGCCCACCGTGATGTTTGTGGACCATATTACCTGCCCAATATTGGGCTTGTTAGAACCCCAATGAGCTGGGGAACATGATGGAGGGGGTGGATTGTCCATAAGTGGGCCCCACTTGAAATAACCACTATATAAAAAAAAAAAAAAAAAAAAAGAAACCAAAGAAAAAAGGGGACTCTGGACGTCCAGCGTCTGGACGTTTGACGCTGGAACGTCCAGCGTCACCTTGGACATTGGCTGGGGTCCCCACTCGTGGGACCCACCTTGATGTTTGTGTTCCATCCACACCGTCTATCTATTTTCCCATATCATTTTAGGGCTAAGGCCCAAATATGAAGCAGATTCAATTCTTAAGCGGACCGCACCACAGGAAACAGTGGAGAATATGATGTCCACTGTCGAGACTGCCTCGGCCCACACTGGTGTTTATAGACCCCGTAACATATCCAATATTGGGCTCTATGGATTCCGCTTGAGTCGGAGAACCTGATGAACGGAGTGGATCAGTCCCATGTGGGCCCCACATGGTATGAGTACAAAAAGAAAAAAAAAGAAAAGAAAGAGAAAGAAAGAAAGAAAGGAAATATGAAGGGGAGAGGCGTGAGGCGTCTCTGACGCTGGAGTGCCAGCGTCCGTGGACGCTGACTCGTGGGGGGCCAGCTGGTGGCCCACTCGTGGGTCCCACCATGATGCATGTGCTGTATCCACACCGTCCATCCAGTTGGGGAGATCATTTTAGGGCATGACCCCAAGAATGAGACAGATCCAAATCTTCAGTGGACCCCACCACAGAAAACAGTAGGGACAATGGCCCTACCGTTGAAACCTACCTATGGCCCACCATGATGTTTATTTGAGATCCAACCTGTGCATAAGTTCACACATGCATGTAAGAAGGGAAAACAAAAATATCAGATTGATCAAAGGCTTGTGGGCCCTACTTGAGGAGAGGATATAATAAATAAATAAAAAAAAATATAAAAAAAAAAAAAAAAAAAAAAAAATGAAAGCTGGCCACTGGACAGACAGCGTCCAGGGGACGCTGCTGCCCAGCGGCGCAGCCCTCTCTGGGCATGGCAATGGGCCCCACTCGTTGGGCCCACCTATAATGTATGTGCCTTATCTATTCCGCCAGCATGTTTTTCCAGCTCATTTTAGTGGCTGAGCCAAAATTGAAGCATATCCAAATGTCAAGTGGACCATGCCATGGGAACAGTGGGAATTATGATCTCCACCGTTGAAACCTTCCCAGGCTCTACAGTGATGTTTATTTGTCATAAGATCACATGGATATGGGTGAAGGGGGAAACAAAAATATTAGTTTGATTCAAAACTCTTGGGGCCCATTTGGGTGCTACGCTCTACGGGTCCCACCACGATGTATCTGTTTTATGTATGCCGCCCATCTGTTTTTCTATATTATTTTAAGGCCATGGGCCCTCATATGAGGTAAATACAAGCCTCAAGTGGACCACATTGTAGGGAAACAGTGGTCATTGATGCCCACCTTTGAAACCTTCCTTGGGGCCATTGTAATGTTTATTTTTCCATCTAACCAAAGGTGATGGGGCCCAACTTTGGGTCCCACCTTGATGAATGTTGAGTATATCGTGTCGTTCTTCTTGGCAGGGGTGTGGGCCCAGTTTTAGGTGGGCCACACGTAGAAAATAAGGGAGATTGAATGCCTACCATTGGAAACTTTGCAGGACCCATCTGTTATGTTTATTTGCCATTCTCCTTGTTCTTAAGTCACCCAGCCATGGGTGGGGGTTCCACACGTGTGGTGTGCGGGCCCCACCGTGGTGTTTGATTGCCATCTCACTTGATTAGTGGGGAAAGCACAAATATCGGGTTGATCCCAAACTGTTGGGGCCCATTAATGTATGTGGCTTCCCCACTCCTTTGTGTGGTTATACCCAACCACGGGTCCACCTTGTTATGCATGTGTTCTATCCACGTCAGCTATTGGCCCCCCATGGTGCGATATGTATGTCGGCCATCCATAAGGACCGCCTTAATTTTTGTGCTTGATCCAAACCATCCAAATGAATGAACCCTAGCATGTTATGTACAGGATGGCCCTTAGGACCACCTTAGTGTACGTGTTCGAATGACCGCGTTGTCCATCCCGTGGATCCACCTTGATGATTAGTTGTGTAAATCCTTATTAAAAGGTCATCCTTAGAGTTTGCTCGATCCAAGTCACAGGGCTACCTTCTTAAACTCACCCTGTGGAACCGTCTTGTCAATTCACCTTGTTAACTCACCATGTTGACCCGCCTTGTTGACCCGCCTTGTTGACTCACCTTGTTGACTCAGCATGTTGATTGATCTTGGTAACTCAGCTTGTATACTCATATGACTCACCCCTTCTACCCCTGTACCCAACTATTAAAGACTACCATATTGTGTATATCTCATCCACACCGTTCGTTTACCTATAGGACGAGTATGGGGCTCATCCTCGACGTTCGTACGTCATCTAGGCCATCCATTATATGGAGCCTATCTTGTAGCATGAGGTTAGACCTGTCGTCCCTTTTTGGACTTCATCGTGTTGACCATCTATCTCATATTACACTACCATTTACGATTCTCTGCCATGACCTGTCTATCTTGCAACCCGTTCTATGACATTCCTTCTACGGACCATTCATCGTGTTTATCTCAACTGTACTACAGGATTATGGGTCTCGGCATGATTTTGAGTATTCCACTCTTGCCGCTCAAGTAGGTTCTACCTTTGATGTGTCGGTAGTGTTTTCAATCATTTCCTTTCCATTTGGGTTATCTGAATATTGAGGGTTAATCCACACCGTTCAGTTGTTGGAACGTCTGTGTTGTTGTATACCATCCATTTAGAGTCTTATCTCTGTATGTTTGCTTGTATTATAAGTGAATTATCTTTTTATGCTATTTTTGATATGTCTGTTGCCACACGTAGTGTTGTTAGAATACTCATATATGATCTTTATACTATATGCTTCGACGATCACCATGCATGTGTAATGAGTATGCATCCCGAATCACCATTGTTAGTTGGGGACCACTAGGGCATAAACGCATTCATAAAGCATTCGAGATGTAGTTGCGCAAACGTAATTCATGTGCTCTCTATCGCAAACCTCTCCAATAGGTATGGGACTATTCGAGGACAGGAATCTATCATCCTGACTTACACTGTATGGTAGGAATAGCTTAGCATACCTTGTAGCCCTTGGTGCGAGATTCCCTGGCTAGCGACATCCCGCACTATGACTCGATCATTCATATGTGTCCCCTCATCTTAATGATATCTCAAATAGGTTGGACTAGATTGATTTATTGCCATCGTGGTAGATGGGCTACTTGTTGGCACTCATACTGTATACTTGACTCATGCATCATGAATGCTTGGCTCATCTGATTGTCTTGTATCAACCGGCCATATCGGTCGTGATTGTCGTGCAGTTCATTACCAGTTGACGGTGACATTGTGTTTGAGACCTTATAGTTTTATGGTGCTCTTTGGAGACTTGCACGGGCATGTCGTCCCACGTTTGTATGCATGGTTGCATTTCGCACCGTCTGCTTGTGCCGCATATAGCATGGTTACTACGTTGCAACCACAGCTCCATCGTGGTTTGCAGAACACCGGAAATATGTGATCTTTAAACTGGATGCCAAAGATGTCCCTGGGTGAAAGTCCCTGATCCCGTTGGTACCAAGGTGGGTGCTCCATTCAAGGACCGGGTGGTTTAATCATACACCAGTATGCCGAATACCAAACGGCGGTGTTATCCACTGCACGTGGTCAGTTTGGAAGGAGGTCTGACCTAACCTGCCGGAAGAGTGTTGGCAAAGGGGGTTGAGTTTGACCAGCTGTGAGTAGGTCCGCTATTGCACCAGATAGGCTTTGGCATTCTACTGGTGAGTAGTGAGGTCTGTGAGACCCCGGTGATGTTCCGTTTCAGAGATGGTATTGGTATCAGTGATGTGACTGATGTTCTGTATGGTGTGGGACGGTCCTGATGTGGGCGGGTGTGATGTGGGCGAGGCTGTAAGCCTGGGCGAGCTACCACACTGGGCGAGCTACCAGTTCCGAGTCCTGCATTGCTTACGTGACTGCGTTATGACTGTTCGCATCTGGACCACCGTACTGAGAGGTGGTGATTTGCATACATGCATTGGATCATTGTACGTGACATTAGGCCCTGTAGGCCATTGCACAGTATGAGTATATAGCCTTGGTAGGCCGGTTACCTGTATTGCATGCTTGCATAGCCATGGTAGGCTAGTTATCTGTATTGCATACTTGCATAGCCGTGGTAGGCTAGTTATTCATATCACATGATCGTGTAGCCTAATTAGGCTAAGTTTTGGTTTAGTCTTCTCATCATGCTTTACTGCTTACTCTGATATTTATCATGCTTGTCATACGCATTGTGCACGCACACACGCACTCACAAAGCTTCGTTCGAAGCTTATGCGCGTTTGTTACGCTGCAGGTTCTACCAGAGTATATCAGCAACGTTGAGTTGGAGTTTGTAGTGCAGTAGCAGGAGGTGCCGAAGTGTGCACAGTTTTTATATTTACGCATTGTATATTTACTTTCCAGTACTGTATATAAACGAAATGATTTAGTGGAAATATTGTGTTTGTCTTTGATGGTACTCATATTGTGATGCTCATGTTTTCAAAAAAAAAAAATTTCAGACCCTAAAATCCTCCTTGTGGCATCCCAGGATCGGAACCTGACGTGTAGAGTTAGGATCCGAGATCGGGGTACTACGGAGGCTGCCACCTCTGAATTCGGGTTACAGCGAATGGACGTCGAGAACCGAATTTGGGGCGTGACAGGAGTTGGTATCAGAGCATGACTTGGGAGCTACCTGTGAACAACACAATGTTTCTACTTAGTATTTTAGGATTAGATCACCCCTCACTTGTTGATGTTTGCGAACTTAGAATCACTAGGATTCCCAATGGTATAGTTCTTTAATCGTAATATGTTTGCAGTTTTCTGAGGCTAAGGGTTTCTTGTCCCTTCTTTTTTTAAAAGATGGACGCGACACCAGTAGCTGAAGTTGAGGCTGGTACGTCCCAGCCAGAGTTAGCACCTGTCACCCTAGTAAGCGCAGAGCAATTCCAAGGGATGCTCCGGTTGATGACCGCTTTGTTCGAGCAACAACAAGCACCCCCGAGTGACAGCAGGAAGAGGAAGTTCTCCCCTAGCAGTTCCCAGACGACACAGTTTTTAGAGAAGACCCCGTCGCGGATCTCAGGTCACTGTTTCGAGTGCGGTGGAGCCGGCCATCGAAGGAAGGAATGCCCTCAGCGACCAAGAGCACCTAAACAACAACCATGGCGCAGAGCACCGATTGCACCAATCCCTCCGATCGTAGGTCCTCGAAGAACTAAGCGTCAAAGGAAGGTTCATCCGCGGAAACCGCCTACGACACCAGGAGCACCCGACCTCCAAAGGCCATTCAAGGGCACTTGTTTCAAGTGTGGCGAGATTGGACACCGAGTTAGGGACTGCCCATCCCGTCAGTAGCAGTACTAGAGCGTTGTTCCCTCGCCCCGACATTTTGCGGTAGACACCAGAGGAGATTGACACCATCAAGAGCTGTACGCATGCTATGTGGACTTAGCGATGTTTGCAAACTTTCATTGATTTTTTTGTATACTTTTAGCTTCTATCTATATATATGTGTGGTTTGCTTTGACTTCGTTTCGTTGTGAATTTCGAGGACGAAATTTTTATAAGGAGGGGAGAGTTGTAAGACCCGTACCCTGAATTGCCCTCCGTACGTTTAGTTTCCGGTACCGGTACGTCCCGGACGGACCAGATTAGAGAGCCTTGATCGCGACCCTGATTTAGTACCGCAACGACCCAAGACTTGTACCCTTGCGACCGCGCGGGCGCCACGATTCCAACGCCGCGCGGCACGCCCCATTGCGATACCCGGTGTGTAAGAAGCATACGTTCGTGCAATTCGAGGTGGGCCACGCAACGCGCGTGTGGCGTGGGCCCCACTTGCACAATTTCCAACAACATGTCAAATCTATCACATCACCCTTACCCATACCCCCATCATTACCCTAGCCTACACACACCAACTCCAACCCATACCTCTCTCCCAAAGTCAACTCCAACCCATTCCTCCCATCCCATCATCATCATCATCACCTAAAGTACCCCCCTCTCCCATACAAGAGCCATACGTGGGGGGGGGGGGGGGGGGTGGCTTCTCAATTGCAAGATTTGAGAGAGAGAGAGAGAGAGAGAGAGGGAGAGAGAGAGAGAGAGAGAGAGAGAAGAGAGAGAAGAGAGAGATTTAGAGGGAGATCAAGAGAGAGAAAGAGAGAGTTAGAGAGATTGAAGGTGAAGATCAAGCTTGGAGGACCCCGATCATCATCCGAACCGTCCGATCGGCAATCCAACCGTCCAACCATCATTGTGAGTGCATACCTTTCCCCCTTTTTCTCGTTTACTTTTCGTTTTCTTTCCTTGGTCCCACCTTGTGATGGGCAATGAGATGGATGGGCTGGATCGTCCATGAATGGGTCCCACCTTTTGATGGTGTGGATCCCACTTGGGGACCCATTTGTGGCATAATTAGTGTGGCCAACAGCCACCATGATGTATGTAGTTCATCGATGCTGTCCACCATGTGGGCCCACCATGTGATGGCCCAGCTGATAGATGGAGTGGATCTTACACATGTGGGCCCCATTTAATATTATAAAAAAAAGACAAAAAAAAAAGGAAAAACATTTGGCCGCTGGACAGTCAGCGTCCAGAGGACGCTGCTGCCCAGCAGCGCCTAGCCATTTGGGCATGACCGTGGGTTCCCACTTGTGGGACCCACCTTGATGTATGAATGTAATCCACGCTGTCCATTTGTTTCTCCAGCCCATTTTAGGGCTGGACACAAAAAAAGAAGCAGATCCAGATCGCAGGTGGACCACACCATAGAAAACAGTGGAAACGACTGCCAAGGCTTCTTGGGCCCACCGTGATGTTTGTGGACCATATTACCTGCCCAATATTGGGCTTGTTAGAACCCCAATGAGCTGGGGAACATGATGGAGGGGGTGGATTGTCCATAAGTGGGCCCCACTTGAAATAACCACTATATAAAAAAAAAAAAAAAAAAAAAAGAAACCAAAGAAAAAAGGGGACTCTGGACGTCCAGCGTCTGGACGTTTGACGCTGGAACGTCCAGCGTCACCTTGGACATTGGCTGGGGTCCCCACTCGTGGGACCCACCTTGATGTTTGTGTTCCATCCACACCGTCTATCTATTTTCCCATATCATTTTAGGGCTAAGGCCCAAATATGAAGCAGATTCAATTCTTAAGCGGACCGCACCACAGGAAACAGTGGAGAATATGATGTCCACTGTCGAGACTGCCTCGGCCCACACTGGTGTTTATAGACCCCGTAACATATCCAATATTGGGCTCTATGGATTCCGCTTGAGTCGGAGAACCTGATGAACGGAGTGGATCAGTCCCATGTGGGCCCCACATGGTATGAGTACAAAAAGAAAAAAAAAGAAAAGAAAGAGAAAGAAAGAAAGAAAGGAAATATGAAGGGGAGAGGCGTGAGGCGTCTCTGACGCTGGAGTGCCAGCGTCCGTGGACGCTGACTCGTGGGGGGCCAGCTGGTGGCCCACTCGTGGGTCCCACCATGATGCATGTGCTGTATCCACACCGTCCATCCAGTTGGGGAGATCATTTTAGGGCATGACCCCAAGAATGAGACAGATCCAAATCTTCAGTGGACCCCACCACAGAAAACAGTAGGGACAATGGCCCTACCGTTGAAACCTACCTATGGCCCACCATGATGTTTATTTGAGATCCAACCTGTGCATAAGTTCACACATGCATGTAAGAAGGGAAAACAAAAATATCAGATTGATCAAAGGCTTGTGGGCCCTACTTGAGGAGAGGATATAATAAATAAATAAAAAAAAATATAAAAAAAAAAAAAAAAAAAAATGAAAGCTGGCCACTGGACAGACAGCGTCCAGGGGACGCTGCTGCCCAGCGGCGCAGCCCTCTCTGGGCATGGCAATGGGCCCCACTCGTTGGGCCCACCTATAATGTATGTGCCTTATCTATTCCGCCAGCATGTTTTTCCAGCTCATTTTAGTGGCTGAGCCAAAATTGAAGCATATCCAAATGTCAAGTGGACCATGCCATGGGAACAGTGGGAATTATGATCTCCACCGTTGAAACCTTCCCAGGCTCTACAGTGATGTTTATTTGTCATAAGATCACATGGATATGGGTGAAGGGGGAAACAAAAATATTAGTTTGATTCAAAACTCTTGGGGCCCATTTGGGTGCTACGCTCTACGGGTCCCACCACGATGTATCTGTTTTATGTATGCCGCCCATCTGTTTTTCTATATTATTTTAAGGCCATGGGCCCTCATATGAGGTAAATACAAGCCTCAAGTGGACCACATTGTAGGGAAACAGTGGTCATTGATGCCCACCTTTGAAACCTTCCTTGGGGCCATTGTAATGTTTATTTTTCCATCTAACCAAAGGTGATGGGGCCCAACTTTGGGTCCCACCTTGATGAATGTTGAGTATATCGTGTCGTTCTTCTTGGCAGGGGTGTGGGCCCAGTTTTAGGTGGGCCACACGTAGAAAATAAGGGAGATTGAATGCCTACCATTGGAAACTTTGCAGGACCCATCTGTTATGTTTATTTGCCATTCTCCTTGTTCTTAAGTCACCCAGCCATGGGTGGGGGTTCCACACGTGTGGTGTGCGGGCCCCACCGTGGTGTTTGATTGCCATCTCACTTGATTAGTGGGGAAAGCACAAATATCGGGTTGATCCCAAACTGTTGGGGCCCATTAATGTATGTGGCTTCCCCACTCCTTTGTGTGGTTATACCCAACCACGGGTCCACCTTGTTATGCATGTGTTCTATCCACGTCAGCTATTGGCCCCCCATGGTGCGATATGTATGTCGGCCATCCATAAGGACCGCCTTAATTTTTGTGCTTGATCCAAACCATCCAAATGAATGAACCCTAGCATGTTATGTACAGGATGGCCCTTAGGACCACCTTAGTGTACGTGTTCGAATGACCGCGTTGTCCATCCCGTGGATCCACCTTGATGATTAGTTGTGTAAATCCTTATTAAAAGGTCATCCTTAGAGTTTGCTCGATCCAAGTCACAGGGCTACCTTCTTAAACTCACCCTGTGGAACCGTCTTGTCAATTCACCTTGTTAACTCACCATGTTGACCCGCCTTGTTGACCCGCCTTGTTGACTCACCTTGTTGACTCAGCATGTTGATTGATCTTGGTAACTCAGCTTGTATACTCATATGACTCACCCCTTCTACCCCTGTACCCAACTATTAAAGACTACCATATTGTGTATATCTCATCCACACCGTTCGTTTACCTATAGGACGAGTATGGGGCTCATCCTCGACGTTCGTACGTCATCTAGGCCATCCATTATATGGAGCCTATCTTGTAGCATGAGGTTAGACCTGTCGTCCCTTTTTGGACTTCATCGTGTTGACCATCTATCTCATATTACACTACCATTTACGATTCTCTGCCATGACCTGTCTATCTTGCAACCCGTTCTATGACATTCCTTCTACGGACCATTCATCGTGTTTATCTCAACTGTACTACAGGATTATGGGTCTCGGCATGATTTTGAGTATTCCACTCTTGCCGTTCAAGTAGGTTCTACCTTTGATGTGTCGGTAGTGTTTTCAATCATTTCCTTTCCATTTGGGTTATCTGAATATTGAGGGTTAATCCACACCGTTCAGTTGTTGGAACGTCTGTGTTGTTGTATACCATCCATTTAGAGTCTTAACTCTGTATGTTTGCTTGTATTATAAGTGAATTATCTTTTTATGCTATTTTTGATATGTCTGTTGCCACACGTAGTGTTGTTAGAATACTCATATATGATCTTTATACTATATGCTTCGACGATCACCATGCATGTGTAATGAGTATGCATCCCGAATCACCATTGTTAGTTGGGGACCACTAGGGCATAAACGCATTCATAAAGCATTCGAGATGTAGTTGCGCAAACGTAATTCATGTGCTCTCTATCGCAAACCTCTCCAATAGGTATGGGACTATTCGAGGACAGGAATCTATCATCCTGACTTACACTGTATGGTAGGAATAGCTTAGCATACCTTGTAGCCCTTGGTGCGAGATTCCCTGGCTAGCGACATCCCGCACTATGACTCGATCATTCATATGTGTCCCCTCATCTTAATGATATCTCAAATAGGTTGGACTAGATTGATTTATTGCCATCGTGGTAGATGGGCTACTTGTTGGCACTCATACTGTATACTTGACTCATGCATCATGAATGCTTGGCTCATCTGATTGTCTTGTATCAACCGGCCATATCGGTCGTGATTGTCGTGCAGTTCATTACCAGTTGACGGTGACATTGTGTTTGAGACCTTATAGTTTTATGGTGCTCTTTGGAGACTTGCACGGGCATGTCGTCCCACGTTTGTATGCATGGTTGCATTTCGCACCGTCTGCTTGTGCCGCATATAGCATGGTTACTACGTTGCAACCACAGCTCCATCGTGGTTTGCAGAACACCGGAAATATGTGATCTTTAAACTGGATGCCAAAGATGTCCCTGGGTGAAAGTCCCTGATCCCGTTGGTACCAAGGTGGGTGCTCCATTCAAGGACCGGGTGGTTTAATCATACACCAGTATGCCGAATACCAAACGGCGGTGTTATCCACTGCACGTGGTCAGTTTGGAAGGAGGTCTGACCTAACCTGCCGGAAGAGTGTTGGCAAAGGGGGTTGAGTTTGACCAGCTGTGAGTAGGTCCGCTATTGCACCAGATAGGCTTTGGCATTCTACTGGTGAGTAGTGAGGTCTGTGAGACCCCGGTGATGTTCCGTTTCAGAGATGGTATTGGTATCAGTGATGTGACTGATGTTCTGTATGGTGTGGGACGGTCCTGATGTGGGCGGGTGTGATGTGGGCGAGGCTGTAAGCCTGGGCGAGCTACCACACTGGGCGAGCTACCAGTTCCGAGTCCTGCATTGCTTACGTGACTGCGTTATGACTGTTCGCATCTGGACCACCGTACTGAGAGGTGGTGATTTGCATACATGCATTGGATCATTGTACGTGACATTAGGCCCTGTAGGCCATTGCACAGTATGAGTATATAGCCTTGGTAGGCCGGTTACCTGTATTGCATGCTTGCATAGCCATGGTAGGCTAGTTATCTGTATTGCATACTTGCATAGCCGTGGTAGGCTAGTTATTCATATCACATGATCGTGTAGCCTAATTAGGCTAAGTTTTGGTTTAGTCTTCTCATCATGCTTTACTGCTTACTCTGATATTTATCATGCTTGTCATACGCATTGTGCACGCACACACGCACTCACAAAGCTTCGTTCGAAGCTTATGCGCGTTTGTTACGCTGCAGGTTCTACCAGAGTATATCAGCAACGTTGAGTTGGAGTTTGTAGTGCAGTAGCAGGAGGTGCCGAAGTGTGCACAGTTTTTATATTTACGCATTGTATATTTACTTTCCAGTACTGTATATAAACGAAATGATTTAGTGGAAATATTGTGTTTGTCTTTGATGGTACTCATATTGTGATGCTCATGTTTTCAAAAAAAAAAAATTTCAGACCCTAAAATCCTCCTTGTGGCATCCCAGGATCGGAACCTGACGTGTAGAGTTAGGATCCGAGATCGGGGTACTACGGAGGCTGCCACCTCTGAATTCGGGTTACAGCGAATGGACGTCGAGAACCGAATTTGGGGCGTGACAGGCCCACAATGCATCGGTTAGTTAAAGTCACCAATCCTTGCGGTTTGAGTTCATCATTTTCTCCAAAATATCTTTAATCTCCCTATTTGATATTTCAACTTTTTTTACTCGTCTGTGGATGATAAGGAGTTCACACTTTATGTGTAATATCGTATTTTTTTTTATTAAGGTTTCAAATGGCCTATTACAAAAGTGAGACCCTCTAGTAATAATGGCCCGAGGTATTCCGAACCTAGATAAAATATTTAAAAAAAAATCGAATGGCCGTTTTATGATCATTATTTCAGCACAAAATTGCCTCAACCCATTTGAAAACATAGTCGACGACAAGGAAAATACATTGATTTTCGAATAATGACGAAAATGGTACTATGAAATCGATGTCCCAACAATCAAATAATTCAATGATCAAGATGGGATTTAGTAGCATCATACTCCTATGAGATATTTCTCTCAATTTCTGACAACACTCACAAGCCTTACAAAACTCATTAATGTCCTTGAACATGGTAGACTAATAAAAGCTACACAACAGAATTTTGGCAGTAGTTTTCTTAGCGAAAAATGGCCAGTCACATGCATATGAGTGACAAAAGGAGACGACACTGTTTCTCATGGTCCAAAACACATCTCCTTATAATCAGATCTGGACAATATTTAAACAAGTATCATCACAGAAGAACTTACATACTTCGGTAAAAAAATTCTTCTTATCTTGCACAATCTAAGTGGGTAGGAATCGTACTTGTAGCAAGATAATTAGCAATATTAGTATACCAAGGTAATTGAAAAAATTTAAAGAGTTGTTTATCAGGGAATATGTTATTGATAGGAGTCATCTCTATGAAATCAGATAGAACAAGCCTAAAGAGATGGTCAGCCATTACATTTTCTACTACTTTGTTATCTTGAATTTTCAAATCAAACTCTTGGAGTAGAAGTATTAATCTCAACAAATGGGGCTTAGCATCCTTCTTATAAAGAAAGTACTTCAGTGCCGCATGGTCAGTGAATATGATGATCTTGGACTCAATCAAGTAGGACCTAAACTTGTCTAAGGCGAATACTACGGCTAAGAATTCCTTCTTCGTAGTTGAGTAGTTCACCTAGCCAGAGCTTATAGTTCTACTCGCTTAATATATAATGTAGGACTTCTTCCCTTTTCTCTGGCCTAGCACTTCCCCCAACTGCACAATTGCTCACATCGCACATGATTTCAAAAGGAACACTCCAATTGGGTGGTTGCATAATGGGATAGCTAGTCAACATGCCTTTGAGCTTCGTGAAAGCTTTTTGGCAATCCTCACTCCACTCAAAAGGGATATCCTTTTAAAGAAGGTTTCACAAAGGACAAGAGATGAGGCTAAACTCCTTTATGAACCGTTAGTAAAACCTTGCGTGTCATAAAAAGGGCTGCATATTGAGTATGCTCGTGGGTGGAGATAGGTTAGAGATCAAATCTATTTTGTCTTTATGTACCTAAATTTCATTGGACGATATGATGTGTCCAAGGACTATTCCCTTTTGAGCCATAAAGTGGCATTTTTCTTAATTTAACACAAGGTTTTTTTCCTTACACCTTTTCCAAACTAATCTTAAGTGTTCAATGCACTCATCAAAAGTGCAACCAAAGATGAAAAATTCATCCATGAAGACCTCTAGAAATGTTTCCACCATGTGAGAAAAAATACTTCACATACATCGCTGAAATGCGGTGGGGGCATTACATAATCTGAATTACATCCTTTGGTAAGTGAAAGTGACAAAGGGACATGTAAATGCAGTCTTCTCTTAGTCCTCAAAGGCTATCTCTATCTTATTGTAACCTTAGTGCCCATCTAAGAAGCAATAATAGGAGTGATCTGCTAACCTTTCCAAAATTTGATAAAAAAGGGCAAAGGGAAGTGGTCTTTCCTTATAACAGTATTTAGCTTCTGGTAGTCAATGCACATTCTTAAACCAGTGATAACTCTAGTTGGTACGAGTTACTTCCCTTGAAGTCTGTAATTGTCCATCCAAGGGCATCTTATGCTCTTTGAGAGTAAAAATCAACTTACTCTCTTATTCCTTATCAAAGCAGGAAGAAATCACTATTGGATATGTCTTCTCTTGACCCAAACAAACATATTTAATTAAGTTCAGATGGTAATGGTTTTAAGTCAAGCTTCTGTGCCTTGACACTATATGGTAGAGGCTTTGAGTCAGTCAGGGGTAATGGTTTAAATTGAGGCCTCCACTACTTAGTTTCAAGTACTGGCATTGCATCGTGCAAGGCATCCATCTCGCTAATCATATCATCATCAAGGTCAGGGGAGTGGGCCAAACATGCTTCCAAAGTGTCAAAGTACAAAGTTAAAAGAGACTTATCTTCCACGAATGAATGAATCAAATTAATTTTGTGGATCATATCACCATCATCTTATTGCTTACACGTATTAAACACTTTTAGCGCAAGAGTTATATTTTCAAATGCCAACTTCATAATCAAATTCCTATAATTGATTATGGTGTTTAATGTAGCTAGGACCGAGCAACTATGGATGACAAGAATTTGAGTACTAGCATTAACAACCGATTGTGTGTCCAAAACAATAAAGTCCAATGGTAGTAGAACTTATCAACTTGGACAAGCGCATCCTTTATCACCCCTCTCGGTATATGAAGCAAGCAATTGGCTAGTTGCACGTCATCTATCACCCCTCTCGGTATATCAACCAGATCCAATTGGATCTTCTTCAGCATTAAAAATGGGATAAGAATCGAAGGAAGAGGCCCTTAAGGATTCTTGTCAGTATTAGCCCTTTGTCCATTCCTCCAACTGAAGTTTGGGTGGTTCCTCCAATTAGGATTATATGTGTTTGAATTTGGACCATTAAATGGCCGTTGATAATTGTTTATGACATTCGATTGTTCAAATAAAAGCTCTTGCAATCCAGGAATTGTGGGACAATCCTTCGTGAAGTGCATGTTGCTTGCACAAATACCACAATGACCATTTCCACCCTCTTCAATTCCATGCTCTTGACTTTTTTTATGAGGCTGACTACCATAACATTAACATTATCCTTTTCCTTTAAGACATACCTTCCTCATTTTTCCTTATGCCGGATCGACTTATTAGAGGTATCCCATGATTGCGCATTTTTTGCCAACATGTCAAAGTAGTCTCATGCTTCAACGACTTGTTTATCCAAAATCTCACCATTGCACATCATCTATACAAATTGGCGCATGGGTGAAGTCAGTCCATTGTAGAAAAAGCTTATTACCTGTCAAATTTCATAACCATGATGTGGGCACGCATTTAGAAGTTCCTTGAACATCTTCCAACATTGAAAAATATTTCATCATCTTTTTTAGACTAATTCATGATGGCATGCCTGTTCGCTCACCTCAAGTGCAAGGTTACGATGTAGTATTAACTTAATGAGACCAAGGTTGATCCATAGGGAAGAGGTAAACGAATTCAAACTATTCTAATAACTAGAAACTAAGAAGTTTAGGAAATCAGTTTTAAGAACTAAATAGGAAACATAAACTGAGTAGAGAAAATCTGAGAAATAAGAGAAACCAGAGCATCAAGGATCAACTTCTAGTCTTAACCATACTCAATCCATTGATTTGATCTGAAATCAAATTTCTATCTCTATCCAATCGAAAGTTTTGGCAATCAAAGCTTCACAACTTATCTGGAATAGATGGGCGTTCATTAATTTGGTTCCCTCAATAAAGCTCAAGCCTTGGGCATACTAAATTATATAGGCCAAGACTCTTTCCAATCAAGTTGAGATTACAACAATAGCCTTCATCGAATCTTGTCACTAGACTTGACTATAACTAATGATTTAAACTCTAATTAAACCAACATCAATAAGACAAATAACTATCTCAGATTAACATAAAAGATTAGAACTTTGGTTTGAAGTTCCCACATGAAGATCCAAGTTTTAGGGCGTATTGAATTTGATTCCTCAAAGTGTATAGGTCTAGATCTTGCATAACAATTAAGATTCTAAGCTTAATTCTTTTAGACATCACATGA
This sequence comes from Liriodendron chinense, assembly GCA_003013855.2. NCBI lineage: Eukaryota > Viridiplantae > Streptophyta > Magnoliopsida > Magnoliales > Magnoliaceae > Liriodendron > Liriodendron chinense. Next base: position 11,203,878 of record ML058384.1, on the reverse strand, counting down.
GTCACCATAGAGATTAAAGAAAAACCAACTTCGAACTTCATTCAAAAATAAGTAAACCTTTGTTCAACATAAAAGTGTAATTTGAAATCAAAGAACTAAAACATGATTAAGAACTAAGAAGATTCACCTCTCAGCTCTAGCTGAGAGTTAACTAAAAGAAAGCATAAGAAAAACTAGAACTAGAACTAAAAAAGAAAAAAAAAAAAACTAGTTAGCCTCCTAGGTCTTGATTCTTTAGCTCCCCAAGTTACTAGATGCCTTAAGAAGGGAGTGAAGGTGTCCTTTTATAGCTTAGATCCGCCACCTAGTGAGAAGAATAAAGAAACCGTGGAGTCCTACCACAATTTGGAAACCCAGAAACCAATTTCGAAACCACAATTTCCGCACTATGGTGGCTGATATGTCATGACCGATCAGACCTACCCTGGTTCAGTGTAGCAGCTTCAACATTGAGAGCTTTTGGTGGCAGACCAGTCATTACCAGTCGGGATCCCTTGATTTGTGTTTTCTCTTTCATTATTCCTTCTCTTCTCTCTTGCATCTTTCTTCCACCTCCTGGCCTTTCTTCCTTGGTCTTCAATGATGTATTAGGAGGGTCTTTAAGCATCAAATAGTGAACTCTCTCTCTCTCTCTCATTCCTACATTCACAAAAGCATGCATTAGATGAGTCTTTAAGGCATAGTAAACATGCATAATGTGTGATAAATTAGGGATAGAATATGTATAATTCAAGGCTCAACACACCCCCAACCAGCATTTTTCTAATCCCGAGCAAAACATGCGTGAAACAAGTCCAACTTTCCAAAACCCAACTCTCTTTTAGAAACTATACTTTTATAAATTTAAGACATACAAATATACAATTTAGAGAAATTTAGTGATAGAAATTGAAATCTTAAACTTCCTAAACATAAAAAGTTTATCACATAGAATCCCCACCGATTGAATGACAAATAGAAAAATCCGAACAAGTATAGTTTAGTGTGCATGGTGAATGTTCATCTCATAAATTTTCAAGATTACCTTCTTCATAGATCAACTAAATTGAGGATCTAAAAGTGTATAGATCAACCACGTGCCTATGACAAGAATTTGCCTTACCGTTCCTTCAACAACTTTCATACTACTTTTCATTTCCAGCTTAGGTTATGGGTAGACCTTCCCCTGGTTACTAATAGGTAGCTCTTTTCGGAATTCAACATATTTTCAACATAAAATATTTTTTTCTTTCTTTTTCTTTCATAAACATGGGATAGGATTTTTAGAATTCCATATCATCCATTCTTTCCTCTTCATGAACAAGAATGGACAAAGTTCCCCAACTTAGTTCCTCAACACCTTAAATTGTAGTTTAGCCGATCTACAAGTCTACATAATCCCTTCAATCATGAGAATCGTGTAATGTGAACTAGACTAAAAAAGTGTCCAAACTTTTTATTAATCATACAAATAGGGGAATTCATATAGAAAACTACTATATTATATATTTTTAATAATTTCAAAATCAATCACTTCATCTTTCTTTCTTTTATACTAATAATATCCCAAGTGCATGGAAACTAGGTTTTCCAAAAGAGTTTTAAATTGAGAAAAATAAAAAAATTCTTCATAAATTCCTTGAAATGTTACAAAAGACTAGTAGATCATCTAGGAATCTCACCCCCAACCAAAATCTTACATTGTCCTCAATATAAAAAAGATATGCAATGAGTAAGACATGGGAGCAATGAAATAAAACAAAGGAGAGTGAGAACGAGAGTACCTGAGGTAGCAAGTTGATCAATTCTAGCATCTTCCATGTCTCCACGAGACTTATTCAATCTTAAATGCAAAAAAAAAAAAAAAAAAAAAAATCCTAACCTATATATCTACCTAGCTTTTATTAATCTGATTGACTACATGATCAAATTTGAGCAGGATCGTCATGAATTTCAACAAATTTCTCATTAGGACCATCTATAGTCCTGCACGACAGTAAACATGTGTGCTTTTCATCCATAAAATCCAATCGTAGTGTGCACCATATACATGAAAGGAGGAGATAAGTGCAGCGAAAAGATATCTCCTCAAATTCTAAATTAGGTTATGATTAATTAAAAATGGATCGTCCCAGTCAGAATTCTCAATGGGCTGAAGAACCCATGGTGGTGGAGAGACATTCATTAAATATTCTTAAGTTAGGGTTGTCTCCTCCACAATTTCAGAATTGTACGGTTCTTCCATAAACAATAGTAAAAAGTATAAATCACTGGAACAACATTCTTCAAGTACCGACACCGTGTCTAACAAAGTATTCAACTCCTTAATCATCCCATCATCAAGATTATCGGAGTAGGCTAAGAATTCTTCTAAGAAATCAAGATAGTGGGATGAAGGCTCTTCGCCTTTCCTAAGTGATTGCAAAAAATCAGTTTTTATGATGAGGGACTCGCCCTCCATAGAGTGGAATTCTTCTAAACTAGGTTCCTCATAACTAATATGGGGCACCAAGTCGGAAGTGTGCAAGGCTTTAACAATTTCATGAATAATGGGATCTTTTGAATTTTCTAAGTGAGCCAAGAATTCATCCAAAGAATCTGAGTTATCACTTAAGGAAGTTTCATTCTTCACATTAAAATTAAACATGTCGAGTTGGTGGAGTGACTCAAAAATATCAACCTCACCAAGCTCTCTAACAAGAATATCTTCTGGAGATTCATAAACTTTCTTTCCTTGGGAAGAAGAAATCATGGGCTCACAATCATCCATCGAACCCTAATTGTAGTCAATCACACTATCATCTTCATATTTTGTAGATTTCTCGGGTTCGTCAACCATCATTGAAATCTCTTCATCATTAAAATCAGGGTATCTAAAAGAGATAGTTAATTCACCATAATCGAAAATGATATTGGGGTCCCCGAGATCAATGTCCTCTAGAAATTTAGTCATTAATCCGGAGAAGGTTGGGCTTGGATAGCCTCATCTTCCTCATTGTTGGGGATTGATTTAATGATCCCAATTTTGGGCTCAACGTCTTCAAGAGATTGCAAGTAGTTTTGAATTGATTACTTGTACTTGTACTCTTTCTCTAAGTCCTCAAGGATTTATATATACATGTTATCATTGTTTACATCAGATTTGGTAACAAGATCCTCCAGACGTTCACCTTCCTCCGAACAAACTCCCCTCCAAACCTGAAAGAATAAAAGAGAAAACTAAGGGTGGCCGGCGTTCAGCCATTAGCCCTCCAAAGCTTAAGTTAGACGGGACATGGTTGCAAAGTAAAAAGCGGGATATAAGCTTAGAGATTGTGTACCTTTATCTTCTGTGGAGCCATCTATTTATGCAGATTCGGGTGATCCAGTCTATTACACAAGACGTTTAAGATCACTGTTGATTTCATAGGATAAGGTGTTTATCCTATTAATCCTTAGATAAGGGGATGGCCTAATCTAATTAGACATCTAGTTGATTACGTTCCTTGATGGAGATCCATTGTGGCTCGGAGCTACGAACAGAAATAAGCCCAAAATCGGCCTATACGGGCTGCTGGTACTAGAAAAGTAGAGGATGCTCGGACTCGGGGATAACTTTTCGCATGTTGAGATGTAACCCTTTTCAACAACCATGAGCCGAGCTGCTCACATGTTGAGATGCGACCCTTTTCAACGACCACGAGCCGAGCTGCTCGCTTGTTGAGATACAACCCTTTTCAATGACCACGAGCCGAGCTACTCGCTTTCGATCTGATGGCATGGTCGCAGATCTGAGATGAACTATAAATGGAGAGGGCTCGCGGCTGGACAGACTGATCGCGACTTCTTTTAATCACTTTCTGCTCATATCCTTCGACGACCAACTTTATCTTATAACAGATGCCCCCCAAATCCTTAGCGTTGAGAAGCTACGCCAAGGATTTTATTTGTATGTGTAAGCGCCTATTGGAGGAGAAATCATACGTGACTTATCCAGAGTGACCTTGCATTTATGATTGCACCTTTCCGCAGCTTTTCGGCCGAGAGAGATGAAGCGACACTCGCCACGTGTCTCTGAATTTAATGCTCGTGCCCGTTCGACTGTCGTGCCAAATAAGAGGCCGCCGCGTGTCACCCAAATCAAACGGAATGATTGCTTATAAATATCGGATCCTGCGGAGATTATCCCATTTTCAAAATTCTGCTGAAGAGTTCCGGAAACCCTTCTTCTTCTCTCCTTCTGTCTTTGGTGTAAACCTCTTCACAGATGTATTCCTTTCTCTCGCCTTTCTTTTTTCTTTCTTTCTGCCCTTTTTCTTTACAATGGTGGGGGTTTCTGATGAAGAAATCGTTCCTCTGGGAGATGACACTCCCGATTCTTCTGAATCAAATAACGCTCGAGTACCGGAGGGGGGATATTCTGCCGCCGATTATCCATCTATAATGACGGAAGAGCAACTCTTGAACTTACGAGAGAGGTATCGCATTCCGGACTCCGTCATACTTAGGCTACCAGGAAGAGGAGAGACCGTCGATTCCCCACCGCCGGGCTGTGTAGCTTTTTACTAATATTTTTTTCGGCTCGACATGCATCTTCCCCTTCATCCCTTCATCCGGAACTGCCTCCATACTTATAAGATTGCCCCCAGCCAACTTATTGTAAATGGATGGAGGGTGCTTATAAGCGCCTTTGTTCTCTGAAAACAAGCGGGTAATGAGGACCTGACCGCTGAGGAATTTTTGAGGATGTACCAACTGAAAAAGGCCCCATCCAGCGAGGGTTGGTACTACCTCTGCTTCTGGCACCGAGATGACTTTATCTTGGGGAACCCATCCTCTAATTATCCCGGGTGGAGGAAAAAATGGTTCTACACCTCTGGCAACTGGGAGTCCGATGTGGGCTCCGACCCCAAAGGCCACAACGTTAACCACTTCTTCGGCGAAGGTGGGTTAATTTTTCCCCCTTTGCCTAAAGGAAAATGAGTTTTGATTTTTCCCGCTTCGACTGACTTGCCTCCTCTACTTCTCGCAAGTATTCCGATTGGGAGTAGACCGAACTTGTGAGGAGGGCTTAACGAGAAGCTCACCAAGGTTTTCAAGCTTTCAATAGTTACCCGCAACGTTAACGCTGCTTTGGACCCTCATTGTCTCTCTGCTGCCGGCCTAATCTCTCAAGAAGAGATGACAAACATAGGGGACAAAAGGGGTGCGCTGGGGTGCTTCCCCGTCTGAAGGGCACAGCCTCGAAAAGGCAAAAGAAGTCAGTGGCTGGTCCTTCAGTTGCATTTTCTCAACCAAAGGGGCCTGCTCACGGCCCACAACCGCGTAATGCTCCTCAAGAGGGAGTTGCTGCAACCCCTCCTGCTACTGCGACCCCTCCGGCTGGCTCCCGCGGTCAGATAATAATCGATGTCATCGACAACTCGCCAAAGAGCAATTGGGCGGAGCCAAGTCTTCCTCCGAGAGAGATGACATGCGAGCCCAATGTTGCTTGTGAATCGGCCACACCTGCCTTGGAGCCTGCAACTACTCGCGAGGCAAACTCTTCCGAGATGGTCGTAGCCCAACCTTCATGGTCGGGAGTCTACATCATCCAATATGCAAGTTTATATTTGAAAACATTTCCCTCAACTCCTTTGGAGGCCTCCCGGAACCTAGTCCAGAAGCTCTCTCCACGGACATTGGAGTGAGGCTAGTTCAGGTAACAAGTCCGCGCCATTTTCTCCTCTCTCTCTTTTTTTATGCTCACTCGACTGATCACTTTCGGTTCTTTGAACAGAGTCTAGACCTCACGCTGTGAACAAGGCATGACATCGATACTGCCCGCCGCATCATCGATGAGGGAGAGAAGAAGAAAAAGGCGATGGAGGGCGAGATCCAGAGAAGGGATCGCATAATAAAGTCTCAAGAAGCCCTAGTCACCAAACTAAATGAGGAGAAACAAATCCTCATTGCCAAGGTTCAAGTCCTGACTGATCATTATCAGTCATTGGACCTTAATTTTGCCAAGCTCCAAGAGATGCATACGAGGAGCGAGAAGGAGAAGGAGATCTTTCGTCAGGATAAGATCTCCCTCGAGGAGCAACTCAAGGATTGCCGGGCTCGGCTTGAAGATGCCGAGAAGACTCTTGCTCAACTGAAAGATGATTTCATCCACTAGGAGGAGGAAAGAGTGGCCTTCATCTAGATGGTGGCTGAGGAAGGTCCTCGTGCAGTTTTGGAGTTCTGAATCTCTCAACTCTATGACGAGGAGTGTTACGAGGCGTATATCGTTGGTCACGATTTCGCGGTCAGGGTTATGCAACAAATCGCTCCATCCTTCAACTTGGAGGAGTTCGAGAGAGTTGCCTTGGAGGTCGCAGCTAGAGAGCGAGCTGTAGCCAAGAATGAGGTCACAGGAGCCACAGATGCTGTACGCGCTCCCAAAGTGGGCCCCGAGGCGGAGAGTCAAGAAGCTCCTCCGGATGAGGAATGACCAATTTCTGAGTTGCCCCCCTTCTCCTCTTTTTTCTTCGAACACAAATGTATCTTTTCCCCTTTTCTCTTATGTACTTTAAAAGAATATTAATGAAAATGGACATTCATTTTACCTCTTTGTTATACGAGAAACATTAATCGCCCAGATGCTCGACTTAATTCATGAAGATGAATTAGGCTCAATTAGAGGGGTCTAGCTGACCACATCCGCTTAGAGATAAGTTGACTTATCAATTGAGACTTTGACTATGCTGAGAGTAGAGGATCTGGCCAAGGGAACGTAGATGTCCCCTTCGGGGTTATCCAAGTCCAACTACTGGAATAGCAACCAAACTTTGCAATCAACTGAACAGTTGAGAGAAAAAGAATCAATGCTTATTCGGATGTCGTTTGATTTTACATCGAGTTAAGGAAAATATCGGAGTAGGTGCTCTACATGCCAAGGATGACGTAGGGGCCTTCCTTGCATATCTTCAAGATAATACGTAACTAGTCGTACAATTTTGATAACTCGGTAAGGGCCTTCCCAGTTTGGATCCAATGAGCGAGCAGGAACTTCGAGATTCTGTCTAAGGACCAAATCGCCGAGCTGAAAAGCCCTAGGTCAAACTTTGGCCTTATGATAGCGAGAAACACACTGTCGGTACGCTGCTGCTCGAAGCTGGGATGCGTCCCTTCTTTCTTCCAGGAGGTCGAGATGAAGCCTCAACCCCTCTTGGTTATTCTTGGAGTCGTACTGCTCAGTTCGATACGAGGGTACTTGGACTCCGACTAGGGACAACTGCTTTGGTGTCGAATGCTAAAGAGAAAGGAGTTTCTCCAGTTGACATGCGAATCGTAGTTCTGTAGGCCCATAAGACTTCAGGTAGAAGCTCTGGCCACATGCCTTTACATTCATCGAGCTTAGTCCTTAGATGATGTTTGATGATCTTGTTGACTGCTTCAACTTGCCCATTAGCCTGGGGATGATATGGGGAGGTACGATATTTCGTATCTTTCATTTTTCACAAAATTTCGAGACTGCAGCATTGTCGAACTGCTTTCCGTTGTCGGTGATTATAGTATGGGGGAGCCCATAACGACATATGATGTTTCTCCATATGAACTTTGTGGTCTACTTTTCAGTGATTGTGGTTAATGGCTCTGCCTCGACCCATTTGGTGAAATAATCGACTGCTACGATTGTAAACTTGTTCTGACCTTTCCGGTGGGCAATGGTCCGATGATATCGACTCCCCATTGGGTAAAGGGCCAAGGGCCGTCCATCGACGTCATCTGCTCAGATGATACGCGGGGTATTGGAGAGTATTGCTGGCATTTGTCGCATTTTTTAGAAAATTCGATTGCAGTCCGCCTTCATGGTAGGGCTAATAGTACCCTTGCCTCATTGCTTTATAAGCTAAAGAGCGTCCCTTAGGATGGTTACCACATGCCCCCTAGTGTATTTCATTAAGAACACGATGCGCCTCTTCTGGATGAAGACACCTTAAGTATGGTAAAGTAAAGCTTTTTCGTAGTAAAATTCTATTTTGTAAGGTATGCCTGGCAGCACGATGACAAATTTACCGTGCAGATTTTTTATCATCTGGGAGTTGCCCGTCTTTGAGGTAAAGGACGATAAGATCCATGCAACATGGGGAGGAATGTACCGTGACTACTTGCTCTGGGGTCGTTTGACTAATACTCAGAGCATGAAGATGCTCGATGGGAACATATAACATTAATTCAGACTCCAGCACAGAGGCTAGCTTTGCCAAGGAATCTGCGAGCTTGTTCTTCTCCCGAGGGATGTGAATTATTTCATATTTGTTCAACTTCGCGAGCAAGGATAAGTACTCGGGATTTATCTAATGCCATTCTCTCTTCTTTTGCCTCGAATTCGCCGAGCACTTGATTGACTATAAGTTGAGAGTCACTATGAATAAGTAAACTCTAAATCGCGAGTAAATTCGCTAGTTCGAGGCCGACGATTAAAGCCTCATATTCTGCCTCATTGTTAGAGACGTGAGTGTCAAACCGCAGAGCATATTGAAAATGCGACCCATCAGGAGCAATTAAGATCAAGCCGGCTCCGCTACCCGTGGCAGCGTGAAGACCCATCCACAAAGAGCGACCAAGGGATCTGGTCGCTAGTCGCAGGGCTATTGTCAGAGTATGTGAATTCAGCGATGAAATCAGATACGGCTTGGCCCTTAATGGCGGTTCTTGGGCAGAACGATATATCATGATCACTGATCTCAATTGCCCATTTAGTCAATTTTTCTGAAACCTCAGTTTTTTGAAGGACTTGTCTTAATGGATGATTCGTAGGTACCAATATAACATGGGCTTGGAAATACGGTCGCAGTTTTCGAGCAGCAGTCACTAAGGTGAGAGCTAATTTCTCCATATCAGAATATCGAGTTTTGGCACCCACCATCACTCGACTAATATAATAAACGGGCCTTTGTACCCCGAAATCTTCTCTTATTAATGCGGCACTAACGGCCGTAGAAGACACAGATAAATAAAGAAGGAGTTGTTTGTGTAAAACAGGTTTTGATATAATAGGAAGCGCGCTCATATATTGCTTTAGTTGTTGAAATGTCTCCTCGCATTGCGGAGTCCATACCTATTTGATTTTTGCGGTAGCTCGAAGAAGCTTAAAGAAAGGAAGACATTTATCGAAGGCACACGAAATAAACATGTTCAATGATGCAATGCAACCAGCTAGTCATTGTACATCTTTGAGAGTGGATGGAGACTTCATTTCGATCAAAGCTTTTATTTTCTCGGGATTCGCATCGATTCCTCGCTGGCCAACCATAAACCCAAGAAAGTTTTCGGCGAAAACCCCGAATGCACAGTTTTCTGGATTTAACTTCATCTGATACTTCCTCATCAAGTCGAAGGCTTCTCGAAGATCTGCGAAGTGGTCGTTTGTTATAGCCAAAACAGCGGAGATGTCTGCTGGAGGTTTTCCTGCTGTTCCGATCTCGCGAGCACCTTAATCCGACTATCGAGAATGTATGTTCGCGACTGGCATATTCGGAAGATACTCCAACCTCGCGAGCATCTTTATCCGACTATCGAGAACATATGTTCGCGACTCGCATATTCGGAAGATACTCCGACCTCGCGAGCATCTTTATCCGACTATCGAGAACGTCTGTTCACAGCTCGCATATTAGGAAAAACGATGTTCGACTACCAAAGCTTCGAGAAGTTGTGTTTTTTCTGCGAGCAGACCTTCTCACAAGTCGTTGAAAGGTGTTACATCAGAATGAGCGAGTATTTGGACTCGTGACCATCTTCCTACATGCGAGCAGCTTTTTCTGTAGTGACATCCCTTAGCCCTCAGTACCAGCAGCCCGTATAGGCCGATTTTGGGCTTGTCTCCTTCAATGGTTCCGAGTCTCAAGGGATCGCTATCAAGGAACGAAGCTATCGGATGAGTCATTGGATTAGATCTCCCCTCTATCTGAGGATAAGAATCTTATCCCACGAAATCAGCGGGATCTCGATATCTTACGTAACAGATTGGATCATTTCATATCTATATAAGGAGATGACTCCATAAAGAGACAGGTACACAATATTCAATCTCTAGCCTCGGCTGCTTGGTTATTCTCCTTCTTGCCTTATTTGACTTAAGCATCGGAGGGCTAACGGCTGGACGACAGCCACCCCTAGTTGCTTTCTGTCTTCTTTCAGGTCCTGCGGAGGAAGTCTCTATTGGAGAGAAGGTGAACGTCCGAAGAATCCTGTTACAAAATCTGACGTTAACAGTTTGGCGCCGTCTGTGGGAATGACTTGATCGTTAAAGTCAATCGTTCTTACCACTGATCAAAATCCTTCTATTATGCCTCCTAAGAAGATGGTTCATCCTTCCACTTCAAGGCAGGCACCACCTCCGCCCGATGAGACGAAATCCGTACCTGTCCCTCTACCCACTTCGACGAATATCCCTCAAGAAGCCCCAAATATGCCGTCAGCAAACCCAGTGTTGGAGGCCTCCGGAAATCAAGACGACGTTCTGCGTTTCCTCGAAAATACTCTTCTAACTCTAAATGCCGGAGTTCAGGCCCTGTCAAATCGGCTTGATCAGCATTTCCCCAAATCGCAGAGACAACCCTCTGAGGGGTTACCACCGCAACCCATTCTGGTGGCTTCCAGACATTCTATGGACGAACCACGGGTTCAACCAAACCATCCTCCGTCAAATCGAACACCACTCGGCAACCCCCACCCCCCCCCCCCCCCCCTGTGCTACCTCCACATTCCATACATTCTAGTCGTCTCGCCAACCTCAACCTCAGGACTCCACCGTCGAAACATCAGGCTATACCTTACCATGGGAAGGAGATCTCAAAAGAATCCATGATCGTTTCAACGTTATAGAGCAGCGAAACCAGGCAAATCGACCATCTGCCGTCATGGCGGCGATACATCAATCCGAGTCCCCCTTCAACAGCGAGGTTATGGAGGCACCGTTACCTAGAAAATATCGAATGCCTGTTATCACCCCGTACACAGGTATTGGCGACCCCCTTGAACACCTGGAAACATATAGGTCTCTTATGGAGTTGGAGGGACATGGCTCAGAAATCATTTGTAGGGCTTTTTCCCTAACATTGAAGGAAGCATCCCATACGTGGTTACAGGGACTAAAACCTCGTTCCATCAACTCCTTTTCACAGTTATCGGAGTTATTCCTTTCTCAATTCATGGGAAGCATTCGCATTAAGAAGCCAGCCTCCCATCTAATGGATCTGAAACAGCAGCATGGGGAGACAATAAAGGAGTTCACAGTACGGTTCACTGCCGAAGCTGTTCAAACTGAGGGTTATACTGAAGAAAAAGGTCTCACAGCCCTCATAGCCGGAATAACGAGCGAGAAATTCAGGTTTGCCTTAGATAAGAGCCCTCCAAAAACTATGGCAAAATTCCAAGCCAAAGCTCAGAAATATATCAATGCAGAAGAAGTTGCATTGACACGCCATGGAGTACAGGGTAAGAAACCAAGCCAGAAGGAACCTCTTCTGCAGATAAAAAATATCGTCGTGATCAACGTGACCGTTCTCCTAAGAAGCCTTATTCTGGTAAATATTATAACTACACTCCTCTCAATCGGTATCATGAAAAGGCTTTAATGGAGATTAAACACAAACCATACGTAAAGTGGCCTGCAAAGATCAAATCTAATCCCGAGAAGAGAGACAAGAGCAAGTTCTGTTACTTCTGAAAATGTGGTATAAGTTTGATTACCGCTGTTGTAGAAGCAAGAAATAAGTTATCTTGTCCTAAAGGGGGGTGAATAGGACACTTTTTAAATTTCTCAATACAAAGTATTCTTAGAGCACTTTCATCAAACACCAGATATGCAAAGCATAAATCAATAGAAGCACATGTAAAAGAAGTAAATCAGTTCATCCATTCACCACACAACAAGGGATTTTTATAGTGGTTCGGTTATGTACCTACTCCACTCCCGGCTGATCCACTCACTCCTTGAGTGGCCGGATTTCACTATCACTATGGTTTTAAATGAGGTTAACCATAAACCTTAACAGCCTACAAAAGGACTTACGACTCAACACATGGATTCATCCTTCCATAGGACTAATCCATGACCACTTAGTCCTACACAAGGGCTTGTCCTACTCAAGGACTTGTCCTACGCAAGGACTCTACCGAGTTTGGGTCTTCAAACTCTGAAACCCAAATCTCAACTTGAGGAGGTTTCTTGGACTCGAAAGACTAAAGATACTTAGCTGATTGAGTCCCTTGATGATGCCTTTGTTGAAGAAGCTTCAGCTTGTACGGAAGACGTCTTCTTCAGCTCCCTCGATCAGCAACCTTGCTCCGGATGACCCATTGTAGTTTCCAAGGTGAGGGATTGAGGTTAGGTTGAGGCTATTTTGGGATATGGCTTTTATATGAGGAAAGCTTCTACCTAAACCACCATTAATGGCATTGATGACAAGAAAATGTCTATGAGAGGTAGGTCAAGATGCCATTAAAGAGGAGTTGAGTTCATGTTTCAATCCAAGCTTTGAATGCTTAATCAATGTTGGTCAGATCAACATGGATTGAAGAATGAACTCAACAGATCTAAGGGTTTGGAAGAAGGGGATCTCAAGAAGAAGGCTCACTCAAACCCTAGATGATGCTCAAGGTGTCTTGGGCAAGATCCAACCGAGTTCTATAAATAGATTATGCCCTTCAACGGTCAGAAAACGGTCAGCTCGATAGGTTCCGATCGATCGGACATAAGATTTAGTCAAATTCGAATTTTGCTTGAAAACAGGTTCCCGATTGATAGGACTTAGTTCCGATTGATCGGAATACCCTGTCCGATTGATCGGATAGGTGGTCCGATTGATCGAAATTTCTTCCAGAGAGTTGATGCAATTTTTCTGGAAATTCCTCTGATGGATCGTATCTATGTCCGATGGATCGGAGAGCCCTGTCCGATGGATCGGACAGACCTCCGATTGATCGTAAAAGAGTCCAGAGAGTTTTTCAAAGTTTGCTGGACAAATGTACGATTGATCGGACATACTGTCCGATTGATCGGAACACACTGTCCGATGGATCGGACATCCCTCCAATGGCTCGGAAAAGTGTCCAGAGAGTTTGCAATGTAACTGGACTATTTTCCGATGGATCGGACACATTGTCCGATTGATCGGACATCTATCGGAATATTCTCCGATGGATCGGGTATGTATCGGAGAGAGCAGACTTAAATATTTTCAATTTTAAAGAAACTTCTGCTACCAAGAACCTATCCATTGCTGATCTTAATGGAAGGTGAGCTATAGATGGTGCTAAGGATGTGCCTAGAAAGGTCTTGGGCCATCTATAGAAGTTTTTAGGATCAAAGGTTTGGGGTGGAGAGGCTAGAAGTTGACTTGATCTTCGAGAAGCTTCTGTCTTCAGCCGCAAGGAAAACTGTCTTTAGTCGCCAGGGACTCGACGACACACTAACCATGGTAATTGACAAATCTTTGCATTAACAATCTCCCCCTTTGTCAATTACCAGACAAAACCAAACCTATGCAAGTCTCGGTCCATACCACAGACTTATCCTAGACACCAAAAACCAAAATACATCATGTCGAGAAAAATAAAAACTTTATACATAGACATGACTCATTACATACAAAATGTACAGACTCAATGTACAAACTAGGCTTCACATGAACTCCCCCTTAGTCCCTGCACACAAAAGATCAACAAAAAGATAACCTGGATCTTTTGGTGGGATAAATTCTCCCCCTTTTTGTCAGTGATTGACAAAGGTTAGTAAAATGAGAATGCAGCGCATATGTCATAGACGCAAGGAGGAAAATAAACATTATCGAGCCGAGAGAGGAAGCCAACACACACATGGTCATGCAAGGATATACAAGTATATGACAGTAAGCACAGAGGGCTTATAGCCCAGGCAACCAACCTCCCCTCCTGAAATGTATATCATGACCAACAAACCATATATACAAAAACCAAAAGAGGGCAAGAAGCCCACCAGGAATAAGCAATTTCGCACAATTATATGTATATATGTAGAAGATACCCAAAAAGAATGATCATCAGATATAATAGCATAACAAGAAAGACATAATGATCATCATAATATCCAAATACTGAGCATCCAGAATATCCAAAAAAATATCCAAAAACATATCCAAAAAGTATAACCGGCCGTCAATCCAAAAAGGTGTCAAAGAAAAGATGCACCAATCAATACAACTATCAACGTCGCTCCAAAAAGATATCTGCGACGACTAAACACTAGGGACCCTAACTGAAAAGGTAGGCAGCTATGGAGCAGGGCCAGTGACGTCATCGCGACGGCATGATAAAGCTGAGGTGAGGCTCTGGACAGCAGCATGAATGGACTGCATCAAGCTCTCGAGTCGCGACAGCCGCTCACCATGCTGGGCAAGGGCACCCTCCACGCGATCTAATTGAGCAGTGATCTGCTCCGTGCTGGGAGGAGGAGGTGCCGAAGAGGCGTCGGACTGAAGGCGCCGCTTGACGGAGCGACGAGCTGGGGCAGGAGTCGGTGATGGAGCAGAAGACCCGCTGTGGGTGTCAGCCGACACCTGTGTGGGAGTGTGCGAGAAATCCCGATCTTCGACGTCATCCTCTTTTGGAAGGGTCATCTTCTTGATATTGAGGTCCCTGAATGTGCGGCGAGGAATAGGGTGGACCACAATATCTGTAAATCCGCACTCGTGCCCTAATCTAGTAATGAGCCACCCGAACGGAATGGTGTTGTGGTTGTGTGGCAGGGCGTCCAAAATATGATGCAAAATGATGGATGGGAGACACAGGTGCGTCCCATGACCAACGTGGTACAGCAGATTGACCATATTGGCAGTAAGGTCGGACTTGTTTGTACTGCGGGGATAGACATTGGTGCTGAAGATCTGATGGAGCACTCGAAACCTATTAGACATTTCAGATGCGCGGAGAGCACTACCGTCGATCCACTCCGGATTTGGACCCCGACATAAGTAGCGAGTCCAATCATCCCTAAGAGAAGTATCAAGCAGATTGTCATTGGGTTGCGGGGCTGTGGACACGGGAACACCAATCAGGGCGGCTATAGTGTGGGCTATGACCTGGATGACCCGGCCACCGACAATAACCTCACAGGAGGGAGGGTTTCCAACAGGGTTGATGATTTTAGATAGAAATGTATATACCACCTCGGGATGGGCTACGCCGCCAAAACGAAGTACAGGATCCCACCCAATCTGAGCAAGAAGAGCGGGAATGCCAAAGGGCTCCACGCAAGACTCAGTGACCACTCTCTCATAGATAATGGTGCGAGATTGAAACCGAGAGAGAGAGGCTGGACTCTCAGGCTGGACAGGAGGTGCAGCAGGTGGAGGAGAGCCCTGAGAGGGTCGAGAAGTTTGCAACTTCTTGGTCCTGGCAGTGGTGGATGGCCCAGCTGCCATCTTGGACTTGCCTTTCGGATCTTTAGGCATGATGTAGCAAGCTTGGAAAGAGGATTTAGCCAATGTAGATACCAAGATGGACGAAAAACACTTCAAATCCCTAGAAATGATGATCTGATAGAGGAGAGGGACAGAAGAAACCAACCGGATAGCCAAAGAATCAAACTGACAGCTTGAAGGATCTTACCGAGGAGACACAAAGACCTGTTGGGGCTGCAAATGAGGATCCAGGGAAACCCAGCTGAACTATAGACCGATCGGATGGAGATGCCCTAGCAAAAGGGGCTGAGAGAGGAGAGGAAGAGGGCAGAAATGAAAACCGAATGAATAGGGCTCGCGTATTTGACTGTTGATCTGCCGATATTTCCGATTGATCGGACGATGTGTCCGATCCATCGGAAATGCCCCCAGTGAGATTTTCAACACTAAACATTTTCTCCCTTCAGCAAATGATTTCCAGCTAATTTGATAAGAGTGTGAGCATGACAATATCAATAATCACCAAAAAAGAATGAGGCTAATTCCTCAGATATACCTATGAGCACATGAGTGTCCATTTTGCTAGAATGAGCACACACCGATAGACTTCCGAAGGTGTTCAAACCTTGTGGAATCTAACGGCTTAGTAAGGATGTCGGCCAATTGCCGCTCAGTTTGAATGTATTCAAGATTAATCAGTTTTTCCTCAACGAGTTCTCTTATAAAGTGATGCCGGATGTCGATATGCTTGGTTCGAGAATGTTGAACCGGATTTTTTGAGATATTAATGGCGCTTGTGTTGTCACAAAAAAGCGTCATTTCATCCTGATTAAGACCATAATCCTTCAACATCTGCTTCATCCAAAGTAGTTGAGCACAGCAACTTCCGGCAGCAATATATTCAGCTTCAGCGGTGGACAAGGAGATGGAGTTTTGCTTTTTGCTATGCCAAGCAACTAAGCAATTTCCGATGTAAAAAACAGCCACCGCTAGTGGATTTTCTGTCATCCATATTTTCGGCCCAATCGGCATCGGAGTACCCCGCAATGATGGTTGAGGTGTCAAAGGGGTACCACAAGCCATAATCAGTGGTGCAGGCCACATATCTAATCACTCATTTTACTGCAATGAGGTGTGATTCCTTAGGATCGGCTTGAAATCTAGCACACGCCCCTACACTAAAGGCGATATCGGGTCTACTAGCTGTGAGGTAGAGAAGACTCCCAATCATACTTCTATATAGATGTTGATCAACACTAGTGCCAGATAAGTCTTTAGAAAGTTTAATGGTGGTGGCCATAGGCGTGGTGTGTGATCGACCCGAGTCTAGCCCAAATCTCTTGACCAAGTCTTTTGCATACTTAGTTTGGTTAATAAAGATTCCATTTTTCAGCTGTTTAACTTGCAATCCTAGGAAAAAATTTAGTTCGCCAACCAAACTCATCTCAAATTCAGATTTCATTAGTTCAGCAAATAAGCCAGAGAATTCTTCACAGTTAGACCCAAATACAATATCATCTACATAAATCTGAGCAATGAGAAAGGAATCAGCCGTCCTTTTAACAAATAGGGTTTTATCAACACTCCCCCTAACAAACTGGTGAGCAATAAGAAATTGAGTAAGACGTTCATACCATGCTCGGGGGGCTTGTTTTAACCCATAGAGAGCCTTTTTCAATCGGTAGACTCTTTGAGGGTAACTAGGGTCCACAAACCCTTTTGGTTGTTCAACATAAACCTCCTCATCAAGTATACCATTTAGAAAGGCACTCTTCACGTCCATTTGAAATAATTTGAATTTAAGAGCACATGCTATGGACATGAGAATTCGAATGGATTCGAGTCTAGCTACCGGGACAAAAGTTTCATCAAAATCAATTCCCTCAATTTGAGAGTACCCTTGAGCTACGAGACGTGCCTTGTTCCGAATCACATTGCCAGATTCATCTGTTTTGTTTTTGAAGATCCATTTGGTTCCAATGACATTTTTCTCATTTGGTCTTTCAACTAGAAACCAAACATCATTTCGGGTAAACTGTTGAAGTTCCTCTTGCATAGCAAGTATCCAAAATTCATCATTGAGAGCTTCATTTATATTTTTTGGTTCAATTTTTGAAGTGAAGCACACATGACTGTTGATGGCCTCAAGTTGTCTTCTAGTCTTGACTCCAACATCCGGATCTCCAATGATTTGATTGAGGGGATGATCCTTGACATGTGGAGCATTTCCCGAAGCTATTGAGGCATTGGGAGTGGGAGATTTTTCATCAGGTTTACCTATGTGGCACGGTTCTCCCACTTCATCATCATCAAGTCTTGTGTCTTCCTTGGATTGGTCATCAATGACAACATTTATGGATTCTTGAGTTGTTTTAGTCCTTGTATTGTACACTCTATAGGCCCGACTATCAGAAGCATATCCTAGAAATATTCCCTCATCGCTCTTAGAGTCAAATTTTCCTAAATTTTCTCTATCTCGAAGGATGTGACATTTGCTACCAAAGACCCTAAAGTACTTGATGTTTGGGACTTTTCCATTCCACAGCTCATATGGGGTCTTATCTAGGCCAGCTCTCAAATAGACTCGGTTAATTATGTGACAAGCTGTATTCACTGCTTCGGCCCACAGATTTTGAGCTATATTTTTGCTGTTCATCATGACTGTGGCCATTTCGAGTAGAACTCTGTTTTTCCTTTCTGCTACTCCATTTTGTTGGGGAGTTTTTGGGGCTGAGAATTCATGTTTGATTCCTAAATTTTCACAGAATAGTTCAAAGCGCCCATCCTCAAATTCCCCTCCATGATCACTCCTAATACGTTTTACTGTGCATTCCTTTTCATTGTGGAGTCGTTTCATGAGTTTCTCAAATTCCTCGAATGTATCCGACTTTTCTTTAAAAAATACAACCCATGTATACCGGGAATAGTCGTCAACAATAACGAAGAAATACCTCTTACCTCCTTGACTCATTACTCTTGTGGGGCCTACAAGGTCCATGTGGAGTAGGTCAAGGGGTTTTGATGTAGCAATGATGGATGTCTTCTTATGTGCAACTTTAATTTGTTTACCTTTCAAGCATTCAGCACATACTTCTTTTGGTTTCTTCCCAATCTTTGGTAATCCTCTCACCAATTTCTTCCTACTTAGCTTAGCAAGGTTCCTGTAATGGACATGACCAAGCCGTTGATGCCATAATTCAGTATCATCATTAATAGCCATGTGGCATACGGCAAATGGTCCCTCATCACCCTTGTTTTCAATCACATAGCAGTTATCTCCAGTGCGAAACCCTTTTAATATTAATTTTCCAGTTTGGTCCATAATTTCGCACATCTCTTTGGAGAATTTCACGGAATGCTGTTCATCACATATTTGAGAGATGCTTAACAGATTATGTTTCAAACCGTCAACACATAGAACATCCTCAATTTTGGGCAATCCTGGCCCGGTGATGGTTCCCTTTCCAACAATCTTGGCAATACTCCCATCTCCAAAGGTAACAGACCCACCATCAAATTCAGCATAATCACATAACTGAGTCTTGTCACCTGTCATGTGTCGGGAGCATCCACTATCAAGATACCACCTAGTGTTTCTTCCGGCTCTAAGGGCTGTATGAATAACTAAGCATTTGTTCTTAACTACCCATTTAGAGACTATCCTTTTTGGAGAACTAGGTTTCTTGGTTGATTCTAGGGATGTCATTGTTTGGGGATAAGTTTTTGAGGTTTTCTCTTTCATCAGCTCCATGGTTCTTTTGTTCAACTGTTTTACCATTTCTAGGAGCTCTTCCATTCTTTTGTCTTTCTTTGGTGGAGTGGGATAATTCTTCCTCATGTTTGGAGTTTGTTTAGGAGGA
Source organism: Liriodendron chinense (assembly GCA_003013855.2). Lineage (NCBI taxonomy): Eukaryota > Viridiplantae > Streptophyta > Magnoliopsida > Magnoliales > Magnoliaceae > Liriodendron > Liriodendron chinense. The sequence continues at coordinate 11,184,647 of ML058384.1, read as the reverse complement.
CTCCACATCTGATTCATCCTTTTACCGGTAGGTACAAATTTACCTTTCAAGTTCCGAACCGGATTCTTAAGGACCAAGCATTCAAACTTTAAATGACCAACATCTCCGCATGCATGACATATAGGTGAATTTCTCTTAGTAGTGCTTCCTGATGCATTCCTGGTCTTTTTAGGTTCTGGGTTACTAACCTTAGTTGGCTCATTATAGCCTAGCCCTCTTGTGTTCCTACAAGGTTTACCTGACTTAAGGATATCATCAAGTTTTTCTCTACTTTGGGCAAATCTTTCATTGAGTTGACTTTCTTGATTAAGCTGCAAGACTAAACACTGATTTGTAGATTTTGCCTTTTTCAGCTCATCTTCTAGGGTATTAATTTTGTCTTGAGCTGCTTTGTTTTTCTTTTCCAATTCACAGATCTGATGGTAAAATCCGTGGTTTTCTCTCTTCACTTCTTGCATTTCATCAGCCAATTTGTTGTTTTCAATATTAGCTTGGCACAACTTCTTGGTAAGAAGGATGCTTTGACAGAATAGCTCATTATAGGCAACTTGCAAACCTTCATTATCATCCTCGTCATCATCGGAGGATGTCATATTGTGTTTTGATTGCTCATGATCATCATTGTCTCTTTCGCCTTGTAAGTCTGGGACAATCTCAGAAATAGAGGCCATCAGAATTTTAACTGATCCTCTCTCATCACTTTGATCTTCTTCTGTTTCTGAATCAGTACTCCCAAGGTTGTCCCATGTGGCTGCCATAGCTTTCTTTTTAAATTTTTCTTTGGCAGGAGCTTGACATTCAGAGGCAATATGACCATAGCGACCACAGTTGTAGCACTTGGGATCTTTTGGCTTGTTGTAAGATTTTCCTGTATAGCGCTTGTTGTCAAAAGATTTGCTATTCTTGTCAACCCTCTTTCCTTTGTTTTTGAAGAATTTTCTAAATTTCTTGGCCATAAGAGCCATTTCATTCATATCCAATTCTTCATCACTATCAACTTCAGATTCTTGTGTAGTGTGTGAAGTTTTTAGCACGGTGTTTCTACTTTTTGGGGATTTCTTGAAATGAAGTTCATGGGTCTGTAGAGATCCTAGTAAATCTTCTATTTTCATAGTATCAATATCTCTACATTCCTTAATAGTTATGACCTTGGAAGAGAATCGTTCGGGTAAGGATCTTAGAATTTTCCTACAAATGCGCGGGTCCGAAATTCTCTCTCCCAATCCCCACATAGCATTGGTGACATCACTCAAACGGGTGTAAAAGTCCATGAAGTTCTCATGTTCTTCCATTTTCATATTTTCAAACTGAGTTGTCAATAGCTGAAGCTTTGACCTCTTGACTGTACTAGTCCCTTCATGTGTAGTTTCAAGGATGTCCCAAGCTTCTTTGGATGTTGTGCAATTACAAATTCTTTTGAACTCATCCACTGAGACGGCACAAAAGATAGCATTGAGTGCCTTTGCATTGCTAATGTATCTCAGTTTTTCAAGATCAGTCCATAAGTCATCAGGTTTGACTGTGGTGGTTGTGACACCCTCTAAGGTAGTGTTCAAAAGGGGTATTTCATATTTGATTTCCACAGACCTCCATGTTGCATGATCCAATGATTGCAAGAAAACTCTCATTCTTGCTTTCCAATATGCGTAGTTTGATCCATCAAAATATGGAGGTTTGGAAACCATACTAGAATCCCCTTTTGACATGATTTCAAGCTTCTAGAGACGGATCACACTCCAGGCGGTTACGCCTTTGAGGAGGAACCTTCTCTGATACCAATTGAAAATGCGGTATAAGTTTGATTACCGCTGTTGTAGAAGCAAGAAATAAGTTATCTTGTCCTAGAGGGGGGTGAATAGGACACTTTTTAAATTTCTCAATACAAAGTATTCTTAGAGCACTTTCATCAAACACCAGATATGCAAAGCATAAATCAATAGAAGCACATGTAAAAGAAGTAAATCAGTTCATCCATTCACCACACAACAAAGGATTTTTATAGTGGTTCGGTTATGTACCTACTCCACTCCCGGCTGATCCACTCACTCCTTGAGTGGCCGGATTTCACTATCACTATGGTTTTAAATGAGGTTAACCATAAACCTTAACAGCCTACAAAAGGACTTACGACTCAACACATGGATTCATCCTTCCATAGGACTAATCCATGACCACTTAGTCCTACACAAGGGCTTGTCCTACTCAAGGACTTGTCCTACGCAAGGACTCTACCGAGTTTGGGTCTTCAAACTCTGAAACCCAAATCTCAACTTGAGGAGGTTTCTTGGACTCGAAAGACTAAAGATACTTAGCTGATTGAGTCCCTTGATGATGCCTTTGTTGAAGAAGCTTCAGCTTGTACGGAAGACGTCTTCTTCAGCTCCCTCGATCAGCAACCTTGCTCCGGATGACCCATTGTAGTTTCCAAGGTGAGGGATTGAGGTTAGGTTGAGGCTATTTTGGGATATGGCTTTTATATGAGGAAAGCTTCTACCTAAACCACCATTAATGGCATTGATGACAAGAAAATTTCTATGAGAGGTAGGTCAAGATGCCATTAAAGAGGAGTTGAGTTCATGTTTCAATCCAAGCTTTGAATGCTTAATCAATGTTGGTCAGATCAACATGGATTGAAGAATGAACTCAACAGATCTAAGGGTTTGGAAGAAGGGGATCTCAAGAAGAAGGCTCACTCAAACCCTAGATGATGCTCAAGGTGTCTTGGGCAAGATCCAACCGAGTTCTATAAATAGATTATGCCCTTCAACGGTCAGAAAACGGTCAGCTCGATAGGTTCCGATCGATCGGACATAAGATTTAGTCAAATTTGAATTTTGCTTGAAAACAGGTTCCCGATTGATCGGACTTAGTTCCGATTGATCGGAATACCCTGTCCGATTGATCGGATAGGTGGTCCGATTGATCGGAATTTCTTCCAGAGAGTTGATGCAATTTTTCTGGAAATTCCTCCGATGGATCGTATCTATGTCCGATGGATCGGAGAGCCCTGTCCGATGGATCGGACAGACCTCCGATTGATCGTAAAAGAGTCCAGAGAGTTTTTCAAAGTTTGCTGGACAAATGTACGATTGATCGGACATACTGTCCGATTGATCGGAACACACTGTCCGATGGATCGGACATCCCTCCGATGGCTCGGAAAAGTGTCCAGAGAGTTTGCAATGTAACTGGACTATTTTCCGATGGATCGGACACATTGTCCGATTGATCGGACATCTATCGAAATATTCTCCGATGGATCGGGTATGTATCGGAGAGAGCAGACTTAAATATTTTCAATTTTAAAGAAACTTCTGCTACCAAGAACCTATCCATTGCTGATCTTAATGGAAGGTGAGCTATAGATGGTGCTAAGGATGTGCCTAGAAAGGTCTTGGGCCATCTATAGAAGTTTTTAGGATCAAAGGTTTGGGGTGGAGAGGCTAGAAGCTGACTTGATCTTCGAGAAGCTTCTGTCTTCAGCCGCAAGGAAAACTGTCTTCAGTCGCCAGGGACTCGACGACACACTAACCATGGTAATTGACAAATCTTTGCATTAACAACTTCCACAAAGATCATGGGCATAGAACCCAGGACTGCATCTCTCTACGAGATCATATTGAAGCCCTTATTCGAAAGGGCCATCTCCAGGACTATGTCGCTCGTAAAAATCGATCACCAGAAAGGGCGAAAGCCTCACCACGTAAAAAGGAACCGTCTCATCATCATACTGCCCAAGAGGACACTAAGCCTACTGGAGAAATCCGCACCATCGTCGGAGGACCAGCTTGCGGGGGCGACTCTCAAGCTTCAAGGAAAGCGTACGCTCGGAAGGCGTCTAAAGAACCCCAGCATATTTATTGGCTGGAACAGGCATCCAGTGCGTCAAAGGCCAGCCATCCTCCAATTTCCTTCTCCCTCGAAGATGCAGCGGGAATTCACTTCCCTCACGAGGACTCCATCGTAGTCACATTAAAGGTATCAAATTATCTGACTCATCGAATTATGGTGGATACAGGTAGCTCAGCCGATATTCTGTATCTGGAGGCTTTCAACAAAATGGCACTTGCCAGAAGCCTACTCAAGCCAGTTTCAACCCCTCTCATCGGCTTCGGAGGTGAGGTGGTAATACCTGAAGGAAGCATTAATCTCCCAGTTACTTTCGGAGAAAATCCAGCGAAGACTACCGTCTTCATAAACTTCCTCGTGGTGGATCGAAAATCAGCATATAACGCTATTTTGGGGCGGCATCGCTTAATAAGGTTGGGGTAGCCTTACACCCTTCCTATTTGTGTGTCAAGTTCCCTACCCCAAATGGTGTTGGGGTTGTGCGAGGAAATCAAAAGGAGGCTCAGTCTTGTTACGAGATAGCCCTACAAGACCGAAAGAAAGTCCCAGCAGCACCTGTCATGACGATAGCGCAAGATTCACCTAACTCCTCGTCTGACAACTCCCTAGACCCGAGAGAGAGCGCCCTTCAATCAGGAACTCCTGGGGAAGATACAGTGGCGGTTCACTTAGCTAAAGATGACTCGTCCAGAGTTATCCGCATGGGATCCTCTTTGAAGGGAGCCGTCCGGGATGAGCTGATCCGCCTCCTCACCGAATATCAAGACGTGTTCGCTTGGTCTCACAAGGATATGCCAGGCATCGATCCCAACATTATCCCACATTGGTTGAATATTGATCCAAAGCATAAACCCGTACACCAGCGTCGACGTGCCTTCACTGCAGAAAGGCAAATGGCAATCAAGGCTGAAGTTGAAAAGCTGCTTACGATCAATTTCATAAAAGAAGTTGACTACCCGGAGTGGGTCGTGAATGTAGTTCTCGTCCGGAAAGCTAATGGCAAATGGAGAATGTACATCGACTATTCAGATTTGAACAAAGCATGCCCCAAAGATAGTTTTCCGACGCCGCGGATAGACCAGCTGGTCGATTCAACAGCTGGACATGCCCTGCTTAGCTTTATGGATGCTTATTCTGGTTACAACCAGATCATGATGCATCCACCTGATAGCCAACATACCGCCTTCATCACCGACCGGGGATTATATTGCTACCATATTGCTACCAAGTTATGCCGTTCGGTCTTAAAAATGCAGGGGCCACCTA